>CM060435.1:34519090-35173069 GCA_030545235.1 Helianthus tuberosus
GTAAGACTTGAAGTAAAACCAACTCACTATACTAATACTTAGGAAATTAACCCATCACTGAATATATAACTTAAAGTAACTACATGATCTTTCTCACTTGATCTTGTATGGCTAGAATGGCAAATATCAACATCCACCTCCTAACATAGGGGACATGAGTTCAATTTCATCTTCGCTTTCCATGTTAAGCTACAAAACAATAAAATTTGCCGAGTAAGGATTTATATCACAAATTAAATCACACCATGTTAAGCTATGTAAAAAACAATCAAAATTTGTCATGTTAGGAGTTAGATCGCAAATCACAAATTTCAGTAATCGTAAAGACACGGGGAAAAATCAATAATGTGTTCTTTAATTATATTTTTATGGTAAAAGATCAAATACAAATAAAATAAACGTACTAAACGTACGAATTGGGGGAAAACTAAAAAAGGGGCGGTGGCAATCTTGTAATTATGCAAATATCTTTTTTCTCATTCTAAAATCGTACAACCAACAATCAACGCTCCTGATCTGTTTTTATTTAGGGTTTATTACGATTCTCCATCATCTCAAATCATACAAACCAACAAATCAATGTCCCTAATTCTATTCTATTGATCGTTTTGTTGTTTTTATCATCAATGGCTGAAGAACATTTGAACTCTAATTTTGAAGGTTTGTGTTATTTTTATTTTTGGAATTGATATAATTTCACATCAGCTGATTTGTTAGGATCTGGGTTTGGTTTTGATTATGTTTTACATTTGAATTAAGATGAAGATGAATGAGTAGTGCAGCGGAATTAAGATGGAAACACACTTTGCACACAATCAAATGAGAGAATTGCTTTATTCAAACATTTTCAACAAAGAACTGAAAGATTGAATTTATTTCAATATCGATTACAATGCATGTATGAATACAAACTCCCCCTCAGCCTGAGCTCACAGTGTTTGTTCGTGCAGGAAGAAGATTTTGTAAAGAGCTAATAGAACAGTACAGAGCACAGTTCTATTTATAGGCACGAGCAAACCACTGAAGCATCTAAGCTGACGTCACCATGAAAGTGACATCTAACCTCCTAACAAACTCTAACCTCTGATCTATACAACCTCTGCTATGCTAACTACTGCTATTACATTTTATTACATAAAGACATCTAAACTACTGCTGCATCCTTCCACTGATGTGAACCCAACAGTACTTGTCATGATCAGCAGAGCTTGACTCAAGGCAGTAGATTGAACGGCAGAGCTTTAGTCTTTCATCAGTCTTTAACTTGATCCGCAGTTTGTAGGTCAGCAGTTTATACAATCAGTAGATAGGAGATCAGCAGATGTTGAAACCACTTTCAAGGGGAGAGACTTGTATACATAACATCTGCTTATTCTGGATCCACTGTTCTGATCCAGTTTTGGCTTTAATTATCTCTTCCTTTGGTAGGGTTCAATCCCAACAATCTCCCCCTGGAACAGATAATGCCAAAACCCTTCATTATTGTGGAACTTTATTGCCTCATCAACAGTTCCCTTATCTGACCTTTAAGTTGTAACTCAAAGTCTAGGGCATATGTGTTATCTTCATCCCTACTAAGTGGAAGATCAAGGAGATCCTGCATATCTTCAAGACTTAGGCCAAGTGCTTGTTCCCTTGTTATTTTCTTCACTTCTCCACTAGACCTGAACAAAGTCAGTACATGGGTCTGTTTGTCAGTTGCCCACTTTAGTACTTTTGAGCCTGGTGGGTTTCTTGGGAGATTTTTATTGGATGAGGTGTTTGGTGAAGCAGGCCTATTCATGACTATTTGAGCAGTGCTTGCAGGTTGATTCAGGCCAAGAGTTTCAGCTATCATCTTTTTAATACCTTCCTTTACAAGCTCATCTCCTGCCATTAATTCTGCCACTGTTTCAGTATCCAACTGTTTTTGTTGCCTTCTTTTAAAGATGGCTGCACCAGCTGGAGCAGTGGCTCTCCTGATTTGCAGCTTTGAGGGTCTTTTTGAAACCTCTGCTTCAGGATAGTCAGGCTGTTGTGGAGCATTTGGATCTGTCTTTCTTAATTTCTCCAAACTTTTGTAGGTAGCCCTGACTTTATCTTCTTTCCATCTCATCACTTGATTTTTGGACCCATAATCCGCAGCAACCAATTCCTCTTTCATTCTCTTCATCTCTGGTGTTTTGTTAGGCATATTCTTTTTGTATTTTGACCAATCTGGAGGAGTGTGTTTGACCTTCTTATTTATAATTTCTTGAATCCTGGCTGCTTCTTTTTCAAGCTCAGGAATGGTCCACTCCTTGTACATATACTTTTCTCCCTTTTACTTTTTGGTTGCCATGATGCTTTCAATGTAGTCTTTTCTCAGAGTTGCATCTGCTCTCTCTGAGATTTGTTGACAAACATTTTTTTGCAAATTGCTCTAAAGATCTGACTTGTGTGAGCAGATATTGATAATTCTGCTGAATTTCTCTATCAGATTTCCCATGTGTATTTCTTTTTGAGATATCCTCTACTTGCTGAGCCTTGATTTTCAAATATTCTTCAATATTGTTAGGTCTGGGATATCCTTCAACAGATAGCAACTTCCTTTTAGCAGGGTCATCCTCATAGTAGAAAGATTTGATTTCTTCCCTGACTGCTATAAGTTCAAGAGGGAATTGAACACCTGCAGGAGGTAAGGGCTTTTGAATTTGAGCTGATGAGAGAGGAACAGGCTTGGGTATTGTAACAAGTAATAGAGATTTTGAAGATGTTGGTGGTGATGATGGTAAATCATCATCTGGTATGAAAATCCTTCTCCTTTTTATTGTAGGAGAGGCAGATGATGTTTTGGGTGGATCAATGGTGGTGGTTTTGATGGCAGTGGTTTGTGATTGACTAACAGCTGTTGAAACAACTGGTGTTTCAACCACTGTTGTCATTACAACAAATGTTGTTACATCTGCTGTCTTCTGCTTTTTGGCAGGAGGCGATGGTGGTGATGTTGTTTTTGGCGGTGATGGTGGTGGTGGTGGTGGTAAGGCAGTGGTTGGGGTGTGTGTTGAAGTGGTATGTGTTGAAGTAATAGCAGATGTTGATACAGCAGGAGTTACAACAACTGTTTGGGTGGAGGTTTAATGTTGGGGGCTTTTGGATGGTGGTTTTGGAGTATGCTTTGTGAGTCTGGATGGTGTGGACTTGGGTTCCCTCACTTTTCTAGTGGGATTTCTTTTTAGCACAGGATTTTGAACATCCTTTAGCCCAGAACAACCCTGCGCATTCAGCTCCATGTAAGCTCTTTTCTCCTCATTCCACCTTGACATATCCTTTGCCTCTCTGTCCCTTTTTACACTTGCTATAGCTTCATCAAGTGCACTTTGGGTAACATCAACCTTTTTGTTACCATCTGGCAAAGGAATTTTTCTGGTCATAGCATCCCTTTCTGGTTCAATGTAAAGACCAACATCTATTCCCTTCTTTTTCCACTGCTGAATTTTCTCCCCCTTTTTGGCATTATCTGGGGGTAATTGATCAATAAAGAGAACAGTTGGAGGAGCAGTGCCAGTGGTTTTCAATATGTGGGCCTTGAGAGCCTTGATGTCTGCTTGTGTGTTCTTGAACCTAGACTCCATCATGTTTCTCAGCTCTTGTACATGTATAGCATGTTGCTGATCAGCCATTTGTTTTTGTTGTTGGAGAAAAGGTTGAAATAGATTCCAGAGCTCATTTTGTTGGACTCTATATGCCCAAGACACATATTAAATTGATGTGGCTAGTACGTTATGATCCAAGTCGAGTCATACCCAATAACAAGCAAGACAAACACTTATATTATTTATTTGTGATATGATCAAACAAATAAATATTAACACTTACAATATTTAGAAATTGGTGTTCTAAATAATTACACTTGAGAAACTAATAAATTATATGGATAATTTATTTTGAGAGAATATTTTATTTTGTTATTTAATGGGTTAAATAACATTTTAAAAGGTTGTATAAGGTCTTGCATTTATGTAGTGTTATATTTATAAAAGTTATAAGTATATAAACCAAGACTTGAATTTTATAAAAGAAATATTTTTTTTATAAATAAGTGGGCCACCCCCCCCCCCTTTTATCTTACCAAGATGAGATCTTGATCCAATCACAATTCATGCTTTTGCATGTGTTAGAGAGGATGTGATTGGGTGGTCTAACCAAGACTTTTGGTCCAATGGGGTTTCATGCACATGCATGTGTAAGTTGGCACATGATTGGTCATGGTGGGTGGCAATTCAAGTGTTAGGTTTTGAATTTTAGTGTTGAAATCCTAGCTACAATCGTAGTGTTTGTTGGAGGCTTGGGGTATACAAGCTTGAGGTCTTCTACTCTTGAGGACAACCATTTCAAGAAGCATCGTCCGTTTCATCATCCTTCTACTCCAAGAAGGTAGTTTTATAAACATCCTATGGTTATGGTTGATAGTATGCACGTTCATATATGGATCCGGGTTTTGGGATTTTTCATTTAAATGCGTTTTATATCTTGAAAGTAAACATGTTTTAAATAATTATTTCCGCAGCGTTTTTATTTTATATGGATAAAATACTTTGATAAACATGTGAAAATCCCAACAGTGGTATCAGAGCCGCTTATATGAATGCATGCTTCATAGGATATGAAATTTTTGGGTTTCGGGTTTGGTTAAAACCCTATGGTTTGTTTGGACAAAAACCCACTTTTTCGGTTTTTTCATTCTTGACCGAAAAGTAGGTTGTAAAAAGGAAACCATTTTTGCTTCTTGAATTTTATATATATGGATATATATATTTTGGTGTTCATAACCTAGCCGTGACCTTGTGTGAATATGTTGAATATTTGTGTTTGTGATTTATATTTGATTATTTCAATGGGTTGTAATAATTAATTATCTTTGTTCTTCCATTTGTGAAATATGTAATTTATTTATTTTCATTTGGTATGTAAGTAAATAGATTAGGTGCATTTTATTTTTACTAGAAAAATGTATTAGGATATTTTTTGTTAAAGAAGATGCACACAAAATGCGATTTTGGTTTTGGCTAATTTCGGGCCAAAAGGACTTCATAGTTCTTAACGGGATTTTAGCCCGATAACCAAAACACATTTTTGAAGTCCAAAAGAGTTTGGACCTGAATATAAAAGACATTTGGAAGCCCAAAGAATGTGAAGAAATCACAACACAAGATGGAGACTTGAAGCATTCGGATGCGGGATCAAGTGGGAGTTCAACGACACATTATTTGTGTCAATATTCACCCTTTAGGAAGGACCTTTTGGCACACTTGTTTCGGCTAACAAGTGTGGTCAAAATAGTTGGCTATGGTTATGCAACTAATGATATGTGTGTTGTGCTTGTGTGGTTGTTTATTTTGTTGTTTGATGATATTTGGATATGCATGCTTAAGAAACTAATAATCAACAACAAGCTTAAAATTGGTTCTTTAAAAGATCATTAAAATTGGTTAATAAAAGGTTATTAAAAATTAATGATTTTATAATAAACTTGGTTTTATTAAAAAGAACCTTGAAAATTTATTTTCACTAAAGTACCAAGGATTTGAATGCATGCAAATGTATGGTACATAAAGTTTTCTAAACTATAATTTTGAAAACTCAAAATCTCTTTTATAAAACAAGTCAAACACCATCCTTTTATACAACACTCGAATCACTTGGGAACTCTTTTGTGGGATAAAGGTCACCTAACCATATTTGAGGGAACTTGTATATTCGAGGTGGGTTTACCATGTTTGTGGGATAAAGGTCACCTAACCACTTATGTGTATAAACTCACACGTGTGTGTAAGTTGGACGACTTGATTTGGAAACCATGAACTTAGGGTCACCGAAGCATGGGAAACAAAGGTGTTGATGGGATTAAACATGCCAACTAAACATAAAGATGTTTAACCGATCCCATATGACTAGAAGTTGCAAAGAGTTGCAATTGTCAAACGTTGACTACCTTGTTAATTTAAATAGAGGGATAAATGTCACCGAACCAATATTTAAATGTAACGTTAGATTCTAGATTTTAATTATTAATTGTCTATGAGACACAAAAGGGTATTAATGATTAAAATATAATAATATCGAAAATACTAAAATTGAACCTTGTTAAATTTTGTAGATGGCCGCTAACAATATTACCCAAACCGTCCGTAACCTATCACTAAAAAACAATCCTTGAAAAGGATCATCTCAATCATAACACTTTATGGATTTATATCGAAACTTAAGAATCGTTCTCAAGTAAGAAAAGATATCCTATGTGTTGAACGATCCTAATCCCGATGAACATCTTATGGAAGATAAGGATGCCTATAACGATTGGATTAAGTATATCAAGGATACTATGCAAACCTCTTGTCTCATGTTAGGAATTGTGATTCCCGAGATTCAAAAGGATTTTGAACATCATGAGCATACGACATGATTAACCAATTGTAGGAAATGTTCCTAAGGGTAGAACGCTTCGAAACGGTTCGAGCGCTTCATGCATGTCGAATGGAGGAAACCCAATCGGATTCATCTTATGTCTTTAAGATGAAAAGCCACATTGATCACCTCAAAAGGCTCAATATGGGTAAAAGGGCTTTTATCCATTATAACGATCAATGAGGGTGGCAACTAGAAAGGGCATCACCCCGACACCAAAGCAAATGTTGCAAATGGAAACGGGAAATTCAAAGGGAAAAAGGTTAGAAAGACTAGAGCAAAACCACCGAAACCAAAAGAGAAGAAGGCAAAGGTTGCCACAAACGATCCATGCTTTGAGTATGGTGGGATATGGTATTTGAAAATGAATTGTCCAACCTATCTCAAAGAGTTGAAAAATAAGAGGGATGCAGGGCAAACATCAGGTACAATCTTAATGATACATATTGACCTTAATGATATTTCTTCTAACACATGGGTATTAGATACCAGATGTGGAACTCATATTTGCAATTCATTGCAAGAATTCAAAAGAAATAAGCATTACAAGAAAGGAGACTATGTTTTGAAACTTCCAAATGGTTTGGAAATTGTTTTAAAGAGTTTTGAATGCTCCTAGTTTGACTAGGAACATTATTTAAGTTTCCCTTTTGAGACAATATGTTTTGATTTAAAGTTTGTAAACAATGACATTTATATTTCGATGAATGACATGTTTTACTTTAAAACTATGCCTTCAAATGGTAGTTATTAATTGGTTCATAATAATACATCATTTGATAGTTCAATGTACCAAGCAATCACCAACAAACTCAAAATGGATTTGAGTGAGACTTATCTTTGGCATTATCGCCTTGAACATATAAACAGATGTCGCATGTAAACACTTCGAAAGAATTGTCTTTTGGAAACAAATGAAATTGGTTCATTTGATACATGCGAATCTTATTTACAAGGAAAAATGACCAAGTAATCCCTTAGTGGGAAAGGGTAAAAGATTTATTAGGTATTATACATTTGGATGTATGTGATCCTTTTAAGCCAATAATTAGGAATGGTGAAAGATACTTCATTACCTTTTACCAACGACTATAGTAGTTGTGGTTATATGTACTTGACACAAAGTTGAAGTTTTGAAATGTTCAAAGCCTTCAAAAGGTGAAGTACAATATCAACTCAATTAAAGTTCTTCGTTCCGATAGAGGAGGAATCGAACTCTATTTGGATATGGTTCGATCTATGATGGCTAGGAGCGCATTATCTCTATCATTTTGGGGTTACACTTTGCTCTCCGTGGCTCGTATATTAAATGTGGCCCAAACCAAGAAAGTGGATAAGACACCTTTTGAAATATGGCATGGAAGGGTTCCATCATTATCATATTTAAAGGTAAGGGGTTGTAAAGCTTATGTTAAGCTATACACCTCAAATAAATTGAAAGTCCGATCCACTAAGTGTATCTTCATAGGATATCCTAAAGATGGTATAGGATATTATTTCTACGATCCAACAGAGCAAAAGGTATTTTTTGCTCGAAAGGCTGAGTTCTTGGAAGCTAAGTTCCTTGTGGAAGGAATTATTAGAACAGTGGAACTTGATAAGGATCAAGAACCACAAGCCAATACACGTTTGGTTAAAACTAGCACTCAACAAAAGGTTGTTGAAAAACGATCAAGTGGTTGATCAACACACACAAAGCGTTCGCAGATCTAGTAGAATTAGTAGTCCACCTGAAAGATATGGATTTTTCATGGATGAATGCTACGTGGTAGATTCGGGTGAACCTACCACATACCATGATGCAATGTCAAAATTCAATTGTGACAAATGGCTTGAAGCCATGAACGTAAAGATGCAGTCCATGTATAAAAACCAAGTATGGGAATTTGTTGTAGCACCTCTTAACTCCAAAGTAGTTGGAAGTAAGTGGGTTTTCAGGAAGGAAACCGATATGCATGGTAACTTAGATACTTGTAAAGCGAGACTTGTAGCAAAAGGTTTCACTCAAACTCAAAGGGTTGATTATGATGAGACCTTCTCACCCGTGGCGATGTTAAACTCAACTAGGATATCATTTGCCATACTTGCACAATATGATTATGAGATTTGGCAAATGGATCTCAAAGAGACTTTCCTTAATAGATATCTTGAGGAAGATGTCTATGTAGTTAAGCCTGAAGGTTTTGTCGATCCAAAACATCCTGACAAAGTATGCAAGTTAAAGAAATCAATCTATAGATTGAAACAAGCATCTAGAAGTTGGAATCACCGTTTTGATGAAGAGATTAGGGAATATGGATTCATCAAGAACGTCGATGAAGCTTGTGTGTATAAGAAGGCTAGTGGGAGCATCGTCACTTTATTTGTATTATATGTCGATGACATTCTACTATTTGGAAATGACATTCCAAACAAGGAAGGTGTAAAAACCTAGCTTGGAAGTTGTTTTTCCATTAAGGATCATGGTGAAGACGCCTATATTTTGGGAAAAAAGATCTACAGGGATAGATCAAGGTGCTTGATAGGTTTAAACAAAAGTGCATACATTGACAAAGTCTTGAAAAGGTTCAAGATGAAGAACTCTATGAAAGGTTTGGTACCTATTCAAGAGAGGACAATATTGAATGCGTCTCAATGTCCAAGCTCAAAGGATGAGCAAGAAAGAATGAAAGGAATCCCACAACGTCAGCTATAGGATTCATTATGTATGTAATGATATGCACTAGGCCGGACATGTCATGTGCATTAAGCATGACTAGAAGATACCAGCGAAATCCAAGTAACGGTCATTGGGTGACTGTTAAAATATATTGAAATACCTTAGAAGGACTAAGGATATATTTCTAATATATGGATTTGGTGAAAAAGAAATCGTTGTAAAGGGTTACAAGGATGCGAGTTTCGGAATTCGTTGTAAAGGGTTACATGGATACGAGTTTCCAAACTAATCGAGATGGTTCTCGATCACAGTCAGGGTAGCATTGTCCACTACATAATCAGAATACATCGCCGCTTCATTGATTGAGATAATTCATATGGATCTGCCACTTGAATTGTTGACGATCTAGGGGTAGTCCCTGCCATTAAGGCCCCAAGAGATCTTTGTGATAACGATGGTGTGATTGATCAAATCAAGGAACCCCGTGTACATCAAGAGACTAAACACATTAAGCGGAATTTCAACTACATAAGGGATGAAGTTGAAAAAGAGAAAGATATGTATTCGCAGAAGCTCACACTGATCAAAATATTGCGGATCCACTCACGAAGCTCCTTGAATGGGCAAAGCATGAAAGGCTCATACTTATGCCTTAGGACTTCGATATTCTAGTGATTGGATTTGATCTATTTTGTATTTGAATATTGGAACAACTGTTATTATAACTTTCACATGGTATGTTGAGTTATGTTCCATTTTAGCATGTTTAAATCCGTGAATAAGTTAATTATTCTAAATGTCCGTAGTCGATCATAATTGTGGGAACAAATATGAATGTAAGACTATTATGAACTTGGATTGGTGGATATTCATTTAGAATGAATATAGAGCAAAGTGTTGCTGCCAAAGTTCATAGATATTTGTGGGATACAAGTATTGGACTGACTCGCTCTCAAATATTACTGCATGGAATCATTTGTGATTGATCATAAGTAAATTTTGAGTAAAGGCGAATATCATAGTATCCTCTGACCTGAGATACATATTGGGTCTTGATATTCACCAAGTATTATACCTTGACCTAGTTCTTAGCTGTCTGTAATAAGGCAGTACACAAGGCTAAACTCAGGTGTGGTGCAAGGTGATTGTGAGAGACGTATGTAGTCAAGAAGGGATTTGTTCCTCTTATTCATTGAGAGTAAGATGTCTAAGGCCTGCTAAAGTTAAATAAACAGAGAGTGATCACTCTATGTCTCTGGATTTAACATGACATCTGTAACGAAAGGATAAATGATAGATTCACCTA
This sequence comes from Helianthus tuberosus, assembly GCA_030545235.1. NCBI lineage: Eukaryota > Viridiplantae > Streptophyta > Magnoliopsida > Asterales > Asteraceae > Helianthus > Helianthus tuberosus. The sequence continues at coordinate 34,529,482 of CM060435.1, forward strand.
AATCATGTTCAAGTAAGGGACTTGAAAGGGATGATGTTATTTAATGGCATATATAGTCATACGTATTGGGGGTAGTAAACCGTAGTTAGGCATCATTTACTACTTGCATCAATCTTATATGTATTTTGTGCAAGTGGGAGATTGTTGGACTCTATATGCCCAAGACACATATTAAATTGATGTGGCTAGTACGTTATGATCCAAGTCGAGTCATACCCAATAACAAGCTAGACAAACACTTATATTATTTATTTGTGATATGATCAAACAAATAAATATTAACACTTGCAATATTTAGAAATTGGTGTTCTAAATAATTACACTTGAGAAACTAATAAATTATATGGATAATTTATTTTGAGAGAATATTTTATTTTGTTATTTAATGGGTTAAATAACATTTTAAAAGGTTGTATAAAGTCTTGCATTTATGTAGTGTTATATTTATAAAAGTTATAAGTATATAAACCAAGACTTGAATTTTATAAAAGAAATATTTTTTTATAAATAAGTGCCCCCCCCCCCCTTTGTCTTACCAAGATGAGATCTTGATCCAATCACAATTCATGCTTTTGCATGTGTTAGAGAGGATGTGATTGGGTGGTCTAACCAAGACTTTTGGTCCAATGGGGTTTCATGCACTGGCATGTGTAAGTTGGCACATGATTGGTCACGGTGGGTGGCAATTCTCTCTCATGGCTCTATAAATACTTGTATGACAAAAATGCAAGAGATGAACTTGCAAGAACTAGAGAAATAGCTCTCTAATTTTTAGTCATCATAAGTATCATTCAAGTGTTAGGTTTTGAATTTTAGTGTTGAAATCCTAGCTACAATTGTAGTGTTTGTTGGAGGCTTGGGGTATACAAGCTTGAGGTCTTATATTCTTGAGGACAACCATTTCAAGAAGCATCATCCGTTTCATCATCCTTGTACTCCAAGAAGGTAGTTTTCTAAACATCCTATGGTTATGTTTGATAGTATGCACGTTCATATATGGATCCGGGTTTTGGGATTTTTCATATAAATGCGTTTTATATCTTGAAAGTAAACATGTTTTAAATAATTATTTCCGCTGCGTTTTTATTTTATATGGATAAAATACTTTGATAAACATGTGAAAATCCAAACACATTTGTAGCAGGTGCTTGTGGTGGAGCAGGTGCTTGAGGTGGAACAACAATGGATTGCACCTTTTGTACTTTCAACAACTGTTGCAGCATTTCTTTGATTTCTGCAACCGAAGTATCCAGTTTTTCAACACGTTCCGTCAATTCAAGGTACTTTAAACCATCACCCAATTTAATGGGATCATATGATTTCCCACTAGTAGTGGTTTTATCAGTGGTTGAGGTAGGGAGTGTACTCCAAACATTAACCACTAAAGCCCCTTTTCTTGGTACTGGGGTCTTCTTCCTTCAACACTTGACAACCTTTTGATGTTGCCAACGGTTAAAACAAAACCACTGGTGGATGTCAGAGGTGCTATGGAAGGAATTGCCTCCAAGGAAGCCTTATTGATGTAACCACTGTCCAAATGTAAACCAGTGGGTTCAACATTTGTAGTGGCTGCTTCACTTGGACTACCACCAAGAGTTACTTGTAACTCAAGGGGTGTAACCTCCTCAAGCATTGTTGGTGGGTTAACTATGGTTGATACATCAGACCCAGTCATTGGTTGAAGTATATTCTCATTGACAGGTGATTGAGAAGGACTGGTTGTGCCTGGTTCAAATCAATAGCATCCAACAAAGGTTTAGTTGGTGGGGGAAATTCGGATGTGATGTTTGGTGTAGAAAGAGAATTTGCCCCGGGCATTAGGCTGTGGATGATGGAAGCAAGTGATTCTAGAAGAAGCAAGAGGAGTTTCGGTTATGGGTTGATATATTTGTACCAACTGCTGTGAGGAAGAAACAACAGTGGTGTCTAGTGACTTTTGTGCTGTCACTGGCAGTTGCTCTGGTATCTCATCCTCCAGAGTTGCCTTTTTGATAGGTTTGGGGGGGTTTTGAGTTTTCTTTTTGTTTGGCTTTTTGGTGATTATAGGTGTGGGTTTCAAAGCAGTTGTTTTGCTACTTTGATCACCTTAAGCAGTGGGCTCAGTAGCAGATACCTGAGGAGCAGTGGTAGCTGCTAAATTCTGCTCAGGCACATCTACTTGTGTTTTGCAAGGTGTTGACATTCGTGTAAAAGTTTCAGTAGTTAAGCTGTGCATTTGAATAGATTCACCTTGTTTTATTGCAGAAGCATTAGCCTTACCAAGTTTCTTTTCAAAATAATAACTTAGAAATCTTGGAAACAGTAAGAATGCCTTTGTTTCAACATTTTTAACCAGATCATTAAAAATTTCCCGGGAATAATTAAAATTTTCTTCTTGAAGAATAGCATATCCCAGATTTTGAATTTTTAATGGTATTTCATTAAAAGCAGTGGTTTTGTTTGAAACACACATTAGGAGGGTATGAAATAAAAATCTTGTTGCAGGAGGGAAGAAACCTTTTTGTAAGGTATCCCTCTTCATCATTGTGTCTGCATACCCTCGTTCAATAAAGTCAGTTTTTAACTCGTTTTTAGTAAAGCAAGTTTTACCTTGTTGATCATCAAGCTGAAAGACTTCTGATATGTATTTTGGTGTGATTTGGACTGCTTTTCCCTGTAGAGTAGAATTAATGGCTATGACATCGTCGCCTTGTTTGTCAAGGGTACAATTTTTCCAAAACTCTCTTTGGGTTTGCAGGTAAATTGGTGCATCTGCTGTTAACAAAGTTTTGTACTTTGATGCAGATATAATAGCAATGATGGAGTCGAAAGCATCTTTGGTGCCGGGTTTTGTGAGAAGACCCAGAAGGTTGTGAGAAGGTTTGTGGGGAATTTCAGTGGCTTTGGCCTTTTGAGAGACCTCTTTTGAGGATGATTTGGAAGTGGGTTTTGCAGATGACTTCGATTTTGTCATTTTGGAGATGATGATCGAAGAAGGTTATGAAGAAATTTGAGGAGACGAGATGAAAAACTGCTTTGAGAAGAGAATTTTTAAGAATTCAATTCGACAGTAAAACCCTGTTTGGGTGTTGAATGGGGGTTTTATACAGAAAAAGTGAATGCTGACGTGGCAGCAGTTACAAAAAGACTGTCCACTATGTACGGCCCACATGCCATGCCCTGATGAAATGAAGGACAATACTTTTATGAAAGTTACTGATGAATGGCAGTGGTTACAACGGTAACAAATGGAAGCAATGGATGATTTTCACTATCAGTAGATAGCATATCAGTGGATAGAACACTGATTTTGAACAACAGTGTTTACCAAGGAAATGAGAGAACAGGGGTTGACTTTTAGCAGTGGACAAACTTGGAGTAGAGCAGACTTTTGAATAAGTAGTGGTTATGGTAGACTTTTAAGGATTTTAATGAAAACTTCATTTTTAGCTATTTTTAAGGATGGATTTTTGATTTTCTGAAAACATTTTAATGTTTTTATTCATAGAAAAACAAGATGGATGTATCTTAGAGACCAAGCTTTCAAAGGTGGATGTATCTAATGATTTTGTGAGCACATCTGCCAGTTGGTCTTTAGTTGGAACATGATGCAGAGAAATTAAACCTTTTTCATAGCAATCCCTCACAAAGTGATGTCTGATGTCGATGTACTTGGTGGTTGAATGGGAAACTGGATTTTTGATGATATTTTCTGCTGCCTAGCTATCCAACATGAGTGGTGTCTTTAAGGCAGTGATACCAAAATCCAGCAACTGATTTTGAAGCCACAGGAGTTGGGCTGTACAGCTTGCAGCATCAATGTATTCAGCTTCAACAGTGGATGTGGAAACAGCTGCTTGCTTTTTGCTTTGCCATGAAACTAAGCAACCACCAAGAAACTGGCACCCTCCTGATGTGGACTTCCTTGTGGTGTTACATCCAGCAAAGTCACTGTCTGAAAATCCTGAAAGCTTGATATTCCCATTAGCTGGATACCAGATACCAAGTGTGGGAGCACTTTTTATGTATCTGAATATCCTTTTTACTGCAATAAGGTTGGATTTTCTAGGGGCTGATTGACTTCTTGCACAAACACATGTTGCAATCATGATGTCTGGCCTAGATGTAGTTAGATACAACAAAGACCCAATCATGCTTCTATATAGAGTTTGGTCAATCAGCTCATCCTTTTCATCAAACATGACTAGCTTATTTGTTGCCATGGGTGTGCTGCATGGTTTACAATCATTCTTATCAAATTTGTTCAAAAGTTCTTTAGCATATTTGATTTGATGAATGAAGGTTCCATTTTGCATTTGCTGAACTTAGAGACCAAGAAAGCATTGCAGCTCACCCATTGCACTCATTTCAAACTCAGCTGTCATGAGTTCCCTAAACTCTTCACACATTTTATTACATGTGCTTCCAAAAATAATGTCATCCACATAAATTTGGAAAATCATTAAATCCTTTCCTCTCCATTTTAGAAACAGTGTTTTATCAATGGCACCTCTTTTGAAACTATTTGAGAGTAGAAAGGTGGAAAGAGTTTCATACCAGGCCCTAGGTGCTTGTTTCAGGCCATACAAAGCTTTGTTTAGCTTGTAGACATGATCTGGATAAAATGGATCCTCAAAACCTGGAGGTTGACAAACATACACCTCTTCTTGAATTGTACCATAGAGGAAAGCACTTTTGATATCCATTGGGAACACCTTCATGTAGTGGTTGACAGCAAAGGCCAGGAACAGTCTTATAGCTTCCAATCTTGCTACAGGGGCGAATGTTTCATCATAATCAATCCCCTCTTCCTGTCTGTAACCTTAAACCACAAGCCTGGCTTTATTCTTGACAACAATGCCCCTTTCATCAGTTTTGTTTTTGAAGACCCACTTTATGCCGATGGGACTTACATCTTTTGGCAGTGGTACAAGTTCCCATACTTGTTGTCTTTTAAACTGTTGGAGCTCTTCTTGCATGGCTTCTACCCAGCTGTTGTCTTTTAGTGCCTCTTGGTACTTAACTGGCTGATGGAGTGATACAAAACCAGCAAAAAGACAAATGTTTTGGGTTTGGATTCTTGTGAGCACCCCTTCATTGATGTTGCCAATGATTTGATCAGGTGGATGAGATCTCAAGAAGATTAAATCCCCTTGGTATGTTATGATGGCATTTGTTGGTGAAGGCTGCAAATGTGTATCATCTGAGCTAACCACTGCTGGTGACTTTGATGACCCAGCAGTGGCTTCAAAAGGTGGTGGAATAGGAGGTAATGGTGTGGACACATGCTGACTTTTATCCACTGTTTGGGTACTTTTGTCAGCAGTGTTTGATGATGTGGAAGCAGTGGTTGATGGGCTACTTTGGTCAACAACTGTTGAGGTAGCAGTGGTTGAGCTTTGACAACTGTTTTATACAACTGATGCTTTTCCCATTGTGGCAGACTTTTGTTGGGGAATGATGATCTCATACCCATAGTCTGGTGATGAAACTTCTGATGGACCTGCAATGTTAGTCTTGACAGCAGTGTTTTCAAAAGTGAATTTATCAAGATCAAACAAATCTGCAGGATTTGCTGGGATTTTCATTGATGAAATTTCATTGAACTTTACATTCAAGGTCTCCTCCACTGCTTTGGTCCATGTATTAAACACTTTGTAGGCCTTGGCAGTGGTTGAGTATCCCAGATGATAACCACAATCTATTTTGGCTGCAAATTTTGAGATGGAATCTTTTAAATTCAAAATAAAGCATGGGCAGCCAAATACGTTAAAATATGAGATCAGTGGTTTGATTTTATACAGAATTTCATAAGCAGTCTTTTTGTGCCTGGGGTTTATTAAAACTCTGTTTTGGGCATAGCAAGCAGTGTTTACTGCCTCTGCCCAAAAAGTTAATGGCAAACCTGAATCAGCAAGCAAGGTTCTTGCAGCCTCAATCAAAGTTCTGTTCTTTCTTTCAACTACCCCATTTTGCTCTGGGTTCTAGGGATGATGTACTGCCTTACAATCCCTTTCTTCACACAGAAGGCATCCAACTCCTTATTTTTGAATTCTGTGCCATTGTCACTCCTGAAGACTTTTACTAGAAGATCAAATTGCTTTTCAACCTGTGTCACAAAGTCTTCCAAAATGCATGCAGTCTCATCTTTTGAGTGTAAAAAGAATGTCCATGTAAACCTAGAGAAGTCATCAATAATAACCAAACAATATCTCTTTTCCTTGAGACCCATGACTTGAACTGGGCCAAACAAATCCATGGGCAGCAGTTGCAAACACTGGGTTGTTTTGGACTCTTCAATGGACTTAAAAGAGCTTTTATGTTGTTTTCCTTTTAAACAGGAAACACAATGCTCAGGAAATGAAAACAATTTTTGTGGTAAGCCTCTTACCAAACCATTTTTTGAGATTTGTGTGCCCTAATCTTCTGTGCCAGAGTTCTGTCTCTTTGTTAGAGGCAGCTGAGAACAGACAGGCATCAGTTCTGGGACACTCTTTTGACATATCAACAGCATAAACATTGCCACTTCTTTGAGTAACAAGTTTTGTTTTTCCAGTTTTTATTATTGCTTCAATCTTTTCAACCATTTCTGGTCCAACAATCCTACAACACTCCTTTGTGAAGAATGACCCATACCCCTTATCACTCATTTGTGAAACACTTAGGAGGTTGAATTTTAGATTGTCTATCAGATTGACATTTTCAAATTTTACATTTCCAGACTGTACTGTACCAGACCCCAGAACTTTCCCTTTACTATTATTCCCAAAGGATATATCACCCCCTCCATGAATTTTGAAATCTTTGAGTAGGGCTTTACATCCTGTCATGTGCCTGGAGCCTCCACTATCTACATACCAAAGGCTATCTAAGCATGCAGAAGCTCCCTGCACATGAAGTAAAAGGATTAGTTCATTAGGGTTTCCAAAGCCAATAAGGCTTTGGATGGGGTCTCAACAGTGTCTGGGATAGATGCAGATTGATGGACAGTGGTTAGGTCAGGGGTTTGGACAGTTTTAGGACTGTTTCTTTCTAACCACTGTTGTGGGTTTTGACCAATCACCTGTTGATACCCAAAAGGATGCCTGTTCACTCTTGGTTTAGAGGGCCTTTTGTAGGTCTCATAAACGTGTGGAATCCTTTGGTAAGATGATTGTCCCTTTCCTTTTCTGAATTGGTTGGCAGGGGGTGCATCAGTCACTTGAACATCTCTTTGGACAGATGTTTGATTCAGCTATTTTATAACAGTTGTTTGGACTGGCATAAACAGTGGTTGATTCTTGGTGAATTTGACGGATGATGTTGATGGACTCGAGGATGTTTTAGCAGTGTACTCATTCTTTTTCACATCAAAGTTTTTGAGATGCACACATGCTTGAGTTTTGTGGTTTGTTTTACCACAGATAGTGCAGCTTTCAGCAAGAACAATGACACTTGTTTTGTTTAGATCATATGCTTTTAGATGAAAACAGTCTTTTGTTAGATGGTTTCTCTTTTCACAAAATTCACAAAACAAGTTTTTGACCTTTTCTCTTTTCTTTCTCTTTTCAGACTCCTTTGCAACAGAGTTTTTAACCTCTGCTGGGATGTCTTTGAGAGGAATGACTTTTGCCTTTGGAGCTTTAACACCATCAGTGGTTGTGAAATCCATGGGCTTAAAATTTTCAAGAATTTCACACTCATCAGACCATGTGGGTTTAAATTGGTATTTCTCAATTTCCTCAAAAGTAGAGGATCCCACTGGTCTCTCAAGTGTGATTTTGTTACCAAGTTTATCAGTGATTTTCACTTCTTGGCCATTCTTGTTTGTTGGTTTAATTTCAGATGAACCGGCTTGTTTTCCAGCAGTGTTTACAAGATCATCATATTTTCTATATCCTACACCAAACTTGACATTGCTTTTAAGTTGTTTCTCGAGCATAACCTCATACCCTTTACAAGATTCCACCCATCTTTCATAGGAGATCTGGGTGGACTCCAACTCCTTTTTGCAAACTTGGTATTTTTCTACCATAGTTTGAAGTTGAGTCTTGGTTATGCTCTGTTCTTCTATGAGACTGCTGATTTCTTTATCTTTTTCTGCCAATTTGTTTCTAAGTTCTTTTAATGACTTTTCAAATTTGACTTCATCATATAAGACTTTATCCCTAAGGTTTTCATTTACCTCTTTGATGTTAGCAAATGCAATAATGCATTGGTCTAAACACAGTTTTTCAAGAACTTGAGGTGTTACCTTAGCAGCAGCCATCATGGCACAATCACATTTATATTTACCTTCTTCATCAGCTCTACCTTCTTTCTCGCCTGCTTTCTTCTCTTCCTTTTCTTCTTTGTCATCTTCGGACCAGGGGTCAGACTGTGGTTCAATCAGGGTTTCTGGATTTTCTCCCAGCAGTAGTTCACCAGCAACTACAGTAACCACTGCTTCAGCCACTTTATCCACTGTTTCATCACTTAGCTATTCACCTTCAGTTTCTACCCCTTCTGGTATTGAATCTAATGCCATCAAACAAAATTCATCATTAGAAGGATCATTAAAAGCATTGAGTGCAAAATTTTCATCACCAAACTCATCGGGCATGCTGCTCCAGTCAACAAAATCTTGGGTGAAAAAGCTTTGTTGATCTGGTTGTACCACTGTTGGAGCAGCTTGTTGAGGTGCAACTGGTTGCACTTGTGCCTGAGGGTCAGGGGTTTGAACATACTGAATTTGTGGAACAGTGGTTTGAACATAATGCACTGGCACAGGGGTTGCAGCATAGTGAGCAGTGTTAACATGGGCAGCAGGGGTATATTGGGTATAGTGTACAGTGCTTTGCTGTTGTGGTCTAGGGTTTGAGCTGGGATGAGTGATTATCGGACCAGTGGTTTGACTCCTGCATTCCCTAGAAAAATGACCTAGCCTATTGCACTTATAGCACTTAATTTTTGACTTATCCAACCCCACTTTTAAATTGCCATGTAACCCTGGGAATTTTCTCCATGTTCTTTTATAGAATTTGCTCGTTCTTACACTAAGCAAAGGCAATTGATGCAAAATGTCCATTTCTTCTAAGTCAGTGGGATCAAAGTGTTGCAAATCATTGAGTTCAAAACACAAGTTATCTGACATCTGGTTTTCACAATTTGCTGTAAAAGCATAAATGGCAGAGTGAGAATCAGGGCTGTTGAAATTTCCACCAGCAGTTATATCAATAAAGTGATCATAACCCTGATCCTTACTACTGCTACCAGATTCTTCCTGACCAAACAGAGTTGTGCTGCCAAATGAATAATCATCAGCAACTTTGCCAGACTCTTGCAACTTCTTTTTCTGGTTTAACTCCTTTTCATAGGTCAGGAGTCTACCATGAAGTTGGGTCAGATCTTTGAACTCAACAGAGTTTCTAGTCACAAATGCAATTGTGTCCCATTTATCAGGTAGTGATCTAAGAAACCAACTATTTTATGTTGATTTTGGAATTTCAACTTTAACAAGTCTTAGCTCACTGATGAGGCAGCTAAAACGTTCAAACTGTTGGGTCAATGATTCACCCTTGATGTGACAAAATGTTTCATACTGCTGATTCAGAATTTCCCTATTGTTTTCAATGACTTCTTCTATTCCCCCAAACTGTTCCTTCAGTGCATCCCATAGCTCTTTGGCACTGTAATAGTCCAGCATAGATCTCATTTGGTAATGCGGATGCTATGATGCTAAATGCTTTGGCATCGAGTTCGAACTTTTGAAAATCAGTTTCAGTATAGTTTTCAGTTGGTTTAGGAACGAACTTCTTTGCATCCTCAGCACTTGGCACCATAGGAACATGGGGACCAAAAACAACAGACCTCCAACATCGAATGTTCTGTTGAGTAAGGATGTGACCTATCCTTCTCTCCCAGATGTTGTACTCATTACGTTTAAGCATAGGTGGTTTGAAATGAGAGCCAATGTTATTCTTGTCATCTTGTGATTGTGACGACATCCTGGTTGTTTTACAGGCACTGATTAATCAACTTTGATGGTGATTAAACCTTTCTCTGTTTTTCAAGAAAACAAATAAACTATCAGTATCAACTATTATGAGCTGAACTATTTATGTCAAAATGATTGTTAAATCAAATTTGACTGTCCAAGCTCTGATACCAATTGTTAGGATCCGAGTTTGGTTTTGATTGTGTTTTACGTTTGAATTATGATGAAGATGAATGAGTAGTGCAGCGGAATTAAGATGGAAACAAACTTTTCACACAATCAAACGAGAGAATTGCTTTAATCAAACATTTTCAACAAAGAACCGAAAGATTGAATTTATTTCAATAACGATTACAATGCATGTATGAATACAAACTCCCCCTCAGCCTGAGCTCACAGTGTTTGTTCGTGCAGGAAGAAGATTTTGTAAAGAGCTAATAGAACAGTACAGAGCACTGTTCTATTTATAGGCACGAGCAAACCACTGAAGCATCTAAGCTGACGTCACCATGAAAGTGACATCTAACATCCTAACAAACTCTAACCTCTGATCTATACAACCTCTGCTATGCTAACTACTGCTATTACATTCTATTACATAAAGACATCTAAACTACTGCTACATCCTTCCACTGATGTGAACCCAGCAGTACTTGTCATGATCAACAGAGCTTGACTCAAGGCAGTAGATTGAACAGCAGAGCTTTAGTCTTTCATCAGTCTTTTACTTGATCAGCAGTTTGTAGGTTAGCAGTTTGTACGATCAGTAGATAGGAGATCAGCAGATGTTGAAACCACTTTCAAGGGGAGAGACTTGTATACATAACATCTGCTTATTCTGGATCCACTGCTCTAATCCAGTTTTGGCTTTAATTATCTATTCCTTTGGTAGGGTTCAATCCCAACATGATTGTATTTTGTAGAATCAGCCACAAATCAACGTCGCTGATGTAGAGTAATTTTAACATTATGCATATAGACATGTTTCTTTTTGGAATATGTAGAGTATTTTTTTCTTTGTACACCTACATTCACATATGTATTGCAATTTTACATCTGTAGAGTAATTTTTACAGAGTAATTTATTTAGTTTTTGTTTTTATATACGTAGAGTAATTATGTCTAAAGGTTTTTTTGAGTGTTTTTTGATTTAGTGTACAGTTGTCTTGGTTTTAGGGTAATTTTTAATGAGTTGTTTCCTTATGCACTTGTAGGGGTGATTTTTTTTTTGTGTTATTTTTATTTAGTGTACAGTTGTTTTGGTTGTAGGGTAATTTAGTAATACCTGTAGGGTAATTTTGAGTGTTATATTGATTTAGTGTACCGTGTAGTGGTTGTAGGGTAATTTTGTGCACCTGTAGTGTAATTTTGACTGAGTTGTTGTCTGACACACTTGTAGGGTTATTTTGATTTAGCGTACAGTTGTTGTGGTTGTAGGGTAATTTTGAGTGTTATTTTGATTTAGTGTAATTTATTCTGGTTGTAGAGTAATTTTGATCTATTGTAGGGTAATTATGAATGAGTTGTTGTCTGATGCACCTGTAGGGTAATTTTGAGTGTTATTTTGATTTAGTGTACTGTTGTAGTGGTTGTAGGGTAATTTTGTGCACTTGTAGGGTAATTTTGAATGAATTATTGCCTGATACACTTGTAGGGTAAATTTGTTCCACATGTAGAGTAATTTTGAATGATTTGTTGCCTATTGCACTTGTAGGGTAATTTTAAGTGTTATTTTGATTTAGTGTAATTTATTCTTGTTGTAGAGTAATTTTGATATATTGTAGGGTAATTATGAATGAGTTGTTTCTTTATGCACTTGTAGGGTTTTTTTTTTTTTTGTTTTTTTTTATTTAGTGTACAATTGTTTTGGTTGTAGGGTAATTTAGTAGTACCTGTAGGGTAATTTTGAGTGTTATATTGATTTAGTGTACTATGTTGTGGTTGTAGGGTAATTTTGTGCACCTGTAGTGTAATTTTGACTGAGTTGTTGTCTGATACACTTGTAGGGTTATTTTGATTTAGCGTACAGTTGTTGTGGTTATAGGGTAATTTTGTAGGACTTGTAGGGTAATTTTGAGTATTATATCAATGTGTAGGGTAATTTTATAGTAGTAAGACTGCTCCATCAGTATTATAACTTATGTGTAGTTATTTTAATTTTATGCATATCTGTAGCGTAATTATACATCAGTATAGTAATTTATAATTTAAAGTGTAATTATTTATTTGTTTTAATTTCAAATGTTGGAATCGAAGGTATAATTTCAGGTTTCAGCGTTTGTCGCCTTCTGCTGAAAGGACTTTCAAACCTAGTGTACCTTCTTCTATAACACCGGTTGTTGGCATGGTTTTCTCATCTTTGGATGCTGCATATGAGTTTTATCAAATTTATTCCAAGAAAGGAGGATTTTGTGTAAGGAAGGGGTCTCAAACTGAAAAAATTGGTTTCATTGCATATAAGTATTATACATGTTCAAAGGAGGGTCATAAGCCATTTAAGAAGTTTGATGGAGCTCTAGAAGTTGTTAAAGATGGAAAAAATCCAAGAGAGGGTAGGAATAGGCCCTCTATCCGTATGGGTTGTCATGCACATATTGCATTATCTTCTCATGATGGCAAATCGTATAATCAATATAGGTTTGTAGAACAACATAATCATACTTTGATTTCTCAAGAAGATATGCAATTTGTTCCGTCATCAAGGAATTTAACGGTTATGAAACAAAAGAGAATATATTCTTTGTCAACGTTAAACCTAGGTCCTGTAAAGTCATTTAACATTATGAGGACCGAATATGGTGGTTTTGAAGAGGTTGGTGCAACTGCTGTGGACTGCAAGAATTTTAAAATAGATTTAAACTGTTTCATTGGAGAATACGATGCTGAAATGATTGTTCAAAGATTGACCAATAAGAAAGAATATCTGTGGGATTTTTCATTTGAATATACTGTAGATTCAAATGGTTGTTTGACAGGGTTATTTTGGGCAAATGAAGTTTCTATGTAGGATCGATTTGTGACTCAAACGAGTCAATCAGAAGAGTTCTTATCAATTCAAAAGGCGAAAACAGATGAATTGACTTGGAAAATAGCTTGATACACTTCAAAATGTCTTGTTTTATTGAAATAACAAGTTTCCAGATCAGTAGACACGTCGGCAGCACTTCGGTACCGGAATTACAAAAATTACAAATGATTTCGCATGTGGAGTATTTATACTATTCCTAATTTTGCTTGAAACAACTTCAAATGAAATTAATTCCAAGCGAAATATAATTTCGCAGGGAATTACCTATGTGACACTTTCATGCGAAATTACATATAAACCCTAATTTCTCGAACTATGTGCCCTGATCTAACATTTCTAATACAAGACTCGATACAAGACGAAGTCGACAGACGTATGCACCAACAGACTCCCCCTCGGATGTTGACGAGTCTTAAGTGTCGAGTCTTCACAGTCTTCAGTCTTTATCAGTCTTCGGGCTTCTTCCAAAATATCTGACATTGTAAGCATCCTCAATCTCTGTCATCTTTTCATCTCCAAAATCTCGAACTGGCTTTTTCCTCACTCTAATTCTCTTGATCAGTTCTCTTGATTCCTTAAGCTCAACATCAACAGACTCCTCCTTAAAGATTGCTTAGATCAAAAGCTTGCTTTCATAGGTTCTAGAATCGCAAACTGACTCTTCCATAGCCATAGCCATAACCTGCACATTCTCTACCTCAAAGTAAGATTTCACCAAATTTAAAATTTAACAAATTATAAACTTTTTCAAGAGACATCAACTAAGAAATAGTTTTACAATTTTAACCTCTGATGAACCACTTGTATGCAAAATATTCAAATTTTTCATTTCAAACAATATTTCCCAACGCTGTTGTTCAACATGTTTAGCACTCGGAATTTTTAAAATCAACTTTGCAATATCAGTTGTCGAAAATCTTTTTGAATTTTTCAAAATTTATGCTAAAACACTCCCCCTCACAACAAACTATTTTCCCATTATGATTTCAAAACACTTAAGTTTGTTTTAATCAAATGGTTTTTCCGGAAAATAAGTTTTGTTGATTTTATCACCCTGTAAAATCGGGGTTATCATCACTTTATTTTCCAAACAACTTTGTATGAAAGCTAAATCAAGTTCAACTTAATGACCTTGATCAACTACTTGTAAATGAAAGCAAAATCATTTTTTATTTTATCATGTTTTTGACATTTTCAAATTTTCTCATGTTTTTGGATTTTTGAAATTTCTTACTCCCCCTAAAATTCAAAATCATTTAAATGAAATTTGAAAACAAACTGTACAAGGTAAAGTGACAACTGATTTTCAAGCTTCAATTCGCCATCCACTTGCATAAACAATCAGAACTCCCCCTCACAACAAACTATTTTCCCATTATGATTTCAAAACACTTAAGTTTGTTTTAATCAAATGGTTTTTTTTCCGGAAAATAAGTTTTGTTGATTTTATCACTCTGTAAAATCGGGGTTATCATCACTTTGTTTTCCAAACAACTTTGTATGAAAGCTAAATCAAGTTCAACTTAATGACCTTGATCAACTACTTGTAAGTGAAAACCTTCTTCAACCACTTGTAGGTTCACTTAATAACCAATACCTCTTGCAAGAATATAACAATTTCAAGGATTACCACTTGTAGATCAAACCTGTAGGTCGAAATATCACAAAAGTGAATTTCTCAAGAAAGATGCCGATTCCTGCTCCACGATTACCCACTTGGGAGCACCGGCAAGTCAGAATTTTAGTTTGAAAAAGCTGTCACCCAAGCCTGACTAACCTTGGGTGATTTTGGTTCACATCTATCCCACCATCTTATTGATTGATAAAATTCTTTGGCACCTTTAACCTTCCCATCTACCATCTTCCCAAATATATGTTTGATTTTTCCATTGAAAGCCTTTTCAGCATCAAATTCTCCTTTACAAGTGAAGAATTGATCTGAATTTTAAAACCTACCTTTTGATTTTAGATTTTCCTTTGACAATTGTGGAAAATTTTCATCATTCAACTCAGGAACGGAATTCTCATTCTTTTTCTCAACAAATGACTCCTCTGATTTTATGGAATCAGATTCATTGTCAGAACTACTCTCAGATTTTACAACCCATCTTTGTTTGTTTTTATCGGCTTTTCTTTTATAAAAACGTTTTGAAGTTTCACCAACTTCAAAATTTGTTGGTTGTTTCTTTTCATCAATATGTATTTCTTCCAATCTTGAGTTAAAAGAAACTCCCTGTTTTGTGTTGTTGAACTGTTGACAATTCCAAGCAATGTGTCCAATCTTGTGACATTTAAAGCAAATTCTTTTGTCAACTCTTGATACAGATTTCTTCAAATTCTTCTTCCTTTCAGCAAGAAACTCTTGGTTTGACTGTCTCCAAAATGGTTTCTTCTGTTCTTCTTCAGAACTTCCTCCTGCAACAAATTTTGTTTTTGATTTAAATTTTTTCTCATTTTTATAATTTTCCGGGGAAATGAAACCTAGACCTTTGTTTTTGAAATTACTGTTATGGTTTGGTTTCTTTTGAAAACCAGAACCAGAATTGTAACCCCTTTTCTTGTTCAATCTCTGTTGAACTCTTGAAGTTTACTTTTTAGGTTTATCATGAAGATTTAAATCTTTTATTTCAGAAATATTAATTTCTGTTAATTTGAAAACATGTTTGATCTGTTCAGTTTTGACACTTCTTATTGGAAATTCCTCATCAGAATATAATTTGTCTGAATCATTCAAAGTATATGCTACTTTGATTGGTCCATCATTCAAATTAGATTTTGATAACAAGAATTCTTTATTGTAAACCTGCTTGACTGATGAACTCGGACTTTTTTCTGACGAACTCGAACTTTCAGATTTAGACTCCGACTTTGACTCTTCATCCATATCCAACACCTGATCGACCACTTTCTTTAACAACTCAGACTCATGATCAGTGTCAGACCCTGTGAATGTGACATCAATATTGTCTGGTAACTCATCAATGATTTCAGACTTTAACTTTATGTTGAGAGCCTTATTTAAACGTTCCTCATTTGGCTTTCTGGGAGAATAAATATTCCAAATCGGAGGTGGACACTTGTTATACTTGACATTTTGTTTCTTACCAGTATATCCTCTTCATTCTCTATATCTTGGAAAGCTTCAAGACCTGCAACAGTAGGATAAACTCGATCAATCAAATAATCACATGTTGTATAACTCAACAACAAACGTTTGATTCTTTCACTCTCAATCTTTTCAAGTTCGAAATCCTGCTTTAGCTGTGCACAGTCTTCAATATACTTGTAGGATCGATTTGTGACTCAAACGAGTTAATCAGAAGAGTTCTTAACAATTCAAAAGGCGGAAACAGATGAATTGACTTGGAAAACAGCTTGATACACTTCAAAATGTCTTGTTTTATTGAAATAACAAGTTTCCAGATCAGTAGACACGTCGGCAACACTCCGGTACCGGAATTACAGAAATTACAAATGATTTTGCATGTGGAGTATTTATACTATTCCTAATTTCACTTGAAACAGCTTCAAACGAAATTAATTCCAAGCGAAATATAATTTCGCACGGAATTACCTATGTGACACTTTCATGCGAAATTACATATAAACCCTAATTTCTCGAACTACGTGCCCTGATCTAACATTTCTAATACAAGACTCGATACAAGACGAAGTCGACAGACGTATGCACCAACAGACTCCCCCTCGAATGTTGACGAGTCTTAAGTGTCGAGTCTTCACAGTCTTCAATATACTCATTGATGACTTTCTGCTTTGTCATTAAAGTGGAACTCATCATTGACATAACAGCATCAACTTCTCGGTTTGTCTTGTTCAGACCATCAACTGTTCTGTTCAGCACATCATATGACTCTTTCACATACTTCACATCAGACAACAAATTCTCTTTCATTTCTTCCAGTTCACTAATCTTCTTGTCTTTCTCCTCATAATCTTTGCAGGATTCTAAACATTTCTGACAAGGTTTAATGACTTCAACTATCTTTTCAACCTCGACAACCTTCTCAACTTCAACAATTTTTTCAACTTCGACTATTTTTTCGACCTCAACAATTTTCTCTATCACTTTCTCAACTATCTTTTCAAACATATCTGTTTCTTCATCACATTCTATTTTTACCTCACATTCTTCATCTTCGATTTTTTCTGTTGAATTTTCTTCAGCTTTTGCTTTTTCAGCTTCTAACTTTACCTTTTCTTCATCGATTCATCTTGCTTCCAGGTCTCTCTTCAATCTGGCTGCTTTCTTCTCATTCAGTTTTTCAATTTTATCTGCAAAAAACAAATTAAAACTAAACGAGTCTAAACTTTTTCTTGCATTATTAATGTACTCTTCCTCGTCATCAGTATCATCATCACTTTCTAATGAACTAAAGATCTTCGTTCTTTCGACTTCTTGTTCTTCCAAGATTCTAGCAACAAGACCTGAACCAGGTGGAATGTATTTATCCCAGCTAAATCCCTCTGCAACCTTTTCATCATCCTGGTCAATTATACCATAACAAGCTCTTTTCTCTTCAATGGTACGTGCTTGAGCAGTTTGTGGTTGTTGAGAAATCTGATAAAAATTTGATTTTTGATAATAATTGTTTTTTCCTGACTGATCTTGTCTTCCATTTGATTCTTTGTTTTTGCACTCACGCTTAAAATGACCTTTTTCTTTGCAACGAAAACAAGTAACCTTTGATTTGTCAAACCCTATCGGAGATGCACTAATTTCTCGAAAATCATCTCTTCCTGTGACTTGTGTAAATTTTTCTGATCTTCTAACTGCACTGGCTAGACACCACTTGATGTCCATCAACTCAAGTTCCTCCGCATCAATTTGGTCATAATCTTCTTTGGTAAGCATTGGATTTCCAATTCTGCCAGCAATCAAACTTTCATATGATTCCAACACAGCAACGAGTGATGCCATGTGTTGCTTAGCTATTTCTGGAGACAGATTTTGACCATTTTGAATGTTCAAGGTAACATTGCACTGCAGATTTGTAGAATTCTTTTGTTGAGGACTTGGTGTTGTAAAATTTGGATCAAAGCTTGAATATGCAGACGAAGATCCACCACTTTGAGTCACAGTACTTCCCTTTATTCCAGAAGAACTATCAGCACTGAAACCAGTTTGTATCTTTGGGCTTGGAGTAACTTCAAATTTGTTTTCTCTGTAGTATAAACTCACATCTTGTTGAGCATTTGGATTAGACATGATAGCAGTTTTCTGGATATCCAACTCATGCTCTCCAATCTTCTGAATAAACTGTGCCAGATTCATATTTTAAGATTTTCTCATGTGTTTTAGGATCAACAAATAAGTTCCCCATTTCTGCTGTGGTAACGCATCGGCTAACTTATCAACCCATTCTTCATCATCTTTCTTTATATCCAATCTTCCCATTTCCAAAACCAAATGACAATATTTATCAATGGTCTTTTTTGTTGTTTCACCTTCTAAGGCTACAAACATATCAAATGATTTCTTCAGTAAAGCCTTTTTGTTCTTGATCATATCTGCACTTCCTTTAAACTTTTGAATTAACGCTGTCCAAATCGATCTAGCAGTACCCTCATGTTGGAGTGAAACAAATATATATTCCTTAACTGCTTGTTGAAGAATACTGATCATCATTTTTTCACTTGTATATTTCAATTTTTCAATCTCTGAAAAGTCACAAAAAGCCTTTTCAAGCCCACGTTCATTTTTTGGTTTCTCATAGTCTTTCTCTAATGAACACCATGCATCAAACTTATAAGCTTGCACCCAGTTTTCAAATCGATTTTGCCATCCTCTAAAATCTTCAAGGTACATAAGCTTCGGCGGTTTTTGATAAGTTCCCGTCTCATTTTCACTATAAAGAGTTTCGGCAGCTGTAACTGGAGCAACTGGTGTAGCAAACGCATTGTAGAATTCCTCTTCCATGTTTCAGAAAATTGTTTCACAAAAACTCAAGTTTCACACAAAATACAGGTTCAAACGGAATAAACTCTCGAGCGAAATCCCTTTTTAAGCGGAATAACACTTTTGGTACGAAATAACTTCTTTCAAGCGGAATCACTTTTCACACGAAATAACTCACACGAAATTATGATTTGATACGAAATAAGGTAATTTCGTATGAAATAAGGTAATTTCAAATGAAATCACACTTTGGAGCGGAATTAAAACTAATTTCGTGCGGAATAAGGTAATTTTGTGTGAAATGGCTCAAACGAAATTACACTTAGAAGCGAAATAACGAATTTCAAGCGAAATTATGTAATTTCGTTTGAAATCAAGCTGTAATTTCGTACGAAATTATGCTGACGTCATCATTTTCGATCTGTGTTTCAAGCGAAATTACAAATTTTACCAGATTTAGATCGAATTAAAGTCCAATTCTTTCAAGAATTTGTTAAAACACAATTACGCACACAATGTGTGAAAATCAAGTCATTTTGACCGTTAAAATTTGTGAGTTTTGAAAAAGAAGGTGTAGAAGTCAGATTTTAAGGCTGTTTTGGCAAGAACTCTTCCTCCTGAGCTCTGATACCACTTGTAGGATCGATTTGTGACTCAAACGAGTCAATCAGAAGAGTTCTTATCAGTTCAATAGGCGAAACAGATGAATTGACTTGGAAAACAGCTTGATACACTTCAAAATGTCTTGTTTTATTGAAATAACAAGTTTCCAGATCAGTAGACACGTCGGCAGCACTTCGGTACCGGAATTACAAAAATTACAAATGATTTCGCATGTGGAGTATTTATACTATTCCTAATTTCGCTTGAAACAGCTTCAAACGAAATTAATTCCAAGCGAAATATAATTTCGCACGGAATTACCTATGTGACACTTTCATGCGAAATTACATATAAACCCTAATTTCTCGAACTACGTGCCCTGATCTAACATTTCTAATACAAGACGAAGTCGACAGACGTATGCACCAACATTCTAAACAGAATTATTTGGTTTTTGGTGATGTAATATCATTTGATGCAACTTTCAAAACGAACAAGTAAGTTTATAGTCTATTTATTTTATGATTTTTAATGTTATTATTAGTTTTTTTACTTATTTATTTTTTATATTTTTGGGCAGATACAAAATGGTTTTTGTTCCGTTCACTGCATTGATAATTATTTTCATAATGTGAATCTTGGAGCTGGTCTAATTGCAAAAGAAACTACTGAATCTTATGTGTGGTTATTGACATGTTTTTTGAATGCATTTGGTCATCAACCAAAGGTTGTAGTTACGGATCAAGATGCCGCTATGAAGGCAGCAATTGAAACTGTTTTCACGGATAGTAGACATCGATTATGTATGTGGCATATTATGAAGAAAGTAGCGGATAAGGTTAGTTTGAGTAACTTATTTAGAGTAATTATATTTATTATTGTAGAGTAATTAAGTAATTTTGGCTGTAGAATTTAGTGTAGAGTAATTATGATCATAGGGTAACTATGTAGTTTTTGTTTTATTTAAGTAAAGTAATTATGTCTAAAGTTTTTGTTTAATTTAAGAAGTTTATCTATTTCTTGCTTTATATGAATAGAGTAATTATTTATTATTGTAGAGTAATTATCTAATTTGTGTAGTATAGGAAGTGTTGAGTAATTATGTTCATAGGGTAATTATTAAGTAATGTAGAGTAATTAAGTAACTCTTTTGTAAAATTAAGTAAGTGTGCAGTTATTAATTGATCATTTATTTATTTACAGGTTGGGAATGTATTGTGTAATGATGATACTTTTAAACAACGTGTTTGCAATATTGTGTGGACAGATGCAATTGGACCTGAAATGTTTGAGAAGGAATGGCAAGAAATAATTCATGAGTTTGGTCTTTTACAGAATATTTGGTTAGAAAGTATGTTTGACTTAAGATCGATGTGGATTCCTGCTTTTTATCGTGATGAGCCTATGTCAGGGCTTATGCGTACTACTTCAAGGTCTGAAAGTGAAAATCAATTTTTTGGTAGTGTTTCAAACTCGCAATTGACTCTTGTAGAGTTTTTTACTCATTTTGATAAGGCAATTGAAGCTCAAAGATATAATCATCGAAAAAATGATCATGATACGCGTAATACTGATTGTGATAATTGGACCGATTCTCCTCTTGAAGTACATGCTCATAAGTTGTATACTAGGGCCATATTTTTTGATGTTCAAGAAGAGATCCTTGCTAGTTTTGAGAAATGTTTTTCAGTTAATGTCAAAGAAGAAGGAGAGAATGCAAGGTTCTTTATTAGAGATATTTCGGCTTTTGGAAGTGGGTTATTTGAGGTAAATTTTTTTTATTTCATATGTATCAGTAGAGTAATTATATCTCTATGTAGGGTAATTATATGAAATCTCATAACAATACACACTGTGATTCTCTTAGTAGAGTTATTGTAAATCGAATAATTCAGTAGAGTAATTGTTTTCATATGTAGGGTAATTATCATCTTTTTTTAAATTTTGACAGGTATTAGCTAAAGTTGATGATGAATTTTCTGCTTCGTGTTCTTGTAAAAGATTTGAGCAATATGGGTTATTATGTCGACATGTTTTCCTTGTCATTCGAATGTTTGAAATTGAGGAAATTCCTGAAAAGTACATTTTGAGGCGTTGGAGAAGGGAAGCAGTTAGAAATAGAGCCAATTGTTCTTTTTTACGGATGATAGTTCGAATGTCAATATTGATGAGGCAAATCAGGTTGTTCGTGAGATTATGTTTGCTAATGAATGCCTTTGTAATCGATATTTTTCAAATAATGAAGAATTGATCAAGATTAGAGATCAACTAAAAGGAATGATTCAAAAGGCAGATGAGAGTAGTAAGACTGGGCTGGTTTTTAAGAAAAAAGATATGATGGCTTCTCTTCTTGGATATAATCTACCATCAACATCAACTGTTAAACTTCATCCTGGTATTAGAAACAAGGGACATGGATCACACAGGAGAATTAAATCCAAAAAAGAGAAAGCAGCTAGTCGTATGGGGAAAAGGCATCGAGGATGTAAGGATGTGGGATGGTGGGTCATGATATTCGAACATGCAGTGCACTTGTTCGTCCAGTTCTAGAGGGTGCAGTTTCTACAGATAAATAGCTTTTTATATTTTTGAAATTTTGTAAACTTTAATTGATCTTAAGGATTTTTGGATTTTGCAGTGTTTTTTTATATTGAATTATAGTTTAATATTCTTCTTCAATGTGTAAGGTAATTATTGGATTATATGAATATGTAGGGTAATTAACAGAATCATAACAATGCCTACAGTTGATTTTATCCATAGAGTAGTTATATCAATGTGTAGGGTAATTAACACAATTATAACAAAGAACAAGAATTATTATGACAATTATAACAAATAATAACAGTTGTTTCAATTTGTAGAGTAATTATAACAATGTGTAGGGTAATTATCAGAATTATTACAATACCAACAGTTATAGCTATCAATAGAGTAATTATATCAATCTAAAGCATAATTATCATAATTATATCTATACCAACAGTTTAATAATGCATAAAGTGAAACAAACCATATTCTAAAATAAAGTTCAACAGTATTCAAACATATTAAAAAAGAAGACACTTCTAGAAGTTAAATCCAAACATTAAACATGAGTTTAAAACTTCAAATTGAAACAAACAAACATTCAAACAAAGTCGTTTTGCCTTTGATCGATCTTTTCCTTAAAATCTTTTTGATGTTCTGCCTTAACTTTATCATCCATTTTTTCATATTCAAGGGCATCCTTTATAAGATTATCTTTCAAGGTGTTGATTTTTGACAACATTTTTGTCAAGAATTTTTTCCTCAATTCAGAAATTTGATTTTTATGAAATTTCTCAATTGATGAGAAGCCGCAATCCCAGTTTTCTTCACCAAAATAAGTTTCCATATGGCGCATTGTATAAATGCCACAATCAATGTAGTTTTCTTCTGTCCTCCATGGCATTTCCAATCTTTTGATGATTGCCTTTCTTAGTGTTTTTTTGGCGAATCTGATCTTCTTGAGCTCAAGGTAGTCACACAATGCATTTCTCTACAATATATCAAAAATAAAATATGTTAGTTTCTCAAAATTCTAAAGTTAGTAAAACTGTAAAGTTATTATTAGTCATACCAACATATTAGGGATCCCTTAATATCTATCATGGAATTTTTCACCCATTTTGCTGTTATCGATCAACACAATTTTAGAAGTCTTCAGATTGAAACACACGACGTAGTAATGTTCTGAAGCTAAAATGGGGAAAAACAGGAGGTCGAAATCTTTTATCGATTTGACCTTAAACTGTTCAAGCCATTGATCCAAGTTTTGCGTGAACATCAAAAGTCGAACTTCATCGGTGCTTGTAGGTGCATAATGATCCTTTGACTGTAAATTCACAAGATCAAAAGTAATCGCAACAGTTGATCTTTCAATAGAGTAATTATAGCTATGTGTAAAGTAATTTTGAAGTTATTCCTATATAAATGAAATTTTATACTTACAATACTACCTATAGCTATAATTATTTTTTTTGCAGAAATAACATTAGTAGAGTAATTATATCAATGTGTCGGGTAATTATCAGTATTATTAGAAATAACAACAGTTGTTCTTATCAGTAGAGTAATTATAGCTATAGGTAGAGTAATTGAATGAAATATAACAATAACAATAACAATGAATCTATCAATTTCATAATTGTATCCAAATGTAGAGTAATTATTCATTTTCATATTGTAAAATCATTTTAACATAATGATTTAACAAGCTCTAAACACAAGATTCACACTAAAAAATCCTATGATACTCATCAAATTAGCAAATGGCATTATTTTGATCCCATTCGTATACAAATGAAATTTCATGCTTTCAATTCTACCACACCAGATTAATTCTTTGCAGAAACAGAATAATCTACATAATAGCAAAACAAAATATAAAAGAGTAAGTCTGAAAACGTACCAATAGAAGCGATGAGCAAAAAAACCTACTAAGAGAATACCGGCTTTTCATTTTTTTCTTCATTGTTTAGCACTTCAGCCCAATTGTCAATGAGGACTGATGTAATTTTTACACCATCAAACATTGCTTCAAAAACCACTTTGATTGAATCTGTCCCATAAACTGACTTGTATACAAACTTGTTGTTGTTTTAAAAGAGATAAAAAATTATTAAGATATATGAACAACATTTGCAAACTACTAAAATAGTACTTACAATTCATCTGTTGGAGAAAATATGTAATCTATTATCAATTGTTCATCATCACTCAGCTTTGTTCCAAGTTCAACTTTCCGGTTAACGGAAGGTGATTTATATGCAGAAGTTGGCTTAGATATTCTCTTTTCTTTTGTTTGTTCAGGGGTAGTGTGGCTTTCAATTGTTTATTGGGTGATGGGTACTTGAAGAAATGGAAATGTGTCGAGAATTGACTGTATTTTGTTTTCGTTTTCACCTTCAATAGGATTTACTTTCCATTGATCCTTTAAATGTTGTTTTTCTGTTTCTTGACATCTGATCACGAATTCATTTAGTAATGTTTCCGTTGTCCCTTGTTCTGGTTGATCGTTTTCAGCAACTTCATTCTCACCATCATTTTTTTACCAGCATTGTCACCTTCATTACCATAAACTATTTTTGCAGCATTATCACCTGTAATAGTTGATCTTATTTTATCAGTAGAGTAATTATTTCAGTGTGTAGGGTAATTATTAGAATTATAACAATTAACAGCATTTAATCTTATCAGAAATAAAGGAAATAACAACAGTTGATCTTATAAGAAGAGTAATAATTTCAATGTGTAGGGTAATTATCAGAATTATAACAAATAACATTTCATTTTATCAGTAGAGTAATTATTTAAATGTGTAGGGTAATTATCAGAATTATAACAAATAACAATATTTGATCTTATTAGTAGAGTAATTCTACCAACGTGTAGGGTAATTAACAGAATTATAACAAATAACAATATATGATCTTTATCAGTTGAGTAATTATACCTTCTAGCCCACCATCTTTATTTTTATCATCATTTAGACTTCTTTCTTCATGACGTGATTTCATTGTTTGTTCGACCTCTGCTTCTTCGATGAAGAGACCTTCAATTTTGTCAAATAATACATATGTTAATTGTAGGATAGGTAATTATCAGAATTATAACAAATAACATTTCATTTTATCAGTAGAGTAATTATTTAAATGTGTAGGGTAATTATCAGAATTATAACAAATAACAATATTTTATCTTATTAGTAGAGTAATTATACCAATGTGTAGGGTAATTAACAGAATTATAACAAATAACAATATATGATATTTATCAGTTGAGTAATTATACCTTCTAGCCCACCATCATTTAGACTTCTTTCTTCATGACGTGATTTCATTGTTTGTTCGACCTCTGCTTCTTCGGTGAAGACACCTTCAATTTTCTCAAATAATACATATGTTAATTGTAGGATAGCTATTTTATAAAGCAAGTGTAAATATGTACCTTCTTCGTCAGCTTTTTCCATTGATGGTGTTATTTCATGTGGTTCATTCAAATCGATGATGTTAGTATCATCATTTGTACTTTGACTCAACGGATATTTGTCTTCCCATTCCTTACACATGTCTTGTACATTTTGATTCCATGGAAACTTTGATTTTCCCTCCACCATTTGATTAATTACTTCTTTTAACTCTTCATATTTTTCAATATGGTTTTCAAGAGTAATCAACCATTGCTACACAATGAAAAATATATAAGTATAGTAACTATTTGAATTGATAGCGTAGTTTTTGTTTGTAGAGTAATTATTACCTTTTCATTTGATCTATAATCAGGGCCTAAGTAGGATGATAATCCAGATAATTATAATGGTGTAGCACAATAATTGAAAATCTTTTGCGTTGACGTTCCAATCTCAAATTTATTGATGTCAAAAGTTGAGTAGGACAGTCTTGTACAAGGCACTACATAGAACAAGTAAAACAACAATGGTTAAAATAGTTTTTTTTATCTTTTGATTGCATAATAGTGTAATTATATGAAATTACATACTTGATGTTGTGAAATCATCATTTGGTTCATTGCGACCTTCTTCATTTGTATTATCACCAATAGGTTCTTCAACATTTGAAACTTGAACATTCTTTTTGCTTTTATCTTCCGTATCAGATTCAACATTCTTTGGATTTTCATTCATTTCTACATCATCATCGGTTTCTTCATCGTCTGTCATTGGGCCATTATTGTAGAAATGTTTTTGCAAGTTGTTAAGTAGATCCGTTGTGATATACTTCACTGCTGGTGTTTCAACTTTAAAACCTGTTTTTTTATGCCTCTTGAAGTATGAATGTGCGAATATTACCTGCCATTAATTTAACGAAATAAAAGTTTTAAATTAAATTAGTTATAAAACAAATAGCTAAATTAGTTACAAATTATAAGTAGAGTAATTATCATACCGCAAGTAATATTATTGGGCCAGTGAATTGATCAATTCCTCCTTTCCACTTTTTCTTTGATCTTCTTAAACATTCGAGCATGTAGCCACACCAGTTCATATTTGGTATTTCTGAATCTTTTTCAATACCAATAATAAACCTCTGGTTGACTGTTGTTGATTCTGTTGTTTCTCCTAACAAAGTATTCACCACAACAAGAAAGTTTGTGTTGAATAACTTTCCTGCTTGTGAAGATTCTTTTATCAGATCAATAACTTTTATCACACTGATTTTCGAGGTATCAAATTGATTCTTAAATTCATCAACTCTCTCACCAACACCTTTTCTAGGTTTGTTCCTCTCAAGCACTGTAATCTTACCCCTTGGTATTCCGAGACATTCTTCTACTAACTTTGATGTTATTTTTATTCGATGATTTCCTGTATTAATCTCTTGCCTGTTTTCATCGTAGTTCATTACCAACCAATATCCTAACATTGTTGGCACAAAATTTATCTTCAGTGAAAGTAGAGCTTCAAACCCCATTTCTATCACAACTTTTTTTTTCATCCGAAAGTGAACTTATAGTATCCAATAGACCAGATGACTTGCATTTCATGTGTAGGGTATTGCTAATGAATTCTACAAAGTTCGTTTGTGGGAATTCTTTCTGAGGTGTTCTTTTTCTGGTCTTAATAGGGGATTGAAAATCATCTTGAGAGTCCACTACTTTAGGTGTTTTTTTACTGATTTTTTTTACTTTCTCCATTGATTTTCCAGCTTTTATTTTTTTAATTGGCGACTCGAAATCGTCTTAAGAGTCCACTTCTGTTCTTTTTCCACTCCCCTTTTCACAAACTTGCTCATCTTTATTGTTTCTCTTTTTTTTCCTACAATATTTCTGTTTCATAGCAGTCTTTACCGGTGTAGATTTTGAAGTTTTCAATTGTTTAACTGGAGACTCAAAATCGTCTTGTGAGTCTAATTGCTTTCTTTTACGAGTGTCATCTTCACAAACTTTTTTATCTTTTGCAGCGTCCTTCTGTTTCTCAACAGGCTTTTCTTTTGCAGCGTCCTTCTTCTTCACAACTGTCTTTTCTTTTGCAGCATTCTTCTCTTTCACAACAGGCTTTTCTTTTGCATCGTCCTTCTTCTTCAGAACTGGCTTTTCTTTTGCAGCATCATTTTTCACAACAGCAGTTTCTTTTGCAGAGTCCTTCTCTTTCACAACAGGCTTTTCTTTTACAGTGTCCTTCTCTATCACACCATCGTTCTTTGCAACAGCAACTGTTGTTTGTTTTCTTTTAAGATGTGTTTTCCTATCTTCCTTCTTTCTCATTGCTATATTTTATGTTTCAACATAGAGTAAAAAAATCGTCAATTGCTATATTTGCTATAGATTATTTATCTACATAATTTAGCTTTTCTAACCTGCTAATGTTTGTCCGTCATCAATTTGTTCAACATCAAAGCAAACAGGGTTTGTTGCATCATTGCCATATTTTTTAAGTGATTTTGAGCGAGTTCTCTGACTTTTCCTCCTTTTTATAGAAACTAAATATACAAAATACAATATTTTAATTGATAACTATTATCCTATAGGTTCAACAAAATTACCCTACAAAATTACACTACAAGCACAACTGTATACTAAATCAATGTAACAGTCAAAATTACATTACAAGTCCTACAAAATTACCCTACAAGTGTATAAGGCAACAACTCTTTCAAAATTACCCTAAAGGTGTACAAAATTACCCTACAACCACAACAACAGTATAATAAATCAATAGAACACTCAAAATTACCCTACAGGTGCAATAGGCAACAAATCATTTAAAATTACTCTACAGGTGGAACAAATTTACCCTACAAGTGTATCAGGCAATAATTCATTCAAAATTACCGTACAAGTGCACAAAATTACCCTACAACCACTACAACAGTACAATAAATCAATATAACAATCAAAATTACCCTACAGGGGCAATTAAAACAACCACTACAACAGTACACTAAATCAAAATAACACACAAAATTACCCTAGACGTGCATCAGACAACAACTCATTCATAATTACCCTACAATAGATCAAAATTACTCTACAACCAGAATAAATTACACTAAATCAAAATAACACTCAAAATTACCCTACAGGTGCAATAGGAAACAAATCATTCAAAATTACTCTACAGGTGGAACAAATTTACCCTACAAGTGTATCAGGCAATAATTCATTCAAAATTACCCTACAAGTGCACAAAATTACCCTACAACCACTACAACAGTACACTAAATCAAAATAACACTCAAAATTACCCCACAGGTGCATCAGACAACAACTCATTCATAATTACCCTACAATAGATCAAAATTACTCTACAACCAGAATAAATTACACTAAATCAAAATAACACTCAAAATTACCCTACAGGTGCAATAGGCAACAAATCATTCAAAATTACTCTACAGGTGGAACAAATTTACCCTACAAGTGTATCAGGCAATAATTCATTCAAAATTACCCTACAAGTGCACAAAATTACCCTACAACCACTACAACAGTACACTAAATCAAAATAACACTCAAAATTACCCTACAGGTGCAACTAAATTACCCTACAACATCAACAACAGTACACTAAATCAAAATAACACTCAAAATTACCCTAGAGGTGCATCAGACAACAACTCATTCATAATTACCCTACAATAGATCAAAATTACTCTACAACTAGAATAAATTACACTAAATCAAAATAACACTCAAAATTACCCTACAAGTGCAAAATATTTACCCTACAAGAAAGCCCGTTGAGGTGGACCCTTCCATACCCGATATGAACGAAGACCCCTCGCCACAAAGAACACAACAGCGAGACAAGCGTCAAGTGACATCGTCCGAGGGAAGCTCGGCCGAGTTGGCGGAACAATTCAAAGAGTACACCACCATGAAAGAAAAGAAGCACGCGATTGAATTGGAGGCGATTGAATTGAGGAAGAAAAGAGAGTCGTAGGCTCTCGAGCTCATATCGGAACAACGCGAGACGATGAAAAACTACAATTACGATCGAGATATGGAAACATTCATCAAGCCGCACGACGATGCTCCGCCAAATATGTTGCCATTTATCCTCGCCCGAAAACGCGACATCGCTAACAAGTACGGTGGCCGTGCGATTTCTAAAATTTTTATTTTCTAGTTTTAATGTAATTTTTATTTTCTAGTTTGAATGTAATTTTAATTTTCTAGTTTGAATTTAATTTTTATTTTTATTTTTATTTTCTACTTTGAAAAGTCTTTTGTTAAATTTTATTTAATTTTTATTAATATTTTTTTATAAACATGCATAATTACAACAAATAAAAAAAAAAAACCAAGTCCCCTAAGAGGGGAGTGCCGCCATCAATTTAGGGTGTTAGGAGAGTTTAGGAGGGGAGTTGACGTGGCACACAAGGATTGTTTATGCGTAAGAGAGGGGACTCCCCTCTTAGGGGAGTGCCCCTCTCACCCTAATATATAAATAGACAAAATTGCATAAAACAACCTTTATGTATACCCCAAACTGCACTTTATACCTTTCACTATGAAATCCGCCAAAACCAACATTTACGTTCATGTTTTGTAACACATCACAACCTTTACACCAAACCTAGTCAAAAAAGTCAGTTAAGTTGCCCCATGTGCGATGCATGTGAGGGCATATATGTCTTTTCCTTTGACCCCTTTTACAATGAATATTATATTTAAACCTTTTTATTTATTTCCTTCAAAAACATCATCATCAAGAACATCATCATCTGAAACCCAGATCTTTAATCATTGAAATAACAATTTCATTCTCATTAGTTCACATTTAACAAACCAGAAACAATTTCATTCTCATTAGTCCAAAACAAAGCGTCTTAGATCGTTAATCATTGAAATAACAATTTCATTCTCATTAGTTCACATTTAACAAACCAGAAACACGAATCAATATCGATGTATCCTACACAAACAATCATATTATAAGCTACTGCTTTAATCAAACACACTTTCCAAAACCTACAAAGCCTTATTTCCACATATCCACTGATAAAACCTAAAACCTAAAAATTCAAAAACAAAATCTTCATTCAAACATCATAACAACCAGCTTCAACTTCAAACCAGCACAAAAACATCAAAATCAACCAATCGTACGGACCGAAAACCCCCAATCTTAACCAGATCTAAACACAATCACCAAAACTTCAAATCACACACATGCACCAACACAATTAACCAATTAAACAATCAACGACACATAATCAAACGCAAATTTCACAAACTAACCGAACAATCATTATAACGAGCTCGATTAACCCTAGGTTTACGTTTCTGACGATAACTTGCGGAGAATAAAGGCGAAAATGTGAAATTAATTGCACAGAGAATGTTGAAATGCATTTGATTAGAGAAAGTAATGAAGAAATTGGCGACATATGTGCAGAAAAAATGGATGAAAAAGTGAAAGATTCGTGTAATGATGATGATGATAAGAATAAATAATAATATAATAATAATATTAATACCTTCTTCTCTGCAACAAGGGTTTGAAAGAGGGATGAAGAAGGAAACCTGCGTGAATGGGCAAACGAGAATAATTGAAGAGATTCAGTTTCCCTTTTTTTCACTTGAAAAGTTACACAATTTGCACCCAAGACCTGCTTGATTTCAATAAGATTTAAAGGAGACATGGTGTCTTGAAATTCTAGGGTTTATAAGACTTTTTATGAAGAAGTTGATGTTGATCAAGATCTGGGTTTCAGATGATGATGTTCTTGATGATGATGTTTTTGAAGGAAATAAATAAAAAGGTTTAAATATAATATTCATTGTAAAAGGGGTCAAAGGAAAAGACATATATGCCCTCACATGCATCGCACATGGGGCAACTTAACTGACTTTTTTGACTAGGTTTGGTGTAAAGGTTGTGATGTGTAACAAAACATGAACGTAAAGGTTGGTTTTGGCGGATTTCATAGTGAAAGGTATAAAGTGCAGTTTGGGGTATACATAAAGGTTGTTTTATGCAATTTTGTCATATAAATATGCTAGATGTGTTTCATGTGTGGTCTCTTTCAAAGAGAGAGTACTTATTATCATCTTAGTCAAAGATATCTTCAATGTGTGGGGCCATGTTGTAGGAGGCACAAGAAAAATGTCGTATTGTATTTTCATATCATCATGATACTTTGTAAATCCCACCAATAACAAAGTTAACTTACGGTCTAAGCAGGGTAAGACGTAGACCAGTGGCGGAACTAGAAAAAATATCCAAGGGTATCCCAATTTTTTACTGTACATTTATAGAACGAAATTTTTTTTACCTACATTACGGGGCGGAGCCGATCCTGAAAATTCAAGTGCTCTAGACGAGCCAAAAAAGGCTCTTAGGCTCAAAAAAGGATCTCGTCTTGGACTCAACAATTTCAATAAACTTCTTTTTGCAACAAAAATTAAGCAGCCAACGTAGTCTATGTGTTTGTTAAACCTAACCTGATCCTTGACGAGGATTGTAATACAATCAACTGATGTGGAGCTCATCATCATCGCCATTGTTGTTCAAATTCAAGGGTTTTTTTTTTTTTTTTTTTTTTAGGGAGAAGGGGTATAGATATAGATATAAATAATATATGATATATAGAGTACGAATTCAGGGAGCCAATGAGAGAAAATCAAATCTATGGTTTCTGATGGCGTGAAATTTACGTATGAAAATGGTAGCTTTAAAATATGTATCAACACACCAAAGATGGGAAAGAAAAAGACGAGATGTGGAGGTACGAGGAGGGTAAAATGGTGAAATGGAAACCAAATTGTTGATACATATTATGTGGTCGCGACTCGGTTCGGTTCAACTCGATTAGGTTCGGCTCAAGCCCGACGTCACGAAATTCCTCCGTCGTGCCCCCCAGAGTTCGACACGCGAAGCACGGAGAGCCGAGAACGTTTCCCGCTGACACATCATCATGACATCATCATCATGATGTCATGATGATGTCACATGGTTGAGTAAACTTACAATCTGAATATTTGTGAGATTCATGAACGTGCATGTGACATCATTCTGGACCAATCAACTCACTTGGGCCTAAACACTTCAACTGGGCCGAAACCCATTATTGGAACATGTAGGTCGACGAAACAAGTTGAGTTTCGTCGACTTTGATGAATGTTATTGTGTTTCGTCGACGAAACATTTGTTTCGTCGACTTTCAAGTGTTTCGTCGACCTGGTTCAGTATATATACACAGATAACAGACAGAACACATAGACAAGTCTGAATAGATTTGAGAGCGAACACTGTAAACACACACACACTGAGAGTTTATGAGAGCATCTTGTAAACATTGTATTGTAACCGTTTTCTAGATTAATACAATGGAGTGTTAATCGGTGAATCTTGTGTTTTACGTGTTCGTCACTTGGTTTAACTTACCCGTTTGGATTCCGCACTTTCGGGTTTGTCGGAAAACAGGGAATAGAGGTTACTCGATCCTCCGGGTGGACCTACAATTGGTATCAGAGCACTGGCTCGATTCCTTGTAAAAACCAAGTTGATTTTCTTGTGTTTTTCTTGATTTTGAGATTTGAAAGTTCATACATTTTCTGGAAAAACCTTGTTAAAACCTTGAAAATCTTGATTGTTTTGCTTAGAGTTCATATAAAACCTTGTTATAACTCTTGTATACATGTTAGTTTTGGGTTTTTATTGAACTTTATTTGCAAAAGTGTGTTTGAAAAATTTCTGGTAACTTGAATCTTCATCCAGTTCATCGAATCTTCAAAATGTTCTTGATAATATTCATGTTTGATCTGTATTTGTGTATGAATTATTGTGTTTGTAATTGATTATTAAAACAATTGTTGACTAGTACATACATAAAATGATGATGTTTACTTGAAAATAGTGTGGCCGAAAGTAAGGTTTGGTTTGAAAATTGTGTACTGTGTCAGAAGGATAAGATTTGATCTTGCAAGTTGTGTGTCTAAATTGTCAACGAAATGAAACCTCTTTCGTCGATCAATCTGTTTCGTCACACAAGAATTGGGCTCGCACAAGAATTGGGCTTCTGTTTGGGCTTCTGTTTCGTCGATCAAGAGTTGGGCTTCTGTTTCGTCGCCCAAAAAGAATTGTTTTTGACGAAACAAAATGTTTCGTTGAGCCTATTTAGTTTCGTCGCACATCCTTATCACAATTAGTTTCGTCGTTCATCATCATACAACCCTGTTTTGTCGCTTCTGTTTCGTCGAACAACTATCAACTTGTTTCGTCGATCAATATCAAACCTGTTTCGTTATACTTGTTTATCAACCTGTTTCGTCACACAAGTTCTCCTGTTGCGTCGAACATCATTGTTTCGTCGTACATCTTATTTCGTTGTACATCATCATTAACTGTTTCGTCGAACTTGATAAAAATTTTAACAGTAGCTTTGCAATTCATATTTAACGGTTTGATTTGAGTGATTTGTTCAGGTATTCGTCATTATATACTCGAAATGAATCCGAATTGGTGGGGTAATCCGTCAAATGCAGAGAGCAAGTATACCAACACGCGTTTATCTCCCTCATGGGCAGAATCACATGTTCCCACATCTAATACAGAAAGCAAGTATCGTAGCACCGGTTTGTCACCATCATGGGCTGAATCTCCCGCACCCGCATCTTCGCAAGCGAATCAAATATCGACAGGTCAATGGGCGTTTGTTTCAAATCAAACTCCAAGTATTCAAAGTATACTCCTAAGCGAAAGCGAGACCGGAAGTCTGAATCATCCACCGAAATTGATGCACATAAACGAATATCCTGGATGGGTAGATAGATTTCAGACGTATGTCAATGGGCAAAACACGGAACTGTGGTTATGTTTTACTACAGATTTCGATCAAGCTCTTGAGGTTCCTGCTTCAACTGCGACATTTGCCGATCTTTCGGAAGACCAGAAAAAGGCATATGATTTAGAAAAGAAAGCATATGCTATTCTGACTCAGGCGATGAGCAAAGAAATATATCATCAGTTCGTCAGTTTCAAGACGTCAAAGCGATTATGGGATGCATTGAAGACAAGGGGTCTAGGAAATGAAAAGTCACGTCAATTGCGACATGATTTACTCAAAAAGGAGTTTGATGATTTCACATGTATGGAAAGTGAATCTTTGGGAGACATGACAAGTCGATTCCATCACCTGCTGACTGAATTGGGTAATTATGGGGTAGTAACAACTCCAGCAGAGGTAGTCACAAAGTTTGCTGATGCATTGCCACCTAAATGGAATAGTTTCTTGGAAATCCTGAAATACAATGGCGCATTGGCTACAACAAACATCAATGACTTCGTTCAGCTCTTGGATAACAAAGATCAGGAAGAAACCCTAAAGGCGAAAAGGGTTCCAGTGCGACAATATCCTGATATGTATTATGGAACTTCTAGCACTTCTGCAAGACCAGTTTCACATGCTCCACTTCAGACGGCGTTTGTCACAAGCACGGATTTATATGGTAATACGATACAAGTTCCTGTGAAGCCAGCTCCAACCACAGACTTGTATGGAAATCCATTAACACCAGCTCCAACCACAGACTTGTATGGAAATCCATTACCACCAGCTCCACAACAGCAAGCTTGTTATGGAAGTACACCATCTGTTGGTCAGCAATCAAAGTCAAATACAGTACGGCTTGACACGTCAAATTTCTCCAAAGTTAGCGTTGAAGTAGCTAAAGATCATATGGAGATACTAAACACATTGGTGAGCTCGTATTGTGGGTTGATTGCAGGGCAGATCGGAAACATCAATCTAACTCAAGAAGATTATCAGCAGATCGATAAAGAAGAGATGGATATGATGGACATCAAATGGGCTTTCGCTAGTCCCGTTAGGCGAGCTAAAGACTTCATGGAACAGACGGGTCGAACCAGCTTGGAAAGCAAGAAAGACACCAAGTATGGGTTCGATAAGCAGTCTGTTAAGTGCTTTAATTGTGGCGAACGTGGTCACTTCAAGAGGGAATGCAGAAAGCCAGCTCAGCATGGGAACCAAAACCCTTTCAGAGGTCAAGGCAATCAGCAGAATCAAGCCAGGAATGATGATCGCACCTTGGTCCCTGCAAACAATCAAGCAGGACCATCAAACAACAACAATCAAGCTCTTGTGGTGCAAATAGATGAAGGTTGCGATTGGTCAATGCAATTAGGCATTGGTGATCAGGGAGGAGCAGCTTGTTTTGCTGAAGCTGCTAAGGATTTGAAGCACACCAGTGGTGGAGAATCTTCCGCCAGTGGTGGTGAATCTTCAGATGAAGAAAGTTCTGGTTATTTAAGGAGTTCAGATGAGGAAACCTCAACTTCAGGCGATGACAATGTATCTAGTGGGAGAATTGATGCAGATATCGATGAATTGTTAGGAGAAGCTGCAGCAAGGAATGATAGAAGATCTATTCTGGTGGATCAAGCTGCTTATTCTTCTTCTTCTCTTCATTCAGCCTTTATGGTTAATGGCGGCAGTTCATCAAGCCAGGTATGTTTCGATGAACCAACTGTTGTTAATTGTGCTAGCTTAAGTGTTAAATGTGCTGATTTGAATGCTAATATGTCTGAGTTGCAAAGCAAACATGATGCTTTAAATGCTGAATTATTTAACTTGCAAAACAAACATGTTTCTTTTGATGCTAAGTGGTGTGATTTGCAAAGCAAACATGAGGCTTTGCAAAACAAATATGAAGTGACAAATATCCACAATCAAAAGTTGATAGTGGATCTTTCGAAATGCAAAGAGGCTAACATGTTTTATGAAAACCATGAAAAGGAATTTAAAACTGTGGTTGCAAATTTAAGAAAAGATAAAACCAAATTGACAAAAATGGTTTCAAGAAAACAAACTAACATAAACTGTTATATCAATCGTCTTGAGATCATGCAAAAAGAGTTAGCCTGTACAAAGCGTGAAAGTGAGGTGATCCGGCTTAAGCTAGACATTTATTCTAACTCTAGATACGTGCTGGATCACATCATTGGCACACAAAAAGAGAAAAAGGATGTCACGTGCATTGGATATAAGAAATGTCCACCACCTGTTAGACAAAATTATGATGCAATGCCTGATGAGGAGTATAGAACTCATTATGAAGAATCGGTTCCTTTAGACTTTGAGGAATTTGCAACAGGACTTGGATACAAACCGGAAGTATCGTCAGATTCGGATGTGTCAGCAGATACATGTGTGTCTTCTGCTGAACGGAATCAGGATCCTCCAATTATTGTTGAGGATGCTGATTCTTCTTATGATGAATCTGATGATACTGACTCAGCTCAGTCTGATGCGGTAATCAAAGAAGAGGACATACCTCTTGAGAATCATATTCTATGTGATCCTCCCGCAAAACCTGCTAAGACTGCTATGGTCGAGTCCACATTTGCAAAAGAGTCGGAGAGTGTTAATTTGCTGTACACTCTTGTTGGTGATGATAAAATCTATTCTGACAAAGATTTTCCTATTAAGAATGTTAATCAATCTTTAATTAGTAAAATTTTTGAAGATTCAACAAGTAAGTTCTTGGGAAAGACAGGATCACACGTTGTGGTAACACAGTGTCCTCCGATTCCAAGAGCTGAAATTCGCAAACAAAATGGCAATCAAAGATTACCAACAGAGAAAGTTCAGCAAAATCGCACCAAACCTAAAAGTAACTCACCGACTAAAGGTCAAAAGAAACAAACTCAGAAAAAGGACAAGAAGGTGAACTTTGTGAAATCAATGGGAACGGATAAAATTGACACATTTGAAAACAAATCTAACTTAGATTTTGTTAATCAAGCAAAAATTTTGAAAAGAAATGAACAAAACAGTTCAAAACCAAGTACCTCGGGATCACAAAGTTCATCATCGACAAGACAATCACATGATACTTCGGGGTTTGTAGAACGAAGATCATGTTTTTCATGTGGCACATTTGGACATATCATTCGAAATTGTCCATATCTTCATAAACAAAAAGCCAAAGTTGATGATCCCCGTGACCAAATTGACCGCAAGCGATCTGTTTCATCAAAACCAGATCCCCGTCTTGTAAAAGAAAGGGAAATAAAACAGAAACGCCAACAGGTCAAGAAAATTGAAAAAGCGATTAAAACCGATGTGGTTAACAAAACATCTGTTTCTGTCAAACCAGACAATTCAAAAACTTCAGACAATCATGAAGTTAAGTTTTTAAAGAATAACACTGGTAAAACAAAACAGACATGGAAACGAAAAACGGTTAATGAATCAGGGGGAACATCACAATTTCCACAACATCGAGAAGTTCAAGTAACTTACGTTGATGAAAATGGAAGACCCAAGACCACAAAGGCTTGGGTCCCCATCTCCAACTAATCATGTGAGTACATGTGTAGGGTGTTCCAGGAGGAACTTTCAGCAGTCATTGGATTGTTGATAGTGGGGCATCCAGGCACATGACCGGCGACATGAAGCTTCTCTACGACGTTAAATCTATTAGAGGAGGTTATGTTGCTTTTGCTGGAGATAAAGGAGGTTATATAACGGGAGAAGGAATGGTATCCAACGGGGTTGTAAGTTTTGACAAGATCAACTTTGGACAACAGCTTGATCACAATCTTCTCAGCGTTTCACAAATCTGTGATAAACAGTTTTCAGTACACTTTGATGCAACTGGATGTTACGTGTTGAAACCCGGCTTCAAGATTCCAAAAGAATGGATTCTTTTATCAGCTCCAAGGATAAACGATTTATATGTCCTTGATATGAGCCAAGCAATAACAACGACTGCACAAGCAACTTGTTTTATTTCCAAAGCCACTGAAAAAGACTTAATCTCTTGGCACAGACGTATGGGTCACATTCACTTACGGAAAATGAATCATTTGGTGTTGAATGAATTAGTGAATG
Organism: Helianthus tuberosus; assembly: GCA_030545235.1. NCBI lineage: Eukaryota > Viridiplantae > Streptophyta > Magnoliopsida > Asterales > Asteraceae > Helianthus > Helianthus tuberosus. The sequence goes on from CM060435.1 coordinate 34,567,809, forward strand.
GTGTTCTTCTTAAAAATTTCCATCTTCAAGACGTCTGTGTTTCATGCCAAAAAGGAAAGCAAACGAAGAAACGACATCCGACAAAGAAGATCAACACGGTGGCCGTTCCGCTTGAACGTTTGCACATGGATTTATTTGGTCCTGTCAAGCACAAAAGCATCAGGAATGATCAATACTGCCTCGTAATAACAGATGATTATTCAAGATTTTCTTGGGTGGCGTTTATGGCTCACAAGAGTGCAACTTTCGGTATTATAAAAAATTTGATCATTCAGATTGAGAATTTGTATAAATTGAAGGTTAGACGGATACGCAGCGACAATGGTACTGAATTTAAGAATCATGCCATGGCGGAGTTTTGCACATCAAAAGGTATTCTTCACGAATTTAGTGCGGCTTATACTCCTCAACAGAACGGCGTCGCTGAACGTAAGAACCGTACATTGATCGAGACTGCTAGGACTATGTTGGTAGAGTCGCAGTTGCCCATTCCATTCTGGAGTGAAGCTGTGGCCTCTGCATGTTACACGATGAATCGAGTCCTTACAGTCAAAAGGCACAACAAGACCTGCTTTGAGCTTCTTCACAAACGGAAACCAGATTTGTCATATCTTGAACCGTTTGGAGCTCCTTGCACAATAATTGATCCTAATGGAAAGTTTGGGGCAAAAGCTATTGAAGGTCACTTTCTTGGTTATGCCACCCCGAACTTAAGAGTCTGGAATCTACAGACTAAAAGGGTTGAGGAATGGTCTGAGGTCAGAGTACAAAGGCACACTTTACCAGTCAAAAATCCAGGTCAACCAAGGATGTTTGAGTACGATGAGTTTTTCAATTCGATCAATGTTGAAGCAGTTGAAGAAAATGCTGCGACAAGGATGTTTTTCGAGAGTGACAACGCAACAGATTCACCGTTGGTTCGTCCAATTGTTGTCAATCAAGAGCCATCTTCAGTGAACAATAATGCTCTCGACAATGAGGATTTTCATGATGCAACTGAACTGAACGAATCTTCAGAGGATGAAGAATTTCTAGATGCAGATCAAGAATCTCCTACATCAGCTGTTCATGGTACTTCAGAGGCTACACCTCCAGTGGACGCCCCTATAACAGCTGAAGCTACTGCATCATCCTCTTCGTCAGTTCCGGGTATTGAATTGGTTGTTGATCCCAATCTCAACAATCTGGGTATTAATGTTCCTGTTCCAGATAATCCAGAAACTAGAATTCATAATACCCATCCTCAACAAAACATCATTGGTAATGTATAGAGTGGCATTCAAACAAGAAACATGTTGCGAAACAACAACAACGCAGGCTTGTATGCGGCGATTCAAGAATCTGGTCAACAAAACGATTGGTCTTTCGCGTGTTATGTCTCACAGGAAGAGCCAAGAACTTGGAAAGACAATTTGAAAGATAACTCTTGGGTTGAAGCAATGCAGGAAGAACTGCAACAATTCCAGAAACTTGGTGTCTGGAAGCTCGTAGAGAAACCTGCTGGTTATAAGAAGATTGGTACCCGTTGGGTGTATAAATGCAAAAAGGACGACCGTTGAATCGTTATTCGAAACAAAGCAAGATTGGTCGTTCAAGGTTTTCGTCAGATTGAGGGTATAGACTACAACGAAGTATATGCACCTGTTGCACGTCTGGAAGCAATTCGGATCTTTCTGGCTTATGCCTCATTCAAAGGATTCAATGTTTACCAGATGGACGTCAAAAGTGCATTCTTACATGGTCTAGTGGAACAAGAGGTGTATGTTGAACAGCCTCCAGGGTTTGAAGATCCTATTCATCCCGATCGAGTTTGGTTGCTGAACAAAGCTCTCTATGGTCTACATCAAGCACCGCGAGCTTGGTACGCAACCTTATCTAATTATTTGCTGGAGAATGGATTTCGCAGAGGTCTTATCGATTGTAATATTTTCATAAAAGAACAAGATGGAGATCTTCTACTGGTTCAGGTATATGTGGATGATATTATATTTGGTTCTACTAACAATGCTATGTGTAGGGATTTCGAGCGTGTAATGCAGGATAAATTCGAGATGAGCGCTATGGGGGAGATGACTTTCTTTTTGGGCTTGCAAGTGCAACAAACGAAGTCTGGGATTTTCATCCATCAGACTAAGTATGTCCAAGACATCTTGAGACAATTCCAGATGTCCGACACAATGCCCATTGGTACCCCACTGCAGCAAAATCACGGAATCAGTCCAAATTTGAAGGGTGAAGTTGTTAGCTCCTCATACTACCGCGCGATGATTGGATCCCTTATGTACCTCACATCATCAAGACCAGATATAATGTTTCCAACGTGCCTGCTAGCCAGATATCAAGTGAACCCGAAGGCCTCACATCTTGCAGCTGTAAAAAGGATTTTTTTGTTATTTGAAGGGTTGCCCAGACACCGGTCTATGGTACCCTAAGGATGATAACTTTGATTTAGTCGCTTTCAGTGATTCTGATTTTGGCGGATGCAAAATCGACGGCAAATCCACAACGGCTGGATGCCAGTTTTTAGGAACTCGCCTCGTAACGTGGCAGTGCAAGAAGCAGACTTGTGTCGCTACATCAACCTGTGAAGCTGAATACATTGCTGCTTCAAGTTGTTGCTCCCAAGTCCTGTGGATACAACAGCAAATGCGCGATTACGGTTTTGAATTCCTAACTACTCCTATTTTAGTCGATAATTCTGCTGCATTATCTATCACTAGAAATCCTGTGCAGCATTCAAAGACTAAACACATCGAAATTAAGTATCACTTCATACGTGATTGCTTTGATAAAAGGCTTATCGATGTTGTTAAAGTCCATACTGATGACCAACGTGCCGACCTTTTTACCAAAGCATTTGATAAATCAAGATTTGACTTTTTATTATTGGTAAACGGCATTAAGGTCAAGCAAGAGTAATCCGCATCGGAAAATAGTTTTTGTAAATATCTTTGTGTTTTTAAAATTATTGTAAGTTTGTTGATTTTAGGGGGAGTAATTGCAAAATTTGAAAAATTCAAAAACATCGAAAAATTTCAAAAACGCAAAAACAATAGAAAAACAAAAATGAGTTTCCTGGCGAGCAAAAGAGAAAATGATAGTACATCAGTGGTCTGTCTAAACCTCTTTAAACTGAAATGCAAAATGAAAAATGTTAAGCAGCTCTATATAAGCTGTATCGGTAGGCTCACAATCATCTTAAAGTGTGCAGGGTGATATAAACTTAAATCGACTGAAGACCAGGTGGGAACCACTCATTGGCATATGGTCTTAGTACCGAAATTTCATTTGAAAGATTGCCGAGGTTCTGAGATATGTGGTCTTTATGCTGTTTATCATCTGGGTATCATGGTTGTTTCTTTTACCGAAACAAAACAGAGACAAAGTCTGGATCTTCGATGATATCATACATACGTATACATATTGCATTCGACCTCAATAAGTGATCAACAATCACATGTCCAAACAAAACAAGTGATAATATATCACATTTATCCGGGAGTCAAGTTCGTCTCTTTGCTGTACGAAAGTACTGGCCTGTTCACGGACTTGCTCCTGTGCCCTTTCTGCATCTGAAAATCAAGTTCCTTATCAATAAGTGATTCTATCACATAGGGCTTGTTTTCAATCAAAATAAGTGAGTATCTCACATTTTCATATACGTCAAAACAGATGATAAATGGTATACTCACCAGTAAGATGAACCCTCGTGCATACCTTGATACGGGAATGTGTCATGTGTGGATGAACACCGGTCGGTAAGTATAAATCATACCTTAACGTATCACCTCGCCATGAATATGATAAGTTGAGCTTATGTGGATAACAATACCGATAATCGTTATAGGATGTTTATCTAATTGTTAACAAAAAGAACAACAAGAGCGTTTTGGCATGACCGTACACTGATATGATTCTCTTACCCTCGAAACTCGCAAAAAGAATGTTTGTAAATATTTACTTTTCTTAGTTTCCGCAACTCTGTATATATTTATTTACTGCTTTCAGTCTTTAAGTTTGAAATATTCAAAATACGAAAAAGATTTTAGGTGTGTTTTAATTTAAACTTTATAAAAGTCATAAAGATTTTATTTCTACTTTAGTTTTGATTAACCGATGTTGGAACTCAAATCTTCGTTGCCTGAAATCTGATGAAAACCAAAACGACTGAATCTTCATAAAAGGTCAGAGTTTGCAAGTTTTGAAAGTTAATAATCGAAATTGAAAAATCTGTAAACTTTTCAAACTAAACAGTCGGACGGTAGTTGAATAAGAATTGGTCACATGTGTGTCATTTGTTTAATGTTAACTATATTCCAAGCAGTTGTTCTCATTACGCGTTTAGATTTCTTGCATGTGCAGATGCTAAAGGCAAAGAGAACATGTTCGTTGACAAGCTTCGGAATAAAGACACGACATTGAGGCACTCAAAAGATATTAATGATCGAGTTGCCGCTGATCAATCACCAACACCACAAGGATCTCAAGCATTGAAGATCAAAAGATTCACAAACATAATCAAAGGGGGAGTTTGTTAACACACTACCTAAATGAAAAGGGAGTTTGTTGATACACTTTCTACTTACGACGCGTGAAGATTTTGAAGATCCTCCGACATGGAAGTCATGGAAGATGAACCTTACAAGTAGGGTCCAAGGGGGAGTTTGTTGATACATATTATGTGGTCGCGACTCGGTTCGGTTCAACTCGGTTAGGTTCGGCTCAAGCCCGACGTCACGACATTCCTCCGTCGTGCGCCCCAGAGTTCGACACGCGAAGCACGGAGAGCCGAGAACGTTTCCCGCTGACACATCATCATGATGATGTCATGATGATGTCACATGGTTGAATAAACTTACAATCTGAATATTTGTGAGATTCATGAACATGCATGTGACATCATTCTGGACCAATCAACTCACTTGGGCCTAAGCACTTCAACTAGGCCGAAACCCATTATTGGAACATGTAGGTCGATGAAACAAGTTGAGTTTCGTCGACTTTGATGAATGTAATTGTGTTTCGTCGACGAAACATTTGTTTCGTCGACTTTCAAGTGTTTCGTCGACCTGGTTCAGTATATATACACAGATAACAGACAGAACACATAGACAAGTCTGAATAGATTTGAGAGCGAACAACGTAAACACACACACACTGAGAGTTTATGAGAGCATCTTGTAAACATTGTATTGTAACCGTTTTCTAGATTAATACAATGGAGTGTTAATCGGTGAATCTTGTGTTTTACGTGTTCGTCACTTGGTTTAACTTGCCAGTTTGGATTCCGCACTTTCGGGTTTGTCGGAGAACAGGGAATAGAGGTTACTCGATCTTCCGGGTGGACCTACACAAATATATCCATTATACAATGACTTCTCATGGCCATAATTGTTTTTTTTATATTGTATCTTTAGACTGCGGGGTGTGGGTTGCGTTGGGTATGGCGTTGCCTTTTTGGAGTGGAAATTGAGCCTAGCGAGAGGCTGGGGGCTGAGTGACATGGCTGGCTTTAGTTGGATGGTTCAATCTAGCCGTTGGGGGCAGCCGTTGTCAAACAAAAAAAAATCCCCATGGCCGGCTACGTCAAGCTAAGCCACGTCACACCACACCCCTAGTTTTTTAGTACTACCTTGTGGATCCCACCCTCGCCACATATCAAGCAATACCACCAACCCAAGCCCATTCACATCCCCATAGTCTTAAGATCTCCGAGAAAAGTGATATCTTTCGAAATGGTTTAAAGATCAGTCTACACTTCATTGTGTTTGAAAATCAGTTTATCCTACGAGCAAAACAAAAAACATATTTTAGTTTTCATATTGTTAACTATTTAGTTCTTAAAAATAATATGTTTTAACCTATGAAACTGGTAGGTTTAAAATTCAACATGGGCTGTGTTTGGGAAAAATATAAAATGCTCACCATCAGATGAATCAGATGGATTGAAGCACTTTCTATGTAATAGTTATCAAACTTTTTCTTAAAGCCATGTGTAGTGGTAGATACCTATGGAGCCCTCTAGTGATAGGTTATGTGATAAGTGGCAATTTTGTAAGAAAAGAAGGTTATAAGGCCAGGCGGGGCGGTCCGTGATGGACGCCCGGCCACGAGTGATAAAATCACGAACACCGCCGCCTCCAAAGTTGTCACGCGTTATATTTGAAACGCGTTGAATCGGTCACGCGTTGAAACTTTACAAAATTCAAACGTTGCTTGGTATTTGACCGTTATTCAACAGTAAACTTCAATAAAAAAAATAAATTAACCTTTAACCTTTTATCTATATATATCCCCATGTTAAACCATTTTACTCACACCAAAACATAAACCAATTTCACACAATCTACATTTTTCTAAAATGGAGTTCCCTACGGATTCGATGTTTCCGATGTCTAGCGATAGCGATACCGAGTCGTCTTCCGATAATGAGACGCTAAAATATTTTGTGTCGGTGTATAACGAATGATTTAAGGATTTGGCATTCGTATTTTGGCGTTCCAGGTTCAAACAATGACATCAATGGGTTGCACACGTCGCCGTTGTTTCAAAGCGTAACGGATGGTACCGCACCTTCCTCTCCTTTCTATGTTAACGGACGACATTACAAACGAGGCTTTTTTCTTGTGGATGGAATCTACCCGTCATGATCTGTTTTTGTGAAAGCTCCCTCACTTCCTGTCAAGGTTAAAGAAATCGTGTTCAAAAAATTGCAAGAATCGGCAAGAAAAGATGTTGAGAGGGCATTTGGTGTTTTAAAGGGCAGATGGGGTATACTACACCGACCGGTTCGTGCGACGAACAAGAAAACAATACATAGCATAGTGTATGCATGTATCATATTGCGCAATATGATAATCAAAGAAGACGGACGTGCAATATCCCCGGATTGGGTGCCGGATCCTCTTACACATGTTCAAGTTCCACAAAATATCCAACTAGAATTGCGTAATGAAGAAACTCACTTTCGGTTGAGATACGATTTAATCGAACTAGTAGGTTCTCTAGGTTTGGAGTTTCATAAGTCGGACAAGGAGTAGGTTTTTTTTTTAAATTGTAGCCTAAAATATTTCTAGTATGTTAAATTGAAGTAGTATGTTTTAATTTAATGGAAATTTATAATTTTAGTGTTTTGTTGTTAATTTATAATTTTAGTGTTTTATTGTTAATTTAAAATAAAAAATTAAAAAAATTTGTGAGTGATGGAATTGTATCACTAGTGACCACCCCCACTACAATTCTATCACTAGTGATAGAATATTGGGTGATGACATGACATGAGTTGATTGGATATTGGGAGTGATAGAATTCTATCACTAGTGATCACCCCCTCCCCTAAGGCTTTATATAACTTGAGTGTATAGTGAGGTTATATATGTATGGGGCTTTATATACATGTATATATGTATGTATGTATGTATGTATGTATGTATGTATGTATGTATGTATGTATGTATGTATGTATGTATGTGTGTGAGTGGGGAAGGAATGGTAATGCCATGATATACATAGCGGGGAGGCAAAAAACTTACCCCATAGTGCCGGTCGTAACGGCGTAGCCGGGCGCTATGGGGCGCCATAGATGGCTCCGACATGATATGCAACCCCACTACGGAGGGCCTAAGAAAGTGTTACACCTAGTGGCAAACAAAAAGGTTGTGGAGGGGCCGCCCGTGCTATGGCTCAAGTTCGTCTCGAAGTGCAATTTTTTATGTTTTTTATTCGTTTTATGCGTAGCATATTTCTGAACAAATATAAGAATATCTCTATGGAAAAAAAATGATACTTAAAATGAAAACTCATATTTTTATTCAAAGCCCAATGAATGAATTACCATATTCTAATTTATAAGTAACTTAAAAGCCTAACTGATTAAAATAGCCTAAACCTCAAACTGGATTTAATAAAATAAGGTTAAACAAAAGATTGAGCAGCAATTTGAAGTTGTATCGACGTCCCACGCACTCCCTGTCACGCTGTTGTACTGTTGCCCGATTAACAAATTCGACGAATAAAGGGGTAAGGTCCCAAAAACCTTGCACAAGTGCTTGGGATCATACCACAACTTCACTAATGAACTCTTTTTAAAAGAACCATGCGCGGCTGCGCACCGGTTCTAGAAGAGAACTTAAAAAGAAAATAGTTTTTAAACATCCGCGCGCCAAAAGGGAACTAATAAATTCTTGCGCAAGCTCTCATGCAACAGATAGGATAAAATCCTAACAATATCTCCGCGCAAAGGTCATCTATGAAGTCCTGGGTAAAGGCGCATATACTTTAAAAAGGCTCGATGGAATGGATGTACCACGCACTTGGAACGAGCAAGAACTGCGCAGGTGCTACATGGAACCAGCCTAACCATCTCACACAATAGCCAAACACATGCGTAGGCAATATAATTATTTTAATTATTCACTTTGTATCAATCGGCCCCGTGCCTTGTCAATACAAAGTTTACCCTTATTATGTTCTATTGTTTACTACAAAATGCATGTAATTCCTTTTGGTACGCGCGAAAACACTATGGTAAAACATTATAAGTCTCATGAACGGTCTACGGGTACAAGTCCCACGTACAATCCAGACCTACGCTCACACATGAGCTTAATACCATCTTTATTCGCTTTACCTAAACAAAGTAATTATACACATGCAAGACATTGTAATCCAAACATATAATATATTCAGAGCAGTTACTTGCGTATCAAACGCATTAGCAAAAATTTACATGCACAGTAGTGCACCCAAAAAAGTGACTTGTGCAACAGACACAAGAACAAAAGTATACAAGCACAACAGTGCATCAAAAACATTTACAGAAACAAACATACAAAATAAGCTAGGGGTCCGGAAACATATCCAACACCTCCAAAGGGGTATGCAGTGCTTCACCATACCACTCGAGAGGATGAGGGTTAATAATCCAGGGGTTTTCACACTCCCCACCAACCATAGAAGACGCAGTCATAGGTGTTTTGGTAAAAAATCAGACTAGGATAATGCAACCAAATCTTCTGTTGTGAGGTGTGATGCTTGAATCATTGAACAAATGTATGAACAACTTGTAAATGAAATGAACAAGTGACACAAGGATTTATACGAGGAAAAAGCCCTTGATCAATAGATGATCTCCGGCATAAAAAACCTCGGGTGATGGAAACTACCGATCACCGACTATATTTAAACAAATGATTGTTACAACTCGGGATGATAACAAGCTTGTTACAAGGATCACTAATGTGCAAAATGTATGAAATCGCTATTGAGTTGCAGAGAGCTTGCGAGAGTGTGTGTTTTTTTGCTAAAATTAGCTTATTGTTCTTACTCAAGCTTGTTATCCCCTTTAAAAATAGAAATAATCTAAATAACAAACTCTCCGCCAAATGTGCAAGCTACCCACGACTTCTAAAACGGTCATTCCAGCCATGCACGCGCAGAATATTGAGAGCATATTCCCCAAGAATATCGGCAAGACTAGGTCCAATACGTATACTCCTGCAAAACAAGTCTAAAATATAGTGGAACCAACCGTTAGTATAAGGATAACATTGAGGATCCTGAATCCTTAATCCTGCAACGTCTTCTAAGGATCCTTAATTCAAACGGAATTGAGGATCCGTGATCCTGGCTGCACTTGAGGATCCGTGATCCTTAGTTATGAAAAATCTATCCCCAACAATTGCCCCCAAAATATGAGGAATAAAATATAACTTTATAAGTCATATTTTTACTCTTATCTGCAACGAACTAAATTACGTAAATATAGCCGTTAGAGCAGGATTAGCCGTTACACATCTTGCGTCAGCGAAGTGACAACCTGCAGAACCATCATTATATATATAGGTTAGAGATAAGGATCGATTAACATTTAAATTCGAGTGATACTCCCCTTTAAATCCTCATTCAAAGATCGGAACAGGTATCTCTCTTCTCCTTCTCTCTACATTTTCTTACTTTGATCTTCTTCGTTCTCATTACCCATGGCGAAAATGGTTCTTTGATCCTCACCAGCCAAGGATTCAAAAAAGGACGATTCCTTGAAAAGCCAAGGGATAATTAAGAATCCTTCGACAGAGCTATGCCGCTTTACTGACCCGGAGATTGACCGGATTCGCTACTAAATTCCGACGGATACCGTTTTTAGACCCTTCGATTCCTCTGCGAAAAGTGACTCTGTCTCCGTCACTTGGGTTGCTTTTCTGGCCACCCCATTCCTGATAGGATTCTCCTATCCTTTCCCTGCCTTTACCCAATCTTTCTTTGCACTCACCGGTATGTGCTATATCCAGGCCATGCCGATGATGTGGAGGGTTATGCATACCTTAGAAAACATCATAGAGCAGGAAGGTATAGAGATAGGAATATCGGAACTGGCTGAGCTGTATAATCTTATGACCCATGGTTCACACCGTTACTTATTCAAACATAAGCCTGGTGATCCTCATCGAATCCTTAAAACCACAAAGATTGATACCCACTGGAAAAACCGTTTCTTCTTTGTTAGGAGAGATTCTATTCCAGACGGGAAAGATCTCCCCAAAGAGCGGACCACCCGTGGTAGGATATAGGATCCTTATAGAAGGATCATAGGATGACTCTGTTTTTGTTGAGGATAACTGATCCTTCTCTGTCTTTTTGTTCAGCTATCTCAGTTTCTCATCTCATTCAGTCCCCTGCAACAAAAGAAAGAATCGCTGTCTTTTGGAGCCTTGATCCTGTAGTTAGAACATTCCAGGCCAACACAAAGGATTCACAGGAAGTATCCTCTGGTTCAGTCACCATGTCAAGTAAGTATTTATATTTATGTATGATTAAATAGATTTAGATCAAGGATACTTATCTGTTGTTTGCCGTTTATAGGTGCTGGAAAGTCCTCAAAATCAGCGTTTCGCTTCAGCGTCAGTGATCTTGATGCTGTCACTGCCCGATCCGGCAAGAAACGAATTGCTACCAGCCCTAGCATTCCAATTCCAAAGCCTGTCAGCACCAAGGGCAAGGGCGGAAAAAAGAGGAAGACCGCTGACGATCTTGAAGGCCTGCCCCTCATCCGACATCAGTTTGAAGAATACTTCTCTGAGGTAAGGATCCCTGATCCTTAATTCTATCCAGCCCATTTGAGGATAACGGATCCTGAATTGTATCTTTTCTTTTTTGCAGAAATTTGCTGAGATCCAGATGCTCTTTGATGCGTACACTGAAGAGGCTGAGCAGAAGGAGCTGGACTTTCAGAAGATCTTCCTTGCAAAGGATGAGACCATCTCTACCCTCGAGAAGGAGCTTAACTTGGCAAAAAAGCAGCTGGTCATGGCCCACATCAATGTTGATCATGAGAAGGCTGAAGTGATGGAGGGTGTTAAGCTTTATGCCTCCATTGTTATGCTCAAAATCAAATTGCAGATGAAGAGGAGGCTGGAGAGGTCCTGATGATTGAAGCCAGTGGCAGCGGGGTGAAGGATCAGGCTGAGGATGCAGAGGCTGGGGGTGATGTTGATGGTGATGCAGCGAAGGTGTGAGCTGCAAAAATGGGTGATGATGGATTTATCTAGACGCGGCCGGAGCCCATTTTTTATGGTTTGGTAGTTTTTTGCTTGTTAATGTTTTTGAATAATGATGGGTCTATAATGACTCTAAACAATAGTTCTTAGGTTTAAGGATCACCGATCCTTCAGACAATAGGTAGGATAACAAATGGTGGAGGGATCCTCTGTTTGGGGGATGAAGCCATTGTGATCCTGCCGTCTCTTTATTCCTGCACTTATTAGAACTTATTATCATGGACACCCTTTACCTACCACAGCGGATGGGCCACGGATTGCTGGTAGATGCTTGGGGTAGGTAATTTTGACAACCTTTATGTTTTGGTCAAAAATCAAGCAAAGATAATGCAACCAAATCTTTTGATGTGAGGTGTGATACTTGAATCAATGAACAATATTAAGGATCACTCAGAAATGTAATGAACAAGTGACACAAAGATTTATACGAGGAAAAAGCCCTTGATCAAGAGTTGATCTCCGGCATAAAAAACCTCGGGTGATGGAAACTACCGATCACCAACTAAGATTAAACAAAAGAAGTTTACAACTCGGGATGATAACAAGCTTGTTACAAGGATCACTAGTGTGCAATGTGCAAAAAATGTATGAAATCGCCAAGTAGATTACCGAGAGCTGTTCGAGTGTTGTTACGAGAGTGTGTGAATGCCAAAATTAGTTAAGTGTTCTACCCAAGCTTGTTATCCCCATTTTAAATTAGAAATAACTAGTTTAACTAACTATCCGGATTTTGTGCAAGTCCCCCACGATCTCCATAACGTTCACAATGGTCAAGCATATGCGGAATATTGAGGGAATATGCTCCAGGAATTTCGCTGAGACTTGGTCCATGCCTTTGCTCCTGCAAAACAAACTTACGTACAAGGTAGACAATTGTTAGTATAAGGATAACAATAAGGATCCTGAATCCTGATCCTGCAACACCTACTGAGGATCCTTAATTCAAACAGAATTGAGGATCCATGATCCTGGCAGCACTTGAAGACCCGTGATCCTTAGGATTAGAAAATCCTCCCCTAACAATTGCCCCAAAATATAAGGAGTAAAGTGTAAATTTTGGCGAGTTATATTTTCTTGATCTTATCCGCAACAAACAAACGGATATATAGCCGTTATGATCGAACTATCCGTTGCAGATTCTACGTCACTTGAAGCGACATCCCTGCAAAATCATAATTATAAATTCAAGTTAGAGATAAGGGTCTAGAGGCATTTAAATTCGTGCGTTACATCCTTTAAATCCTTATTTGAAGGTCAAGCAGGTACTTCTCTCCCCTTTCTCTTTTCTCTTTCTTGCTCTGTTCTTCGTTCTCAAAATCTCCAAATCACAATGAAGCTAAGATCATCCCCTGCTAAGGATCATAAAAAAGATAGTCCCTTAAAAAGCCAAGGGATCATCGAAGACTCTCCGAAGGAACGTTGCTGCTTTACTGATCCTGAGATCGACAGGATCCGTTATTGCTTTCCGGCGAGCACTGTTTTCAAACCCTTTGACCCTACCGCCCGGAGTGATTTTATCTCTAAAACTTGGGTTGCATTTCCAGTCACCCCATTCTCAATAGGATACTCCTACCCTTTTCCTGCTTTTACCCAATCTTTCTTCTCCCTTACCGGCATATCCTATATCCAAGCTATGCCAATGATGTGGAGGGTTCTGTTTACCCTTGAGAGGATCATTGAGCAGGAGGATATTGAGTTGGGAATGTCAGAGTTGTCTGAACTATACAACCTTGTGAGCCATGGTTCACACCGCTTTCTATTCAAACATAAACCCGGTGAACCTCATCCAATCCTGAAAACCACCAAGAACGACAACAAGTGGAAGAAACGTTTTTTTCTTCGTCAAGAGGGATTCTATCCCCGATGGGAAGGATCTCCCCAGAAAATGGGCCACTCATGGTAGGATAGAGGATCCTTATAGAAGGATCATAGGATAACATGTTTCTGCTGAGGATCACTAACCCCTTTGTTTCTATTTTGCAGCTATCTCTGTTTCACACATCATTACATCACCTGCAACCAAAGAGAGGATCAACGCCTTCCGGAGTCTTGATCCTACAGTAAGAACATTTCAAGCGAACAACAAGGATTCTCAAGAAGTATCCTCAGGCTCTGTTACAATGTCAAGTAAGTATCCAAGTTTACATATGGTTAAATGTTGAAATGCAAATAAAACAAGAATACTTATCTGTTGTTTTGGATTGATAGGTACTGGAAAATCCTCGAGGTCTGCCACCTGCTTCAGTGTCACTGATCTTACTGCTATTGCTCCCAGGTCTGGGAAGAAGAAGACCGTTTCTAGCCTAAGCACCATAGTCCCCAATCCTACCACCTCCAAGGGGGGAAAGAAGAGAAAGGCCACCGAAGCTGACAATCTTGAAGGCCTGCCCCTTATCCGCCACCAGTTCCAAGAATACTTTGCCGATGTAAGGATCACTGACTATGCTTGATTATCCTGCCCGCTTGAGGATCACGTGATCCTGAAATTTACCTTGACTTTTTGCAGAAATTTGCTGAGGTCGAAATGCAGTTTGATGCTTATGTTGAGGAGGCTGATCACAAGCATCGGGACTTCCAAAAGATCTTCTTGGCTAAGGACGAGATCATCTCTTGCCTTGAGAAGTGTAGGATCGTATTTACGATCAAGTGAGTCAATCTGAGTGATAACACCACTGTTTATAAGGAGGAAATAGATAAACAGTTTGAATCAACGAGAAATGAGTAGAAAAGCACTGAAATACACTTTAAACACTGGTTCTCATATAAATCTGACACGAAAATCCGACAGCGGTTCAGTACATCAATCTGCAGAACTCTTGCAAATGAGAAACCAACTCACCTATTTATAGGCTATCGAGTTCGCTTGAACAAGTCTCAAGCGAAACCATATCATGACCCTTTCGATTGAACTTGACATCACATGTGTTCAAGCGAAACCCTAACATATAACATTAAATTTACAATACAGCCCCCTGATCTATACATTAAAGACATATTAGACCCTAGACTAAGACGTAGGCTTTAGACATCGTGTACCAACAAACTCCCCCTTGGATACAGCCGGAGTCTTTAGTCTTGATCTTCAAACTTTAAAGGGACTTGAACTTCTCATCATGAGGCTTAGGCTTCTTCAGTAACATTTTCCTAAGCTTCTCATTCTCGTCTACTCTCTTCTTTTCTTCAGCAGCTTGTCTTTGTGCAAACGTATCAAGCAGATATCTATCTTTTTCTTCTTGAGCTTTACGAGCCTTCTCAGCTTTCAATTTGACTTTCTCTTCAAGCTTCCACCATTTAGAGTTCCATTTGTTATCTGCATTTATACCTTTCTGAACACAAATAGAAACAACTCTTTGAAATTGCATCTCTTGCTCTTTGTCTTCAGCTTTAAAACGAATCTTATGAATGAATAGACTTTCTATATCTTTTGCAGAACAATTTACGAGCCACATTGGATCAAACACATAGATTTCTCTAACTTCACTACCAGCCCGATAAGTAATCACCGCTTCAGCTGATCTACAACTATACACCCAATCCATGAATCCTTTATAAAAATCTTGTTCCATTTGTGGCATTGGTATAGTCTTCATGGTTCGCGGCTTCTTAATACGTAAAATTGTTTCTTCAAGCCCAGTTTCAGGATTCACTCTTCTATCTTTCTTTGGGTAATGTGGTTGCCAGTGCTTGAAATTCTTCAATGCTACAAACTTTATACAACACCACATTTTACAATCGTTCTTTCTTACTGGATAATCTAACGTTTTGACTTGAGCTAATTCATCAACATCCCACCAAGGCAATGACATAATATCATGTAACTTCTCAAAATATTGCACGCCGCATTCTCTTCTTATCACATAAGCATTCACTTGAGGTAGAAAACCCCAACTTATGATATCACCCATTGAAACACTTCTATCTTTCTGGTAAAACTTCAACGGCCTCTTAAACTTTCTTTCATTTGACTGTCTGAACCATTTCTTATGATCTTCTTTCTGAGTATCTTTTTTCGTGCCATCAAAATTTACTTCTTTGCGAATTTCTTCAACTTTACGCCTCAATTCTTCTCTATTCTCCTTAGTAAAGAATTCCATCATAGTTGGCAAACCTGAAGTATCAACATTAGCATCATCTTCATCCGTGCAATCTTCTACTTCAACTCGATCATAAAGATCTGCGTCTTCCACATATTTATACTTATATTCAACTTTTTGATTCATATCAAATGCATTTAACTCTTCTCCATTTTCTTCACCTCAACTGATTGTTTTGGTTTAACCACCCATGATTGAGTTTCAAAAACCTTTGTTTCATTCTTTAAAATGTTTTCCATCCTTTTCTCCTCGACCGATGGTTTCAACTTTGCAACCCATGATTGATTTTCAAAAAAAAAAATTTTGGATAAATCTTTGAAGTCTTTTGAGACTTTGAAGATTCGCCAATCTCGAATGTCGATTTCAGCTTATCTTCCGACTTCAACGATTCACCCCTCTTCAATATGCGGATTGGTGAAACCATTGGTTTATTACCCTTTTTGTCATCTGGTGACTTAGGTCGAGGTTTTTGAACAACAGGTTTAATGACGGGTTTTTCGAAAACTTTCTTGCATTGTTTTGCCATGTGCCCGATTTCATTGCAGCGATAACAAACTCTTTTGTCATATTCAACAAAAGTTGATTTGACTGATTCTTCTTTCAGTTTCTTTGCAGCATTGAAATCGTCAACTGCTTTTTGACTAAAAATGTATTCCTTCTCATCATCCACACTTGGACCAGCAACAAAAATATCATTTATTTTCTCTTTTGGCTTAAACACCTGCTTAGCCACCTTCTTTTCAAAACCAATCCCTTTGTTCTTAAAATTGTTTTTCTTGTTATTACCCTTACTCTCCCATTCTTTCTTTCCCAAGCTGGTAGAATGTAATGTAACAAACGATTTTTTAGGTTTTGAAAAGA
This sequence comes from Helianthus tuberosus, assembly GCA_030545235.1. Lineage (NCBI taxonomy): Eukaryota > Viridiplantae > Streptophyta > Magnoliopsida > Asterales > Asteraceae > Helianthus > Helianthus tuberosus. The sequence goes on from CM060435.1 coordinate 34,584,319, forward strand.
ATTCTTTGTTATTAACCTCATCAATATTCATTTCAACCAACTTAAAAACTTTCTCAACATTCTCAATTTTCACATTCTGAAGAGGATACTCGAAATCAGAGTAAAGTTTGTCTGTTCCAATCATAGTATAAACTACCATAATCGGATCATCATTCGCACTCTTGTCCGATTTCGGTATGAACCGTTCCAAGAAATTTCCCTCATCTTCAGAATCTATAACATCTTTCTCAGATTGAGACTTCTCAGAGTTATCACTCTTTTCATCTAACACCTGATCGACAACGGTTTTGATAACCTGTGATTCGTTGTCGGTATCAGATGCAGAGAATGTAACATCGATGCTCTCTGGCAGTTCATCCTCAATTGTTTTCAACTTGAGATTCAATGCAGATTCCACCCCGTCTGGATATTTTTTAGTATAATGATTCCACATTGGGGGTGGAACACTGTTAAAGACCGGTTCAGCATTGAGCTGTTGTGGAACAATTTGTTCAAGAACATAAGACGATGCAACATAACTCATCAATTTCTTATCAATTCGCTCATTTTCAATTTTAATCAATTCCAATTCTTTCTTTAATGATGCGATTGTGTCAATATGAAAATTAACTTCCACTTGTTTATCAAAAAGTGTTGCTTTTGCAAGTTTTGTGGCTTTATCATTTTCAACACTTTCTTCTTTAATCATTTTAACTGATCTGGCTAGTGTATCATATGCTTCTTTGACTTGTCCTAAATCAAATTTTAACATGTCAGCATGTTCTTTCAATTCCTGAAACTTAGTGTCTTTTTCAAGACACTCCATGCACGGTTGTAAACACTTTTGGCATGGTGTTTCAGATATTGAATCCACTATCTCAACACCTTCTGCTTCATTAGTAGTTTTTACTTCCTGTTTACCGACATTTTTGGGCTCTGACTCAGACACTTTCTAAGATTTGACTTCCTCAATTCCTGACTCCTGATCCGACTCCTTTTGAACTGACTCGGTACCGACAGACTCTGGTTTCACAAGTTCTGTGTCTACCTCTTTCAGTTTCGCCATGAGAGCCTTGTCAGCAATTTCTTTCAAAGTGTCTTCAGTCATTTCCTTTGTCACATCGATCATTTCTTCAACAAATTCTTTCTTCTCCTCATATCTTGGACACAATCCAGTCGTCAGTTCTTCAATGAAACCTGCAAAAGATTCAGAAATGTTAGGAGTCAATACAGATTTCATTAAACTTCCCAAAACCTCCTGCTCAGACTGATAATAATACACTTCAGCAGCTATTTCTTCAAAATTGTCCATCTTTTCAGCAGAAACCTCTTTAACAACTACAGAAACCTCTTCATCCACTATTTCCGGCTCAGACACTGTCTCAGAAATTTCAACAACTTTAGCCATCATATCCTGTCCATCGCTACCGGGAATATATTTATCCCAGCTGAAACCTGCAGCTAACTTCTCATCGTCTTGATTCACGATCAGCGCTTTTTCTGGTTTATTCTCAATTTGTTGCCTTTGAACAGTTGGTTGTTGATTTGGTCGGTGATAAATTGCTTGCCTGTAGTAGTCGTTGGTGAACGGGTTTTGATGATTGTTTACTTCACGGTTGGGACATTCTCGTTTGAAGTGACCACGTTCTTTACATTTAAAACAAGTAACTTTCGACTTATCGAACCCTAACTTCTGATCGGGTCCAGAAAGGCTATTTCTGCCAGTGATTTCCATAAAGCGCTGTGTTCTCCTCACAAGACTAGCCATCCCCCACTTAATATCTATCAGCTCAAGTTCCTCCGGATCAATCTGATCGTAATCCTCTTTGGTCATGTCTGGATTTTCGATCTTACCAGCTACCAAAGACTCATACGATTCTAACACGGAAGCTAACAATGCAATGTGTTGTTTTGCAGCTGATTCAGTGAATTCATTCCCATTCTTGATATTAACTGCAATGTTGCATTGGATTCCAGAAACATATGCCTGATTATTTAAATTGAACAAACTTTGAGGTGATGGTTGTTCACTAGCTTTGAAGTTTGGATCAACACTCGAAAATGGTGACGATTTGTTTGTTTGTGGAGTATTTGACGAAGCATTTGAACTTGTGTCAGCACTGAAACCAGTTTGTATCTTTGGGCTCTGATTTGTTATAACTGGAGTACTGCCTCTGTAGTACAAAGATACATCTTGTTGAACATTCGCTGAGTTCATCTTTTTGATCTTCAACAATTCTAATTCATGAGCTTCAATCTTTTCTATGAACAAACTAAGATTGTAATTGGCAAAGTCTGAATTGTTCTTCAGCATCATCAGGTATGTACCCCACTCGTCATAAGGTAACGCATCAGCCAATTTGTCAATCCATTCTTCATCGGTCTTTTCAATTTTTTATCTATTCATCTCAAGTACCAAATGGCAATATCTTTCAATTAGTTGCCTTGTAGTTTCACCCTTCATACCGGTAAAAATATCAAACTCCTTTTTGAACAAAGCCTTCTTGTTCTTGATCATGGAATCACTACCTTCAAACTTCGTCTTCAATGCAAACCACAAAGATTGAGCATTATCTTCATATTGCAACAATACTAGAATATCTTCTTTGATAGCCTGCTGGAGAATACTAATCATCTTTTTCTCAGCTTTGAAATCATTTTGTTCTGATTCTGTCAGGCTTGCAATATTCTTCTTATTATTTAAACCATCAACTGGTGGAACATACATTCTTTCTATCTTCATCCAGCATTCAAAATGGTTAGCCTGAACCCAGTTCTTAAATCTGCTTGACCATCCCGCATATTCATCTATGTTCATCAGCTTGGGAGGCTTTTGCATTATTCCCAATTCGTTCTCCATGTTAACGTTTTGCATAACACTACCCGAGGTTTGTCCTGCTACCATACCACTGCCCGCGAAGAAGTTGTAAAAATCTTGATGTTCCATTTTTTAAAACTTTACCGAATAGATTTTAAGTTTTTCAAACACAAGCTTTTCACAAACTCAGACAATCGAACAATAACACGAACACAATGGACTTTTGAGAAATCAGCAACACTCAAGTGAAACTGTTTTTTTTATATAAAGAATTTCAAGCGAAACAGGTAAACTCAAGCGAAAACCCAGAGGTTTTCAAGTGAAACACTAAGTGATCCCAAGCGAAAGGTACTATTCAAGCGAAAAGGTTTCCTTCGCTTGAGATAATCACACTTTTTCAAGCAAAAACCAAGTATGTCAAGCGAAAGGATGTGTTTCGCTTCAAACTGCCATATTTTTCAAGCGAAATGATTAAAATTCAAGCGAGAGACTCGTTTTTCAAGCGATAGGGTACAGTTCGGTAAAGCTCGGTCAAGCGAAACCCTGTTTTAAGCCATTTTTTACCACTTTTAGGTTGAATTTTAAGCTGATTTTCTCAAGGGTTATTTAATACTTAGTTACGCACACAATGTTCAAAAATCAGTCCATTTTGTCCGTGTAAACGTCCAGAAATCAGAATTTGTGTAGAAAACGACGTTGATTCAGGTGTTTTTACTCATGACTGGCTCTGATACCAATTGTAGGATCGTATTGATGATCAAGTGAGTCAATCTGAGTGATAACACCACTGTTTATAAGGCGGAAACAGATAAACAGCTTGAATCAACGAGAAATGAGTAGAAAAGCACTGAAATACACTTTAAACACTGGTTCTCATATAAATCTGACACGAAAATCCGACAGCGGTTCAGTACATCAATCTACAGAACTCTTGCAAATGAGAAACCAACTCACCTATTTATAGGCTATCGAGTTCGCTTGAACAAGTCTCAAGCGAAACCATATCATGACCCTTTCGCTTGAACTTGACATCACATGTGTTCAAGCGAAACCTAACATATAACATTAAATTACAATACAGCCCCCTAATCTATACATTAAAGACATATTAGACCCTAGACTAAGACGTAGGCTTTAGACATCGTGTACCAACAAGAAGGATCTGAACTTGGCAAAGCAGTAGGTGGTCATGGCCCAGATAAATGCTGATCATGAGAAGCACGACCTGCTGGAGGATGCTAAAGTCTCAGCTGCCATCACCATGTACAAGATCAAGCTGCAAATGGCCCAGGAGGCTGAGGATCCTGACTTCGACAGGACCTCTTGGGACAAGGAGGAATGGAGGGCAAAGCTGGCTGAGCTTGAGGCGAGTGGCAGCGGGAAGGATCAGGCTGGTGGTGATGCAGCCAAGGTGTGAGCTGCAGAAATGGGCGATGATGGATGTTTCTAGACGCGACCAAAGCCCATTTTTTTTAGGATTTGGAATTTTTTTGAATATGGTGTTTTGAAACAATGTTGGGTTGTAATTTGAACAATAGTTTTTAGGATTATGGATCAAGGATCCTTAGACAATAGGTAGGATAATAGGTGGTGGAGGGATCCTCTGTTTGGGGGATGAAACCACTTGTTATCTTGTCATCTTTTGTTTCATGCACTTCAAAGACCTATTAACAATGGACACCCTTTGCCAACCGAAATGGACGGGCCACGTATTGCTGGTAGAAATTTGGGTTGGCAATTTTGACAACCTTAAAAGGGTTTAACTTTTGTGATTAAATAAAACTTTAACTTTTTGGCTATTTCCCGTGTTATTATCCTTGTGAACTCTTTATTTTTCTATTGTAGTTATCCACTTTGTTTGAATTTATCAAGTTTAATAAATCATGTTTAAAAATTTTAGGATATTATCAAGGATCAAATATCCTATAGTCGATAAACTCAGAAAAGTTATGCAACTTAAGGATTATTAGTTCTGTTGTCAAAGGATAAGGGTCACTTACATAAATAAAGAATAAAATAAAAGTGATCAAGGATCATACCTGAGAATCCAAGTTAGGATCCCAACCCTTTAATATTTATTATCCGGATAACCAAAAGACAAACCTTAGTAGAAGGTAAGGATCAAGGATCCTTGGTCGTTTAGCCTCAAAAACCTGAAATAGAATATAACATGGGACTAAGCCAATATAAGAGAAAAGTTAGTAACTGGGGAAAAGCCCAACAATTCTGGGGACAAGCCCAATATACTAGGGACAAGCCCAAAGGATAACTGGGGATAAGCCCAAAGGATAACTGGGGACAAGCCCAAAGGATAACTGGGGACAAGCCCAAAGGATAACTGGGGACAAGCCCAAAGGATAACTAGGGACAAGCCCAAAGCATAACTGGGGACAAGCCCAAAGGATCTTGTGTAAACTGGAGTATGGCCCTCACTGGCGACTATCCAAACTTAGTGACATGAAAATGCCAAAACCTTAGCTAACGTGAAAACGTTAGAAACCTTAGGAATGGATGTATGGTACGTCTACCATTATACGTAGGATCCCGGATACAGCCAGTACAATGAAATTGTCAACCCCTAAAGCGAGTACTGCTCCCACTGCCATGAACTGTACCAGGATCATCGTGCGCTGCTGGCGATACTGGGGACAGGCCCAAAAACTGGGGACTAGCCCAAATAACTAGGGTCAAGCCCAAATAACTAGGGTCAAGTCCAAATAACTGGGGTCAAGCCCAAATAACTGGATACCTCTGTGGATACTCAATCCTTTGTTAAGGAATCCTAAACCTTCTGCAAAACTCAGAATCAAGTAAAAGGAGGATAAAGGATCTAGGATCCTTATCCTTGTATATAAGATAATTAAAGAATGAAATAGTTTGAGATTAGATCATTACCAAAATGAGGATCCTCTGTCCTGTAAGGATCCTTCAAGGATACCTGTTAGCTAAGGATCATAGATCCTTATTACATGAAGTATTTCTTCAAGTGGACAGCATTCCAAGCTCTTGGTAGCAAATCACCTTCCATCGTTAGCAATCTGTTGGTGCATGTTTGTGAAAACAGCTTAGATTTGGTCTTTGGATATCTTGTAATTAGATAAACGATAAACAGTTAGCGGGTTTAGCTTTGTATAAGTGAGATAATAGAGTTTGGGCTAAACAAAACCCACATTGGGTGATGGGGGACGATTTGGGTCTAGCCCATGTAGCAAACCCAGCCTAATGTTGCAACCTTGTGTTATATAAACAAGGTTAGGCTTTAGGGTTTAGGTTAATCAGCCAAAATAGTTTTGTGAGGAATTTCATGAGAGACTAAGTGCTTGGACGAATTTGTGTTGGTTAGGGTTTAGATTGATTGTAATTCTTGTGAGATTGATAATCAATTGAAACCCAGTTTGAAAGTGAATTGCTGATTTCTGTTTCTACTCATTCGGCTATATTCTGATCAAGAGGATTCTGCACTCTTGATTGGAAAGACAATTATGTGAAAGATCCATACGACTCAAGGGGACCTACAATTGGTATCAGAGCATTAGGCTCTTGAAGGCTCGGTTCAGAATTGGTTGCTGCAGAAACAGGAAGAAATTTCGAAAATTTTGAAACCTGAAATTAGGGTTTCGAAATTTTTTCTTGGTTTGATATAATTTTTCGAATTTTGTTGGCTGTTTTAATCTTCTGGTTTGTTTGTTTGGTGTTTTGCAGGTTTTCTGGAAAGAATTTGTTGATTCTGGAAAAGTTTTCGGCTGATAGACTTGAAGATTCGAAGACTGTTCTTCGTGTTCTTCACGTTCTTCGTTCTGTTCTTCACCGTTTTTTCGAAAATCACTGATATTTTGCTGTTTTGATTTTGCAGAAACTGTTAAGGAATCTGGAAGAATCTTCAGAATTTCGAACAGATCTAGTTTCCAAGTTTAACTGGCGAATTAGAGTAATTTCGCAGTCTGAACCTGCGAAATTAACTGACCTGCGAAATTACCGGCGACGTTAAAATCCAAAGGCGACTTTGGTAACCGGATAACTTTCCACAGCGAAATTATTACGATTTTCGGCGACTTTACTGGTCGTCGTAATAGCGAAATAGACCAGCGAATTTGCAGCGAATTTAACCTGTGAACTTGATCAGCGAAATTGGACAATTAAGTGACCAGCGAATTTAACTGACTTAGCAGCGAAATTAATAGAGGAATTAAAAAGGTGGAACAATTTTTGGCAAGCGTAACTAAAAATTCACGTTTTCAAAAATAGAAAGTGATCCATAGCTCGTTTGACAGAACCGTTTGGACTCTGGAAAATCCCGAATTCGGTTTTTGACATTATATATCATTGGATTCATCTTTTCAAGACGATTCTAAAGGTGTAATTTGGTAACCACTGTTTTCGGAGATATTTTGTACGGTTTTATCAATCTGTTGCGTTAAAATGTCGAACATGACAAATTTGAATGCACCTAAGATGATGAAGGTGGAGAATTATCTTACATGGAAGGCCAGCTTCCAATCATTCATTGAATCTCAGGATGCACGCATGTGGATCTGTATTGAAGATGGGTACATAAACCCAACACACGATTATGAGGGCAGACCACGTAGAACAGACTATGTGAACATGAAAGAGGATGATAAAAAGATGTATGAGGCTGAAAAGAGAGCCTTGGCTGCGATAAAGATGTCCTTACCTGATAGCATCAAGCATACCTTCACAAAGTACACTAATTCAAAGGATATGTGGGATGCATTACAAAAGCGATATCAGGGAAATGAGAGTGCCACTCAGGCATTCATGGCAGAGATAGTGTCAGTTGATGAGGCTGAAACTACTGTGAGTGATGCTGAATCTAAAGTGAAAAATGTTGAAGCTCAAGTGGAGAATGCTGAAGCAAAAGTGGATGCTGAAGTAGAGAAGGAGAGTGAAGCTGGACAGGTTGTTGCTGATGAAAATACAGAAGTTCATGAGGAAAAGGTACAATCTAATTCTGTATGTTTGAGATGTCGTGAACTACAAGGTGAGGTTGACAGGTTGTCAACACAAAACCAAAGTTTGGTAAGTGAGATGTCTAACATTAAAGAATCAAACTTTTTTGCTAAAAGAAATGAATCGTCATACATGAAGAAGATAAAAGGTTATGAAGCTGAAATTGAAGCTTTAACTTGCAAATTAAATGAAAAACTTCAAGTCATAGACTTAGCTCATGACATTATGGCTGAGAAAACAAAAGAGATTTCTGAAAAATGCAAAGAGTTGTCAGATGCACAACTCAAAATTGTTGAACTTGAAAAGAAATTGAGTCAATTCAGAGATTCGTCTTTTGTAATGAAACACATGATGGGTGGGTTAAAGAAGAGTAATGACAAGACCAGTATGGGCTTCCAGGGCTTTAATGAAGTTCCACCTCCTCTTAGTCATGACTATTCATTCCTGCCTAGTGAAGATGAGCTAGCAGACTTTATGGCATCTGCACCAAGTAGTTTCGGATCCACATCAAGTCAAGGTGATGTTTTTGAGAATGCGGATGCTAAGAAGGATAATAACAGCAAACCTGTTTTGAAAAAGAATACATCACATCCTAAAAATAACAATACAACTTTTGTTAAAAAGGTTAATTTTGTTCAAGGAAGTGACATGAAAAACGAAACAGCTGTTATTGAAAATGAATCTAATATAGAGTTTGCTAAAAACAAAGAAATATCTGAATCCAAGCAAACTAAACAAGGTTCATCCAAGGGATCATCACCATCTGATAAGGGATCTACCTCAGAGACTCCGACTAAGAAGTCTTTGAAAAGGAGATCGTGCTTCAAGTGTCACATCAAAGGACATGTAGCTAGCTGTTGTCCTAACAAAAAGAGTGAAGCACAACTTAGTGAAAAACAGAAAGGGAAATTACCAGAGAAGAAAGGTGATAGTGAGGAGAAAGGCTCAAATTCTCCAAAGAAATCTGCTCCTAAGCAACTAGAGAATGTTGTTGTCGGTGTAGATAAGGCTGGAACAGGAACTCCATAAGTTCCACGTTTTCAAAGAAATCAACCAAGATTTCAGCCTAGATCTCCACCAGGCAGATATGAGAGACCTAGAAGCAGTTCACCTAGAGTGAACAATTATAATTCAAATAATTTCAGAAGTCAATGTCAATATCAAAATCGATACCAAAATAATGGTGGTCGAACTTTTTATAACAATGGCTTTAGAAATTATAACAATCAGGCTTCTTGGAATCAAAATCAAAATTTTCAAAGGTCAAATAGTCCAAACACATATAGGAACCCTCAGGACCATAGACCTAGTGGAAATCAAAATCAAATTCCATCAACATGTCTGAGATCCAAGACTCCAATTAGGAGTAATGGATATTGGATGGATGTTCCAGTAGTTGGTGAATTTGGACGACCCAAGACCATTAAGTCTTGGGTCCCCCAATCTAACTAATTTCTTAAGTTGGTGTGTGCAGGAGTTGCTAAGGAGGATTATCAACTTATGGTATGTTGATAATGGCTGCTCTAGGCATATGAAGGGGGATGTGAGATTATTGATATATTTATATTGATTGATTTAAATTGAAGTTCAAAGTGCTAAGTCGACACACTAGATAACCTGGCAGATCTTTATACTAAAGCATTTGACAGGGCTCGCTTTGAACATTTAGTCGAACTTAACGGGATGAGGAATCCTGAATAACTGGTTGTTCATAAGAATTTTGTAAATAGTTTACTGCTTTTCTTAAAAATCAAAAATACAAAAACATTGAAAAATCAAAAACATAAAAAAAATAGAAAATAAAAAATGAGTTATCACTGTGTGAAAAAGAAGAAATGATAGTACATCGGCAAGTTAGACTGTCACACTGAAAATGAAATTAAATTGCTTAAGTGTGATAGCAGCTTCATCATATGATGTACCAGTAGGCAAAAAGCATGAAATAATCAACTTACCAATGTGATATAAACCTAAATTAACTGTGTATGAGTGGGGAACACATCAGTGGTGTATGGTTTAATGACCTTAAATCTTGCGTTGATAGATTGCCAAAATCTGAAGTTTTGGGTTTTTATACTGTTATTTCATCTGGGGATATCATGGGTGTCCTTCTGCTGCATCCAGATACATGCTGACCTAGACACACCCAGGATATCTTAAAAGAGCTAAAAATGCCAAAACCCTTAAATGAAGAAGCTCTCAAAGAGAGTCATTCAAAAATGTGCAAAATGCATAAATCGTACCAAAAAATGGTATTTGTCTTAGCCCTCGTTAGATATTTTGGTCTCTCTGCTGTACGGAAGTACTAACCTGATCACCAATTATCTAAACGTTGAAAAACAAAACGGATGAATTCAGTATACTCACCTACTACGATGAATCTTTGTGCATACCTTGATCGCGGGGGTATATCCTGAAGTGGGACACACTAATATTTCAGAAATAAAATTACCTTAACGTATCATATGGTAATGGTACTTGAAATGTTCATGCATTTTGTTTAAGTGGACAAACATACTGGTAATCGTCTTGGACTGCTTTTCACGAAAAATTACATAAAGAATTATCTAATTGTGTGAAACCAGTTTGATTGTGCTGATATGATCTTCTTACCAGTGATTCTCACAAAAATAGAGTGTTTATTGCTTTTGTATTTACTTGCTTTCAAAATATATAAAAAAAATCCAAAAATAGTGTCTTTTTCTATTTAAAATTCTTAATGTACGGAAAACTGTTATTCTTGGAGGAATTGTTACTGAAAGGGGGAGACGGTGTTGGAAAGTGAGTTCAAAATTTTAAATCATGCGGGTTATAGGGTGTGTGATTAAAAAGTTTTGTGTGTTGGTGTTAAGTTGAAACTGCTTAATCTGTGATACAGTTTAACTATCTCTTGAAAAATAATAATTTATTTAAATGTGTTGAAAAATTCTTATGGTTTCTCGAGATGTTTGTTTTATAGTATACAGATTGAAGCGGTATGTTGCTGAGAAGTTAAAGTGTTGAGTTGCTGTGAAGATGAAAGTTTGATTGGATGCATGGTAGAACCTCCTTTCTATATTGCAGACAAAGTGAAGAGTTTTAAGATTGCTATACATATGCTGAACTGGAGTTTGCTCAACCGCTAAAGTTTTTGAAGATTTGGTGATTGGATGCATCAGCTTAGGGGGAGTCTGTTGCTGACAGAAGCTGTTGAAGCTGAAGCTATCCAAAGACCAAAGATAGTGCAAGACTACATGAATATTGCAAGATGACTGAAGACAAAGTTATTTTATGAAGCTATTGTCAAGGGGGAGTTTGTTGGTGCATGTTTGTGACAACAGCTTAGATTTGGTCTTTGGATATCTAGTAATTAGATAAACGATAAACAGTTAGCGGGTTTAGCTTTGTATTAGTGAGATAATAGAGTTTGAGCTAAACAAAACCCACATTGGGTGATGGGGGACGATTTGGGCCTTGCCCATGTAGCAAACCCAGCCTAATGTTGCAACCTTGTGTTATATAAACAAGGTTAGGCTTTAGGGTTTAGGTTAATCAGCCAAAAACAGAGTTGTGAGGAATTTCGTGAGAGCATAGTAGCTTGGACGAAATTGTGTGGTTAGGGTTTAGATTGATTGTAATTCATGTGAGATTGATAATCAATAGAAACCCAGTTTAAAAGTGATTGCTGTTCTTCTTGTTTCTGTGATATTCTGATCAAGAGGATTCCGCACTCTTGATTGGAAAGACAATTATGTGAAAGATCCATACGTCAAGGGGACCTACAATTGGTATCGATATGCCCCCTTTCCTGCCTCAACTTCAATCAAATAGGGGCCTTCCCACTTTGGTGCTAACTTTCCTTATTTCCATATCACCAACATGGAATTTCCTGATCCTGACATTCTTGTTGTAGGCTCCAGCCATCCTTTGTTGATAACTGGCCATCCTTATCCTTGCCAAATCCCTGAGTTCTTCTATAGTATCCAAGTCTTGAACCAAGTTTTCAGCATTCTCTTCAGGATCACGAATGCTTGTTCTTGCAGTAGGAACCGCCATTTCTGTAGGGATCACTGATTCTGCTCCAAATATCAAAGAGAATGGAGTTTGGCCAGTAGCATTCTTGGGAGTTGTCCTATCAGCCCAAAGTACATAGGGTAGTTCTTCTGCCCATTTTCCTTTCTTGGATCCAAGCTTCTTCTTCAAATTGTTGATGATGATCTTGTTGGATGATTCTGCCTGGCCATTAGCTTGTGGGTGGACTGGTGTTGATGTTATCATCTTAAGCCCCCAGTTGTCACAAAAGTTAGTAGTTCTATTCCCAATAAATTGGGATCCATTATCACAAACAATTTCAGAAGGGATACCAAATCTAGTAATAATGTTTCTCTTAATAAAGGATATCACTTCCTTTTCTCTGACTTGAGCAAAGGCTTCAGCCTCTATCCACTTGGAGAAGTAATCAGTCATAGCAAGCATGAATACTTTTCCACCAGGTGCCTTAGGAAGCTTACCAACTATATCCATTCCCCATCTCATAAATGGCCAAGAAGAGGATATAGGATGCAGAAGCTCTGCTGGTTGGTGAAGGATATTACTATTCCACAACATCCTTCTTCATAGTAAGCCAATAGTATCCTGTCCTCAGGATCCTTGAGAACAATGCCCTGCCCCCAGTGTGGTTTCCACAATCTCCTTCATGGAAATCCTTTAGGACTTCTTGGATTTCAGGATCCTCAATGCACCTTAGATATGGTCCTGCAAGAGATCGTTTATATAACATGTTATTCAATATTGTAAATTGAGATACCTTAATTTTGAAAGCCCTGGGGTTTTCTCCTGTAGGAATCTCTCCATGTTGTATGTATCTCATGATTGGAAGGATCCATGATCCTGAATGAGATTGTGTATCATCACTAGGGATGATTGCAGAATCCTCTCCTATCTCCATGGCTACATGATCCTCGATAGCAGGGGTTAGGATGTGGATAATAGGGATCCTGATATCCTCTGGAATCTTCAAGGATGATCCTAGATTGGCTAATGCATCAGCCTCTGCATTCTCTTCTCTGGGTACCTGTGTCAAACTAAAAGAAACAAAAGAGAGTGCCAATTCTTTGACTATCTCTAAATATTTGATTACATTTTCACCTTTAACAGCATAAGATCCATTAAAGTGATTGGTAATTAACAACGAATCTACATGTACCTCAAGATACCTGATCCTCATATGCTTAGCAATTTGCAAACCAGCTATCAAGGCTTCATATTCAGCCTCATTATTAGTAGTTTGAAACTCACAAGCTATGGAGTGGGGTATTATGTCCCCCTGTGGCGATTTTAGTAGTACTCCAAGTCATGTTCCTTTGACATTAGAAGCTCCATCAGTGAAGAGTATCCAAGGATCCTTAGTTTCTTCAAGCTGTTGGACTTCTAATTCAGCTTCCCTTTGCAAGTCACTACTGAAATCTGCCACAAAGTCAGCTAAGGCATGAGATTTAATGGCAGTCCTTGGTTCATATCTTATATCATATGCACTAAGCTTCACTGCCCACTTAGCCATCCTTCCTGACATTTTAGGTTTCCTGAGAACATTCTTAATTGGAAAATTAGTCTTAACAATAATGGCATGAGTTTCAAAATACTGTCTTAATTTAGTAGATGCCATAATTAATGCAAGGATAAGTTTTTCTAAATGTGAATACCTGGATTCAGCATCAAGCAAACTCTTACTTACATAATAAACAGGATGTTGTGTACCTTCGTGATCCTTGACAAGGACCGCACTTACTGCTTTAGAGGATACCGCTAAATACAAGGATAATATATCCCCTTTTTCTGGTTTCATCAAGGCAGGGGTTGAGGATAGGTAATCCTTAAGAGCTTTGAGAGCATTTTCATGCTTTTCAGTCCACTCAAATTTCTTGTTCTTCCTCAAAATGTCATAGAATTCCTTGTATTTTTCTGAGGATTTGGATATGAACATGTTCAAGGCTGCGATCCTTCCTGTCAATCTTTGCACATCCTTGGCATTGGCAGGAGATTTGATATTTACAATAGCCTTAATTTGCTCTGGACTTGCTTCAATGCCTCTTTTTGTCAACATATAGCCTAGGAATTTACCTGCTTTAACACCAAAGTGACACTTGGAAGGATTTAGTTTCATATTAAATTTATCAAGGATATTGAATACTTCCTCCAAGTCTCTAAGGTGATCCTCACCTTTCTTGGACTTAACCACCATGTCATCTATATAAACTTCCATAGTGTGTCCAATTTGTTCCTTGAACATCATATTGACTAGCCTTTAATAAGTAGCACCTGCATTCCTTAGTCCAAATGGCATAGCAATATAATAATATATACCAGTTGGGGTCATAAAGGCTGTGTCCTCTTGATCAGATGGTTCCATCTGAATTTGTTGGAATCCAGATGAAGCATCCATAAAAGTCAACAACTCATGACCCGCGGTAGCATCCACCATGGAGTCAATGTGGGGTAATGGGAAAGGATCCTTGGGACATGCCTTGTTTAAATCAGTAAAATCGATAAATACCCTCCACTTTCCATTTTTCTTTTGAACAACAACCACATTGGCTAACCACCTTGGATACTTAACCTCTCTAATCATACCTGCCCGAAGTAGTTTTTCTACTTCTTCCTAGATAATGGCATTCCTTTCAGGTGCAAACTTCCTCCTTTTTTGATGGATTGGCTTGAATGACCTGTCAATGCCAAGTTTATGAGTAATTATATCTTTAGATATACCTGTCATGTCCTCATGCTTCCAGGCAAATGTAGTTTTCCTCCTCTTAAGGAAGGATACTAGTTCTTGTTCAATGTTGCTGAGGATCCCTGATCCTATGAAGACGATGGATTCAGGATCATGGGGATCCATAAGGATTTCTTTCACATCCTGTTCTCTTGCCTCCAAGACATCTCTTGAAGGATGCTTTAATTGCTATTGCTCCCTTGGTCTTGAGGCTGGCTTCATTGATGACGTGTAACAATTCTTAGCTTCTTGTTGATCACTCTCAATTTTCACCACTCCCCACGGACTAGGAAGCTTTACACATTGATGATAGGTAGATGGGACTGCTTTCATGTCATGTATCCATGGCTTGCCAAGGATAACAATACAACAGGATAAGCAATCTATAACACAAAATTTTTAATAAGAATGAAGTCCTTCAATATAGATGGGGAGTTTGATGTCCCCCAATGTATTTTTGGTCTCTCCGCTGAATCCCACAAGTACTGAGGATCTTGGGACAATGTCTGATTCAGGGATGTTCATCTTCTTGAGGACATCAAGCTAGATGATGTTTACTGAGCTTCCTCCATCTATCAGGATCCTTCGAACAAAATGGTTAGAAATAAACAGAGTAATAACAAGACCATCATGATGAGGATCCTGCACATCAACACGATCATCCTCATCAAAAGTTATAATTTTATCCTGAATGACAGTGGATGTCCGGATGGGTCTGTCTCCATTATCCATCTTGGTTTCCTTGGCATGTCTTTTGGCTGCTGAAAAGGATGTACCACAAATGTCTGATCCACCGGATATGAAGTTTATAACTTGTGCATTTGCTGGAGGAGCAGAAGCCTTTTCGGGGATCCTTTCAGGATCCTGTGTCCTTGACTTCTTTCGTCCCAAAAGCTCCTTCAAGTGCCCCTTGCTTAACAAGTAACCAATTTCTTTTCTAGGTGCAATACACTCTTCAGTGAGATGCCCAAAATCCTCATGATATGCACACCACTTGGACTTATCCTTTGTTGCGGCTGGTTTATCACTTTTCCTTGGCCACCTAGCTTTCTCACCTAGATTCTGCATTGCAAGAATTAGCTCATTGCTATCAACAGAAAAACAGTATTCAGAAATTGGAGGATAATCCTCATCATCCTCTTCTTGCTCAACTGCATGCACATTCTGGTTATCAGACTTGTTGTAGGACTTGAACTTGTTATTCTTAAAGTAGGATCCTAGCTTTTCCTGTTTTGAGGATCCTGCCAATCTCTCCTGGATCCTTTTATCATCCTCTAATAGAATGAATCTAAGGGCCCTGGTTCTTACTTCATCAAGATTCCTGCATGGGGTCATGACAAGATCATCATAGAACAATGAATCCCTAAGTAAGCCCATTTTAAAGGCTTCTACAGCCGTAGCTATATCCAGATTAGGGATATCTACGGATTCTTTACTAAACCTAGTGATGTAATCTCTAAGTGACTCATTTTGACCTTGTGTTACCCTATATAGGTCACTAGTTAATCGTTCAAATTTTCTACTACAAAAGAATTGACTATTAAACAGATTAACTAGATTAGCAAATGAAGTAATATAGTAAGGGGGAAGACTTAGCAGCCATTTAAGAGCTGATCCCGTGAGTGTGGATCCAAAACCCTTGCATAGACATTCTTCCTTTAGCCTCTCAGGAATTGGATTGATCTCCATCCTCTCCCTGTATTGAGCTACATGCTCCTCTGGTTCCGTTGAACCATCATATAGCTTCATAGTTGGTATCTGGAAACTTTTGGGTATCTCAGCATCGCAAATAGGTGGTGCAAAGCGAGATATCCTATGGCTACCATCTGCAATTTCAGGAATGGGTTTAACCACTCCTGGTACGTTGGATATCATATCCTTAAGCTTCTGTAACTCCCTAGCCATAGCCTGATTGATACCTGTATCCTGCATAGAGCCATGGTTAGTGTTATAAGAATTATTAAAAGTGTTACCTCCCATGGGATTCAAGTTTGGAATTGCAGATGTGAATCCATATTTGTTTTGGTCAAAAATCAAGCAAGGATAATGCAACCAAACTTTCTGTTGTGAGGTGTGATGCTTGAATTGATGAACAACAATAAGGATCACTATGAAATGTAATGAACAAGTGACACGAAGATTTATACGAGGAAAAAGCCCTTGATCAATGAATGATCTCCGGCATAAAAAACCTCGGGTGATGGAAACTACCGATCACCAACTCAAATTAAACAAGAAATGTAATACAACTTCGGATGATAGCGAGCTAAGTACAAGGATCACTATAGTGTATTGTGTGAAAAAGTGTGTAATCGCCAAGTGAGTTAACGAGAGCTGGTGAGAACAGTTGTTAGAGTGTGTGTGTAGCCAAAAATAGCCAAGTGTTTTCTAATTAGCTCGCTACCCCTTTAAAAATGAAAAATATCTACACTAACTAACATTCCGCAAATGGTGCAAGTCCTCCACGACTCCATAACGTCCACTTTTGGCCAGGCACGTGTGGAATAAACATAGAATATACTCCAGGAATATCGCCAAGACCAAGTCCAAGCTGGTACTCCTGCAAAACAGTTTCGAATTCAAAGTAGACAACCGTTAGTACAAGGATCCTTATGATGATCCATGATCCTGATCCTGCAACACTTCTGAGGATCACTACTTCAGACAGAATTGAGGATCACTAAACCCAACAGTAAACGAGGATCACTGATCATTTAGAAATTCTCCCCTAACAATTGCCCCCAAAATATAAGGAGTAATTATGTAAATAAACGAGTTGTATTTTGTTCTTATCCGCAATGAACCAACGGATAACTAGCCGTTATAATCGGACTAGCCGTTACGAACATGACGTCACTGAGGTGACTATCCTGCAAAATCATCATTATAAATAGGAGTTAGAGATAGGGATCAATCTGCATTTAAATTCAAGAGAAACTCCCTTTAAATTCATATCCGATGATCAAACAGGTATCTCTCTTTCTCTTCTTCCTTTACCTTTTCTTTCTCTGCTCCTTCTCTCTTCACCTTCTTCATAATCAAGGTGATGTTAAGATCCTCTCCTGCTAAGGATCACAAGAAGGACACTCCTCTCAAGAGCCAGGGGATCATCAAAGATTCAGCGAATGAAAGGTGCTGTTTCACTGATCCGCAAATAGACAGAATCAGGCATTGCTTTCCAGCGAACACCTATTT
The DNA here is from genome assembly GCA_030545235.1 of Helianthus tuberosus. Lineage (NCBI taxonomy): Eukaryota > Viridiplantae > Streptophyta > Magnoliopsida > Asterales > Asteraceae > Helianthus > Helianthus tuberosus. Next base: position 34,602,030 of record CM060435.1, read on the forward strand.
CAAACCGTTTGATCCTACCGTTCTAAGTGATTACGTTTCTGAAACTTGGGTAGCTTTCCCGGTCACTCCTTTCACAATAGGATACTCGTATCCTTTCCCTGAATTCACCTAGTCTTTCTTCTCCCTCACCGGCATCTCCTATATTCAAGCTATGCCAATGATCTGGAGGGTTTTATATACCCTTGAGAGGATCATTGAGCAGGAAGGAATTGCCCTAGGAATGTCGGAGTTGGCAGAGATGTATGATCTCACCACATTTGGATCCCACCGATATCTATTCAAGCGTAAACCCGGTGAAGAACACCCCATCTTCAAAGCCACTAAGAATGATACAAACTGGAAACAGCGATTCTTCTTTGTCAGAAGGGATTATATCCCGGATGGAAAGAATCTGCCAAGGAAGTGGAGCACCCATGGTAGGATATAGGATCCTGAGAAGGATCACCAGATAATCTTGTTTTTGTATAAGGATCACTAACACCCTTTTGTTTCCATTGTGCAACTATCTCTGTTTCGCACCTTATACCATCACCTGCCACCAAAGAAAGGCTCGCTGCTTTCAGAAGACTTGATCCTGCAACAAGGTCATTCAAAACAAACACCCAGGATTCACAAGAAGTGTCCTCAGGTTCTGTCACTATGTCAAGTAAGTATCCTGTATTTTGTATAGTCAAATATTTAAATAAATAGTTGAATAGAAATAGGATAAGGATACTTATCTGTTTTGAATGTGTAGGCGCTGGGAAATCCTCAAAATCTACCTCCAAGTTCAACATCCCTGATCTTGACAATGTCAGATCCTCCAAGAAAAAGTCTGCTGCTAGCCCCTCCGGTGTAATCCCCAAGGCTACCACTTCAAGGGGAAGAGGTGGAAAGAAAAGAAAGACCTCTGAAGCTAACAACCTTCAAGGCTTACCTCTGATCCGTCATCAATTCCTCGAGTACTTTAATGATGTCAGGATCTCTGACTTAACTTGATTATCCTGCCCATTTGAGGATCACTTGATCCTAATCTTTGCATTGTCTTCTTTGTAGAAATTTGCGGAGATCGAGGACTATATTGGGAATGTTGAAGAGCTAGAGGAGAAACACTCTGACCTCCAAAAAGTAGCAATGCTCAAAGACCTCAAGATCGCTTCCCTTGAAAAGGATCTCAACGATGCCAAAGCTCAAACAGCTGCCATTCTGATCAACTTTGATTATGAGAAGAGCGAGATCACGGAGGATGCCAAGGTCACCGCTGCCATTGCCATGTACAAGACCAAGCTACAGATGGCTCAAGAAGCTCAGGATCCCACCTTTGATAGGAGCAGCTGGGACATGGAAGGTTGGAAGGCCAGGCTGGCTGAGTTGGAGGATGAGGATGAGGCTGACGAGGTCCTGGCAATCGAGGCTAGTGGTAGTGGCAAGGATCAAGCAAAGGATACTGGAGCTGGAGGGGATGATGATGCAGCGAAGGTGTAAGCTGCATGAAGACAAACTTGACACAATCACTAAAGAACTGCGTGCCTTGATCATAGGTGGCGAGAACATCTACAAAAATCATGAGGGTGATGAAGGACATTTCTAGACGTAGCCGGAGCCCATTTTTTAAGTTTGGTTATTTGGTTATGGTGTTTTTTTTTTTTTTGAACAATTATGGGTTTCACTTAAGACAATAGTAATTAGGGCTAAGGATCATGGTTCCTTTGAACAATAGGTAAGATTACAAATGGTGGAGGGATCCTCTGTTTGGGGGATGAAGCCATTGTGATCCTGCCGTCTTTTGATTCCTGCACTACCAAGACCCTTAGACAATGGACACCCTTTACCTACCCCAGCAGACGGGCCACGTATTGCTGGTAGATGCTCGGGGTAGGTAATTTTGACAACCTTAAGGGGTTTAATCTTTTGTGAATAAAATAACTTTAAATTTTTGGCTTATCCTGTGTTGATATCCTTGTTGATATTTTACTTTCCAACTGTTGTGATGTTTATTTTGTTTAAACTTATCAAGTAGAGAAAAAATTTAAGAAATATCCCCAAAAAGTTCAGGATATGATCAAGGATCACATATTCCATAGCCGATTAGTTTTGAAAAGTTATATAGTTTAAGGATCACAAGTTCAGTTGTCAAAAGATAAGGGTTACTCAAATAAATAATGAATAGAATCAAAATAGTTAAGGATCATACCTGAGAATCCAAGTTAGGATCCTAACCTTTAACAGTTGTAAACAGGATAATCCAAAAGACAAACCTTAGTAAAAGGTAAGGATCAAGGATCCTTGGTCATTTATCTCCAAAAACCTGAAATAAGGTACAGCTTGGGACTAAGCCAACATAGGATAAGAGTTAGTAACTGGGGACAAGCCCAACAATTCTGGGGACAAGCCCAATATACTGGGGTCAAGCCCAAAGGATAACTGGGGACAAGCCCAAAGGATAACTGGGGACAAGCCCAAAGGATAACTGGGGACAAGCCCAAAGGATCGTATGTAAACTGGAGTATGGCCCTCACTGGCGACTATCCAAACTTAGAGACATGAAAATGCCAAAACCTTAGCTAACGTGAAAACGTTAGAAACCTTAGGAACGGATGTATGGTACGTCTACCATTATACGTAGGATCCTGAATATAGCCAGCACAATGAAATTGTCAGCCCCTAAAGCGAGTACTGGTCCCATTGCCATGAACTATACCAGGATCATCGTGCGCTACTGGCGAAACTGGGGACAGGCCCAAACTGGGGACTAGCCCAAATAACTGGGGTCAAGCCCAAATAACTGGATACTTCTGTGGATACTCAATCCTTAGTTGAGGATACCTGAACCTTCAAAACTCAGAATCAAGTGAAAGGAGGATAAAGGATGCAGGATCCTTATCCCTATATAAGAGAATAAAAGAATGAAATAGTTTATGATTAGAAGATTACCAAGATGAGGATCATCATTCCGTAAGGATCCTTTAAGGATACTGGTCAGGTAAGGATCATGGATCCTTGTCACATAAAGTATTTCTTCAAATGGACAGCATTCCAAGCTCTTGGTAGCTAATCACCTTCCATTGTTAGCAATCGATATGCCCCCTTTCCTGCTTCAGCTTCAATCAAATAGGGGACTTCCCATTTTGGTGCCAACTTTCCATCAGCAGGATTGGTGGTATTCTGAAATGCTTTCCTTAATACCATATCACCAACTTGGAATTTCCTGATCCTGACATTTTTGTTGTAGGCTCCATCCATCCTTTGTTGATAACTAGCTATCCTTATCCTTGCCAAATCCCTGATTTCTTCTATAGTATCCAGGTCTTGAACCAAGTTTTCAGCATTTTCTTCAGGATCACGAATGCTTGTTCTTGCAGTTGGAACCACCATCTCTGTAGGGATCACTGATTCTGCCCCAAATACCAAAGAAAATGGAGTTTGGCCTGTAGCATTCTTGGGAGTTGTCCTATCAGCCCAAAGCACATAAGGTAGTTCTTCTGCCCATTTTCCTTTCTTGGATCCAAGCTTCTTCTTCAAATTGTTGATGATGATCTTGTTGGATGATTCTGCCTGACCATTACCTTGTGGGTGGACTGATGTTGATGTTATCATCTTAATCCTCCAATTGTCACAAAAGTTAGTGGTTCTATTCCCAATAAATTGGGATCCATTATCACAAATAATCTCAGAAGGGATACCAAATCTAGTAATAATGTTTCTTTTAATAAAGGATATAACTTCCTTTTCTCTGACTTGAGCAAAGGCTTCAGCCTCTATCCACTTAGAGAAGTAATCAGTCATAGCAAACATGAACACTTTTCCACCAGGTGCCTTAGGAAGCTTTCCAACTATATCCATTCCCCATCTCATGAATGGCCAGGAAGAGGATATAGGATGCAAGAGCTCTGCTGGTTGGTGAAGGATATTACTATGCCTCTGACAAGGATCACACTTCTTGGCATACACTACAGCATCCTTCTTCATAGTGGGCCAATGATATCATGTTCTCAGGATCCTTGAGAACAATGCTCTGCCCCCAGTGTGGTTTCCACAATCTCCTTCATGGAAATCCTTTAGGACTTCTTGGATTTCAGGATCCTCAATGCATCTTAAATATGGTCCTGCAAGAGATCGTTTGTACAACATATTATTCAATATTGTAAATTAAGATACCATGATTTTGAAAGCCCTAGGGTTTTCTCCTGTAGGAATCTCTCCATCATGTATGTATCTCATGATTGGAAGGATCCATGATCCTGAATGAGATTCAGCATCATCACTAGGGATGATTGCAGAATCCTCTCCTATCTCCATAGCTACATGATCCTCGATAGCCGGGGTCAGGATATGGATAATAGGGATCTTGATATCCTCCGAGATCTTCAAGGATGATCCTAAATTGGCTAATGCATCTGCCTCTGCATTCTCTTCCCTTGGTACCTGTGTCAAACTAAAGGATACAAAAGAGAGTGCCAATTCTTTGACTATCTCCAAATATTTGATTAGCTTTTCACCTTTAACAGCATAGGATCCAATAAAGTGATTAGTGATCAGTAAAGAATCTACATGTACCTCAAGATACCTGATCCTCATATGCTTTGCAATTTGCAAACCAGCTATCAAGGATTCATACTCAGCCTCATTATTGGTAGTTTGAAATTCACAAGCTATGGAGTGGGGTATTATGTCCCCCTGTGGCGATTTTAGTAGTATTCCAAGTCATGTTCCTTTTACATTGGAGGCTCCATCCGTGAAGAGAATCCAAGGATCCTTAGTCTCTTCAAGTTGTTGGACTTCTAACTCAGCTTCCTCTTGCAAGTCACTACTAAAATCTGCCACAAAGTCAGCTAAAGCTTGGGATTTGATGGCAGTCCTTGGTTCATATCTTATATCATATGCACTTAACTTCACTGCCCACTTAGCCATCCTTCCTGACATTTCAGGTTTCCTGAGAACATTCTTAATTGGAAAATTAGTCTTAACAATAATGGCATGAGTCTTAAAATAATGTCTCAATTTAGTGGAGGCCATAATTAATGCAAGGATAAGTTTTTCTAAATGTGAATACCTGGATTCAGTATCAAGTGAGCTCTTACTTACATAATAAACAGGATGTTGTGTACCTTGGTGATCCTTAACAAGGACCGCACTTACTGCTTTTGAGGATACTGCTAGGTACAAGGATAATACATCCCCTTTTTCTGGTTTCATCAAGGCTGGGGCTGAGGATAGTTAATCTTTAAGAGCTTTAAGGGCACCTTCATGCTTCTCAGTCCATTCAAATTTCTTGTTCTTCCTCAGGATATCATAGAATTCCTTACACTTTTCTGAGGATTTGGATATGAATCTGTTTAAGGCTGCGATCCTGCCCGTCAATCTTTGCACATCCTTAGCATTGGCAGGAGATTTGATATTCACAATAGCCTTAATTTGTTCTGGACTTGCTTCAATGCCCCTCTTTGTTACCATATATCCTAAGAATTTACCTGCCTTAACACCAAAATGACACTTAGAAGGATTTAGTTTCATACTAAATTTATCAAGGATATTGAATGCTTCCTCCAAGTCTTTAAGGTGATCCTCAGCTTTCTTGGACTTAACCACCATGTCATCAATATAGACTTCCATAGTGTGTCCAATTTGTTCCTTGAACATCATATTAACTAGCCTTTGATAAGTGGCACCTGCATTCCTTAATCCAACCGGCATAGCAATATAACAGTATATACCAGTTGGGGTCATAAAGGCTGTATCCTCTTGATCAGATGGTTCCATCTGAATTTATTGAAATCCAGATGAAGCATCCATAAAAGTTAACAACTCATGACCCGCGGTAGCATCCACCATGGAGTCAATGTGGGGTAATGGGAAAGGATCCTTGGGACATGCCTTGTTTAAATCAGTAAAATCGACACACACCCTCCACTTTCCATTTTTATTTTGAACAACAACCACATTGGCTAACCACCTTGGATACTTAACCTCTCTTATCATACCTGCTTGAAGTAGCTTATCTACCTCTTCCTGGATAATAGCATTTCTTTCAAGTGCAAACTTTCTCCTCTTTTGATGTATAGGCTTGAATGACCTGTCAATGCCAAGTTTATGAGTAATTATATCCTTAGATATACCTGTCATGTCTTCATGTTTCCAGGAAAAGGTGGTTTTCCTTCTTTTGAGGAAGGATATTAGCTCCTGTTCAATATCGCTAAGGATCCCTGATCCTATGAAGATCTTGGATTCAGGATCATCAGGATCCATGAGGATTTCTTTCAAATCCTGTTCTCTTGCCTCCAAGACATCTCTTGAAGGATACTTTAATTGCTATTGCTCCCTTGGTCTTGAGGCTGGCTTCATTGATGAGGTATAGCAATTTTTAGCCTCATGTTGATCACTCTCAATTTTCACCACTCCCCAAGGACTTGGAAGGTTTCCACATTGATGATAGGTGGATGGGACTGCCTTCATATCATGTATCCATGGCCTGCCAAGGATAACATTACAACATGATAAGCAATCTATAACACAAAACTTTTGATAAGAATGCAATCCTTCAATATAGATTGGGAGTTTGATGTCCCCCAATGTATTCTTAGTTTCTCCACTGAATCCCACAAGCACTGAGGATCTTGGGATAATATCAGACTCTGGGATATTCATCTTTTTGAGGACATCAAGCTGGATGATGTTCACAGAGCTTCCTCCATCTATAAGGATCCTGCAAACAAAGTGGTTAGAAATAAACAATGTAATTACAAGACCATCATGATGAGGATCCTGGATATCAACACGATCATCCTCATCAAAGATTATGACTTTATCCTGGGTGACAACGGAGGTCCGAACGGGTCTATCTCCATTATCCATCTTGGTTTCCTTCGCATGTCTCTTGGCTGCTGAAAAGGAAGTACCACAAATGTCTGATCCACCGGATATGAAGTTTATGACTTGTGCATCTGCTGGAGGAGCAGGATCCTGGATCCTTGACTTCTTCCATCCCAAGAGTTCCTTCAAATGCCTCTTGCTCAACAAGTAACCAATTTCCTTTCTCAGTGCAATACACTCTTCAGTGAGATGCCCAAAATCCTTATGGTATGCACACCATTTGGACTTATCCTTTGTAGCAGCTGGTTTGTCACTTTTCCTTGGCCACCTAGCTTTCTCACCTAGATTCTGCATTGCAAGGATTAGTTCGTTGTTATCAACAGAAAAACAATATTCAGAAATAGGAGGATAATCCTCATCATCCTCTTCTTATTCCACTGAGTGCACGTTCTGATTATCAGACTTATTGTAGAACTTAGATTTGTTGTTCCTGAAGTAGGATCCTTGTTTTTCCTGTTTTGAGGATCCTGCTAATCTATCCTGGATCCTTTTGTCATCCTCTAGGCGGATGAACCTAAGGGCCCTGGTTCTTACTTCATCAAGATTCCTGCAAGGTGTCATGACAAGATCATCATAGAATAATGAATCCCTAAGTAATCCCATTTTAAAGGCTTCTACAGCCGTAGCAATATCCAAGTTAGGAATATCCAAGGATTCTTTGCTAAACTTAGTGATGTAATCTCTAAGTGATTCATTTTGACATTGTGTTACCCTATATAGATCACTAGTTAATCGTTCAAACTTTCTACTACAAGAGAATTGACTATTAAACAAATTAACTAGATTAGCAAATGAAGTAATAGAGTAAGGGGGAAGACTTAGCAGCCATTTAAGGGCAGATCCTGTAAGTGTGGATCTAAATCCCTTGCATAGACATGCTTCTTTTAACCTTTCAGGAATTGGATTGATCTCCATCCTCTCCCTGTATTGAGCTACATGCTCCTCTGGATCCGTCGAACCATCATATAGCTTCATAGATGGTATCTGGAATCTTTTAGGTATCTCAGCATCACATAAGGGTGGTGCAAAACGAGATATCCTATGGCTACCATCTGCAATTTCAGGGATGGGTTTAACCACTCCCGGTACACTGGATATCATATCCTTAAGCTTCTGTAGCTCTCTAGCCATAGCCTGATTAATACCTGTATCCTGCATTAAGCCATGGTTAGTGTTATATGAATTATTAAAAATGTTACCTCCCACAGGATTCGTGTTTGGAATTGCGGATGTGAATCCATATTGTCGAGACTCGGGCATGATTGAAGGACCAGAGGGAGCAATGTTCTGCATTGGTATAAAGTCTCCTTGATGAACGTCCGAGCTCTGAGGCTGCATACTTCTCAAGAATTCTTGATCCTGAAGGACTTTGGATCCTTGAGGTTGAGATGATCCTTGAACCTGAAAGGTTCCTGGAACCAGAGAGGATCCTGGGACAAGGGAGGATCCTTGGACCTCGGAGGATCCTTGGACCTGGGAAGATCCTTGGACCTGGGAGGATCCTTGGACCTGGGATGATCCTTGGACCTGGGAGGATCCTTGGACCTGGGATATCCTCCTGACGTGAAGTATCCCTGATGCTGAGAAGAAGATCCTGACGGTTGAGAAGAGAATCCTTTAGGCTGGAAGTGAGAGCCAAACGCCTGACTCATAGTTTCTGTTTCATAACGCCTTCCTGGTAATTCACCCAAGTATTGCACGTCCGGAACTTCCGAGTGTTGGGAAGTTATGACTGGAGTGTCGAAGTTCAGCGATCTCGGCATCAGAGGGGAGTGATCCTCCACTGATTTCTTCTATTTCTTGATCTCATCGATCTCCCGGAGGATCCTTTCGTTGGTTTTATCCTGCTCTTGTGCATGATTCCTCATCTGCAAAATCAGAGTGTAAAGATCATTAGTAGTAGGATTAGTTGAAACAGAAGAAGTCGGTGGTTTTTGGAAAATGGGGGTTGGTTTCTTCGCAGCATTCTTCTGGGATCCAGAAGGTGGCGGAGGCAAAGGAGGAACGCCTTGTGAAGAACTGAATGATGGCATCAAGTTTGAAGTGTTCTTTGCTGAAGAAGCCATCTGCCTGGTTGTTATGAACTGAAATGATCACGAATATACGAATCTTCTTAGGAATGAAGCACAAATTGCCCCACGGTGGGCGCCAAACTGTTTTGGTCAAAAATCAAGCAAGGATAATGCAACCAAACTTTCTGTTGTGAGGTATGATGCTTGAATTGATGAACAACAATAAGGATCACTATGAAATGTAATGAACAAGTGACACGAAGATTTATACGAGGAAAAAGCCCTTGATCAATGAATGATCTCCGGCATAAAAAACCTCGGGTGATGGAAACTACCGATCAACAACTCAAATTAAACAAGAAATGTAATACAACTTCGGATGATAGCGAGCTAAGTACAAGGATCACTATAGTGTATTGTGTGAAAAAGTGTGTAATCGCCAAGTGAGTTAACGAGAGCTGGTGAGAGCAGTTGTTAGAGTGTGTGTGTGTAGCCAAAAATAGCCAAGTGTTTTCTAATTAGCTCGCTACCCCTTTAAAAATGAAAAATATCTACACTAACTAACATTCCGCAAATGGTGCAACTCCTCCACGACTCCATAACGTCCACTTTTGGCTAGGCACGTGCGGAATAAACATAGAATATACTCCAGGAATATCGCCAAGACCAAGTCCAAGCTGGTACTCCTGCAAAACAGTTTCGAATTCAAAGTAGACAACCGTTAGTACAAGGATCCTTATGATGATCCATGATCCTGATCCTGCAACACTTCTGAGGATCACTACTTCAGACAGAATTGAGGATCACTAAACCCAACAGTAAACGAGGATCACGGATCATTTAGAAATCCACCCCTAACAATATTGACGGGATTCTGGTATGATCGAAGGACCAGAGGAAGCAATGGTCTGCATTGGTATGAAGTCTCCTTGATGAACATCCGAACTTGGAGGCTGCTTACTTCTTGGGAATCCTTGATCCTGAAAGATGTTGGATCCTTGATGCTGAGAGGATCCTTGAACCTGAAAGGATCCTTGGGGCTGAGAGGATCCTTGAACCTGAAAGGATCCTTGGGGCTGAGAGGATCCTTGAACCTGAAAGGAGGAGCCTTGAACCTGAGAGGATCCTGGAATCATGGAGGATCCTTGGACTGTGTGCATTCCCAAATGTCCTCCTGAGCTGACGAAGGATCCCTGATGCTGGAAGGAGGGTCCTGAAGACTGAAAACAGGATCCTTGAGGCTGGAAGTGAGAGTCAAAAGCCTGACTCATAGTTGTTGCTCCATAACGCCTTCCCAATGGTCCACTCTGATACTGGATGTCCGGAGCTGCAGTTTGCAAGGCGGTTGTAGCTGGAGTATCGAAATCCAATGACCTTGGTATCAGAGGAGAGTGATACTCCACTGATTTCTTCTGTTTTTTTATATCACCAATCTCCCGGAGGATCCTTTCATTGGTTTTGTCCTGCTCTTGTATGCGATCCTTCATCTGCAAAATCAAAGTAAAAAGATCACTATAAGGAGGATTAGTGACAACAGAAGAAGTTGGTGGTTTTGGAAAAATGGGGGTTTGTCTCTTCGCAACATTTTCAGCATTCTTCTGGGATCCAGAAGGTGGTGGAGGCAAAGGAGGAACGCCCTGTGAAGAACTCATTGCCGACATTGAACTGGAAGTGCTCTTTACTGAAGAGGCCATCTTCTTGGTTGTAATGAACCGAAATGATCACAAAAACAAGAATTTCTCAAGAACGAAGCACCAATTGCCCCACGATGGGCACCAAACTGTTTTGGTCAAAAATCAAGCAAAGATAATCCAACCAAATCTTTTGATGTGAGGTGTGATGCTTGAATCAATGAACAATATTAAGGATCACTCAGAAATGTAATGAAGAGGTGACACAAAGATTTATACGAGGAAAAAGCCCTTGATCAAGAGTTGATCTCCGGCATTAAAAACCTCGGGTGATGGAAACTACCGATCACCAACTAAGATTAAACAAAAGAAGTTTACAACTCGGGATGATAACAAGCTTGTTACAAGGATCACTAGTGTGCAATGTGCAAAAAATGTATGATATCGCCAAGTAGATTGCTGAGAGTTGTTCGAGTGTTGTTACGAGAGTGTGTGAATGCCAAAATTAGTTAAGTGTTCTACCCAAGCTTGTTATCACCATTTTAAATTAGAAATAACTAGTTTAACTAACTATCCGTATTTTGTGCAAGTCCCCCACGATCTCCATAACGTTCACAATGGTCAAGCACGTGCGGAATATTGAGGGAATATGCTCCAGGAATTTCGCTGAGACTTGGTCCATGCCTTTGCTCCTTTAAAACAAACTTACGTACAAGGTAGACAATTGTTAGTATAAGGATAACAATAAGGATCCTGAATCCTGATCCTGCAACACCTACTGAGGATCCTTAATTCAAACAGAATTGAGGATCCATGATCCTGGCAGCACTTGAAGACCCGTGATCCTTAGGATTAGAAAATCCTCCCCTAACACTTTAGAGGGTTAGCCTTTTGCTAAATAAATAAAAGTTTTAAACTTTTGGCTTATCATGTGTTGTTATTTTTTTGAATACTTTATCTTTCAATTGTTATGATACACTTTGCTTGAATTCATAAGTTAAGAACAAAAGTTTAATAGATCATGTCAAAAAGTTTAGGATATGATCAAGGATCAAATATCCTATAATCAAAAAATTCAAAAAAAGTGATATAACTTAAGGATCATGTATCCTGTTGTCAAAGAATAAGGGTCACTTAGATAAACAAAGAATAAAATTAAGGTGATTAAGGATCATACCTGAGAATCCAAGTTAGGATCCTAAATCTTCAATATAAAATCAGGATAACCAAAAGACAAACCTTAATAAAAGGATAGGATCAAGGATCCTTAGTTGTTTAACTTCAAAAACCTGAAATGGAACATAACTTGGGACTAAGCCAATATAAGAAAAGAGTTAGCAACTGGGGACAAGCCCAACAAACTGAGGGCAAGCCCAAAAAACTGGGGACAAGCCCAAAGGATCTTGTGTAAACTGGAGTATGGCCCTCACTTGCGACTATCCAAACTTAGTGACATGAAAATGCCAAAATCTTAGCTAACGTGAAAACGTTAGAAACCTTAGGAACGGATGTATGGTACGTCTACCATTATACGTAGGATCCTGAATACAGCCAGTATAATGAAATTGTCAGCACCTAAAGCATGTATTGGTCCCATTGCCTTGAACTGCACCAGGATCATCGTGCGCTACTGGCGAAACTGGGGACAGGCCCAAAAGACTGGGGACTAGCCCAAAAAACTGGGGACAAGCCCATAAAACTGGGTACAAGCCCATAAAACTTAGGAGACTTCCAAGGATAATTGATCCTTTGCTAAGGATATATCAACCTTCTGCAAAACTCAGAACTAAGTGAAAGAAGGATAAAGGATCCAGGATCCTTGTCCTTATAAATAGGTTAATTAAAGAAGTGAACAAATTAAAGTTAGATCATTACCAGAGTGAGGATCATCTATCCTCTGAGGATCCTTATTACATAAAGTATCTCTTTAAGTGCACAACATTCCAAGCTCTTGGTAGCAAATCTCCTTCCATTGTTAATAATCGATATGCCCCCTTTCCTACCTCAGCTTCAATAAGATAGGGACCTTCCCACTTTGGTGCTAATTTGCCATCAGCAGGATTGGTGGTATTTTGGAATGCTTTCCTCAACACCATATCACCAACTTGAAACTTCCTGATCCTGACATTCTTATTGTAAGCTCCAGCCATCCTTTGTTGATAACTAGCCATTCTTATTCTTGCCAAATCCCTGAGTTCTTCTATGGTATCCAAATCTTGAACCAAGTTTTCAGCATTTCCTTCAGGATCAAGGATGCTTGTTCTTGCAGTAGGAACCACCATCTCTGTAGGGATCACTGATTCTGCCCCAAACACTAAAGAAAATGGAGTCTGGCCAGTAGCATTCTTGGGAGTTGTCCTATCAGCCCATAACACATAAGGTAGTTCTTCAGCCCATTTTCCTTTCTTGGATCCAAGCTCCTTCTTCAAGTTGTTGATGATGATCTTGTTGGATGATTCTGCCTGACCATTGGCTTGTGGGTGGACTGGTGTTGATGTTATCATCTTAATCCCCCAGCTGTCACAAAAGTTAGTAGTTCTACTCCCAATAAATTGGGATCCATTATCACAAACGATTTTATAAGGGATACCAAATCTAGTAATAATGTTTCTTTTAATAAAGGATATCATTTCTTTTTCCCTGACTTGAGCAAAGGCTTCAGCTTCTATCCACTTGGAGAAGTAATCAGTCATAGCAAGCATGAATACTTTTCCTCCTGGTTCTTTGGGCAATTTACCAACTATATCCATTCCCCATCTCATGAATGGCCAAGAAGAGGATATAGGATGCAGGAGCTCTGCTGGCTGATGAAGGATATTGCTATGTCTCTGACAAGCAACACACTTCTTGGAATAACCCATAGCATCCTTCTTCATAGTAGGCCAATAGTATCCTGTCCTAAGGATCCTTGAGAACAATGCCCTGCCCCCAGTGTGGTTTCCACAATCTCCTTCATGGAAATCCTTTAGGACTTCTTGAATTTCAGGATCCTCTATGCACCTTAGATATAGACCTGCAAGATATCGTTTATATAACGTGTTATTTAATATTGTAAATTGAGATACCTTGATTTTGAAAGCCCTAGTGTTTTCTCCTGTAGGAATCTCTCCATGTTGTATATATCTCATGATTGGAAGGGTCCATGATCCTAAATGAGATTGTGCACTATCACTAGGAACCACTGCAGAATCCACTTTTATCTCCATAGCTATGTGATCCTCAATAGCAGGAGCCAAAATATGGATGATAGGGATCTTGATGTCCTCTGTAATTTTCAATGATGATCCAAGATTGGCCAATGCAAGAGCTTCTGCATTCTCTTCCCTAGGTACCTGTGTCAAACTCAAAGAAACAAAAGAGAGTGCCTATCGCAACCCCCGATCCCACATCCCCAGGAACGGGCGGCCGCGAGCCAGTTTCGGTGGTATCTCGTATTGTCTAATTTGGCAGCGGAATTTTCATCAGGACCCTAGTTAGGAAATATTTGATCAGAATAAAATACCACATTTTCATAGTATTAAACATATGGGATAAAACCCAAGTTTGCATTACACATATTTTCGTAGGAATAAATCTTATTTTTATTTAAGAAAAACATCTATTTCTTTTTAGGTAACTTTATTGCCACTTTTCCAAGCCTTCAGTGCTGTCCAGCTGGCTTCTATTTGGCTTTCACATTTTGTTACCTGAAACGCGTTTTAAAAACATTTGTCAGTGGGAAATACTGGTGAGTGAATCCTAGTTTAATCAAGTTTAAATAAAAATCCCATTGTACAGTATTGAGGGCGATCCCGCAATTATATTTGTTTCCAAGACATCACAATTAACATCCATGGTACTGTCGAACCCGACTTGTGGAAATGTTACTCCTTGACCAGGTGGTAACAAAATTTGTATTCAAAACCCCAACATACTCATGATAATTGTATTCTTACAAATACTCAATCACTGTTTAATATATAATTAATTAAATGAGGTTTTGTAAAAACAGTTAACAAAAAGCGGATCAACTCACATTGTTGTTTTAGATTTTCCGTAAGGATTTCCTGGTGATAATCTATAATTTACACAAATGCACACGCGTTAGTATAATAACTCATTTTAACATTAGTAATACCCTCCCCGAGACGACATTCTAACGACTACGTCAGGCAGAACCACGACAGCCGTTACGGAACCCTAGATCAATCGGGCAGCGTATCTAATACATATCCAGGGGTTATAATACTTACAACGGAGCAGAACTTCGCTATTTAGGGGGGTATTATACCCGCTTATATTGCCTAATATTCAGAATTGAGAGAGAGATTTCGAATTTGAACGATTTCTGAATGAAACCCGATGGCCTGCTTATATAGTTGCTGAGTCTGGTTCTCTCGCGGCCCGCGTAACACAAGGGCAGGGCCTACGCGGCCCGCGTTGACCCCAGGTCAATGCGTAGCTGGGCTGCGTCATCGAGTAGGCTTGCCGTGTGTTGGGCCACGTGGCCGCACCGGGCTTTGCCATCTTTTAAGTTCACGCGGCCCGCGTGAAGGTTGGGGTGGGGCTTACGCGGCCCGCCTCAACTTAAATTTTCTTGTTTTTCATTTATTTTTAATGCTATATTGTATTTCGGGCTCGGTTTTCACGTACGGGGTGTATTTAAAGACATATTGGGACATTTTAAAATATTTTGGGGTGTCGAAAAATATTCGAGGGTGTCAGTTTATTTAGGATTGTTACATCCTCCCCACCTTGTTTTAGAGCTCGTCCTCGAGATCTACTGGAACAAGTGTGGATATTTCCTTTGCATTTCTGATTCAAGCTCCCATGTGTACTCAGGTCCTCTTTTGGAGTCCTACTTCACTTTGACCAGAACTAATCTCTTGTGCTTGAGATTCTTGACTTTTCTGTCTTCAATCTATAGAGGCCTTCTACAAATTTGAGTTGGTTATTTACCTCTATATCCTTAAGAGGTACCATCAGCGATTCATCAGCTAAGCATTTCTTGAGATTAGATACATGAAATACATCATGTATTCCTGCAATTTCCTCAGGCAGTTGTAGCTGATAGGCTACAGGTCCTATTCTTTTAATAATCTCAAAAGGTCCAACATATCTGGGACTTAGCTTCCCCCGTTTGATGAATCTTACCACTCCTTTCCAAGGAGAGACCTTCAACAATACTTTATCTCCTATTTGAAATTCCAATGGTTTTCGTCGGTTATCGGCATAGCTTTTCTGTCGATCACGTGCTGCTTTCATTCGTTCCTTGACTTGAATAATCTTGTCAGTTGTCTCTTGTACTATCTCAGGTCCAGATAGTTGCTTTTCCCCAATTTCTGCCCAACAGACTGGGGTTCGGCACTTTCGTCCAAAAAGTGCTTCGAATGGTGCAGCATTGATACTTGTGTGATAACTATTATTATAAGAAAATTCTATTAAAGGTAAGTGATCATCCCAATTACCTCCGAAATCAATTACACAAGCACTAAGCATATCTTCCATTGTCTGAATTGTCCTTTCGCTTTGTCCGTCTGTTTGAGGATGATAAGCTGTGCTTAGATTTAACTTGGTTCCCATTGCCTTTTGGAAAATTGTCCAAAATTGAGAGGTAAAACGACTATCTCTGTCAGAAACAATTGATAAAGGTATTCCATGTAATGAAACAATTTCATTTACATATAATTTAGCTAACTGTTCCATACTGAAAGTTTCTTTCATTGGTAGGAAATGAGCTGACTTGGTTAGCCTATCTACAATCACCCAGATTGTATCATTACCTTTCTTTGTTTTGGGTAATTCAGTAACAAAATCCATTGTTATTAATTCACATTTCCACACTGGCATTTCTAACTGTTGCAATAGACCTGAGGGTTTCTGGTGTTCAGCTTTAACTTGCGAACAAGTTAAACATTTAGAAACATAGGCTACTATGTCCTTTTTCATTCCTATCCACCAGAAATTCTTTCTTAAATCCCGGTACATTTTATCATTTCCTGGATGCATTGTATACTTAGACTTATGGGCTTCTTCTAATATACGATGACGTAGGTTTCCTAATTTAGGTATCCACATTCTCTTTATATGGAATCTCCAAATTCCATCTGTTCCTTGTTCTAATTCTTTTAGCATACCTTTTAATTTTTCAGTATCATCCTTGATTACTGATTCTTGTGCTTTTCTGATTTGTTCATTTAAATCTACTTGTAGATTTAATTTAAGAGAACGTACCATTTTTGGTTTTTCATGATACTTTTGGCTTAAAGCATCTGCCACTACATTTGCTTTTCCTTCATGATACTGGATATTACAATCATAATCACTAAGTAATTCCATCCAACGTCTTTGTCTCCTATTCAATTCTTTTTGCCCAAAAACATACCTTAAACTCTTATGATCTGTGAATATGGTAAACTTGCTACCATAAAGATAATGTCTCCAAATCTTAAGGGCAAAAATTATAGCTCCCAATTCTAAATCTTGGGTTGAATAATTCTCTTCATGATTCTTAAGTTGTCTAGATGCATATGCCATAACCTTTTGGCGTTGCATCAACACACATCCATAACCTAGTTTGGAAGCGTCACAATAGACTACAAAGTCTTCAGTTCCTTCTGGTAACGCTAGTATGGGTGTATTAGTTAATCTTTGTTTAAGAATTCTAACCGCTTCTTCTTGTTTTGGTCCCCATTCAAACTTAATGGATTTACAGGTTAACTTAGTTAAAGGAATAGCTATTCTAGAGAAATTTGAATAAATCTTCTATAATAACCAGCCAATCCTAAGAAACTTCTAACCTCGGTTGGTGACTCAGGGGTTTTCCATTTGTTAATTGCTTCTATTTTTGTGGGATCCACGTGAATTCCTTCTTGATTGACTAAGTGTCCGAGAAACTGTACTTGTTCTAACCAAAACTCATATTTGGAAAACTTAGCATAAAGCTTTTCCTTTCTTAATAAACTTAAAAGTGCGTGCAAATGCTTTGCATGATCCTCTTTATTCTTAGAATAAATTAGAATATCATCTATGAAAACAATTATGAATTTATCCAAATATGGCTTACATATTCGGTTCATCATGTCCATAAATGCGGCTGGGGCATTGGCTAAACCAAATGGCATGACAGTAAATTCATAATGGCCATACCTTGTTCTGAACGCGGTCTTAGGAATATCCTCTTCCTGTACCTTTAATTGATGATATCCTGACCTTAAATCGATTTTAGAGAAAAATCGAGCTCCTTGCAGTTGGTCGAACAGATCATCGATTCTTGGTAATGGGTACCGATTCTTAATCGTGACTTTGTTCAATTCACGGTAGTCAATGCACATACGCATTGATCCGTCCTTCTTTTTAACGAATAAAATTGGCGCTCCTCATGGCGATGAGCTTGGCTGTATGAATCCCTTCTCTAATAATTCATCTAACTGTTTCTTCAATTCTTACATCTCGACGGGTGCCAAACGGTAAGGTGCTTTGGCAATCGGTGCTGTTCCTGGTAGTAGATGAATTCTGAATTCAACTTCTCTGTCCGGCGGTAGTCCTGGTAATTCTTCTGGAAATATATCTGAAAACTGAGATACTACTAGAATGTCTTTTAATTCTTTTCCTTTAGTGTTAGTGATTATAGAAATCAAATATACTATAGATCCTTTTCTTATATAACTTGCAGTTTTCATCACATAGATGAATTTCGTGGATCTAAATGGTTTATCACCTTTAATTGTGATCTTTTCACCTTCTGGTGAATTTACTTGGATTGACTTTTGATCACACAAAATACTGGCTTTATTGGTTATTAACAAATACATTCCTAAAACAACATCAAATCCTGCCAGATTCATGGGATAAAGGTTTGCCATAAACTTTTGGTTTATTCTTGCTCCCTGCAAGATTTCAGAAATCCTAACAGTTTCTCCATTAGCTGTCTCTACTAGACATTCTTGTGGTAGTTTAGTTAATGACTGATTTTGAAGTTTGCAAAACGAAGTATTAATAAAACTTTGGTTTGCACCAGAGTCAAATAATACTTTAGCAAAAACATCATTAACTAAAAACGTACCAGCTATCACGTCTGGAATCATCTTGGCTTCATCTGCTGTCAGAACAAATGCTCTAGCATTTTTAGTGTTCTTGTTGTTCACAGCTGGAGCCAATTTTGGACAGTTTGGCCTGATATGACCTTTTTTCTCCACAGTTGAAGTACAGTCCATTACTGGATTTCTTCCTGCAATCTTCTTCCTTGTGTCCGGGCATCTTGCAGAAATTGCAAAGAGTGGAGCATTTTCCCGAATGCTTTTTCTTGCAGACCTTGCAGAATGGTGCAGAGGTAGAACCCATATTCCTACGATTGTAATTCCCAGAACGGAATTCTTGGGTAAGCCTCTGTGCTAGATTTCTCCTCTAGTCTTCTTCTCTAGTACGTACTAATTCATCAGTCAAGGTGTCTGTTAATTCTACAGCTTCTTCTATAGTTTGAGGTCTAGCTGCCTTGACTACATGTCTAATCTCTGCAATTAATCCCCAGATATAACGGGAGATTAATACCGGTTCAGGTGAGGCAAGGGTTGGTACGATTCTTGCATATTCAAAGAATAACTTTGTGTACCCTTTACTATCTACCCCGGTCATTCTTAAGTTTAGGAATTTATTTGTTATCTGTTCTTTTTCATTGGGAGGGCAGAATTTCCTTTCTACCTGTCACGACCCCCGACCCACCCTGGACGGAATCAAGAGTCGTGAACAGCCCAGTGGTACCGGTGATTATTTTGAAAACGTTGCAGCGGAAATTTCATCAGGACCGTGAGTTAGGAAAAATATCAGAGTTTAGAAAACACCGGATTTTATTTATTAAATAGATGGGATAAACCCATGTTTTACAATGGTAGCTTTAATAAAGATAAATTTAATTACATAAAACAATATTTCTTAATTTGATTTAATTAATAAATAAGCCACTTCTTGATGCCTTTCAGTGCCGTATCCATCTCTTAATCCAATCTACTGTAATTACCTGAAACATGTTTGAAAAAGGTTTTGTTAGCGGGATATACTGAGTGAATCATTCTTTTTACTAAAACGACTCATTTGTTATAATGTACAGTATTAAGAGCGATTACAATGTTTCTGATATCAACCAACTACCCACGGTATTTGTCACTCGACCGGATCTGTGACTATGGTCATATCCCCCATTGGCTGCCCCAATGGTGACGATTATCAATTAATGTATACAAAACCCCACATACCGGCTGTAACTTGGTGATTACAAAGACTTAATCCCTGTAATTATAACTTTGAAATAAACATGCTTTTGTAAATAGATTTGATAAAAAAAGAATGACTCACTTTATAAGCATGCAGATTCATACGGCCAAAGTTTAGTCTACAGATAAGCCTTGATATATTGCAGATTTATACAGGCAGAGCTTAGCCTATTGATTTAGCCTTGTAACCTAGTGCACACGAACTAGGTAAATAACTAATACAACATTTACGATAACTCACGAGATTAAAACCCTCACAACGAATGACAAAGTGCAATCACTTAAACATCCATCGGATTCACAACGAATGACAGAGTATTCCCCGAGTTCGGGTGGTACTCAAACATCCTGTCGGAATCACGACTAATGACAAAGGATGGCGCTTAAACATCTGGTCGGATAGTTTCAATCGATCGGACATTGAATCGTAGCAGCGATCGAGTTAATACCCGGTATCGTAGCAGAATTCGAGCTAGTGTGTGTTTGGTAGTAAACGGACTATATCTCGAAGCGTAAAATGAATTTATTCGTCGCTCCAACACAGGGAATCAAGTCCCACACCTCTCTATTTATACTGAAAAGTTGTCCCCCTCGCGTGTCGCGAGGGGTCACCTGGGCGGCGTCGCGTGGCGCGACGGGTTACTTTTAACATAAGGTTGCCGCGTGTATTTGTAGCCTAGGTGAGTCGACCGTTCGAGAAAATTCGATTCCTATGAAAAACTGTGATGATAATATCGAATGGGAAATGCCCCCCTTAGTTTTAGGGGCCATGATCCTGATTCTGATTGTTATGAAAATTTTAGGGTTTATACAGAATCACTTAGGGGTCTTAACTAAGGTTTCTTTTTAGACAAAATATAAATAATAATAATAATAATAATAATAATAATAATAATAATAATAATAATAATAATAAAAATATAATAGTTTTGGTGAGAGTTGTTATGGTTTGGGACATTTTTTAATATAATTATATAATAAAGAAAAAGGAAATAAAATAGTGAGAAAAGAGAATGGACTCACTTTGTAACTTTAGGGTTCAACTAGAAAGCCTCCTGATATAAATTTTGGGTATAACTTCTGAGCTATTTGAAAATATATTATGCACTCGTTTTAAGTATAGTACCCCTAATTCAACCTTATCCCGATGTCCGAGATCGAATCCCAACAACTTAGCCGGGCAGAGCCCTGACATATGTTATGAGGCTCAGATCAATCGGAAAGGGTAGCGGTGATCAGGAGTTAAAATACTTAAAACAAAGCAAGCTTTATTTATTATTACCATAAAATGAAATTACTTACTATATATATATGGAAAGGAAGAGGGGCGACTATGAGACAAAAGAAAACAGTTTTTTAGCAAATGGTAAAGTGTAAAGGTATTCTATATTTATACCAAAGTTGCCTTAGCTTTTTTTTTTTTGAAAGGTGAACTTCATAATGGTGACCATTGTCACACCCGCAAATCGCGGGCCCTCGCCAAGATTAAGGGCCCAGATAGCAAGGCCAGCGCTGGGTTTACCAACCTTGGGTCGAAGGCTTTCCCCCGGAAACCGTACTGCCTCTACACAAGTTGCCTCGCTAGAGTAACAGCCGGATTAAAACCGGGGTGACGCTCAGGATCAAACCCTCCTCGGTGGGTTTTTCACCATCATTGCGCACGGGTGTCCTCCCCCCTAAAGCCACAAGTGGGAGTCGAACCGGTGACCTCCCAAAGGAGGGCCGGCCAAACTAAACCCAATGGGAATACCCACTGGGCCACAGGAGGAGGACCAAAGTTGCCTTAGCTTCCTTCTCACGCAGTGATTTCTATATAGGACACCTATCATCTTTTAATTTGAAAGTTGGACACGTATATTTATTTCCTTATCTCATTCTAATCTACCTATCCATTTTCCATTCAATATTTTAATTTCTATTATTATTTTATTAGTAATAATATATACGTACATATGTATAAATCAAATGTTAATTAATTAATTTTATTATTATATATATTATAATTAATTTAACTGCTTCAGTTATTTGGCTCGTATAACTTCTAAAATATGGTGTTCTAGAAGATAATAAATATATCACCAGAACGAGAATAATCTTATCTACATTTGGGTCTTAGTTTCATTAAAATAGAGTAGGTTCAAAATACAATGTATTTTTATAATTTAATTATTATATGGTTCCTAGGCCCGTCTAGGTACTTCATATTTCTTATAGTTAACTTACCTGTAGACTACCCGTCTAATAATATAAGTTTTTATATACTTTTATTTTATTAGAAAGGTCACCCATATACAGGCCAATTAATAAAATATTTCAACCAACTATATAAAATAGTGTGTAAAACTATTTGGGTTGAATATTTATATTAAAATAAAGTAGTTACTAGTTCCTAGTGGTTAATAAATTTAACCAAACCTATAATTCTTATATATAAAAATAGGGATGTTACATTCTCCCCACCTTGTTTTAATCTCGTCCTCGAGATTTGGGTTATGATATTTCTTTTAGACTTTATGTTATATTTTAATTACTAAAAACAATATTGAGGTAAATAACACAAAATTAAAATATTAAATTTTGTGAATACGAGTTGTATAATAAGTATGATTCAATGGTTCAACTGAATTAGTTCAAGAAATCGATGACAAACGAATGAGATGAAATGATATAATTTCCAATGTGACTAGGTTCAAGCCAAAAGATATATGATCAATAGATATTTAGAATGAATGTGAAAAACTTTTAGAATCAATAAAAATTATTTGTCAAAAGAAAGCTTACTTTGATTGGCAACCGAGGAAGACTTAGAATCGACAGGTTCAAAATGAAATAAAAGCATGAAAAATGATTTGTCAAATATTAAATTATGATATAAGAAAACCAAAGTGTTGAGATGAGTGAATTGCAAAGACACACTTAAAAGACAATAGAGTTAGTGTATCATTGTTTAGAGTTCCAATTTGTTTTAATTGTGAAACAATATGATAGTATACTATTAGTAACCATATTTTTCATACTATATCCTAGAGATTGAAATATAATAAGAACAAGTAGTTTTGACATTACCAACCATTATATTATATTTGTAAAGCAAATGTAATATAGATTATTTGTTACGTATTTTTACTATATGTAAATGGTCACTACTTTTAAATAAATTTTAGTATTTTACCATACTATGTAAAATACTTATATTTACTTATGTAATATATATTATAAAACACCGTAATGAAGTTATTACAAAATATTTTAGTATTATTATTTTGTAAAAGAAATCACTATTATTTATAACGTTAAATGAAATTGGTAAATAAAGGTGTAAAAATATTTTATTTTATTATTTTATTTTATTTTATTTTGGAGCCGAGGGTCTCTCTGGAAGCAGCCTCTCTATCCCTAGGGGTAGAGGTAAGGTGTGCCTACATCCCACCCTCCCCAGACCCTACAAATAGCTTTGCTATTTGTGGGATTTTACTGGGTATGATTGATTGATTGATTTTATTTTATTTTATTTTTTTGTACAAAAGTATTTGTATAACACTTAATGGGTCGATTCTATGTGATTACTTATTTTCCTTTTTGAAACCATATAACGTTGTGAATGTATTTACAAATGTAGTAATTAAGTGAAAACGGAGACTATTCTTATATATTACAATGTTCCCTTAACCTAACGTAGTTGATGACTACCATATTATTCTTATATGGTTATTTTTCTTGCCAGAGCGTTACGGTACATAGTTACCACAAAACATGTGATACTCAATTATTTATATAATTTTATTCGTTCCTCTAATTCTTGTATTGTTTTATGAAAATATGTCTTCTCCTTACAGTACAAAGTATATATATTTTTATATAAAAATATTTTTATATATAATTAAAATTTACTAAATAAGTATGATGACTTAATTTATATATATTAACTAGTCATTATCATGGTTGTATATTGGTTAGTGCTGCCTTGTTTAAGCATAGGTGGCCAGTCCATGCCTAACTAAGGCTAGGCTATTCAATACCTGCCCCTGACAATAACCCTAGTACCTAAAAATAATACTAACACTTCTGTTATTAATTTATTATTAATAATAAAAAAAATATTAATTATCAATAATAAATAACTGAACATAAACTTAAATGAGAGTATACCTTAAATAAAAATATAAATTCTTCACCTCAATGGTTTAACAAAATTTATTGACTCGATATCAAAGAGTTATCGTTTTGCAATAATGCGGTTCATAGTGCAAAAAGCGGAATGATATTTGAGTTTTGATAAAAATAACAAATCGGAATGAAGCCCTCCAGTGGTCTTCATAAAGCAAGCGAATCACATGTACAACAAACAGTGCATGTGTAACGTGTGATTTTACCAAGAAATGAAATAGATCAATATTTGCTATGATGAAAGAAATTCTCATGGTATGATGACCATTAGGGGAAGTAGCAATATAAAAGTCTATTTACAGAGGTTAGAACTTTAATAAAAGAAATTTAAGAATTTTATCTGGAATTTTGGGTGATAACTGTTGTTTAAGTGACATTACCAGGGAATGTCGAATAAAATAAAATAGGGAATTTGCAAAGGTATGTGACTCCTTTTTCAGTGATAATAATTATGACCCTGATTAGACTGTGTACAAATTGTTGTGAAATATTGTTCCAACGTACCTCAGTGAGATTTAGGTAGTTTGTAGGATCACGTGGCAAAGTGTTTCTTTTTTATTAGTAGTTCTTCTACTGACAGAATTAGCATTGGTGTCATTGTGCCCAATTTATATTTTCCAAAGGTCTTGCCCCGAAAGTTGTGTGTGATATACTTTGATGTCTACGGTCGTAAAATTTTAAGTTTCATGTGTTTTCTTGTGCATTATCACAAGTTTACATGTTTCTTACTTGCGTTAATAGTTTATGGTAACGCATTGAAAATTCTTATACTTTTGATGGTGTATCAACTTAAAGGGTTTCCATTGTTTATATTTTCACACGAGTTACGAGGTAGATGATCAAACGAAATAATGTTTGATATCGGAAAAGAGATTCTTAATAAAGAAATCTAGACACAGATGCTTGTGCTTTATTCCAAATTGACTTTTGGAATTTCTTATAGATATACCTATCTATATAATCACATATTTCACATGCTGTAATATACATACCCTTAATAAGATCATGTATTTAACAGATTCATATTTCCAAAGCAATTCAGATATCAGATCATGATACTATTTAGGGAAATCTTGTCACTTGTTTGACATATTATATACCCCGTCTTATCTGGTTCACGCCGGAGAGGTAATCCCAGTATATTCGGACAAACTGGAGAGTCTGCTACATCATACCCAGTCTTGCCGGAGAAAATTTTCTATTTCCCTTAAATAGTATCTTTTCAAAAGTGCCTCTTTTATTAGGACTTTTATCCAGAATCAAGGAAATTTGTATTCCCATAACATATCTTATTCTAGACCAAATAATATCACTAAGCAATAATTACTATTAATTCTTGCTTATTTATCATATCTTGCAATATTCTAATTACCATTCTTATGGTATACCAAAATCCATCATAAGTATTTACACAAGTACTTAACTTATCTTGAAGCTGATACTTAAGGCATCTTTTCTTAAGTTCAAGTCTAAATACTATCCTGTGTGCTACCAGTTAACAGCAATCTCCTAACTCTTTTATATATGCTTAGGTATTATTATCACAACACCTATTGGCTTTAAGCAGTGGCTCTGATACCACCTTCTGTCACTACCCCCGACCCACCCTGGACGAAATCGAGAGTCGTGAACAGCCCAGTGGTACCGGTGATTATTTTGAAAACGTTGCAGCGGAAATTTCATCAGGACCGTGAGTTAGGAAAAATATCAGAGTTTAGAAAACAACGGATTTTATTTATTAAATAGATGGGATAAACCCATGTTTTACAATGGTAGCTTTAATAAAGATAAATTTAATTTTGAAATCCGCCTCCCACCACCACCCTACGCCTACCACGGCCACAGATCTGAATCGCGAAACCCTCCTCCCTCTCACCACCACTCTCCGCCTCCCACCACCACTTCGTTTGAAAATCCGCCTCCCACCACCACCACCACCACCGCCTCCCACCACCACAGATCTGAATCTCCACTTCGTTTGAAATCCGCCTCCCACCACCACCCTACGCCTACCACGGCCACAGATCTGAATCGCGAAACCCTCCTCCCTCTCACCACCACTCTCCGCCTCCCACCACCACTCCCCGCCTCTGATCTGAACCCTCCCTCTCACCAATTCGCTACCACTCTCAACCCCCCACCATTACGAACCACCACCGCTCTCCGCCTCCCACCACCACCCTACGCCTACCACGACCACAGATCTGAATCGCGAAACCCTCCTCCCTCTCACCACCACTCTCCGCCTCCCACCACCACTCCCCGCCTCTGATCTGAACCCTCTGAACCGCACCCCTACAGCAACCTTTGCACCTGCTCTTCTTAGTTTTTTTGTTTTTTTGGAGTGAAAAGTTTCTAATACAAGCTGCCCTTTTCCCTGGATATAAGACTTCGAGATCCATGTTCCTTCACAAAAGTTAGCTGTGAAAAAAAAAGGATTTTAAAATCAATTTTAAGCTCAGAGTAGCATACCTGAGATTGAATAATTGCCTAGCATAAAAAAAGGATTCATCAATACGCAACTATTGATTCACTGGTCATCTCCACTTCGTTTGAAATCCTTCAGATCACCACTTCGTTTAAAATCCTCCAGCCACCACTTCGTTTGAAATCCTCCAGATCTCCACTTCGTTTGAAATCCTCCAGACCACCACTTCGTTTGAAATCCTTCAGACCGCGCGAATTCAGAAGAGGTTGTGCCACGTTTGTGCTGAGATTACACCTTTTTGATTTGGTTATGGGGTGACACGTTTGTGTAGGGGCGCTTTTGAGGGTGGGCAATTTGGGGTTGCTACCCTCCCCCGACGTATAGAGGGTATTTTCTTTTGTTCCCTCTGTTTCTTTTTCTTTTACCACTAACTCCCCTCGAGTTAGCGGTTTATTGTGTTACTTTTCTGTTTGGGTTTGACTTTGTACATGGCCCCCGCGCGTAGAGGTAGAAACGTCAAGACTGTTGGGCTGGCGTCAGCATGTGATAGTGGGTTAAGGGCTTGCCCCCTAAAGCATTTCCACGAATGCAAGGATGGTAAACCGGGGTCTAGTGGGTTTTTTCGCCTTCTTGAACACATGCAAAGCACCCACCTTAAGACTGAAAACAGGAAGACCTATGTGAAGGAGGCTATCGCTAAGGATTTGGACCTTTTTCTGGATGTGGGGGAAGTCCTAAGGGCAGGAGACAAATGGTTATGTGGGGAGTGCATGGTTTTGCATGCCCTTAGTAGGGGGTGCAAACATGGTGATGAGATGGTGTCTTTTACTCAAATCTCGGGAGACGTGGACGATTTCATTGTTGGGATTAGGAAGCCATGTCAAGTGGTTGCCGACCCTCTTACACTCTCCCCGAAAGGGGTGGTAACCGATGTTGCCCTTCTCGAGCGTGTTTTTTCAATCCGTTTTCAAACCGTTAAATGCATCCCCCCAAGTTGTCGAATGGCATTCGCTCAGGTTTTAACGGGTGCCTTACGTAAAGTGGTGGCGTCTCCAGGCTCGGTTGAAAATTGGGTTCAGTTGCTTTTGTTGCCCTGTTGTACACTGAGGGTTGTCAGGCCTTCTTCCAGGCAAGAGCGGAGATCAGGAAATAGAAAATCCCTGCAGTGCAGCAGCATCTTGCAGGCGCTTGCATTGTGGAAAGATGGGTC
The DNA here is from genome assembly GCA_030545235.1 of Helianthus tuberosus. Classification (NCBI taxonomy): domain Eukaryota; kingdom Viridiplantae; phylum Streptophyta; class Magnoliopsida; order Asterales; family Asteraceae; genus Helianthus; species Helianthus tuberosus. Next base: position 34,629,575 of record CM060435.1, read on the forward strand.
TGGTTTTACAGATCTGGTCTCTTCTCTTTTGAGCAGTAGGGGGACTCTGAGGTGCCTAGGAGGGTTTCCGGAAGGGGCGAAGACAATAAAAAGGATCCCAATGTCAAGCAATGCCTACGGAAGGTCAGGGATGGGCATTTTACGGCGGCTGTCAAAGTTTTATGTTCCAGTGGGGTTGCCCCCTTTGGAGAATCAACCATGAAAGCTCTTATTGATAAACACCCGGTGATGCCACCCCCATCACTGCCTTCCAACCCCATTGTCCAACCCGTTATTATTACAGCAGAGGATTGCGTGCTTAAATGTATCCAATCCTTCCCTAGAGGGACATCTTGTGGCAGAGATGGGATGCGGGCCCAACACTTGTTGGACGCTATTGGTTGCGAGGGGTCGGTAAGTTCCTCAGGTCTGCTCACAGCTATTACTAGAGTCGTCAACCTATAGCTTGAAGGGCTTTGCCCTAAGGAGTTGGCAGAGTTTGTGGCCTCAGCCCCCCTCACCCCCTTATTGAAACCTGATAATGGTATTAGGCCTATCGCCGTGGGTGGCATCTGGCGTAGGTTGGTCTCTAAGGTAGCTATGAAGAAGGTTGGGAAGGACATGGCCCAGTATTTGGGGGATTTTCAATTCGGGGTTGGTACACCAAATGGGGCGGAGGCGGTGCTTCATAGTGCGAACAGGTTCCTTAACTCCTTTCATGAAGATGGGTCCATGGCCTTACTTACGGTAGACTTCACCAATGCTTTCAACATGGTTGACCGCTCAACGTTCCTCCAACAGGTCCACCAACGTTGCCCATCTATCTATCGGTGGGTCCAGTTCCTGTACGCCCAACCCGCTCGGTTGTATGTTGGCAGCGAGTGTATTGGGGCCACCACTGGAGTCCAACAGGGAGATCCCTTGGGGCCCCTCCTCTTTGCCCTAGCCTTACACCCCCTTATTCTCCGTGTGCAGGAGCACTGTAACCTCCCCTTTCATGCTTGGTATTTGGATGATGGTACGATCATAGGTAATGCAATGGAAGTTGCTAAAGCCTTGGACATCATCAACACGGAGGGACCATCCATAGGGCTCCATCTCAATATCAAGAAAACGGAAGTGTACTGGCCATCGTGTGACGGTCTCAAGGTGCAGGACGGCCTTTTTCCCGAGAGGGATAGGTAGACCTGTGAGGGGGTTAAGCTCCTTGGGGGGGCGGTTAGTCGAGACTCTGCTTTTATTGGGGAATTAGCAGGGCGGCGGGCATCGACAGCGGTTGACCTTATGAAACTCTTGCCCTGCTTACAGGACCCCCAGTGCGAGCTTCTTCTTTTAAGGTCATGCATGGGGGTTGCTAAGTTACTGTTTGGGCTGCGGACCTGCCAACCTCACCTGATGGCAAATGCGGTATCCTGTTTTGACGATGGTCTCCGAAAGGCTATTGAAGACATTGTTGTTTGCGGGGGGGCCCTACTTTGGTGAACTTTAGTGGCGTTTGGCATCTTTGCCGATGCGCCTGGGTGGTTTGGGCCTCCTCTCAGCTCGGGATGTTGGAGTTTATGCTTTTGTGGCGTCTAGAGCTCAGTCGTGTGTATTGCAAGACCACATCCTTCTGAACAGTGGGGTTGTTAAGCTTGACGTAGACTACCAACAGGCCCTCGAGTATTTAAGTGTCTCTCTTCCAGACTTTGACATTGGCGGTTTCTCTAATATGGACACCGCCCCCCCAAAGCCACAAAAAACTTTGGCGAATGCTCTATTTAAGAAAATCGCTCGGAATCTGGGAGAAACACTTGATCTGTCTCCCCGCCAGAAGGCGGTGATTGAATGCTTGAAAGGCCCCCATGCGCAAGACTTTTTGACTGTTATCCCGATCGAGGGGCTGGGGCAATGCATGTCGGCTGTTGAGTACAGGGCTATCCTCAAATACCGGCTGATGATCCCTATGTATCCAGAAGACGAAACCTGCCCAATCTGCCGTAAAGCCTGCATGGATAAATACGGGGAGCATGCTGTTCATTACAAGGAGCTCCCTGGTTTCAAATACCGGCATGACTGGGTGAGGGATGTTTTGGGGGACATTTTGAGGAGAGCGGGGATTTCTGCCAAGAAGGAGGCCCCTGTGAATTTCCTTACAGACCCCATGGAAGGGAGATCTACATTGAGACCAGCGGACCTGCTCGTCTTTGGCTGGGCGGGAGGGAAACATGCTTGTGTGGATCTCACAGGAGTCTCCCCCTTAGCTGGTTTAAGGGAAAACGGGTTTGTAGCAGGACAAGCGGTAAAGAAAGCAGAATCTAAAAAGGTGGATAAACACGCTAAAGCATGTGCTGATAACCAACATGCATTTGTCCCCTTCGCCTTCGACACCTTTGGATCCCTAGCTCCAGAAGCTATCCGTTTGCTTACTAGGGTCCAACAGGTTGTCCACAGCAGTGGCTCATCAACAGGGGGGCAGGGGTTTGTCTTTAATAGGCTAGGGTTTGCTATCCAGAAAGGGGTAGCGGCGCAGCTTGTTGCTCGCTTACCTGCGATATTTATGTAAAGCGCATTTAGTACATTATTGAAGTATTAAATAGTATTGAAATTTATCCAAAAAAAAAATAAAAAAAAATAAAACAATATTTCTTAATTTGATTTAATTAATAAATAAGCCACTTCTTGATGCCTTTCAGTGCCGTATCCATCTCTTAATCCAATCTACTGTAATTACCTGAAACATGTTTGAAAAAGGTTTTGTCAACAGGAAATACTGAGTGAATCATTCTTTTTACTAAAATGACTCATTTGTTATAATGTACAGTATTAAGAGCGATTACAATGTTTCTGATATCAACCAACTACCCACGGTATTTGTCACTCGACCGGATCTGTGACTATGGTCATATCCCCAATTGGCTGCCCCAATGGTGACGATTATCAAGTAATGTATACAAAACCCCACATACCGGCTGTAACTTGGTGATTACAAAGACTTAATCCCTGTAATTATAACTTTGAAATAAACATGCTTTCGTAAATAGATTTGATAAAAAGAGAATGACTCACTTTATAAGCATGCAGATTCATACGGCCAAAGTTTAGTCTACAGATAAGCCTTGATATATTGCAGATTTATACAGGCAGAGCTTAGCCTATTGATTTAGCCTTGTAACCTAGTGCACACGAACTAGGTAAATAACTAATACAGCATTTACGATAACTCACGAGATTAAAACCCTCACAACGAATGACAAAGTGCAATCACTTAAACATCCATCGGATTCACAACGAATGACAGAGTATTCCCCGAGTTCGGGTGGTACTCAAACATCCTGTCGGAATCACGACTAATGACAAAGGATAGTGCTTAAACATCCGGTCGGATAGTTTCAATCGATCGGACATTGAATCGTAGCAGCGATCGAGTTAATACCCGGTATCGTAGCAGAATTCGAGCTAGTGTGTGTTTGGTAGTAAACGGACTATATCTCGAAGCGTAAAATGAATTTATTCATCCCTCCAACACAGGGAATCAAGTCCCACACCTCTCTATTTATACTGAAAAGTTGTCCCCCTCGCGTGTCGCGAGGGGTCACCTGGGCGGCGTCGCGTGGCGCGACGGGTTACTTTTAACATAAGGTTGCCGCGTGTATTTGTAGCCTAGGTGAGTCGACCGTTCTAGGGGTGTTCAGAAAAAACCGTAACCAAATAAAAACCGTAAACCGAACCGTAACCGTAACCAAATAAACCGATCCGAATAACGAATTCGGTTTTTGGTTTGGTTTCTAACCGAAACCGAATTGTGAATATGGTTTTTGGTTCGGTTTTGGATCCACATTTTATTTTTATTTGGTTTATTCGGTTTATTTGGATAACCGAATAAACCATTTAACTTAATTAATTATTAAATAAAAATAATAATATTTATAAATCTTATACAATTTATTAGCCCCAAATAATTATTATTTTATGCAGCCCAACCCAAAATACCCAAAGCCCAACTCAAACCCTCTTGTTCATGAATCTCAAACTCAAACCCTCCAAGTTTATTTTTTTTAGGGCTTAGGTTTTCTTCATTTATCTTCAGCCGATTCATATATTATGGATGTGTTTGCTTTATTTCACAATGAGACTTTCTTGTATTCATATATTGTTAGGTGTAAAATAGTTGTGATGTTCGGAAGTTGGAACACAAATATAAATATAAATTAGGAAAAAATTACTTACGTACAATTTGGTTAGATTTGGTTTATTTGGTTTCTATCCGAAACCAAACCGAATTGAATTTGGTTTGGTTTGGATCGGTTTGCATATTTCTTATTTGGTTTGGTTTGGTTTTGGTTTGGGGTACAAAATTTTGAAAACCGAATAAACCAAATAAACCATAAACCGAACCGATGAACACCCCTAGACCGTTCGAGAAAATTCGATTCCTATGAAAAACTGTGATGATAATATCGAATGGGAAATGCCCCCCCCCCCCCCCCCCCCTGAGTTTTAGGGGCCAAGATCCTGATTCTGATTGTTATGAAAATTTTAGGGTTTATACAGAATCACTTAGGGGTCTTAACTAAGGTTTCTTTTTAGACAAAATATAAATAATAATAATAATAAAAATATAATAGTTTTGGTGAGAGTTGTTATGGTTTGGGATATTTTTGAATATAATTATATCATAAAGAAAAAGGGAATAAAATAGTGAGAAAAGAGAATGGACTCACTTTGTAACTTTAGGGTTCAACTAGAAAGCCTCCTGGTATAAATTTTGGGTATAACTTCTGAGCTATTTGAAAATATATTATGCACTCGTTTTAAGTATAGTACCCCTAATTCAACCTTATCCCGATGTCCGAGATCGAATCCCAACAACTTAGTCGGGCAGAGCCCTGACATATGATATGAGGCTCAGATCAATCGGAAAGGGTAGCGGTGATCGGGAGTTAAAATACTTAAAACAAAGCAAGCTTTATTTATTATTACCATAAAATGAAATTACTTACTATATATATATGGAAAGGAAGAGGGGCGACTATGAGACAAAAGAAAACAGTTTTTTTGCAAATGGTAAAGTGTGAAGGTATTCTATATTTATACCAAAGTTGCCTTAGCTTCCTTCTCACGTAGTGATTTCTATATAGGACACCTATCATCTTTTAATTTGAAAGTTGGACACGTATATTTATTTCCTTATCTCATTCTAATCTACCTATCCATTTTCCATTCAATATTTTAATTTCTATTATTATTTTATTAGTAATAATATATACGTACATATGTATAAATCAAATGTTAATTAATTAATTTTATTATTATATATATTATAATTAATTTAATTGCTTCAGTTATTTGGCCCGTATAACTTCTAAAATATGGTGTTCTAGAAGATAATAAATATATCACCAGAACGAGAATAATCTTATCTATATTTGGGTCTTAGTTTCATTAAAATAGAGTAGGTTCAAAATACAATGTATTTTTATAATTTAATTATTATATGGTTCCTAGGCCCGTCTAGGTACTTCATATTTTTATAGTTAACTTACCTGTAGACTACCCGTCTAATAATATAAGTTTTTATATACTTTTATTTTATTAGAAAGGTCACCCATATATAGGCCAATTAATAAAATATTTCAACCAACTATATAAAATAGTATTTAAAACTATTTGGGTTGAATATTTATATTAAAATAAATTAGTTACTAGTTACTAGTGGTTAATAAATTTAACCAAACCTATAATTCTTATATATAAAAATAGGGATGTTACACTACCATATTCTTAAATTCCTCCCATTCCATGTTGTATACCCTATCACTTCCTCTTGACTGGAGGACAGTGTTCCACCATTCTAAAGCTGAGTTTTTAAATAGATTAGAAGCAAACATTATTTTGTCTTCTTCAGCACACTTGCTTATTTTTAAAACAGCCACAGTTTTCTCTATCCAGCGTAGGGCTGCAATGGGTCCTTCATTGCCCGAGAATTCTATTGGTTTACAGGACCAGAATTCTTTGTAAGAACAACCATAAGGCATGGTTCTTCTTCTTTTGGGAATGGGCACTTGAAGTACAGATCCATTGTTCACGCTGTTTTCTGGTTCGATTGGTCGCCTACTGCTATGCTTACTTTTATTATTCGCTTCATGAATCGTTTGAATAATAAATGACATTGCATCTATGATTCCTTGTGCCACTATATGTTGAACGGCACTATTATCCATTTGGTTTCCATTGTTATTGATGCTCGGATTCTCATTAACCACGTTAATGTTACTCTGGTTATCATTATTCAGATTTCCTTGATTTCCTTCGTCGGCCATCTGAATTTTAAACATTTACCCCGTATTAATATCATAAAATAATAGCTAATATAGTCAATCACATGACATGCACTTTAGCCAAAAGCGTCGATCGTTGCGACTTTACTCTATTCATCTACTATGTATCTATTACACACCAGTACTGAAAAAAAATTACAATACCAACTTAAATAAATAATAGTAGGCATCTGTACACACATATTTTATTATTTTATTATTATTATTACTATTACCGTTTCCATTCTCACATTCACGGATATGGATTCATCCAAAAATCCATATTGCGCTCGTTGTACTTCCAGACGAGTCGCTCTCCCACCTGTCTCATTCTCTCACTGCTCTCTAAAATTTCCTCCCCAAAAGTCCTAAGTTCTTGTACGTTTTCTGCACTCATTGGGGGTGCAGGTTCTAGGACTGGGTTCGGAATCTGGGGTTCGGGTTCCTGGTATGGGGGTGTAGGTGCCTGGAATCGGTAAGGATCTTCTAAGATCTCCCTAATGTATTCATCGTGGTAATAGGAATCTAAAGGGTCCATACCTGGATAGGCTCCTAAGTTCTGCATGGGTGTGTCTTCATGTATCGGGTAGCGTTGCACATAGTCCCTAACTTCATCCCACCAGTGATCGTAATTTGGGTCTAGGGGGTTTGGTGCTGGTACCCTAGGGATTTCCTCCGGGTTAAAATCATGCATCTCTACTTGGTTTTCAGGGTTTTCTATCTCCATCGGTTGGTCAGGGATTGGTAGTTGTGGTTGGGGTGCTATTATTTGTTCCAAATTAGGGTCAGCTGCAGTGGTTGCTAGGATGTGAATATTGGCTACACCCCTATTTATCATATCCTGGGCATAGGCATCTGTCTCTCTTTTGGCTGCTGCTAGTACCCTCTGGTCTTGTAACTTTTTCATACGCTTTCTACGCTCGTGTGCCCCTCGACTAAACCATCCCCTCTTTTTCTGAAGAAATGGCTCTTCTGACTGAGCCTTAAACACAAAGATTCCTTCTTCCGTATTAGCAGAATACCCTGAGAGGGCAGGCTGAGAAGAGGAGGTGCCTTCGCTTCTAGGCGAACCGGACAATTGACGGTACGCGTCAGATGGTCCTTGGTCGCTCATACTGTAAACTAACAAATAGTTAAATAACACATAGCAATAAAATACAGTTATGCACGTATTTCCATAATTTATTTCCTAACATATTGAATTTTGATGTCAGCAGAACACTTATGTGGCTGAATCAGTGGCTTAGCTCTGATACCACCTTCTGTCGCAACCCCCGATCCCACATCCCCGGGAACGGGCTGCCGCGAGCCAGTTTCGGTGGTATCTCGTATTGTCTAATTTGGCAGCGGAATTTTTCATCAGGACCGTAGTTAGGAAATATTTGATCAGAGTAAAATACCACATTTTCATAGTATTAAACATATGGGATAAAACCCAAGTTTGCATTACACATATTTTCGTAGGAAAAAATCTTATTTTTATTTAAGAAAAACATCTATTTCTTTTTAGGTAACTTTATTGCCACTTTTCCAAGCCTTCAGTGCTATCAAGCTGGCTTCTATTTGGCTTTCACATTTTGTTACCTAAAACCCGTTTTAAAAACATTTGTCAGTGGGAAATACTGGTGAGTGAATCCTAGTTTAATCAAGTTTAAATAAAAATCCCATTGTACAGTATTGAGGGCGATCCCGCAATTATATTTGTTTCCAAGACATCACAATTAACATCCATGGTATTGTCGAACCCGACTTGTGGAAATGTTACTCCTTGACCAGGTGGTAACAAATTTTGTATACAAAACCCCAACATACTCATGATAATTGTATTCTTACAAATACTCAATCACTGTTTAATATATAATTAATTAAATGAGGTTTTGTAAAAACAGTTAACAAAAAGCGGATCAACTCACATTGCTGTTTTAGATTTTCCGTAAGGATTTCCTGGTGATAATCTATAATTTACACAAATGCACACGCGTTAGTATAATAACCCATTTTAACATTAGTAATACCCTCCCCGAGACGGCATTCCAACGACTACGTCGGGCGGAACCACGACAGCCGTTACGGAACCCTAGATTAATCGGGCAGCGTATCTAATACGTATCCAGGGGTTATAATACTTACAATGGAGCAGAACTTCGATATTTAGGGGGGTATTATACCCGCTTATATTTCCTAATATTCAGAATTGAGAGAGAGATTTTGAATTTGAACGATTTCTGAATGAAACCCGATGGCCTGCTTATATAGTTGTTGAGTCTGGTTCTCTCGCGGCCCGCATAACACAAGGGCAGGGCCTACGCGGCCCGCGTTGACCCCAGGTCAATGCGTAGCTGGGCTGGGTCATCGAGTAGGCTTGCCGTGTGTTGGGCCACGTGGCCGCACCGGGCTTTGCCATCTTTTAAGTTCACGCGGCCCACGTGAAGGTTGTGGTGGGGCTTACGCGGCCCGCCTCAACTTAAATTTTCTTGTTTTTCATTTATTTTTAATGCTATATTGTATTTCGGGCTCGGTTTTCACATACGGGGTGTATTTAAAGACATATTGGGACATTTTAAAACATTTTGGGGTGTTGGAAAATATTCGAGGGTGTCGGTTTATTTAGGATTGTTACAGTGCCAATTCCTTGACTATCTCTAGGTATTTGATTAGTCGTTCACCTTTAATAGCATAGGATCCATTAAAGTGATTAGTAATTAACAATGAATCTACATGTACCTCAAGATACCTGATCCTCATATGCTTGGCAATTTGCAAACCAACTATCAAGGCCTCATATTCAGCCTCATTATTAGTAGTTTGAAACTCACAAGCTATTGAGTGGGGTATTATATCCCCCTGTGGAGATTTTAGTAGTATTCCAAGTCCTGTTCCTTTGACATTAGAGGCTCCATCAGTGAAGAGTACCCAAGGATCCTTAGTCTCTTCAAGCTGCTGAACTTCTAACTCAACTTCTCTTTGTAAGTCACTACTAAAATCTGCCACAAAGTCAGCTAAGGCTTGGGATTTGATGGCAGTCCTTGGTTCATATCTTATATCATAAGCACTAAGCTTCACTGCCCATTTAGCCATCATCCCTAACATTTCAGGTTTCCTGAGAACATTCTTAATTGGAAAGTTAGTCTTAACAAGGGCATGAGTTTCAAAATAATGTCTTAGTTTAGTAGATGCCATAATCAAAGGAAGGATAAGTTTTTCTAAATGTGAATACCTGGTTTCAGCATCAAGCAAACTCTTACTTACATAATAGACAGGATGTTGTGTACCTTCGTGATCCTTAACAAGGACTGCACTTACTACTTTAGAGGATACCGCTAGATATAAGGATACTATATCCCCCTTTTCTGGTTTCATCAAGGCAGGAGCTGAGGATAGGTAATCCTTAAGGGCTTTGAGAGCATTTTCCTGCTTTTCAGTCCCTTCAAATTTCTTGTTCTTTCTCAAAATGTCATAGAATTCCTTGCACTTTTCTGATGACTTTGATATGAACCTATTCAAGGTTGCGATCCTCCCTGTCAACCTTTGCACATCCTTGGCATTGGTAGGAGATTTGAAATTCACAATTGCCTTGATTTGCTCTGGACTTGCTTCTATTCCTCTTTTTGTTACCATGTAGCCTAGAAACTTGCCTGCTTTAACACCAAAGTGACACTTTAAAGGATTCAACTTCATATTGAATTTGTCAAGGATATCGAATGCTTCCTCCAGGTCTCTAAGGTGATCCTCAGCTCTCTTGGACTTAACCACCATGTCATCTATGTAGACTTCCATAGTCCAAATGGCATAGCAATATAACAATAGATACCAGTTGGGGTCATAAAGGCTGTATCCTCTTGATCAGATGGTTCCATCTGAATTTGTTGGAATCCAGATGAAGCATCCATAAAAGTCAACAACTCATGACCCGCGGTAGCATCCACCATGGAGTCAATGTGGGGTAATGGGAAAGGATCCTTGGGACCTGCCTTGTTTAAATCAGTGAAATCGACACATACCCTCCACTTTTCGTTTTTCTTTTGAACAACAACCACATTGGTTATCCATCTTGGATACTTAACCTCTCTAATCATACCTGCCCGAAGAAGCTTGTCTACCTCCTCCTGGATAATGGCATTCCTTTCAGGTGCAAACTTTCTCCTCTTTTGATGTATGGGTTTGAATGACATGTCAATGCCAAGCTTATGAGTAATTATATCTTTAGAGATACCTGTCATATCTTCGTGCTTCCAGGCAAAGGTAGTCTTTCTTCTTTTGAGGAAGGATACCAAATCCTGTTCAATGTTGCTGAGGATCCCTGATCCTATGAAGACTTTGGATTCAGGATCATGAGGATCCATAAGGATATCTTTCACATCTTGTTCTCTTGCCTCCAAGACGTCTCTTGGAGGATACTTTAGTTGCTATTTCTCCCTTGGTCTTAATGGTGGCTTCATTGATGAGGTATAGCAATTCTTTGCTTCTTGTTGGTCACTCACAATATTTATCACCCCCATGGACTAGGAAGCTTCACACATTGATGATATGTAGATGTAACTGCCTTCATGTCATGTATCCATGGCCTGCCAAGGATAACATTGCAACAGGATAAGCAATCTATAACACAAATTTTTTTATAAGAATGAAGTCCTTCAATGTAGATGGGAAGTTTAATGTCCCCCAATGTATTCTTGGTTTCTCCGCTGAATCCCACAAGAACTGAGGATCTTGGGACAATATCCGATTCAGGGATGTTCATTTTCTTGAGGACATCAAGCTGAATGATGTTTACTGAGCTTCCTCCATTTATCAAGATCCTATGAACAAAATGGTTAGATATAAATAAGGTAATAACAAGACCATCATGATGAGGATCCTGGACATCAACACGATCATCCTCATCAAAAGTTATAACTTTTTCCTGTGTAACAGTAGAGGTTCGGATGGGTCTATCCCCATTATCCATCTTGGTTTCCTTGGCATGTCTCTTGGCTGCTGAAAAGGAAGTACCACAAATGTCTGATCCACCGGATATGAAGTTTATAACTTATGCATCTGCCGGAGGAGCAGGAGCTCTTTCTGGAACCGTTTCAGGATCCTGGATCCTTGACTTTTTTCTTCCCAAAAGCTCCTTCAAGTGCCCCTTGCTTAACAAGTAACCAATATCTTTTCTCAGTGCAATACATTCTTCAGTGAGATGCCCGAAATCCTCATGATATGCACACCATTTGGATTTCTCTTTTGTTGCAGCTGGCTTATCACTTTTCCTTGGCCATCTTGCTTTGTCACCTAGGTTCTGCATTGCAAGGATTAGTTAATTGTTATCAACTGAAAAACAATATTCAGAAATAGGAGGATAATCCTCATCATCCTCTTCCTGTTCTACTGCACGCACGTTCTGTTTGTCAGACTTGTTGTAAGATTTGGACTTGTTGTTCCTAAAGTAGGATCCTTGTTTCTCCTGCTTCGAGGATCCTGCCAGTCTTTCTTGGATCCTTTTATCATCCTCTAATCGGATGAATCTAAGGGCCCTGGTTCTCACTTCATCAAGATCCCTGCATGGGGTCATGACAAGATCATCATAGAATAATGAATCCCTAAGTAAACCCATTTTGAAGGCTTCTACAGCCGTAGCAATATCCAAATTAGGAATATCTAAGGATTCTTTACTAAATTTAGTGATATAATCTCTAAGTGATTCATTCTGACCTTGTGTTACCCTATATAGGTCACTAGTTAAACGTTCAAATTTCCTACTGCATGAGAATTGGCTATTAAACATGTTAACTAGACTAGCAAATGAAGCAATGGAGTAAGGGGGAAGACTTAGCAGCCAATTAAGAGTTGATCCTGTTAGTGTGGATCTGAAACCCTTGCACAAACATGCTTCTTTTAACCTCTCCGGGATGGGATTGATCTCCATCCTTTCCCTGTATTGAGCTACATGTTCTTCTGGATCCGTTGAACCATCATATAGCCTCATGGTTGATATTTGGAACCTTTTGGGTATCTCAGCATCACAAATAGGTGGTGCAAAACGAGATATCCTATGGCTTCCATCTGCAATTTCAGGAATGGGCTTAACCACTCCTGGAACGCTGGATATCATATCCTTCAGCTTCTGTAATTCCTTAGCCATAGCTTGATTGATACCTGTATCCTGCACAAAGCCATGGTTAGTGTTATAAGAATTATTGAAAGTGTTACCTCCTGGAGGATTCAAGTTTGGGACTCCGGATGTGAATCCATATTGACGGGGTTCTGGTACAATCGAGGGACCAGATGATGCAATGGTCTGCATTGGAATAAAGTCTCCTAGATGAACATCTGAACCTCCGGGTCGTACATTCCTCAAGAATCCTTGATCCTGAAAGATGTTGGATCCTTGATGTGCTGTGATTGGGGGTCTTGGAGGATACTCCATGGATCCGTAAACCTGAGATGAGGATCTCTGAACCTTAGAGGAGGATCCTTGAAACTGGAAGGGTCCCGGACCCTGGGATGAGGATCCTTGAATCTGAAAGGATCCCTGACTCTAGGATGAGGATCCTTGAACCTGAAAGGATCCCTGACCCTGGGATAAGGATCCTTGAACCGTCTGTGCTCCCACATATCCTCCGGAATTGAAGAAGGATCCCTGATACTGAGACGATGATCCTAAAGGCTGAAAGTAGGATCCTTGAGCTTGTGTTATCGCTGATGCTCCAAGACGCATTCCCAATGATCCACCTTGAAGCTGGACATCAGCTGGAGCAGAGTGTTGGCTAGTTATAACTGGAGTGTTGAAATTCAGTGATCTCGGCACCAATGGAGAGTGATCCTCCGCTGATCTCTTCAATTTCTTGATGTCATCAATCTCTCAAAGGATCCTGTCATTAGTTTTGTCCTGCTGCTGCACGTAATCCCTCATCTGCAAAATCAAAGAATAAAGATCACTGTTAGAAGGACTAGAAGAAACAGCAGAAGTTGGTGGTTTTGAGAAAACAGGGCTTTGTTTCTTCGCAGCATTCTCAGCATTCTTTTGGGATCCAAAAGGTGGTGGAGGCAAAGGTGGAATGCCCTGTGAAGAAGTGACTGCCGGCATAGAGCTTGAACTGTTCTTTGGTGAAGAAGCCATATGGTTGAAGATAATGAGCCAAAATGAACACAACGAACAATTTTTTTTCAGAAATGAAGCACCAATTCCCCCACGGTGGGCGCCAAACTGTTTTGGTCAAAAATCATACTAGGATAATGCAACCAAATCTTCTGTTGTGAGGTGTGATTCTTGAATCAATGAACAAATGTATGAACAACTTGTAAATGAAATGAACAAGTGCCATAAGGATTTATACGAGGAAAAAGCCCTTGATCAAGAGATGATCTCCGGCATGAAAAACCTCAGGTGATGGAAACTACCGATCACCGACTATATTTAAACAAATGATTGTTACAACTCGGGATGATAACAAGCTTGTTACAAGGATCACTAATGTACAAAATGTATGAAATCGTTATTGAGTTGCAGAGAGCTTACGAGAGTGTGTGTGTTTTTGCTAAAATTAGCTTATTGTTCTTACTCAAGCCTGTTATCCCCTTTAAAAATAGAAATAATCTAAATAATAAACTCTCCGCCAAATGTGCAAGCTACCCACGACTTCTAAAACGGTCATTCCAGCCATGCACACGCAGAATATTAAGAGCATATTCTTCAAGAATATCGGCAAGACTAGGTCCAACACGTATACTCCTGCAAAACAAGTCTAAAATATAGTGGAAGCAACCGTTAGTATAAGGATAACAATGAGGATCCTGAATCCTTAATCCTGCAACGTCTTCTGAGGATCCTTAATTCAAACGGAATTGAGGATCCGTGATCCTTAGTAATGAAAAATCTATCCCCAACAATACGGACACCAGCCGGAGTCACAGAAAGTCGTCCACTTTGACGCCGTTGGTACACCACCGAGCACCATCCCCTCCGATCATACGGAAAAGACTGCATCAGGACATTCGACAAAAATCGAGTAACCCCTTCACCATTATCACCCCTAGAACGACGGGAGGCATAATTTTCCCGTGAATACAAGGAAGGAACGTTACTTCTGGCAACCCCTTCTGATGGCAGACCTCCAAGTTGAAGCAAAGCGTCAGCAGCATCAAAGGTCTTCAGAATTTCAGATACCCTCCGTGAACGGAATCTTCACCTGGTTCTCATTTTTGCCAAATCAGGTAAAGTCTCAATAACCCCCATTTGAATATATAACTAAAACAACTTGACGTCAGCATCGTTAAGAGGAATGGTAGAAGTTATAATGATTAATGTCACATCAACACTTTATGAAACGGCGGCATCGCAGTAATCATCCATTTCATTAAATGATCTCTGACAGCGCCTACACGCATTCCCAGAAGCTACAGTTTCCGCAAGAAGGTGATAAGTCAAAACACCTGTTCATTTCCTGCTCTATGGCACACAAGGGCCACGACACCTCAGACAGTTCATGATTAAAAACAATTCATTCTAACACAATGAACAATTCCAATCAAGAAAAATCTTCTCCAAGAAGATTTCCAACATTTTCGCGCCAAAAACTCCACATAGCAAAAAACACCCATCTCTTATAAGTCCAGTACTCCACTTATTTGGATAAGAGCAACGCTAGACTGGGGGGACCTTGCACAAGTGCTTGGGACCATACCACAACTTCACTAATGAACTCTCTTTAAAAGAACCCTGCGCGGCTACGCACCGGTTCTAGAAGAGAACTTAAAAAAAAACAGTTTTTAAACATCCGCGCGCCAAAAGGGAACTAATAAATCCTTGCGCAAGCTCTCATGCAACAGATAGGATAAAATCCTAACAATATCTCCGCGCAAAGGTCACAAAGACTTGGAAAAAAATAACCTTTCTGTCATAACAAAATTAGCATGAGGAAGAGCCACATAGGATCACAGCTGTAATCCTTCTAGAAGACTTTATCGTGCATAACCATTCGGTTATAAACGAATGGCCACGTGGCATCATCCCAAGGACCCCTCAAGGTCACGAGGATGGCACTAACTTGGAGAAGGATCCACACTTGCCCACTTTTCATGTGGCATCACCCCAGCCGTTGATTGCAACCACGATCCGTGTGCACACATATAACGTTAGTGATTAACGGTGAGGGGATAACCGCTTACGGAAATTACTTTCCGTCTTCTCTCCCGTTAACAAACTTTCCGGCCCAAATTCGATTTATAAATAAGGCGATTCAGGTATCATTTCTCAAGCTACATTCACTTCAATTTATTATTACTTCTTCTTCTTCATCAAACTTATTCTCACGCTGGAGTGTAGTCACGGAGAGAACCCTCATTCTCCCCGTGGCGAGTCTAACGGCTGTTTGTTTTGTAGTTGTTGTTCGAAGAAGGAGATCATTTGCCCCCGAACCAAACGAGAAGACTTAACCCTTTTATGCAGATTCAAACCCCCTGGTTCAATTGATTCCGATCGATTAAACCAGTGTTTATTCAACGAAACAATGAACCCCACTGGTGAGACGGTGAGCATACGGCGACCACACAACCATCTGATTAGTATCTCCTTCAATTCGTATGTATTTTTGATTCTTTTATATTCTTTGATTTTAGCCTTGTGAGGATCTTATAGATTTCTTTAAATGTAATGATGTATGCCACTTGGACTTTCGCCCAATGGTAAGTGGCTACGTTGGCTACTTTGTAGGATACCAAGGGTCGATCCAGGTGATGGTGTAATTTAGTGTAAGAATAAGATTTGTTGTTTAAAAAATTATAATAATGTATTGTGGCCGACGTAATGTCTTTAAAGATGTCCATATTTAAAAAACAATTGTATATGTCTATTCGCACGTTTGCACGGTGTGGCAAAAGTATTAAAATTTATAAGGTTAGGTGTCTCACGACTTGTATCGTAGTGTGAATAAAACATCAACAACTCGATTTGAAAAAAAAAGAAACTCTCGACGAAACGTTGGTAAAAACTAAGCACGTCGCAAAGACAAATTTGGATTTTATAAAACGCCCTATTTTCTAAGTTGTGGAGGAAAATAAAAATAAAACATTGTAAAAATATCTAACCTATGAAGTAGCTTTGACGGCTTGTACATTTGTGATTTGATTACTTGTACAATATTATACACAACTCTGTTTGAATGAAAATTACACCGAAATGTAGATAAAAAACAACAATGAAAACAGTATATTTGAAAATTTTAGAACAACTATTGTAATCACATAACCCATTGCATAACCCACAATCAACATAAAAGGGGTAATTCTATATTGAAGTGAGAGATTCTATAACACCCCTCCAAAAATATTTTCGACACCCTTAATATATTTAAATTGTCCCTATACGTCCTAAAATACATCCGTATACGAAAACCGAGCCCAAAATACCATACATATTTAAAAAAAATAAAATAAAAACAAGAAATTGGTACCGCTCGCGGGGCGCGAAGCCCCTAGGCAACTCAGTCGCGGGTCGCGACAGCTAGTCACCAGGGCGACACCCTGAGCTGCCACGTGGCAGCAACGTGTTGGAACTAGGGTGTGAATCGGACAAGCTAGGGCCTACCCTAGCTAACCTCGCGGGCCGCAAATCCCTTGGCTGAAACCTTCGCGAGGCGCGACAAAAGTCAAAAAGTCACTATAAATAGAGGCATTCATCCTCAGTCCCAACTCGTACAAATCTCTCTTTCTCTCTCGAAATTCTACATATCAATTATAATTCACGGGCATAATACCCCCCTAAATAACGAAGTTCTGCCTCGTTGTAAGTATCATAACCCCCGGTTATGTATTAGATACGCTGCCCGATTGATCTAGGGTTCCGTAACGGCTGTCGTGGTTCTGCCCGGCGTAATCGTTGGAATGCCGTCTCGGGGAAGGTATTACTAATGTAAATATTGGGTTATTATACTAACGCGTGTGCATTTGTGTAATTAATAGATAATCACCAGGAAATCCTTAAAGAAAACCTTAAGACAGCAATGTGAGTAATCTCCTTTTTTTTGCAAACTGTTTTTACAAAACCTTTATTTATTTTAAATTATGATTAGCAGTGATTGAGTCTTTGTAATTCTTCAATTATTGCCGGTATGTTGGGGTTTTGTATACAAAATATGGAACACGTTACTATTGGACAACGAGATAGCCAATGAGTAATATGACCCACTAGTCATGGATTGACAGTACTGAATGAGTAATTGTGTAGATATAAACATTGTAATCGCTCTCAATATTGTTAAAGGATAAAACTATTCTTGATTAAACTGGGATTCACTCACCAGTATTTTCCACTGACAAAATGTTTTTAAACGCGTTTCAGGTAACAAAATGTGAAAGCCAAATAAAAGCCAGTTGGACAGCATTGAAGGCTTGGAAAAGTGGCTATAAAAGTTA
Source organism: Helianthus tuberosus (assembly GCA_030545235.1). Classification (NCBI taxonomy): domain Eukaryota; kingdom Viridiplantae; phylum Streptophyta; class Magnoliopsida; order Asterales; family Asteraceae; genus Helianthus; species Helianthus tuberosus. The sequence goes on from CM060435.1 coordinate 34,647,244, forward strand.
CCTAAATAAAGAGATGTTTTTATTAAATAAAATAGGGTTTATCCCTATGAAAAATGTGTGTACTAGAAACTTGGGATTTTTCCATGTGTTTAAAATTATAAAAGTGTGGTATTTTACTCTGATAAAATATTTCCTAACTACGGTCCTGATGTAAATTCCGCTGCCAAAATTGAGAAACACCGATACCATTGAAACTGGCTCGTGGCCGCCCGTTCCCGGGCAGATAGGTGATGAGGGTTGCGACAGATTCAAAGGAAATCCCTCACTATGAATTCTTCCATCTACTGTAATCACAAAGCCTATCGCATAACCCATTATATGAGACACAACAATGCCTAATTGAATAGACTGGCGAAAGAAGTATACTCAAATATTTTTCAAGAAAAAAACATAACTTGCACAAATCAACACACATCGAAAGACCACATGCGATCGAATCAAATGAAAACGAAACGCGAAAAACGCAAAAGATATACCCAAATAAGATCCTAAGCAAAAGCAAGCATCGGAAATGCATAAATAGAAGAAGAGGTGTAAAGCACGTGTACGTGGCAAAAAAAAAGCTATGTCAATTTGTATAAACGTGGCACAAAAAGTAGACTAAGGTGCTTGAGAGACTTGAACATCAAGCTTTTAATAAATACGATTTCGGCTCCTATGGTTATATCACTTTTACTCTATTAGCCTAAAAAGGAAACTTTTGTCATCTGTACCCGCAACGTCTCTTTATCTAACTATTTTGTCCCCTCCGACTAGCACCATCCATAACCCATGTCGAGGCTAAGTTTCTTATTATCCAATTCTTTCTTCTAGGGTTTTTCAGAAACATGGCGGGCAGGAATCGATTCAAGGTTGATCAATGGTATGATGTGCCGACGAAGAAAGGGAGGGGATCAAATCAGCAACAATCTTACAAGGAAAAGGATTCGGTAACAAAATTCTTCGTGTCTAATCTGCCTGAGCGATGTTCTTCAGGGGATTTGGTGAGGGTTCTTAAACCGTTTGGTGATATTCAAGGTACCTATATCGCTAGAAAATATGACCGTCTCGGTAAAAGATTTGGTTTTGTGTCATTCAAGAACGGTCGGAATATGTCGGATCCGGAAGCAAATCTCAAAGACCTTTGGATAGGGAGTTATAAGTTATTTATAGTGCTGGCTAGATTCGCCGATGGAAAGGATATGAAGAAAATGAGGAACCATTTTCGCAGCCGATTCAAAAGAATAATGAACCATTGCATGACGCATGCATGCAACTCAGGAGGAAGAAACTATTGTTAATCAAGTGGCTGCAACTGTGAATGGAGCAAGGATGTTTAGAGATACTCTCATAAATAAGGTTCCTGAGGAAGAATTGGTAGAGGTTATTGTTGAACCTAACACCCACGCGTTTGATCATTGGTATGAAAGTGGTTTGGTGGGGCGTGTAACTAGTTTTAATGTCTTAACGAACCTGAGGGATGTTTTAAAGAAAATTTGGCAATTCAATATTCAGATTAGATATGTGGGAGGGTTCTCAGTTTTACTTGTGCTTGATAATAATGGAGAGCGACAACAGTTTGTTGAAAGAAAGAACGAATGGACGGATGTATTTGGTAGCCTGGAGGTTTAGAAGGGACAAGATATTGAGTTCGAACGGATTGGGTGGATAAAGATACATGGTGTGCCACTATGTTTATCAACCGAGCAAGTGTTTGATCACGTTGCAGGGAAGTTTGGTGAGGTTATCCAAGTGGCTCAGTTCCCTGAACATGGCCGTGATTTTTCGTATGCTTGCAGTGGGATTCTTTGTAAGTCGTGGAGAGGATTAACCAAAAAGTTAGTTTGAATTGGAAAGGAAGGAGAATAGTGTTTTAGTTGAGGAGGAAGTTAGAGAATGGATCCCTGATTGTCTAGTTGAGTTTGATGTCGAGGTCGAGGATGAGGTTGGGAACAGGAAAGGGGATGTTGGTGTAGATGAAGTTGTTATGGGAGTTTCTTTGGGGAGCAAAGATGATGAACATATGGGTATTGACAAGAATGATCAGGAGCGACTCTCAAACATGAGTCAAATACAAGAAGTTAATGTTCAAGAGGTGTTTTATAATCATTTGCAAGAGGGGGGACAAGGAAATGAAACAAGGAAGAAAAGAGGATCATTTGTGAGGAAGAAGACCGCAAGAAGTAAGTCGAACTCGCCTACGGGTCAAGAACGGCCAAAAAAGCACCAAAGAGATAGTGTGGATCCATTCGATGTGGATAGGTTTATCTTTACTGTCAATTCAGATCAAATCGGTAATATACAAAGTAATGGTGACGAAAGGAATGCGGAAGAGTATGTAACTCCGGACTTGAACACATAGGCTAATTTAGAAGTGGAGAATGTAGTGTTTGCTAATGAAGGAGAGAATGAGTTTCAATCAGTTTAGAGGAGTGTAGAAGATGGAGTAAGGGAAAAAGTGAATGATATGATTATTATGGCCAATATTGTGGGAGCAGTTAATATGGAGAGGTTTGAAGGGCACCTTGAAAATCTCATTAATGCTGAAGGCTTACAATGGTGTGATAAATGAACATATTATCCGTAAACATTCGTGAGTTGGGTTGTCATGGAAAGAGCTCATGGATTCGTGTGTTGAGAGTTAGTAATGAGATCGGTTTTATCATGTTACAAAAAACGCAATTTGCCTTTTTGGAAGGGATGGATATCGGGTCGTTTTGGGGTAATGGGGAGTATGAGTATGATTGGGTTGGGGCGACGGGTCGATCGGGAGGTTTATTATCACTTTGGAACCCGAAAAGATTTTCGGTGTCATCGGTCGAGAAGCATAGATGGTTCTTATCTATTCTTGGCAATCTAAAAGATACGAGGAAGGAGGTAAATTTCATAAATGTGTATGCGCCGCAAAAGATAGTTGATAAAAGACTTTTTTGGTCGGAGTTAGATCGGATTATTGTTCGGGACCAAGGGTATTGAGTGGTCAGCGGAGACTGTAATTGTGTTCGGGATCGTCTAGAAAGAAGGAACTCGAAGTTTATTGCATCGGTTTCTAACGAATTCAATGCTTTTATTGATGTTGTGGGTCTTCATGAATTCAATTTGAAAGGTAGAAAGTTTACTTTTGTGTCCAGAAATAAATGTAGTCATATAGACCGTATCTTTGTTTCATGGAATTGTTTTAATGATTGGGCGAATGCGGAGTACCGGGCTTTAGCTAGAGATCGGTCGGACCATAGTCCTATTGTATTGAAAGTGGAAGCTCGAAATTTTGGCGCAAAACCATTCCGGTTTTTTAACTCTTGGTTAATGAAAAAGGGTCTTGAAGTTATAGTAGCAAATGCAGTGAAGCATTTCAAAGGTTTTGGCCCTCCGGATATTATACTTTTGAGTAAATTTAAGAGGATTAGACGAGCTATCTTGGAATGGAGGAAGGTGTCATCGAATATAGAGGCTGAGGAGGAAGGTAATTTACAACAAGATCTTTTGGAATTGGATGCTTTAAGTGAAGAAAGAGATTAAACGGAAGCGGAACAATGGGTCTATGTCGAGGCTAATAAGAAACTTAAAGAATTGGAAGAATCGAAATCCAAAGATCTTAGACAAAAGGAAAGGGTGCGTTGGGCCAAGGAAGGTGAAGAAAACACGAGTTTTTTTCATGGAATGTTGAACAAAAGAAAGGCTTGTAATAATATCCCGGGCTTGATGGTAAATGGGACTTGGGTGTTTAAACCATCGGAGGTGAAAGAAGTTTTAAGTTTTTTTAAAAAGCGATTTATTGAAGATCTTTCTATTTGACCTTCGCTTGTTTGTTTTGAGATTAAAACGTTGGACGATGATGATGCTAAAGCCATTATTAGACCATTTACTGAAAAGGAGATAAAGGAAGTTGTATTCAAGTGTGGAGGTGACAAAGCTCTGGGGCCGGATGTGTCACACCCCAACCGATGGCGGAAACATCGGGGTGAGACACTGAGCGAAACAGATTGTCCAAGAGATTCCATAACAACTAATTTTACCAAATATTTAAAGTTACGTCCCATACCATAACATACTTAGCAAATAAGTTAATACAGACATAGTATCTCAAAGACAAATAAAAATTGTTCCGACAACCCATTAATTATTAAATTTGTTTCTAGACTCCCCTAGCTTGATTCCACAAAAGCTAGGTATAGCACAGCATCCTAAACACCTGTCAGATACGTTAAAATAAAAGTCAATACACATAGTGTAAAGGTAAGCATACAAGTTTAATAGTGTAATAGACAGCGAAAGCGGTTTACACATAACCAGCATGTTACATGTTGAAAAGTGAAGCTAGCAGGTTATCGACAATGAAATATGCACAGACATGACTGCGAGTTGTAGAATGCGCAACTCACATCACCACCGTGACACGTGAAGTAAAACCCTTAACAACCACTGTCCACGATAGGTGTTGAGTCAAAACTATAGTACTATCGTTGCTAAGGTGTCAGGCAACAATCACTATGTAAACATAGCGTACAAGCATTCATCGAATAACACATATAACATGCAATAACGGCCAGCGTATAAAAGTGTTTGCGTTGTGTGTCGATTGTGATTTGAAATAGGTAACGTATGTAACACCCAAAAGTGCGTAAAGCAAAAAGGGTTCGAGTATACTCACAGATCGTGTTCAATGAATAACACAGCCTTGGATTGAAGGGAGCGCTGAAGAGTTAGCCTGATTACAGAACGATAGCATAAGCGATGAACAGTGCGTTAAACGGCGTGTCGGTGAAACAAGTGACGGATAGTGATCCGATCGAATGACAATCCGGACGGATGGTCATCCGGACGGATGACCATTCGCTCGGATAGTCATTCGTTTGGGATGGATGTGTTTGTGTATGATGTGACTTTGAAGTTTTCGTTGTAGCATTTTAAAAAGAGAGAAGTATCTCTACCTTTCAGGTCGTCCGGTCGAACGGTCATCCGGACGGATGGTCGTTCGCTCGGATGGTGATCCGTTCAAACTGAGATGTTTTAAAGATTCAAGTCTCCTTATAGAATAGCCATTCGATCGGATGGTCATCCGATCGGATGACTATTCGTTGGGAACTGATATCTTTGAAGTTTGCAAAATTGTTTAAGTGTTGAACATCACAAGTCATCCATTCGGATTGTCATTCAATCATATGGCGATCCGATCGAACGGCAGTCCATTCAGTAACCTGTTCATTTGTAAAACTTGTAAAATTAGAAAGTTTTGCGATTTGACCGAGACGGTATGACAACGTGTCAAACAACGGAAACATCCCAAGTCCAAGTCGTCCGATCGGATGGGAATCACCCCGTCCGATCAGCAACTGTTCTTGACGAGATTTCATGTTCAACCCGTTAACTCGGTCATCTCTTCAATACTAATCCGTTCTCAGATCGGCACATCACTAGAGAATAAGTAGAAGACCTGGAACGAGCTAAGATCCTATCGGTTTTGAGTGAAAAGTTAAGAACATTGAAGAAAAGTTTGAAATACTTGAAATAGGTTTAGATTTAGGTGAAATTAGTGTTTAAACATTGTAGAAATCCTTTATATCTGAGTTGTTCTTGGTGGAATGAGGTCACACTTTGGTGTTCATGAGAACCCATGATGACATCATCCTAGAACAGCCCAAATCCACCGATTTCATGGTGAAAAGTTGAGATTTGTGGGTGAAATTGATGAGAAAGTGTGTGCGGATTGAGAAAGTACAAGGTTTGAGATGAAAACTTACAAGAATAGCGAGGAATCGAGAGAAAATAGGCCAAGAGCGTACTGGTCGGAGGAGAGCTGTCACATCACATGTACAGTGATGTGATGGGTGAGTATTTATAGGTGGAGAGGAGAGAAAAGGTTGAGATTGCGTTTGCGATTATTCACCTTAAACATATAATAAACATGCACAAGTAACACATAATAGCACGCACACGTAAAACAATATCCAGAACATGGGATTCAAGTTGCGATGCGATTGCGATGAGATTGACGTTAAGTAGACTAGCGTATAAACTGCGATTATTGCATTTACTCCACATAATACAACTAAAGTACATAAACTAGAGTATCGATTACTAAGTCAAAGAGTACAAGTTATAATTAAGCAAGGAATGACAGATCGAATTAGCAATCTTTTCTTCCTTTGACTTGTACTTTGACTTCGAAAGGTCGGGTTGTTACAACCTCCCCTACTTTAGGGAATTTTGTCCCGAAATTAAGGCGCATGCATAAAAATAGCTACGGGTACTTAGCCTTCATGTCACTTTAGAGTTCCCAGGTGAACTCGGCGCCGCGTTTGCCTTCCCAGCGAACCTTCACTATGCGAATGCATGAGCGTCGGAGCTTCTTGGTTTCTCGGTCCATGATCTCGACTGCCTTTTCCACGAAGTGTAATGTTTTGTCCACTTGTAGATCCTCAAGTGGTACATGTAAATTCTGCTCGGCCAGACACTTTTTGAGGTTTGAAACATGGAAAGTCGGGTGGACGTCGCTAAGTTCCTCCGGTAGTTCGAGTCTATAGGCCACCTTGTCAATCCTTTCCAGAATTTTAAAAGGTCCAACATATCGGGGCGCGAGCTTTCCTTAATTGCTGAATCTGATCACCCCCTTTCAAGGTGAAACCTTTAGGAGTACGTGATCGCCAACGTCAAATTCAAGGGGCTTGCGGCGTCTATCGACGTAACTTTTTTGACGACTCCGAGCTTTCAGCAGATTGTCTCGAATTTGGAGGATCTTGTCAGTCGTTTCTTCTAACAGCTCAGGACCGGTAATTTGCGCATCTCCGATCTCGTGCCATACAATAGGCGATCGACATTTTCTTCCATACAATGCCTCAAATGGTGCCATTTGAATGCTAGAATGATAACTGTTATTATACGAGAATTCGACCAAAGGTAAGTGCGCGTCCCAATTACCACTGAAATCTATGACACACGAGCGAAGCATGTCTTCAAGGGTACGAATCGTTCTTTCAGTCTGACCGTCGGTTTGGGGATGGAAAGTGGTACTTAGATTAAGAGTAGTACCGAGAGTGGATTGAAACGTTTCCCAAAGACGCGAGGTAAACCGACCATCACGGTCAGAGATGATATCACGAGGCATCCCGTGTCGACAGATGATTTCGTCGGTGTAGATCCGTGCTAATCGTTCAACCTTGAAGTCTTCTCGTATCGGCAGAAAATGAGCAGATTTAGTAAGTTGGTCAATGATAACCTAGATGCTATCATAACCTGACGACGTGCACGGGAGTTTCGTTATAAAGTCCATAGCTATACTCTCCCATTTCCACATAGGGATCTCGGGTTGCACGAGTAAGCCAGAGGATCTTTGTTGCTCGGACTTGACTTTCGAACAAGTTAGGCACTTTGAAACATAGATAGCGATATCCTTCTTCATTCCAGGCCACCAATACCGTAGACGAAGGTCATGGTACATCTTGTCGGCACAAGGATGAATGGAATACTGGGACTTGTGAGCTTCAGTCAACAATATATTTCGAAGGTTATTGCGACTTGGAATCCAGATGCGATCGAGATAGTAATCGATACCGTTTGATTTGGTGACAAACTAATATTCAGCACCACACTTCTTCATTTCCTCTCGCAAGGTATTCACAACGAAGCAGGCGTGCTAGACGTCACGAATTAAGTCTTCGAGGTCGTGTTGGGCGTGAGTATTACGAATGCTATGCAAATAGCTTCGTTGGCTTAGAGCATCGGCCACGACATTTGCTTTGACAGGGTGGAAACGAATCTCACAGTCGTAATTGTTAAGAAGTTCAACCCATCGGCGTTGGCGCATATTCAGTTCCTTTTGATTCAAGATATGTTGCAGGCTCTTATGGTCGGTGAAGACCGTACACTTGGTACCGTAAAGGTAGTGTCGCCAAATCTTTAATGCAAAAACAACTGCACCAAGCTCGAGATCGTGGGATGTATAGTTTTTCTCGTGGATTTTGAGCTGTCGAGAGGCGTACGCGATAACCTTGTCTCGTTGCATGAGGACACAATGTAACAACCCTCAAGAATAGTCTCGATAACAAACCGTAATCAAAACCAGAACTGCATGCGATGAAACTTGTATACTCAATCTGGAAATTTTAGCGGTTAAGAAATCTTGGCGTTCGACGAACCATATCGCATAAAAATAGTCTTATTAGATTCACAATTAAAAACCAAATTAATTGGAATCAAGACTGAGCATACGTGATAAGTTAGACAGATGGCAAATATGACCCAAAGGTGGCTTTTCAAAATGGTGGTAACTGGTTAGTGGCATTATAAAATAAAGCAACGTGGCAGTTTACATGATATCAAATGTTTGATATTATCTTGTTTAATATTATATTACTCTATGACTTGGTGGCTAAGAATTCACAATTTGACATTTATGAATTAATATATTGAAACTTTGAGGATTTTGTTGTCAACATACATGGTCTTACGACCAAATTTTGATTTCAATATATAATTTCTAAAAAATTTTCATTATACACTACTAGTAAATATAATTACATTATACTATGTTAGAACCCCGTGTATTACACGTGTTTAATAAATGTAATTTTATATACTAAATATAAAAAAATTTATAAACCTCATTTATTACACCTGTTAAGTAAATATAATTTTATGCATTAAATGTAAAAAAAATTATATCTTTAAAAACCCTGTGTATTGTGCGGGTTGAATAAATGTAATTTTATATACCAAACAATAAAAATGTTATATTTAAAAAAAATGTATTTAAGGGTGGAAGAAATGTAATTTTATATGCAATATTATAAAAAAGTCACGTGTTTATATTTTAATATCATCAAAATAGATTAAGTATGTTTAGACATGTATACACCAACAAAAGTAACTTGTTTTTTTGAATTGATTGACGAAATTGGTCAACAAGTGTTTTAAAGTATTCAAAAGACTTCTATGGGTATCTAGATACCAAAATTTGGTATAAATGCTACAAAACTAATTTTGATGATTTTGGCAACAAGTGTGTCATAAAAAAAAACATGTCTCCATTGAATAAAATCAACGATTTGTTTGTTTAGTTACAAAGTTTTAGTTGATTTCAAAATTTACTATGAATCAGAATTATCACCAATTATGACTTTATGGAGGATGATATTTTGTGTAGGACTTTTCCAATAATAATCTTTTTAGTTTAGATAAGACTTTACAATTTAAAGTTAAGTTAATGTCAATGATTTTGAGTTATAAGATTTATATTAATTTAATTAATATTTAAAAATTTAAATTAAATAATAATTATCAACAATTAAGGATGGTCAAGAATAATAACAAGTGTCCCTTCATTGATTTCTTTTATTACATGTATAGATAGATATACATACTAATAACACCTTACACCTTATGGTGTTCCAAATATTCATTTAACCATCTCATAACTCAACTAAACGTTATACTTGTTAAATGCTTTCTTAAAATCTTAAAATAATAATAAGGGTAAATTACTTTTTGAGTCCCTGTGTTTTATGAGTTTTAACTATTTGAGTCCAAAATCAAAAAGTTTAACGACCTAAGTCCCTATAGGCATTTTCTTTAACCATTTGACTCCAAATTTCTAACTCCATCCACCAAGTTTGTTAACTACAAGGGTAATTTAGGCATTTACACACAAAGTACAAGTCTTATATGGACAAGAGTATAAGGAACAAGTCTTTAATGTATAAATATTTTAATATTATATATATTGTTATACCCACACCTGCACAGATATTTCACCACCGCTACCACCACCATTAACACCACCGCACCACCACTGCACCACCACCATCCCCACTGCACCTCCACCACTATCACCACCTTCCGTTGACCGTCAACCACCACCAGTCACCGCCTACAAACCGCTCTTTTGGAAAATCCTGCATAGCACAAACGAATCATTTTCCCCACCACCCACAGTCAAACCAATCAGTTCAATATCCCAAAACAAGCGTGTGTAAAAAACGATCAAGAATGAATCAAACCTGGGTTACTGCAACACGAAGCAATTCATGATCTAAAAGCCGATATTAAAGCAACATCAGAAATGAATCAAATGATTAAAGCAACAACATAAATGAATCAAATGATCAAACTTTAAGCAACCGAACAACAAAATTAGCACAACAAATTAACAAATTCCACAACAATCAAACAAGTTCCAATTTAAACAACACAAACAAAATCAACAAACAACCAAAACATCAAAACACACAAAACAAGCAAAATCCTAACACAAAACCTAGATTCATAAACTATACCGGCGAGTTCCCAGGGTTCTGATTTATAAACATCGATTTCCGTAACAGCCTGAAACCTAAATGGTTTCCCACAAGCTTTCCGTCGCAAATAGTACATCACAAGTTCTTCATCGGTGGGGTGAAACCGGAACCCAGGTGCGAGCGGGTGCCGGAGTAGCTACGGTGATGATTTCTTGATCCATGTTGGTTGATTTTCGATCTGCAACAGAGATTGAAGTTGTGGGTGATGAAAAGGGGATGAAATTAGGTTAAAAGGAAGCCATTGAAATGGGGATTGAAGATGAAGGAAGTGTGGGGGAGTTGTGATGGCGACGGTGTAGTGGTGGTGGTGACGGTGGAGATACAGCGGTGGTGGGTGTTGTGGTGGTGACGGTGTAGCGGTGGTGGTGACAGTGGAGGTGCAGCGGTGGTGGGTGTTGTGGAGGTGCAACGGTGGTGGTGACGGTGTAGTGGTGGTGGTGACGGTGGAGGTTCAGTGGCGACTGTGGTGTTAATGGTGGAGTTGTGGTGGTGGGATGGAGATGGTTTATGTAGGGAGAGAAAGAGAAAGTTCTGGAGGTGGGATGAAGATGGTGTAGGATCTGCAAATGATCTAAAGAACATGTATATATATTTAATAATAAAATGGTTTTTTTAATTAAAAGGGTAATTTGGTCATTTAACAAAAGTTAACAGAATAATTTTAACAGTGTTAGAAATTTGGACACAAATGGTTAAAGAAAATGCTTATAGGGACTCAGGTCGTTAAACTTTTTGATTTTGGACTCAACTAGTTAAAGCCTATAAAACACAGGGACTCAAAAAGTAATTTACCCTAATAATAATAATAATAATAATAATAATAATAATAATAATAATAATAATAATAATAATAATAATAATAATAATAATGAGCCGTCTAATATATTACTTATAAAAACGGGGTGTTACATCACCTTTAAAAATCTTGATTCGAGAAAACCTATTTATGGGAAATACAATGATAATTACCTCTCCGGTGAAAACCGGGTAAGAAGGGGTATAATATGTCAAACAAGTGACAAAATTCCCTACATAGCACTATGACCTGATGTCTAGCCTGCTTTTGAAAAAATGAATCTGTTAAATACATTGACCCTATGAATGGTATGTATATTATGATTATATAGATATGTATAAGGAAATCCAAAAGCCATAACGATTGACAATTTAATAAATCACGAGCATGTGTGTCAATGATAAATCTAGATTTCTTTATCAGGAATCTCTCGCATATATCTATAAATCCGATATCAAACATTATTTCGTTTGATCATCTGTCTCGACAAGATAAACGACGGAAACCCTTTAAGTTGGGACGTCATCGAAAGTATAAGAATTTCCAATGCGTTAACCTAGACTATTAACGCAAGTAGTAAACGTGTAAAGTTGTGCTAGTGCACCAGAATACACGTGAAACTTAAACTACACGACAGCAGACGTCGAAGTATATCACCTAGGACTTTCAAAGCAAAGCCTTTGGAAAACAGGATGGGGCACGACAACAACGATGCTAATCCTGTCAGTAGAAGAACTACTAATCGAGAAGCGGCACTTTGCCACCTGATCCTACAAAGGACATGAATATCGCTGAGATACGGTAGAACAATATTTCACAAAAATCGGTGCATAGTCTAATCAGACTCATAATTCTTGGCGCTACAAAAGAAGTCACATACCTTTGCAATCCCCCTATGACAAAAACGCAATGTTCGACATTCCATGGTAATAGCACTGAACAACGATTATCACACGAAATTCCAGGTAAAGTTCTTAAATTTCTTTTGTTGAAATTCTGACTTCTGCATATAGTAAGTAGAGCTTCGCATTTCTACTACCCCTAATGGTCATCGTGTCATAAAGATTTCTTTCATAGTAGCGAATATTTGATGGGTTCATTTCTTGGTAAATCCACACGTTATACATGCGCGGTTTGTTGCACATATGGTTAGTTTGATTTGTAAAGACCATTGGAAGGCTTCACTCCAAATTGTTGTTTTATCAAAGCTCAAATATCGTTTCGTTATACTTGATCTTTGCATTGTGATCTAGATAATCTGCATTATTGTAAGTATTGACTCCTTGCTAGCAAGTCAATGAATTTCTTGAAAACTTCTTTTCTTTTCAAGATATGTACATGGTTTCATTGTCATAACTATGCCGAAATCTCCTTGTCGACTCATGAATTCAATATTAGATTTCACCTAAATCAAGTTCAATTGTTTGAACTTGCTCGCAATACGCATTCAATTCAAGGTCCCATATGCTGGATTGAGGCCATCGCATTCAAAATCATCCCAACAAGCACTTCATTTGTTTTGAACCATAATATGCTTGTTCGGTCTTTGATCACGATCACCTTGTGGTGACGTTTTCACAAATTTGAAGCTTGCGCTTATCTCGTTTGCACACATCATGTACGAATTTAATTATTTATTGATTTATATTAAATCCGCTTTGTTGGTTTATCATATTAAAGCAATCTTAACACAATCGTGTGTTAAGATAATGGTACACAAATTCATATCATATTTCAGTGTATCTCTTAACGGTTCTTACAACATCGGTTGAGCATTTCGTGATCTTTATTGCTTTATCATCTTCGGTCGAAAAACATTATTCAATTGTTTCATTTTCAATTGAAAATCCTACTAGATCTCTTTAAAACAAACATTCGGATGTACTTCATTGAACTTTTATTTGATTTCATAACACAGTGAACTCGTTCGATCACCACTACTATTATTTCAATCACTACGACACCTTGTGACGTCGATATAAACTTGTAGCTTGAGCTAATCTATATATACCTTTCACTTGACTCATCCTTGAAAGTGGTCGTAATACAACTTTGTGTTAAGTCAATCATACACTAAACTTTGTTGTATTTCGGGTATCTTTGTAATTCAATAATGTCAAAATACTAATTCTTCCTCATATTATTCGATAGTTGACACATCATCTTCCTCATATTACCCCGATATTTCCACATATTACCGGTGGGCCCGGCGGGGAGTATCATGACGTAGTTGATATTATCATAGCCAATACGCACAATATAATAGCACATCGGAAGGCTTGGTGAATAAACTATTACAAACCATAATGTCTGAGTGTTCGAGTGACAGAATATACAGACTAGAATGTAATAAGATCCACAGGCGGATCATAAACAAATACAAAGAAACAAATAACAGACTTCAGGCATCTATGGATTTGCAAGATCCTCTTATGACACCTAATAGCTCCAGCCTATTACGAGAGGTACCTGTCAAATCAGTCTTTAAGAAGATACGTCAGCTTACACTGGTAAATACAATTAACTGACTCTTTTGAAAGCATTTATGAAAATTGATTTAAATGCACATGGCACAAATCTTTTATAACTTGGGACAATTATTTAAATATAATCTTGTATACATATTTACATGTTTGTCTTACAATTGGGGCCGGTTTGAAGCCGGTCGTGATTAACCGACTCACCACTTATAGAACCCACAAAGGAGTTATCCCCAACATGTGGGTTTATATTTTAGCATTTGCATCTGTCAGGTGTATGCCTACACCCCGTGCATAGGTCGTGGCCATTTTCAAATGAAATGAGCTGAGGATATCCAGGACACGGTCGTATTAACCCCCAATGCTTATGTTATCAAACAAGACAAATTAAAACGGGTTAAGTAAATTTATTAATTACAATCCGATTAAATGATTTCATACCCGACCAAGTGGTATTATTATAATACCATATCCCAAGCCGTATAAGGGAAAATATGTTAAAAGTATTTACCTGATGCTAGCAGTAAAAATCCTAAAGCTTTTTGAAGGAACCTTCTACTGGAAGCTATTTAATCTGTATAGAAGGTTTATTAACCTATTAGGATGCTAACGGGTCTTTAATTTAGTCAAGGACTTAGACCGGCTAGCTAGAAAGAGAACTTACGGTTCTAAACGCTCGATTAAGCGGAGACCGGAATAGAATGTGATTTAGACCCAACAAGCTTGGATACTTGTATAATATGGGTAAACCAAACACATTCTGGAAATTGAGGATTTAATGATAAGGTTTGACCCGTTTCGGCTATTTTATGTAAACTAGTCACATAAGTCGATCCGAACGCGTAACCGCGTAACGGGTGACCAAATAAATTATATATAGGTCTTAATCATTATTATACTCAAAGTATGTTAATACATCAGTAAGATGTTAACATATATGCCCAAAAAGTAATTTAAACCAAATTAAGTCCTATAAGAGCATTTTGGTAATTTTAACGCCTATAAAAGAGTTTAAATATTAAACTGAGTTTTAGGTATGATCTAATTAGTAAAAATATGTATTTTTATAAGTTATATCAGTAAGGAATTTTATATATGTGAAATTTATCTTATATATTCAACCTATGCACCGTGTGGGCATTTTGGTAATTTTACATAGGCTTTAAAGGTCAAAATAGACTTCTGAGTTTAAAAACTTTGGTTTACTGTATAATTATATAAATTAGCTTAAAACATCAGTAGGTAATAAGTTTTATATGTCAAGAATAGTTTTGACCCATACTAGGTGCTAAAAATGCTTAAAAATCGGTTTAAAGCGGTATTCGGGTTAAAATAGGAAATCTGAGTTTTTGATCAGTTTAAAAGGTTCAAAATATTTTATTTATCATATAAAACCAGTAGCAAAAGGTTTGGCATTGAAAAGTTATGTAAAACTCATTTTATGCATGAAAAGGGTAAAACCGACAATTACCGAAATCAAGCTAAAAACCTATGTTATGCTCAGCCTAAAAATAAATAAAATCTTCAAAAATCCCAAAATATTATTTTACATCAGTAGGTACAAAGTTTGGTGTCAAAAATTGGGTTTAAATAGGTTTTATGCTAATTACGCCATTTAAATAATAAAAAGCTCCTTAATTACGCTATTGAGCATAACTCCTATTCTAGACCTCAAATTGATGTCAAATTTTCAGGACATGTCTAAATATTAGATGCAAAGGTGTTAGTCCAATCACATTGTAAAAAATCTCAGTTGTATGTAAAAAGGGCGTTTATGGCATTATTAAGCATAATTACGATCAAGTGCATATAATTCAAACCACTAGGCACCAAGCAATATAACTCCAGAGGGTTATACTACTAAGTAATGTGGTCCTAATGGAAGCTTAAAACATAAGAGAATTAAGCTTGAACGGGTCAGAACTGAAAGTCAAAGCAAAAGTCAAGCTTTTGCGACTTTCGATTATAAACTGACCTTAGACTATTAATTGCCGGGTTAGGACTGATAAAACATGTTTTAATATTAATTACCAAGTCATTAGAATGTTAAAATATAATTTAGAACCTATGGTTTATTAGTTTTAATCATTTTCAAACAATCTGTCCAGTTCGACTTTTTGTCAAACTACTTTGACCCGACAATTGACTAGTCAAACGAGATAATTAGGAGGTGCCCTTTTAAGGGTTAATCACCTACCTTAATATGGTTCTATAACCACTTTCAATTTGATCAGTGGTTAAACCATATGTAATTAAAATGAAAGTCAAACTAAATTTACGATAAGTTTGACTTTAGAGTAATTAGGCTATTTAAAACGACTAAACAAGAAATTAGAGGCTTACTAAAGGTCCTAGCAGTCTTTTCTACACTTGTTAATCTTCTCCTACTGATGTAAGCTCCAGAAACACGTCCTTTTGAAATTGCAAGTGAAATGTGCATATGAACACATGAACTAAGGTTCTTTATATAGCCCATTGCAAGATCATAGATCATCTCCAGGTGTTATGGAAGGCCCTAGGATTACCCCAAGTGTCCTAGTGGTTTATAAAAACCGTCTAATAGTCCATGGTTTCGAAACAAGTAATCTTAAGTCGGTTTGGAGCTGATAACCTGCCTCTGTCCAAACTGCTGCCCAGCGACAAGCTCACGGACCGTAAGCTAATATCCTTGTGGTCCGTATTCAGCACTTACGGACCGTAAGGTCATGTGGTTGTGGTCCGTAACCGAACCTGAAACTCATCGCCCAGTTACCTGCTTGCGGACCGTAAGCCTAGGGCCATACGGTCCGTAACCGATGACCAGAGGACAAAAATTTTAGGATTTCCAAATACTTGACCATGCATTTCCAAACTCGAATCTTTAGCAATGAATCAGTAGGATAGTCCATATTATCAGTCCTGCATTGTTCAAGATGTGATGCCATGCATTTGTGTCTTCCTTGGAGTTTTATAAAAATGTCCTTTGCAAGAGAAATTGTCGGTTTATGGCACATGAGTTTTATTCAACAGTTTGTTCATGAATTCTTTCTCAATATTCAGAAGGGTATAGATTATATTTTATTAAGCTTTTGGGAATGTACAAAGGTCACTCAGAGGTAGAATTAACATGTTGACACGTTTAATTCCTGTAGCTTTAGAATCTCCCGATTATAGTTACAAACGGCTCGTTATATTCAATCAATCACTTGATTAAGAATATATTATCCGCGTATTGTCTCTTAGAGGCTCAAGTTTGGCATGTTGACACTTTTAGTCCAATTGCAGACATAATTTCACCATTCGTCAATTTTAGTCCTTCAGACTCAGTCTTTCACATAATTAGAGTTTAGGACACGTGTCTTATACATGAATGGACACGTTTTTACGTGGTGTTACATCCTCACCCCCTTAAAAGAAATCTCGACCCCTAGATTTACTGGAATAAGTAAGGGTACTTTTGTCTCATAGTGGACTCGACTTCCCACGTATATTCGGGACCTCTACGAGCATCCCATTTGACCTTTACTATAGGTACATACTTTCTTCAGAGCCTTTTAACCTGTCGATCCTCGATCGATATAGGTCTTTCGACAAATCTTAAACTTTCATCAACCTGCACGTCTTTGTGGGACATAGCTAGAGATTCATCGGCTAGGCATTTCTTTAGGTTACAAATGTGGAACTCATTATGGATTCCACTCAGCTCCTCTGGCAAGTTTAGCTTATAAGCTACATTGCCGACACATTCGATAATCTCGAATGGTCCAATATATCTAGGGCTTAATTTGCCCTTCTTACCAAAACGCATCACACCCTTCCAGGGGGATACTTTCAGTAAGACCTTATCGCCAACCTCAAACTTTAGAGGTTTTCGCCTCTTGTCAGCATAACTTTTCTGCCTATCCCTGGCAGCTTTCAGGCGATCACGAATCTAGACAATCTTGTCTGTCGTTTCAAGGACTATATCAGGTCCTGATAGTTGAGTTTCTCCTACTTCTGCCCAACAAACAGGCATTCTGCATTTCCTACCATATAATGCCTCAAAAGGCGCAGCCTGAATACTAGTATGGTAACTATTGTTATAGGAGAATTCAATCAAGGGTAGGTGGTCATCCCAACTACCACCTAAATCAATAACACATGCACGAAGCATGTCTTCCAAAGTTTGAATTGTACGCTCACTTTATCCATCTGTCTGAGGATGGTAAGCAGTACTAAAATTCAAACGTGTGCCCAAAGATTGCTGGAAACTTTTCCAAAAGTGAGAGGTGTACCTAGTATCTCTATCGGATATAATAGACACCGGTACTCCATGAAGAGCTACAATCTTATCTACATACAACTGGGCTAATTTGTCGGAGCTATGAGTCTCCTTGATGGGTAAGAAATGTGCTAACTTAGTCAGTCTATCAACAATAACCCATATGGTATCACTCCCATGCCTTGTTTTAGGTAACTTGGTTATAAAGTCCATAGTTACCATTTCCCACTTCCATGTGGGAAGTTCTGGCTGTTGCAACAGGCCCGATGGCTTTTGATGTTCAGCTTTTATGTGAGCACAGGTCAAGCACTTAGCTACATGGGTGGCAATAGATTTCTTCAACCCTATCCACCAATAATTAGCTTTCAAATCTTGATACATCTTGTCACCTCCCGGGTGAACTGAGTACTTGGAGTTGTGGGCTTCCTGGAGGATTATATCTCGAAGTCCTCCATGAATAGGAACCCAAATTCTTCCATTCATTCTGATGATGCCATCCTTGACAGGTGCTAACTGCTCAGCAGTTACACCTAACTTTTCGTTTGGAAGGTTAATATCCAAAACAACATCCTTCTGTGCAGCTAATAGTCTTTCATTCATACTATTCTTCAACTCAATGCTCTTGGCATTGATCCTAATTGGTTTAACTCTTACCTTTCGGCTTAGAGCATCAGCGACCACATTCACTTTACCTGGACGGTAGCGAATTTCGCAATCATAATCATTTAAGGTTTCCATCCAGCGGCGCTGTCTCATATTAAGCTCTTTTTTATTGAACAAATGTTGGAGACTTTTGTGATCAGAAAAGATCACACATTTAGTTCCATACAAATAATGTCTCCATACCTTTAGTGCGAATACAACGGCACCTAAATCCAAATCGTGGGTGGTGTAATTCTTCTCATGCACTTTTAATTGTCGTGATGCATAGGCAATCACCTTGCCTCGTTGCATAAGCACACAACCCATACCGGTGTGTGAAGCATCACAGTATATGACAAACTCTTCAATTCCATCAGGTAAGGTTAGCACTGGAGCATTGCTCAATTTCTCTTTAAGAATCTCAAAGGATTCTTGTTGCTTCGGACCCCAATCAAACTTAACATTCTTACGGGTCAAAGAAGTTAATGGTGCAGCTATTCTTGAGAAGTTCTCGATGAATCTTCTATAATACCCAGCTAAACCCAGAAAGCTACGTATTTCGGTTGGAGTCTTGGGTGCTTCCCAATTCATAACGGCTTCTACCTTAGCGGGATCTACTTGGATACCTCGCTCACTGACAACGTGTCCAAGGAATTGGACTTCACGAAGCCAGAAATCACATTTGGAGAATTTAGCATACAACTTCTCTTGTTGAAGCAATCCTAAGATACATTGAAGGTGCTTCTCATGATCATCCTGATTACGAGAATAGATAAGTATGTCATCTATGAAGACGATGACAAACTTATCTAAGTATGGTTTGCAGACTCTATTCATGAGGTCCATGAATGCTGCTGGAGCATTAGTGAGCCCAAAAGGCATTACTAAAAACTTGAAATGTCCATATCTTGTTCGGAATGCCGTCTTAGGCACATCTTCAGTCCTAACCTTGAGTTGATGATACCCAGATCTTAAATCAATCTTCGAGAAGAAGCTCGCCCCTTGGAGTTGATCAAATAAATCATCGATCCTGGGTAAAGGATAACGATTCTTGATCGTTACCTTATTCAATTCACGATAATCAATGCATAAGAGCATTGATCCGTCTTTCTTTTTCACAAATAAAAATGGAGCTCCCCAAGGTGAAGAACTAGGTTGTATAAAACCTTTTTTCCAATAAGTCATCTAATTGAGTTCTGAGTTCCTTCATCTCAGTAAGTGCTAGACGATAAGGAGCTCGTGCAATAGGTGCAGCTCCTGGAAGAATGTCTATTCTGAACTCTACTTGCCTCTCAGGAGGTAATCCAGGTAACTCGTCAGGAAAGACATCAGGATACTCAGAGATGATTGGGATGTCTTCGATCTTAGGTTTCGGACCATTCACAGTCACTTGTGCCATGTAAATGACACATCCACTCTTAAAACACTGTGATACCTTGAGAATAGACACATTGCTGGGCAACCCGTATTGTGTATCTCCTTGAATAGTGACGGATTCACCAGAAGGGGATTTGATAATAACTAGCTTTTTATCACATGCAATTTGGGCTTGGTTGTGTGACAACCAATCCATGCCTAAAACTATATCAAACCCGGCCAATTTCATTGGCAAGAGGGATATCGGGATAGAATGATTCTTGATGGATATAAAACATCCATCAAGAAGAGTTGAAGTTGTTTCTAAGGTACCATCGGCAAGCTCTACCTCATATTTTATGTCTAGAGTCTTAATAGGCAAGTTCAGTGTTTTACAAAACTTATGGTCTACAAAAGACTAATCAGCACCGGAATCAAATAAGACTCTAGAATAATTATTATTAATGAGGAAGGTACCTGTTATGACGTTCTCGTCGTTCACCGCTTCCCTAGCATTCATTTGGAAAACCCTTGCATTGGTTTTCTTTGCCTCCTCGGGCTTCTTAACATTCTTGGGGCAATTGGTTTTAATGTGTCCCTTTTCATTGCAACTGTAGCAGGTTGCATCCTTTATATTTCGGCACTCAACAGACTTGTGCCCTTTCTTTTTACAGATCCCACATGGTTTGGCTTGTGGGTCTTGGTTGCACTTCCCAAAGTGCCTTTTATTGCAAGTTTTGCATCTGGGCTTATCACTTGACTGCCCCTTCTTGGAATTAAAGTTCCCTTTTCCTTTCTTGTTCGACTAAGGAGACTTATCTTCCTCTCTCTTCCTCTTCCCATCATCAGTGGTTTTCTTTGCCCTACTCCTTACAACATCCAAAGTGAGGGACAAAGATAGATCCACAACAGATCTATAAGTGGTTGGCTTAGAAGCCTTAACATTCCCTTTTACTTCAGGAGCCAAACCACCGATGAAACGCGTAATGCGTTTGGGTTCAGGAGTGACTAAATACGGTACCAACCTAGAAATTGAATTGAAACTAGTCACATAGGATCTACAATCCAGATCCTTCATCACTAAAGTGAGGAAATCAGTCTCTATTCGCTTGACTTCATGTTGAGGGCAATAGGTTTCCTTAACCAAATTAACAAACTTGTTACATGACAGATTGTACAAAGGAACCTTCCCAGTGGCTTGCACTAACGCTTTCCACCAAATGAGGGCATCGCCCTTAAAGGATTGTGATACAAATTTCACAATATCCTCTTTAGCACATCCACTCTTAAAACACTGTGATACCTTGAGAATAGACACATTGAGGGCATCACAGTCTCCATCTCATCTAACCATTTCATGCAATCGATTGCACCTTTTTCTCCTGTAAAATCTCTCGGTTTACAGGAGACAAAGTACTTGTAGGTACAACCCTTGGTGTACCTGGGAGTTGGCTAAAGAACAACCTGCCTCTTTGGCTCACTACCCTGATTAGATGAGTGCTGAGACTCACTTTTCTTATGAGTATGGGGTTGAGAATGGGATCTCAAATGAGTTATAGACCGAACATTGCTCGGTTCCTTAAATATCTTATCTACTGCTTGGGCAACTGCAGTATCGATCATTGCGTGCAGTTCAGCATTTGTGAGATTTACTCTTGCTTCATTATTGTTTTCTCCTCGATGGTGGCTATTTGCCTCATCAGATCCAGCCATTTTCGAGTACTATAATAAACAATAATGATATATTTAAATTATGCATTAAATCATCATCTCAATGATTAGATGGTCGTGGTATTATTACACCATATAGACCATATAAAAATAATATTCAAAGAGATATAATTCTTTATATTTTTATTAGACAGAGGAATATAAATCACACTGTCAATGTCATGAAGACATATTCATATTACACAAACCTCGTCTCGAAGGACATTTAGATGGCACAAAGCCTTGTCACAAGGATGATTATAACCATTGATCCTTTTAAGGGTCGAACAAAGTTCATCTCCTTTTTGACAAGAAGTCTATTAAAACTTTCACTGTCATTATTACACCTTTGCTTGTAAGCATACATCTCTAATGGATGTTGTGGTGTATACATCATATTGATGTTTATTAGCCATGATTCATGATGATCATATAAGCTTAAAAATAGTGGCTTGGAAAATC
Source organism: Helianthus tuberosus (assembly GCA_030545235.1). Lineage (NCBI taxonomy): Eukaryota > Viridiplantae > Streptophyta > Magnoliopsida > Asterales > Asteraceae > Helianthus > Helianthus tuberosus. The sequence continues at coordinate 34,669,201 of CM060435.1, forward strand.
CAAGTACATTAGAAAGATTGTGTGGTTTCTCCTATCGCACAATTCAGGATTGTTAACATGTTTTTCAGATGTTAACAGAGAGTTATTATCTTAAAAAGGTTGTACCATCATAGCCATTTACTATTTTGGCTAGGTTATACCCTTAAGAAAATTTATTGGCAGATCAATAAATTTGAAATGATATAGCATGGTGTAATAAAATACATATTTAAAATCGAAAATAACTTCATTAACCACGAAACGATTACAACATTTGCCCAAAAAGGGACATGGGAAAAACAACACAAACTGCCCACGCAGGGGCTACTGAAACAGAAGTAAGTCCACGCAGGGACTTGGTACATGAAAACAAAATAAACGTCCTTGCAGGGACTTATTGAAATACAACATGAAACAACAATCTCCTACTTCTTCTTGCCCTTGAGAAGGTTCATAAGACCCTTGACAAAACCATTGTGCTTCTTCTTAGTTTCGTGGGCTTCATGTTCAACCCGGTCCAACCTCTGTAAAATTTCCTGAGTTTGATCTTGTTGGTGAGGAGGAGGTTGTTGGTAGGGTGGGTATTGGTATCCCTGCACCGAGTATCCAGTTGGATTAACTGGAGGGTAAGAAGAAGGGTAAAGATGATGGTATTGTGCAGCCGTAAGATACGGATCATGAGTTCCATAATCAGATGGATAACCAGATGGGTTATACCCAGATGAGCCCGGGTATGTCGGAATTGGGTTGTCAAAACCCAACGGTGGCTGCAATGGTGCATGAGAGACTGGTGGAAGGTTAACTTCCGGCACCGTGTGTGAGGGTCCACCCATCTGTGGGTCCTCTGGGATAGGAGGGTAAGAACTTGAGCCATGAGGAGATGCAAACCGTGGTCCCCCACGTATGGACATTCTAGCATTTCTCCTTCGCCTTGGAGGCTCGGGAGGCTGTTGAGGTGGTTCCTCAACTGGTAACGGTGGTGGGGTAACAGCTTGGAGCTAGGGTTCAACCAAGGGAGGTTGGGCTGGGGAGTTATGGTATGAATGTGTAAAGAACCAGTCATACTGAGCCATCCTCTCTTGAAATGAATCGGGCCCATGGTACGGTGATCCCTGAAATGGGGAACCGCTTGAGATGCTTATTGGGTGGCCTGGTGTTCCTGTTTGCAAATCTGGATCCGGGTCATCATCCATCTCCATTTCCTGAGAAAAGTGATCCTCAGGCCCCAAAGGGTTGTAGCCCAAAAAGTTGTTAACATAATCATTTGGATTAAATTGTGCGGGAGAGTAAGTGGAATCTGAATGATGAAAAGGATGAGATTGAAAAGAGTGGTATGATTGGTTTGAATGATGAGTTCCTTGCGAAAGAAGGGAATGATGGGGTTCGATCGGAATGGGCAATCCAAAATAAGGAGGATCAGATGGTGAGGACCCCAGCGAGACAGAATGTCTTGATGGTTCAAAGCTATGGCTCCAATTATCCCTAGAGTCGGAGCCGGAAAGCGAGTCGGATGGTGTACGTCTGTGGGAGGGTCCCATGCTGCTAGACGGTCCTCCACGCATCGGTCCTTTGCCTTTTCCTCTTACTCTTGGTGGCATTCTTCCAAGTGATAACCTGTCAAGACAGTAACTATAATAAAACAATAAAAGAAAGGTTAAGAGTAAAATCCTAGGTCATTTGCCTAGACTCGAGAGTCTAAGGAATGTGTTTATTGTGTCATTGAGATTAAACACAAAAGGTTAGTGTTTAATTCACTCAATGTTGGCTCTGATACCAACCTGTTACACCCCGATATTTCAACATATTACTGGTGGGCCCGGCGGGGAGTATCGTGACGTAGTTGATATTATCATAGTCAATACACACAATATAATAGCACAGCGGAAGGCTTAGTGAATAAACTATTACAAACCATAATGTCTGAGTGTTCGAGTGACAGAATATACAGACTGGAATGTAATAAGATCCACAGGCGGATCATAAACAAATACAAAGAAACAAATAACAGACTTCAGGCATCTATGGATTTGCAAGATCCTCTTATGAAACCTAATAACTCCAGCCTATTACGAGAGGTACCTGTCAAATCAGTCTTTAAGAAGATACGTCAGTTTACACTGGTAAATACAATTAACTGACTCTTTTGAAAACATTTATGAAAATTGATTTAAATGCACATGGCACAAATCTTTTATAACTTGGGACAATTATTTAAATATAATCTTGTATACAGATTTAAATGTTTGTCTTACAATTGGGGCAGGTTGGAAGCCGGACGTGATTAACCGACTCACCACTTATAGAACCCACAAAGGAGTTATCCCCAACATGTGGGTTTATATTTTAGCATTTGCATCTGCATCTGTCAGGTGTATGCCTACACCCCGTGCATAGGTCGTGGCCATTTTCAAATGAAATGAGCCGAGGATATCCAAGACACGGTCGTATTAACCCCTAATGCTTATGTTATCAAACAAGATAGATTAAAACGGGTTATGTAAATTTATTAATCACAATCCGATTAAATGATTTCATACCCGACCAAGTGGCATTATTATAATACCATATCCCAAGCCCGTATAAGGGAAAATAAGTTAAAAGTATTTACCTGATGCTAGCAGTAAAAATCCTAAAGCTTTTTGAAGGCACCTTCTACCGGAAGCTATTTAATCTCTATAGAAGGTTTATTAACCTATTAGGATGCTAACGGGTCTTTAATTTAGTCAAGGACTTAGACCGGCTAGCTAGAAAGAGACCTTACGGTTCTAAACGCTTGATTATGCGGAGACCGGAATAGAATGTGATTTAGACCCGACAAGCTTGGATACTTGTATAATATGGGTAAACCAAACACATTCTGGAAATTGAGGATTTAATGATAAGGTTTGACCCGTTTCGGCTATTTTATGTAAACTAGTCACATAAGCCGATCCGAACGCGTAACCGCGTAACGGGTGACCAAATAAATTATATGCAGGTCTTAATTTGTTATTATGCTCAAAATATGTTAATACATCAGTAAGATGTTAACATATATGCCCAAAAAGTAATTTAAACCAAATTAAGTCCTATAAGGGCATTTTGGTAATTTTAACGCCCATAAAAGAGTTTAAATATTAAAGTGAGTTTTAGGTCTGATCTAATCAGTAAAAATATGTATTTTTATAAGTTATATCAGTAGGATATTTTATATATGTGAAATTTATCTTATATATTCTAACTATGCACCGTATGGGCATTTTGGTAATTTTACATAGGCTTTAAAGGTCAAAATAGACTTCTGAGTCTAAAAACTTTGGTTTACTGTATAATTATATAAATTACCTTAAAACATCAGTAGGTAATAAGTTTTATATGTCAAGAATAGTTTTGACCCATACTAGGTGCTAAAAATGCTTAAAAATCGGCTTAAGGGGGTATTCGGGTTAAAATAGGAAATCTGAATTTTTGATCACTTTAAAAGGTTCAAAATATTTTATTTATCATATTAAACCAGTAGCAAAAGGTTTGGCATTGAAAAGTTATGTAAAACTCATTTTATGCATGAAAAGGGTAAAACCGACAATTACCGATATCAAGCTATAAACCTATGTTATGCTCAGCCTAAAAATAAATAAAATCTTCAAAAATCCCAAAATATTATTTTACATCAGTAGGTACAAAGTTTGATGTCAAAAATTGGGTTTAAATAGGCTTTATGCTAATTACGCCATTTAAATAATAAAAAGCTCCTTAATTACGCTATTGAGCATAACTCCTATTCTAGACCTCGAATTGATGACAAATTTTCAGGACATGTCTAAATATCAGATGCAAAGGTGTTAGTCCAATCAAATTGTTAAAAATCTCAGTTGTATGTAAAAAGGGCGTTTATGGCATTATTAAGCATAATTACGATCAAGTGCATATAATTCAAACCACTAGGCACCAAGCAATATAACTCCAGAGGGTTATACTACTAAGTAATGTGGTCCTAATGGAAGCTTAAAACATAAGAGAATTAAGCTTGAACGGGTCAGAACTGAAAGTCAAAGCAAAAGTCAAGCTTTTGCGACTTTCGATTATAAACTGACCTTAGACTATTAATTGCCGGGTTAGGACTGATAAAACATATTTTAATATTAATTACCAAGTCATTAGAATGTTAAAATATAATTTAGAACCTCTGGTTTATTAGTTTTAATCATTTTCAAATATTATGTCCAGTTTTACTTTTTGTCAAACTACTTTGACCCGACAATTGACTAGTCAAACGAGATAATTAGGAGGTGCCCTTTTAAGTGTTAATCACCTACCTTAATATGGTTCTATAACCACTTTCAATTTGATCAGTGGTTAAACCATATATAATTAAAACGAAAGTCAAACTAAATTTACGATAAGTTTGACTTTAGAGTAATTAGGCTATTTAAAAAGACTAAACAAGAAATTAGAGGCTTGCTAAAGGTCCTAGCAGTCTTTTCTACACTTGTTAATCTTCTCCTACTGATGTAAGCTCCAGAAACAAGTCCTTTTGAAATTGCAAGTGAAATGTGCATATGAACACATGAACTAAGGTTCTTTATATAGCTCATTGCAAGATCATAGATCATCTCCAGGTGTTATGGAAGGCCCTAGGATCACCCCAAGTGTCCTAGTGGTTTATAAAAACCGTCTAATAGTCCATGGTTTCGAAACAAGTAAGCTTAAGTCGGTTTGGAGCTGATAACCTGCATCTGTCCAAACTGCTGCCCAGCGACAAGCTTACGGACCGTAAGCTAATATCCGTGTGGTCCGTATTCAGCACTTACGGACCGTAAGGTCATGTGGTTGCGGTCCGTAACCGAACTGAAACTCATCGCCCAGTTACCTGCTTGCGGACAGTAAGCCTAGGGCCATACGGTCCGTAACCGATGTCCAGAGGACAAAAAATTTAGGATTTCCAAATACTTGACCATGCATTTCCAAACTCGAATCTTTAGCAATGAATCAGTAGGATAGTCCATATTATCAGTCCTGCATTGTTCAGGATGCGATGCCATGCATTTGTGTCTTCCTTGGAGTCTTATAAAAATGTCCTTTGCATGAGAAATTGTCGGTTTATGGCACATGAGTTTTATTCAACCGTTTATTCAGGAATTCTTTCTCAATATTCAAAAGGGTATAGATTATATTTTATAAAGCTTTTGGGAATGTACAAAGGTCACTCAGAGGTAGAATTAACATGTTGACACGTTTAATTCCTGTAGCTTTAGAATCTCCCGATTATAGTTACAAACGGCTCGTTATATTCAATCAATCACTTGATTAAGAATATATTATCCGCGTATTGTCTCTTAGAGGCTCAAGTTTAGCATGTTGACACTTTTAGTCCAATTGCAGACATAATTTCACCATTCGTCAATTTTAGTCCTTCAGACTCAGTCTTTCACATAATTAGAGTTTAGGACACGTGTCTTATACATGAATGGACACGTTTTTACGTGGTGTTACAAATAGTCTCGATAACAAACCGTAATCAAAACCAGAACTGCACGCGATGAAACTTGTATACTCAATCTGGAAATTTTAGCGGTTAAGGAATCTTGGCGTTCGACGAACCAAATCGCATAAAAATAGTCTTATTAGATTCACAATTAAAAACCAAATTAATTGTAATCAGGACCGAGCATACGTGATAAGTTCGGCACGAAAATCGAGGAAAAATGCACGATTGGACGAGAAGGGCGGCCACGGACACGCGTCACGCGAAGGCGACACGTGTCAAAGCTATGTGGGACACGTAGTAGTCGAAGACAGGCCAACCATCCCCGTGCCACGCGCCAGGGAAAGGGGAGGCCGGCGCGCCACGCGAGGGGACCCAAAATTCAGGTATAAAAGGGCAGCAGTGGGACTGGAAAATCTGCTCAAAAGTGATCGAAAAATTCGTTCGTATACTCTTTCGTATCTCCGTTTCTTTCAATCAACGTCTTAAAACCCCGAAACTCTGCTCGTTATCAGGGTAATAACTCTAATCAACGACACGATACTATATCCGATTGATTGAAACTGATCCAACAGATGTTTAAGTGATGCCTGTATACGGCTATACTTTGTCGTTCATTGTAAGTTTTGATCTCGTGATTATCATTTAAGTTGAATTGGGTTAATATGCTAATACGAGTTCCATTGTATTCAGAAATAGAACTCATAACCAGGAAACTGTTAAACTAGAATACTTAGCGATTAAGTAAACTTAATGGTTAAGGAAACTTCCTAGCTAAGGAAGGAATCTGCCTTACCTATAAATAGGAAGCTTAGAATTCATTTTTCTTTGCTCATTTCTTCTATTCTTCTATCTATACGTTGTGTTCTAACCAATAATCACCGATACGATATTCTTTCCGATCGATTCGGGAACCAACTAACGAATGCCAAAGTGCTATCTAAATAAGACTATACTTTGTGAATTTCGTTAAGGTTCTGATCTCATGACCATCGTTAGGTTTGATATGGTTTTACACTAATACGTATTCTACTCTTTTAAACTACATGTTTAACTATCAGAAAACTCCGATCCATACCATACTATCAAACAAGATGTTTAATCATCAGAAGATTCAAGAACTATAAAGTAGATGCTTAGTTAATCAGAAGACGTAGAATCAAGAAGCTTGTTAAATCAAGACTGCATGCTTATAATGTGAGTCATTCTATTTTTATTAAATGCTTTCAAACCCTACTTGTTTTCAAAGTTATAATTACAGGGATTAAGTCTTTGTAATCTTCAATTACTGCCGGTGTGTGGGGTTTTGTATACATTACTTGATAATCTTCACCATTGGACAAAGGGTTAGCCAATGGGTGATATGACCATAGTCACAGAAACGAGTCGAGTGACAAATACCGATTCGGGGTAATTGGTTGATATAAACATTGTAATCGCTCTTAATACTGTGAATTATAACAAATGTGTTTTTGTACAAAAATGAATGAACTCACCAGTATTTCCTGCTGACCAAATGTTTTTAAAATGCGTTTCAGGTGATTACGGTAGATTGGAATAAGAGTTGTGACACGACACCAAACGACTTAAAGAAGTGGCTTATTTTATCAAATGAATTAAATGTTATTTTTATATATTCGGGTTTATCCCATATTAAAGCTACCTTTGTAAAACATGGGTTTATCCCCATCTTTTTAATAAATAAAATCCGGTGTTTCTAAACTCTGGTATTTTCCTAACTCACGGTCCTGATGAAATTTTCCGCTGCAATGTTTTTAAAATAACCACCGGTACCACTCGACTGCTCACGGCTTCCGTCCAGGGTGTGGTCGGGGGAACGTGACACACAACCAAGACCAAAGTTCGAGGCATCGCAGAAGAAAACGAAATCATCGTTTCCGTCGGGTAACGCGAGAATAGGAGCTTTGCAGAGCATATGCTTGAGAGTCTGAAAGGCTTGCTCTTGTTCGGTTCCCAAGAAAAAAGACTTGTCTTTATGCGTGAGAGAAGTAAGCGGCACGGCAATTTTAGAGAAGTCAGCGATGAATCGACGGTAATATCCCGCCAATCCGAGGAACGAACGAACATCGGATGGTGATTTTGGTGTAACCCAACTCCTAACAGCTTCGATCTTCGCGGGGTCGACATGTATACCTTGACTATTGATGATGTGACCGAGGAATTGAACCTCCTCTTGCCAAAATTCACACTTGGAGAACTTAGCATAGAGTCGATTCCCTTGGAGTAATTCAAGAACCAAACGTAGATGTTGCGCGTGTTCGGCTTTCGATTTCGAATAGATTAGGATATCATCGATAAACACGATGATAAAACGGTCAAGAAATGGTTTACACACGCGATTCATCAAATCCATGAAAACCGCGGGTGCGTTGGTTAAACCAAAGGGCATTACGACGAATTCATAATGGCCGTGTCGGGTTCGGAAAGCGGTTTTGGGTATATCTTCCTCCTGGATTCGTAACTGGTGATAGCCTGAGCGTAAATCGATCTTCGAGAAACATGTAGCACCTTGTAACTGGTCAAACAAATCATCGATTCAGGGTTGGGGATAGCTTATTCAGTTCCCTATAATCGATGCACATCCAGAATGATCTGTCCTTCTTTTTGACGAAAAGGACAGGTGCGCCCCATGGAGAGGTGCTAGGGCGAATGAAGCCTTTGTCAAGCAATTCCTGGAGTTGACTCGAGAGTTCGCGCATTTCAGACGGAGCGAGATGATAGGGAGCTTTAGCAACAAGATTTGCTCCAGGAATGAGGTCGATACGGAAATCAATATCACGACTCGGGGGTAAACCAGGTAAATCATCAGGAAACACAGAAGGAAAATCACGAACCACGGGCACCTTATCCATTGCCTTCTTTTCCTTTTCCTCCGCTAGTACGATGTGTGCCAAGAAAGCTTTGTATTCCTTTCGGAGATACTTGTTCGCTTGTATACACGACATGAGTTTGAGGTTCTTCCGTACGATTTCGCCATAGACACAAAGTTGATCACCGTTAGCGAGCAAGAAACGAATCATTTTATCAAAGCAAACGACTTCAGCACGATTTTCGCGAAGAAAATCCATGCCTACTATGATATCAAAACTACCAAGCTGCATCGAGATAAGATCGATAGGAAAGACGTGATTGTTGAGTTCAAGTGTACAGTCACAGAGAACAGAATTAACAGTGACGGTTCTTCCAGTGGCAACTTCTACGTTGAACATCGAAGGGAGGTTAGCGCGTTTACGATTCAGGAGCTTTTCGAATTCTAACGATACAAAACAGTTATCGGCTCCAGTATCAAATAAACACGAAGCATATATACCGTTGACGAGAAACGTACCATTAACCACGTTGTTATCTTCTTGAGCCTGGCGGGCGTTGATGTTGAATGCATGTCCGCGGGCTGATGGTTACTGCTGCTGCTGAGGCTGCTGCTGTTGATGTTGTTGTGCTGGCGGCTGCTGTGGCTCTTGCTTCACCACTCTGTTTGGGCAGACATTTGCAAAGTGGTTGGGATCACCACATGCAAAACAGGCTCTTACGCGAGCAGCGGGAGCAGGAGCTTCTTGTTGGCCCTGGGGAGCAGGAAGAGGAGCTAGCAGTGCAGGAGCTTGAACTTGAGCTTGAGCTTGGCGGGGACCGGTACGGGAGTTGGTAGTAAAGTGGCCGTACAGGTTGCAATGAACACAAAATCGACACACGATCCCAACTGGATGATGATAAGTATAGGTAGGGCACAGTGGGTGTGGACCAGTATATGCACGCTTAGCCGGCGGTGCATTGGTCACTAGTGCCGCTACTTGGCGGTTCTAGGGTTGCGGTTGAGAAGGGACAACTTGAAATGGAGCGGCGGTAACAGCACAATTCTTGTTGTTATTGTTCTTGCGTTTGCGGCGTGAAGACTTGGAAGCTTGCGGTGCGGCGGTTTCAGCGTTGGGAGAAGCGGTAGCTTGATGAAGACTTTTGGTGGTATTCTTGAAATAACCAGCCAACACTCGCTTGTCGTTAATCTCGGCAACTAGTAGGTAAGTTTCTTCAATGGTTGTCGTCTTCACGGCTTGCACGAAGTCAGCAACACAATCCGATAAAGCACGGATGTATTTCTTGATCGTCATCTCAGGTGTTGCCACCTGGCTGGGACAAATGATACTCAACTGCTTGACGCGGACAGTTAGACCGGTGTTATCGCCACCATCCTTCCTAATGTTCCAGAACTTGTTCTCCAGCTTCTGGAGCTCGTGGGGTGGGCAAAATTCCTTCATCATGAGTTCCTTCAACTCATCCCAAGTAAGCCCATAGGCTGCCTCGTTTCCACGCCTGTTCCTTTCGGCGATCCACCAATCCAGAACCCTGGATTGGAAAACGCCTATTGCGTTGACAGTGCGTAGGTGATCGGACATCCGCTCTGGCGTAGCGTGACTTCAATTGATTCGAACCATTAAAACATAGCGCTTGGTCCGTCTTCGCCTGTGAAGTCTTTGGGGCCACAGGCCTTACACTGCTTAAAGCTGAAAGTACCCTTTGGAGAGTCAGTCCTTGATTACTCAGAGGACTTGCTAGAGTTTTCATTAAGCTCGCTGACAATTTGCGTAATGACCTTAGCCATCTGCTTTGCGACTAGAGAAGCGGTACGCTTGTCAGAGTGATTTTTGCGTGCATCGCGGGAAGTATGCGAACCGAATGACAACATTGTCTGCAGCAGACATCGTCATATTTTTAAACACTATTTTATATATAGTTGGTTGGAATGTTATACTAATTAATTGGCTTATATATGTGTAACACTTCTATTTTCTATATTTAAAATAAAGTGTATAAAACTTATTTTATTAAACGGGTATGCTACGGGTAAGTTGACTGTTAGAAATATAAAGTACCTAGACGGACCCACGAACCGTTTAATAATTAAATTATAAAAATACATTGTATTTGAACCTACTCCGTTTTCAATGAAACTTGGTTCAAAATGTAGATAAGATTATTCTCGTTCTAATGACATATTATTGTTTTGTAATACGCCATACTTTAGAAGTTACACGCGCCAAATAAGTGAAGCTGTTGAATTAATTATAATAATAAAATAATATTAAAATAAAAAAAACTAAACTTTTGAAAATATTAGTGTACGTGTAACTTATATAATAATAGTAATCTGAATTTGTTATTTATGTATATGTGTAAGTTAGAATGATCATATGGAATCTTGGGGGCTTGGTCACCATGTTTTTCTACAGGTATAAATAGCAAATTTATGTCTTCCTTTGCCTTTCGCCAAATCCCCCTCTCTCTCTCTAAAAATCAATATTGCTTATTTTTTTTCTCTAATAATAACATAGCCCTGCCCTGTTTTAAGTGTTTTAACTCCCGATCACCGCTACCCTTTCTGATTGATCTGGAGCCCCATAACGCATGTCAAGGCACTGCCCGACTAAGTTCGTTGGGGTTCGGTCTCATGACATAGCGATAAGGTTGAATTAGGGGTACTATACTTAACACGAGTGCATTATATATTTTTAAAATAGCTCAGAAGTTATACCCAAGATTCTACTAGGAGGCTTTCTAGTTGAACCCTAAAGTTACAAAGTGGGTCCATTCTCTTTTCTCACAGTTTTATCACCTTTTTGTGATACAATTATATTTAAAAATGCTTTCCAAAATCCTAAATGTTTACCAGTTATACTTACAGTGATTAAATTTTTATATTCTATAATAACTGCCGGTATGGGAGGTTTTATACATTACTTGACCCTCGTTACTGTTGGCCAAAAAGTTAGCCAATAGTAACATGACCACAATCACAAGGGGAATTATGCCCCATTAGCCATAGCCTATAACTAATATTATTTTAAATTACTATACTAAAATATTGAATATATCTTATAAATTTATATAAGATATATGGAATGGGCAATGTTATGCGGTTGGTTTGGGACACCTAGATAGGCCAAGTTTGTCAAACTAAATTGACATGATTAATAAACTTATATATAAATAATGAAAAAGAAAAAGACCTAAATATATTTTACTAGACTATTAAACATCATATATTTTCTACAAATATAATATAATATGTAATATACTAAATTATTACATGTTATATTTGATATAAATGTATATCATAATAAAATATGTCAAAAATAATATATTCTACTTTTAATATACTAAGATTATATTTTAATCTTAGTTACGTTAATATATTAAAGAATAATATAACAATTATTTAATTAATATATTATATTTGATAAGTTATAGTAGTTTGACATAAAATGATATATTTCATTTTTTGGGCTAAGTGATTTTGTGCCATAGAAAATATATTTGACAAAGTAATGTCACGGGACACTACTAAGTCCAGAGTCACTAGTTGAGAGAATGATCAACAGTGATATGACCAGAGTCACTAGTTGAGAGAATGATCAACAGTGACATGACCAAAGGCACTAGTTGATAGAATGATCAACAGTGTTATGACCAGAGTCACTAGTTGAAAGAATGATCAACAGTGATATGACTACAATTACTAGTTGAGAGAATGATCAACAGTAATATGACCCGAGTCACTAGTTGAAAGAATGATCAACAGTGATATGACCACAATTACTAGTTGAAAGAACGATCAATAGTAATATGACCCGAGTCACAAGTTGAAAGAATGATCAACAGTGATTTGACCACCGTCACAGGAATCGCCTAGTGACCAATATAATAGTAAGATATACTTTATATCTATTACTTGATAAATTCACTATTGGACGAAAGTGAGTCAATGAGTGATATGACCACCGTCACATCGGAACTGCCACCATGTGACAAATACTGATTGAGTTTTTGGGTAAATATAAACAAATATAAAAACCTTGATGCAGTAAAGTATAATAATATATTTTATAAAAATGGAATGAATTCACCAGTATTTATTACTGATTAACTGTTTTCAAAACACGTTTCAGGTAACTTGATGTAAGGATAGTAGAAGCCAGCTATGGAGCACTGAAGGCTTAAATAAAGTGGCTATAATAAAAGAAGAAAATTATGTTTTATTTATTTGGGTTATCCCTATAAAAACAATTGAATCAATTATGGCTTTAAGCCCATTTGTTTAATAATAAAAGTTTTGGTGTTTTACAAACTCTGAAATTATTTCCTAACTACGATCCTGATGAAATTTTTCCCACTGCGTAATTAATAAACACCGGTACCACTTGACGGGTTCACGGCTCCCGCTCCCAGGGTGGGGTCGGGGGTCGTGACAGAAAGTAGTATCAGAGCCACTTGTTTAAGCGATTTAGTTGTTCTTTTAATACCTAAACTTAAATAATAAAGTTAGGAAATTAATACAAAATAACCTATGTGTTATTTTTGTAGATTTAAACGAGATGACGTTAACCCGCGCGTTGCGACGGGATGTTAATTAAGAATGTCTTTAGTGTCAATATGGTAGAGGTTTAATTAAGCTATTTTGTAGGTTTTGAGGTTTTGTATCCCACACCATAAGCTCTTTTCATGATGTGAAAAAAAAAAGTTGTAATCAAAAGATGGATAAAAATGAAAAACGTTATTGTGAAAAAACAAACCCAACTCTACAATTCAGACAATGAACATCAATCTTAATTAAAAATAAATTAAATAAATGATTACATAACATAAAAAAAATGTGAATTGTTCGTAGGCGATTACGCAGTGTCATAAAAAAATATTAAAAAGAGTAAAAGTTAATATGTAAAGTGTAAACTTAAGTAAAATAATAAAAATCAAATTTTAAATTAACTAACTTTAATATTACGTGGATTACATGTAATATATTAGTTATTTAGTTGAGATTTTTGTTATTTATAGTAGTATATAACTTTTGATATATGTAAAAAAAAATCACTGACATAGATTTTATTATATAATTTTTTATTTGTAATAGTATAATTGTAAGTTGTAACCACCAATAACTTTTATAAATGATTTTTTTACTCATTTCTTTTTGTATATATACATATATATGCACATATGATTCTTGAAAGTATTGTTTTAATTATTCTGTGATATTAATAATTGAAAATGTTTGCCATTCAGATGTCGAATGAAGTATCACATAATCCAGAAGTTCATGCTAATAATAAAAATCCTTTTGGATAAAAATGCTATAGAAAATCTAATAGCCCAAGGAATAGCTAATGCTTTACCTTTAATAATTAAAGCAGTTAAAAACCCCGTAGAACCCACCAAAGCTGTAAGTAGCAAGCATACTCGCGACGACAGTTTTAGCCATAGTGTCAACGGAGGCAATGATGATATTATCAAAACCCCATTTCCCAAGAAAAAGAAGGCGATGACTCTCGGGTGTACCTACAAAGAATTTCTAGCTTGTAAACCAACTGAGTTCTCAGGCAGTGAAGGAGCCACGGCTGCTTTGCGATGGTTGGAAAAGACGGAAGTTGTTCTTAAAATCAGCAAATGTGCCGAAGAAGATAAGGTGATGTATGCTTCCAACCTCTTCAAGGAAGAAGCCTTAGAATGGTGGAATACAATTCTTCAGGCAAAAGGAAGTGACATGGCTTATGCCATGAGCTGGGAAAAATTCAAGGAAATGGCAGAAAGGAAATTTTGTCCCCCTTATGAAAAGAAACGAATGGCTAACGAGTTCCTAAATCATAAAATGATAGATGTAAATTGTCGGGAGTATACGACGACGTTCTTCGAATATGCAAGAATGGTACCAACTCTGGCTTCGCCAGAACCCGTACTAATTTCTCGTTATATTTGGGGATTAGTTAGCGAAATCCGAGACATGGTCAAGGCAGCTAGGCCACAGACAATTGAAGAAGCAATTGAACTAGCTAACATCCTGACAGATGGGCTAATCCGCACAAGAGAAGAAAACAAGAAGAAAGAGTTGGCCCAGAAAATTTCCCAAGAATTCTACAAGAAGAAAGGAACTGAACCGTCATTGGAGCAACCTACCTGCAGAAGCTGTAACAAAAGGCATTCAGGAAGATGTCGTTTTAGGAGAACATCCTACTGTGACTTCTGCAAGATGACCGGGCATATAGAGGAAGAGTGTAGAAGGAAAACTAATATATGTTACAATTGCGGAGAGACGGGACACATCAAACCATATTGCCCGAAACTGACCAAAGCACTTGACAACAAGGCAAAAACAAAAGACGGAGCTAAGAAGAACGCGCGAGCATTCGTACTTACTACGCAAGAAGCAGAAATGATTCCAGACGTAATCGCTGATATGTAATATCTAAGTTAAGTTATTATTTGACCCTAGTACAAATAAAAGTTTATAAATAAATGCATCCTGTCAATTACTTCATCTATTCAGAACCATAATATTGTTTGGTTTTCACTTTCATTAAATCATTTATTTTGTTAGGACACCTTGTGGTGGCGTTTTCTTTAATCTGAAGCTTGCGCTAATCTCATTTTCACGCCTAATGTACGAATTTTAATTTCAGTTGATTCATTATCTTAAACAGTCTTAATACAATTATGTGTTAAGATGAGAGTACACAAATTCATATTATATTCATGTGTACCTCTAAAGATTCTCTCATTGAAAATTCTATGATATTCATTTGGTCTTTCATCATCAATTGAAAATCCTATAAAATTTATTTGAAATGAATATCCAAATCACTTCATTAAAACTTTCAATTGATTATAAACACGGTGAATTTGTTCGGTCACCATAATTATTGAACTATTTCGATCCTTACGACACCCTGCGGCGTCGATATAAAATTGTAGCTTGCGCTAATCACAATCATACGAATCATGCAAAACTACGTATGTCTTTCCTTTGATTCATCATTCAAAAATAGTCTTGATACAATTATGTATTAAGACAATAATACACTAAACTCTATTGTAATTCGGTGTATCCTTGCAATTCAATAAATGTCAACACACTGATTTTTCTCATATCATGGTTTGATAGTTGACAAATTATTTTCGTGCTTCTATTTCATTTTGAGCTTGTTGATTCTAAATCTTCCTCAATTAACAATCAAAGTAAGTTTTCCTTTGGCAAGTGAATCCTATTGTTTCTAAAAGTCATTCACAAATTGTAAACATTCGATTTAGATGTCTATTGATCATAAATCTCTTTTGACTTGAACCTAGTCACCTTGGAAACTATATCATTTAATCTCATTCATTTGACATCGATTTCTTGAATTAATTCAGTTGAACCATTGACTCCTAATTATTGTACAACTCGTATTCATAAAATTTGATGTTTTGATTCTGTGTCATTTACCTTAATACTATTTTTATTGACTAAGATATAACATAACATAACTCTAGAGGAGACATCGTAGCCCAAATCTCGGGGACGAGATTTAAAACAAGGTGGGGAGGATGTAACATTCTCATTTTTATCATATAAGAATTATAGGATTGTTTAAATTTATTAACCACTACTAACTAGTTTTATTTTTAAAATAATTATTCAACCCATATAGTTTTAAACACTATTTTATATATAGTTGGTTGGAATGTTATACTAATTAATTGGCTTATATATGTGTAACACTTCTATTTTCTATATTTAAAATAAAGTGTATAAAACTTATATTATTAAACGGGTATGCTACGGGTAAGTTGACTGTTAGAAATATAAAATACTTAGACGGACCCACGAACCGTTTAATAATTAAATTATAAAAATACATTGTATTTGAACCTACTCCGTTTTCAATGAAACTTGGTTCAAAATGTAGATAAGATTATTCTCGTTCTAATGACATATTTATTGTTTTGTAAAAAGTCATACTTTAGAAGTTACACCCGCCTGCTGTTGAATTAATTATAATAATAAAATAATATTAAAATAAAAAAAACTAAACCTTTGAAAATAATAGTGTACATGTAACTTATATAATAATAGTAATCTGAATTTGTTATTTATGTATACGTGTAAGTTAGAATGATCATATGGAATCTTGGGGGCTTGTTCGCCATGTTTTTCTACAGGTATAAATAGAAAAATTATGTCTTCCTTTGCCTTTCGCCAAATCTCCCTCTCTCTATAAAAATCAATATTGCTTATTTTTTTCTATAATAATAACAAAGCCCTGCCCCGTTTTAAGTGTTTTAACTCCCGATCATCGCTACCCTTTCCGGTTGATCTGGAGCCCCATAACGTATGTCAAGGCTCTGCCCAACTAAATTCGTTGGGGTTTGGTCTCGTGACATAGGGATAAGGTTGAATTAGGGGTACTATACTTAACACGAGTGCATTATATATTTTTAAAATAGCTCAGAAGTTATACTCAAGATTCTACCAGGAGGCTTTCTAGTTGAACCCTAAAGTTACAAAGTGAGTCCATTCTCTTTTCTCACAGTTTTATTACCTTTTTGTGATACAATTATATTTAAAAATGTTTTCCAAAATCCTAAATGTTTACCAGTTATACTTACAGTAATTAAATTTTTATATTCTATAATAACTGCCGGTATGGGAGGTTTTATACATTACTTGACCCTCGTTACTATTTGCCAAAAAGTTAGCCAATAGTAACATGACCACAATCACAGGGGGAATTATGCCCCAGTAGCCATAGCCTATAACTAATATTATTTTACATTACTATATTAAAATATTGAATATATCTTATAAATTTATATAAGATATATGGAATGGGCAATGTTATGCGGTTGGTTTGGGGCACCGACATGATAAATAAACTTATATATAAATAATGAAAAAGAAAAAGACTTAAATATATTTTACTAGACTATTAAACATCATATATTTTCTACAAATATAATATAATATGTAATATACTAAATTATTACATGTTATATTTGACATAAATGTATATCATAATAAAATATGTCAAAAATAATATATTCTACTTTTAATATACTAAGATTATATTTTAATCTTAGTTACGTTAATATATTAAAGAATAATATCACAATTATTTAATTAATATATTATATTTGATAAGTTATAGTAGTTTGACAGAAAATGATATATTTCATTTTTTGGGCTTAGTGGTTTTGTGCCATTGAAAATATATTTGACAAAGTAATGTCATGGGACACTACTAAGTCCAGAGTCACTAGTTGAGAGAATGATCAACAGTGATATGACCAGAAATATGACCAGAGTCACTAGTTGAGAGAATGATCAACAGTGACATGACCAATGGCACTAGTTGATAGAATGATCAACAGTGATATGACCACAATTACTAGTTGAGAGAACGATCAACAGTAATATGACCCGAGTCACTAGTTGAAAGAATGATCAACAGTGATATGACCACAATTACTAGTTGAAAGAACGATCAACAGTAATATGACCCGAGTCACTAGTTGAAAGAATGATCAACAGTGATTTGACCACCGTCACAGGAATCGCCTAGTGACCAATATAATAGTAAGATATACTTTATATCTATTACTTGATAAATTCACTATTGGACGAAAGTGAGCCAATGAGTGATATGACCACCGTCACATCGGAACTGCCACCATGTGACAAATACTGATTGAGTTTTTGGGTAAATATAAAGAAATATAAAAACCTTGATGCTGTAAAGTATAACAATATATTTTATAAAAATGGAATGAATTCGCCAGTATTTATTACTGGTAAACTGTTTTCAAAACACGTTTCAGGTAACTTGATGTATGGATAGTAGAAGCCAGCTATGGAGTACTGAAGGCTTAAATAAAGTGGCTATAATAAAAGAAGAAAATTATGTTTTATTTATTTGGGTTATCCCTATAAAAACAATTGAATTAATTATGGCTTTAAGCCCATTTGTTTAATATTAAAAGTTTGGTGTTTTACAAACTCTGAAATTATTTCCTAACTACGATCCTGATGAAAATTTTCCCGCTGCATAATTAATAAACACCGGTACCACTTGACTGGTTCACGGCTCCCGCTCCCAGGGTGGTGTCGGGGGTCGTGACACACAGCATCCTAAACATCTGTCCGATACGTTAAAATAAAAGTCAGTACATATAGTGTAAAGGTGAGCATACAAGTTTAATAGTGTAATAGATAGCGAAAGCGGTTTACGTATAACCAGCATGTAACATGTTGAAAAGTGAAACTAGCAAGTTATCGACAATGAAATATGCACAGACATGACTGCGAGTTGTAGAATGCGCAACACATATCACCACCGTGACACGTGAAGTAAAACCCTTAACAACCCCTATCCACGAAAGGTGCTGAGTCCAAACTATAGTACTATAGTACTATCGTTGCTAAGGTGTTAGGCAACAATCACTGTGTAAACATAACGTACAAGCATTCATCGAATAACACGTATAACATGCAATAACGGTCAGCGTATAAAAGTGTTTGCGTTGTGTGTCTATTGTGATTTGAAATAGGTAACGTATGTAACACCCAAAAGTGCGTAAAGCAAAAAGGGTTCGAGTATACTCACAGATCGTGTTAAATGAATAACACAGCCTTGGATTGAAGGGAGCGCTGAAGAGTTAGCCTGATTACAGAACGACAGCATAAGCGATGAACAGTGCGTTAAACGGCGTGTCGGTGAAACAAGTGACGGATAGTGATCCGATCGGATGACAATCCGGACGGATGGTCATCCGGATGGATGACCATTCGCTCGGATAGTCATTCGTTTGGGATGGATGTGTTTACGTATGATGTGACTTTGAAGTTTTCGTTGTAACATTTTAAAAAGAGAGAAGTATCTCTACCTTTCAGGTCGTCCGGTCGAACGGTCATCCGGACGGATGGTCTTTCGCTCGGATGGCGATCCGTTCAAAGTGAGATGTTTTAAAGATTCAAGTCTCCTAATAGAATAGTCATTCGATCGGATGGTCATCCGATCAGATGACTATTCGTTGGGAACTGATATCTTTGAAGTTTGCAAAATTGTTTAAGTGTTGAACATCACAAGTCATCTGTTCGGATTGTCATTCAATCATATGGCAATCCGATCGGACGGCAGCCCGTTCAGTAACCTGTTCATTTGTAAAACTTGTAAAATTTTCTAAGTTTAGGAAGTTTTTGCGGTTTGATCGAGACGATATGACAACGTGTCAAACAATGGAAACATCCCAAGTCCAAGTCGTCCGATCAGATGGGAATCACCCTGTCCGATCAGCAACTGTTCTTGATGAGATTTCATGTTCAACCCATTAAGTCGGTCATCTCTTCGATAGTAATCCGTTCTCAGACCAGCACATCACTAGAGAATGAGTAGAAGACCTGGAACGAGCTCAGATCCTATCGGTTTTGAGTGAAAAGTTAAGAACATTGAAGAAAAGTTTGAAATACTTGAATTAGGTTTAGATTTAGGTTAAATTAGTGTTTAAACATTGTAGAAATCCTTTAGATCTGAGTTGTTCTTGGTGGAATGAGGTCACACTTTGGTGTTCGTGTGAACCCATGATGACATCATCCTAGAACAACCCAAATCCACCGATTTCATGGTGAAAAGTTGAGATTTGTGGGTGCAATTGATGAGAAAGTGTGTGCTGATTGAGAAAGTACAAGGTTTGAGATGAAAACTTACAAGAATAACGAGGAATCGAGAGAAAATAGGCCAAGAGCATGCTAGTCGGAGGAGAGCTGTCACATCACATGTACAGTGATGTGACAGGTGAGTATTTATAGGTGGAGATGAGAGAAGAGGCGGTGTAGTGGTTCGATCGGAGGGCCTTCCGATCGGATGGCCATCCGATCGGATGGTCATCCGGACTCATAACCATTCGATCGAATGGTCCTTCGATCGGATGGTTTGTGCGAGTTGGTTTCCGACTTTTGTTTCGTGCGTTGAGCGTTGCGATGCGTTTAAGCGAGTGTCGATTAAGCGATGCGATAGTTTTAAATAATAGTTACACAAATAACATAACTAACATACAACAACATAAGTAACCTTGTGTTTCCAGTTCGCGATGAGATTGTGTTGTGATAGGGTTGCAACTGCGTTTGCGATTATTCACCTTAAACAAATAATAAACATGCACAAGTAACATATAATAGCACGCACATGTAAAACAATATCCAGAACATGCGATTTAAGTTGTGATGCGATTGCGATGAGATTAGCGTTAAGTAGACTAGCGTATAAACTGCGATTATTGTATTTACTCCACATAATACAACTAAAGTACATAAACTACAGTATCGATTACTAAGTCAAAGAGTACACGTTATAATTAAGCAAGGAATGACATATCGAATTATCAATCTTTTCTTCCTTTAACTTTGATTTTGACTTGTACTTTGACTTCGAAAGGTCAGGTTGTTACAGGATGGGTTCAATTTTTGGTTTATTAAACGTTTTTGGGCTCTTTTTGCGGCTGATTTTGTGAACATTATGGCCTATTTTGATGAAACATGTTGTATTAATCGTGGGGTTGCCTCTTCGTTCATAACTTTGGTTCCTAAAGTTAATGACCCGGTAAGTCTTGGTGAATATCGGCCGATAAATCTCATTGGCGTTATTAGTAAGGTGATTTCTAAGGCACTTGCTAATAGAATTAAGATGGTAATGAGTAAAATTACATATGAAACACAATCCACTTTTTTATCGAGAAGGTACATTCTTGATGAACCGCTTATTATTAGCGAGATTTTCTCATGGGCGAACAGGATGGGCAAGGAGTTATTTTTATTCAAAATTGATTTCGAGAAAGCCTATGATAATGTGAATTGGGAGTTCTTGATTTCGGTGATGAAACAAATGCAATTCCCTGAAGTGTGGTGCATGTGGATTAGAGGGGTGTTTTCTTCGGCGCGATCATCGATTGTTGTTAATGGTTCACCAACTTTTGAGTTCAGTTGCGAGAAATGAATAAGACAAGGCAACCCAATATCGCCTTTTCTATTAATTATAGTCATGGAGGCAATATCTAGTATGCTTAGTAAGGCTTGTGTTACAGGGGCCTTTAACGGAGTTCGACTTCCTAATGATGGGTCGTTAATATCACATCTCTTGTATGCAGACGATGCTATGGTCATGGGGGAATTGTCTTTGTTTAATTTTAAAGCTCTGAAAAGGATCTTGCGTGTATTCCATTTGAGCTCTGGTCTCCGGATAAACTTTCAAAAATCGAGTTTATTCGGGGTCAGAAAAAATATGGAAGAAGTGGCGGCTATGGCTAATGGGTTAGGATGTGGTCCGGGTGCGACCCCTTTTAGATATTTGGGTATACTAGTGGGCGCTAACATGAATCGTATCAACAATTGGGATTCAGTTTTTGAAGTGTTTAATAAACGGTTATCTCGGTGGAAGGCTAGTATATTATCTATGGCCGGAAGGGTGGTTCTTATTAAATCGGTGTTGGAAAGTTTACCATCTTATTACTTCTCGTTATATAAAGCGCCGGTGGCCGTGATAAACAAGCTTGAAGCGATTGTGAGATGATTTCTGTGGGGAGGTAATGAGGATAGGAACAAAGTTCATTGGGTTTCTTGGGAAATTGTTACGTAGCTAAAAAAATATAGGGTGTTGAGTTTGAGCAAACTTGATGAAAGTAATAATGCGTTGATGTTAAAATGGTTATGGCGGTATCGGGATGAACATGATACGATGTGGGAAAAAGTTATAGATGCGATTCATGGGTCGACAAGAAGATGGGAAGCGTTTCCTTGTAATAAACGTTTTTCGGGTACATGGAGTAAACTCGTGTCTTTTGGATCACGGTTGAAGGTTCAAGGTAGTTGTTTTGTAAATACGATTCGGGCCAAAGTGGGTGATGGGCAAGCGGTGAAGTTTTGGATTGATGCATGGTTAGAAAGTGAAGCGTTAAAAGTTTTGTATCCTACTTTATTTCGGCTCGAGAAAAATAAATGGTGTGTGGTGGCGGAGAGATTGGGGATGGATGGTCATCATAATGCTATCTCATGGAGTTGGAAAGCTTATCCAAGGTCCACTGATGAGATTCAAGAGCTAGTGGAATTGCACAGGAAGCTCACGACTTATGTGTTGAATGGAGATAAGGATATGTGGCATTGGAACAATGACTCGGGCAATGTTTTTTCTGTCAAAGAGATTCAAAAGTGGTTAAAAGGAAGTAATGGTTTGAATGCTCATTTTCTTTACAAGTGGTGTAAATGGATACCTAATAAGTGTAACGTGTTTATGTGGCGTGCGACTATGGATAGGATTCCAACCAAATGCGCTCTACGAAAGAGGAATATCAATGTGGGGGACAGTTTATGTGTGTTTTTTGGTGATTTAGATGAGACGACAGATCATCTTTTTTCGGCTTTGTACGGTATTTTGGTTTTGACATGTTGGCGTATTTGGAAGGCTGGAAATGAGAAGATTTTCTCTAATGTCGAGGAGGATTCGGTTCGGATCGTCTCGGATATAAAATCTTTGGGGTACCTATGGTTTAGAAGTAGATTTAAGAAAGGAATGGTAGATTGGAAGGATTGGTGTAAGTTTTTGTTTCCTTTGATGTAATTCTTGTTTTGGCGGTCTATCTTTAACTTGGAGATGCCGCCTTGTGTTTGGTGTTAATGAAATTTGCCTTTCAAAAAAAAAAACATGCTCCTTACATGATGGGCAATTAAGTAATTTCACCCACCTAAATAAATCTAACTTATAATAAAAGACTTCAAATAATGACACATGACATTCTCTCCTTCAACTACATAAATTTTATTTATATTTATTTAATAAATTTCTTTTAATATTAATATTAATTAATAACCAATATATATATATATATATATATTACTTATTTTTATTCTTATCTTTATCTAAAATTAATAAATAACTTCAATTTTGCAATTTAGACCCTTTTTTTTTACTTTTAACCCAAAGTTTTTCATTTTTTACCATTTAATCCCAACTATTTTTTATTTTCAGTTTTGGTCCACCATGTTTTTCATCTTTCCTAAGTTTTTCGTTTCGTTCTAAATTTTGTGAGTTAACGCACCACAACGTGCGTGTGGGGTTCAACATTTTTTCGTATATTTTTTTCCCGTTTGACTGGCCCGTCGCGTCACATCTATTTTTCTGCGTTTGACAGGTTCGTCCAAAACGCGGGTCCTGGATGGACTTAGTTATTTTTTTCTATGTTTTACGTTTCGGTTTAATTTCTCAGCAACGAGCGTGCATGATTCAAAGATTTTACGTCTGCTTTTCGCTCGTTGTTATTTTTTCCCGTTTTTATTTATTTTGTTTTTACGAGCTTTTCCGGTGTTGATGGTTGCTGACAATGGTATAGTATTGCTACTACTTAACACAGTTTTATTACAACCACTGCAACGCAGGGGCTTATACTAGTATGTCAATATATAATACATCTTTTTTTCTATACACATAGGTATTTTATCTCGTATACATTATAATTATTTGATATATTTCTTGAGTGATAATACTATATAATTTTCATTTTATAAACAAAACCCATGCCTCATCTAATTCACCTCATCTTCTTCAATTTTTCCCTCTCACACGAAGTCGACAATCAGTGACGGAACCAGAGTTTTATGTCCGGAGAGTCGCAATGTAATTTGTATATACACAAAAGTATAAACATTTATGTTTTGCAATTGATGTGCTACGACCATTTTATATTAGTAATGTTAAGTTAGACATTTTTTACCGATCATTATTTGTTTTAAGATTTTTTTAATGAAAGTTTATTATTAAAAAGCTGGATCTACATTATTAATTAGTTTTGATTTTGATGGTGTTCTTTTATAGTTAGGCTTTAATGTAACGTCTTTTTATATTCCTAGTATATATAACATTATGACGTATTCATTTAATCTATTTTAGATATAATTTTATTTAATATTGCTGCGATATGCTAATCTCTATACATATAAATAAAAATATAGTACACGTGGCTGCCCATCAACCCCTCCTTAACACGTGGCAATGTTACGTTCACCTTGCGAGACCGCCCAATTCGATTCGTCTTGAATACGATTCAACCAATTCTTTTCTCTATGATTTAAAAACCTAGATTGCTTTAATCTGACTAAACCCCTAAATCTATTTTATATGACTAAACCCTAAATCTTCTAAGATCGATTGTTGTGTATCTTCCTGTATTCACATCTTTTGTTCATAGTTTTTGATCAACAAAACAGGTAATTACTTACTCTAATTTGCTCTGATCAATTCTATGTATCAATTTGTGTTTTGTTTGCACTAAAGCTCTTCTATATGATTGAATTCTAAATCTCCTAAGATCGATTCGTTTTCAACTCGATTTAACCCAGACATATCTCCGAATACGTGAAGGTGATTGTGATTGTGAAAGCTATGTTTTTTTTATATCAGGTAGTTATAGATATATTCATGAACATTGTTATATGAAATTCATGTTTCCGATTCGCATTAACAGTTACGTAATGTTTGATTCAGTTTGTGAATTTAGGTCTATATGCGTAAAGGTCAGTGTGATCGTGAAACCTAGGGTTTTGTGTTCGATTTGGTTAAATTTGTGTATCAAATGAGGAAATCTAATCTGTGAAACGTTCTGCAGTAATAGATTCATTAACATTGTTTCATGTAATACATCTTAAAAATATACAAGAATTATTGTGTGATTGAATTAGAAGCTTGCGATGGCTAGAATAAGTTGAATCAGAATTTGAAACAAATATTAATATTGTTTCTTCAAGGATGATAATTGACAAATGTTGAACTATACTAGACTGAAGTTATTGACCTTGTGAGTTGATTAGAAGAAGTAGGTTGCATTTGCATACTGAAAAAATTTATATTTAAATACTATATTTTGTTAGAAGAATATAGTAGTATACATGGGATGAGTTAGAGAGGATAGAAATGTGTTCTGGTTGATGTATTGTGTATGGAGACCAAGAAAAACCATCGTTGATGCATATCCTAACGTAGCTTAATATCGTGAGCAACCAGAACTTTTTTTCCCTTCATGTTATTTTTTGGTTTTTGGGTCTAATTGAAGTTTACTTCTGTGAACAGATATGCTCTGTTTTCAATGGCTATTCTTCTGTCCCGAACCAGCTTCATTTGCTTCATAATTTCCGCATTTATCACATCGGTCCATCAGGACATAAGGTATGCGAACGGTCTATTTTGTAGTTACACTTAAATTGTGACCATGTGATATTTAGTAATCGAATATGATAATCACATGTCTTGATTGTTTGAGAGTTTGTGTTTATTTGAGGAATCAATAGAAAAAATGGCTAAAAACATTTAAAAAAATGAGAGATGTTATGTGAAGTGAGAGTAAAAGTCTTAGGTTTAGTGCACACCACCTCTAAATCATTTGTTTATGTTATGTGTGGGCATCAAATAAAAAACTTGAAAGTTGAATGACACCCAATTTTAGTGCATACCACCTCTAAATCATTTGTATGTTCAGATTTATATTATCATTGTGCTAACAATATTTTTGTAATCATAAATAACACATCGTTTATAAATATGTGGATCTCTATGGGTTAGCACAAACTTGACCTGTTTCGATTCGTACTAAAAGGGATATGTTTGGCCCATTTCTGCTACCATTTCATCAGTTGTTTGATTGTATTACTTCACTGCTTTGAGCTATATACATATTAACGGGTCGAATTTAGGTGTGTTTTAGCTCACACGAGTTAAATAAAAAGAAGTGTTAAATGGGTCAAAAGGTTGAAACTTGAAGGGCGTCCAAATTTAATGCATATCGGCTCAAAATCTGTTGTATTTAGAGATTTTGTATTATAATTGTGCCAACAGTATCTTTGTGATTGTTAAATAACACATTAATTACTTATAAGAATGGGGAAGTATTTGGATTAGCCCAAACTTACACAACTCAATTTGGCCCGTTCTAATTACTAAAAGTGAAGTGCTTCGCTCATTATTCCTACGGTATAGTTTTTACTTCATCAATGACCCATACATATCAACGGGTTGAATTTGGTTGTGTTTAATCTCAAACAAGTCCAATATAAAGAATAATCTAATGGGTCAAAGGGTTGAAACCTGAACGACGTCCAAATTTAATGCATACCACCTTCTGATCATTTGAAGTCATACTTAACATTAATTATATATATTTTAGAATTAATAGCATTGTAAAAAAAGAGATTCAGGTTTACCCAACCCTTCATTTTTTTCTAGATATACAATGCATCACTTAAGGGACTTGATGACTTTAAACCTGGAAATACATCAGACTATGACTTTTTTTTGTCGTCTTACATATTGATATTCTTGAATTATTAGGCAACATTTCTTGCTTGTAACATAATAGTTCTTATTGGTAAACATAGTTTATAATTAACAATTTAACATAGAATTGTTTTCGTTTTGGGAGAGCTTGCATTGTTCATCACCTTTTTGGGCACAAAACTGTGGAAAGATCAAAGACATGTATTGTGATGCATTTCTATGGAAGCTAGAAAAAGAGGAATAGGCTATGGAAGCTAGAAGAAGAGGAATAGGCTTGATGCGGTCGGTCCCCACCCAAAACATAATTTGATTATATAAAAACAAGGGTACAAGAATCTCTCAATAGAATTAGAAACATCAAATATCATCTTCGTTTGTTATAGGCATCAAATAGATCAGATGTATATGAAGAACTATTTGTAAACTATAATTTTAACTTTTCATTTTTTTTATTTTATGTAATACGTTGTTTCGATTATAAAAGTATATAGAGGTTTATGTGTTATATCGTTTTTATTATTGAGCCCGTGTAATACACGGGTATCTAACCTATTTTAATATAAATCTGTTCAATACCGCGTCGCATATATAACGCAAGAGCATAATCCACTACATTATTTAACATATCATTAATTATTACATACACTACAACGAAAGCTACACAACCATAATTCTGACTAACATATATAAAGGGGGTTTCTAGCGAAATTAGGTAAGAGTCTTCATAAGAGATTTGAGGGCTTCTTCAGATATAATTTTATACATTTCCTCAGTAAAATGAACAGCATCCCAGTAAACATATTTGCTTCTGTTAGCACAAGTAGGCAAACCTTTACAGCCTTGCCCATAGTCTAATCCTGATCCACAACAGCCCTTTGATGTCTCCACAAAACCTACCATGTATATTTTGAATTTCAAATAAATAACAATATATATAATTGTATATGTTCATGAAACTTCTTCAAAAGTTGTACTGACCATATTTTTTCGGGTTTTGAATCGTGTCCTGTATGAGTCCATAAATGTCTATGTAGAAAATTTTCATCGCTAATGATGGTCCAAGGGTAGCCATGAGGGATTTAATCTTGGAGTTAAAGGAAAGAGCTGCCTTGTTGTACTCATCATCACACTTGACTGTGCCTCTTAGCGCTCTAACGAGTGGAGAGCATCCGAATGGTTCCATTCCCACCACCGCCAATCGCGTTGCTCCTTCGGCATGCATTGCCTATGAAACCAAACATTTTTGTTATGACATGATGTCAAAGTCTGACTAGTTATTATATAAAAAAAAAGTTTTTTCATGTACTAAGCATGTCGGGAAGATGACACATCTCTAACCCAAAAGTTAGTAGATTCCTATTTGGACCAGCTAGACATAGCAAACGGTATAGTAAAGACTCAAACATTAAAAAAGAAAAAAAATACCATAAGTTGTGCTACGTACGAGCAAAGTTGTAGAGCTCATAACCAGTGCACGAAATGATCTTGTCGAGCAAGATCATGCGGCACATTGACAAAGTCCCAGCTATAGTACCCGAATTTCATCATTCGA
Source organism: Helianthus tuberosus (assembly GCA_030545235.1). Taxonomy (NCBI): domain Eukaryota; kingdom Viridiplantae; phylum Streptophyta; class Magnoliopsida; order Asterales; family Asteraceae; genus Helianthus; species Helianthus tuberosus. The sequence goes on from CM060435.1 coordinate 34,697,324, forward strand.
GGCTCCAATTTCATAACTAAAGATTTTCCGCAATTTTGCAATTTCCAGTTTTTAGGGTAAAAATGTGTAAAACACCCATTGTCTTAATTTATGCATTTATTATGTTTTTAAAATCTATATTTATATAAAAGCTGTCAAAGTCGAATATTTGACAATGTCTTGCATAATTATAAATTCCTATAAAAGGGCCCTTACTGCATTATTTTTGGCATTCAATTCTATGCTATTTTCTTTTAAGAATTCTCCCTATTTACTTGTTCTCCCTCTCCTTTTTTAACGGAAAATTTGGATCGCTGGCGGACCATTGGAGTATTATCGTGTCACTAGCGAAACCATCCGATCAAATCCATCTTCACTAGGCAATAATGCATATACACCAATTCAGAAGAAAACCCAATAAATCTAGAAAAACCCCCTTTTGGGAATGAACTAGGACCTAATGGACGAATGATCCATAAGCCTTATCACACCTCCAAGATGGCACTAGGCTATCAGATTCCTAAACGTGGGAACAAATCTAGCTATCACATTTATTGTTTGTTTTTAGACAATCATCATTAAAATGTTTACGTATTTCAGTAAGGGGCGTAGCTAGTGTGAAGTGGGGGGTGCACCCGCCCTCTACAATGTTTCGGTTACAAGTGTAAAATTTCCTATTTTTCGTCCGAAAATTTTAAAATTATATAGGATTATCCCTCAATTATTTTGTTTAAATATTTATACAATATATAAATTGGGTCCCATGACTTTCCATCCCCTCTGAACTTTTGGTCAAGCTTCGCCATTGATTTCAATAATATGGGTTGTTATTAATGTTTCACTAAGAATAAGATTAGTTAAAAACAAATACATAAGATACATACCTTGATATATTTGGTCATGGCAGAAATCAAGAAATCTTGATACTTGTCTATGGTGAATTGCTTAGAACGTGTAGGCTCCAGATAATAGTTTTGTAGGAAGTCATTAGTACCCATGCTCAGTAAAAACACACTATTTGTGACGATTTCTCGACCTCTTTTCTTCCCCACCACCCTTCCTAGCCTTGCCTTGTATTCCCGAAAATACTCCAGTTGCTTTGACAGTGATATCACATTCTATTTCATGCAAAAATAATTCAATCAAAATGAAAATACGACCACTTTGCGACCAAACTTTTAATTTTATATTTAGATTAATTTTTTTTTTTTTCAATTTTTCCTTTTTTTTTTTTTTTTTTTTTTTTTTTTTTTTTTTTGCAGTAGCCAGAAATTTTTTGTTAAAGTTATTCTGCAAAATCTTCTAAAATAAGAAGTGCACAAACACACAATGGATCGCAAAATATAACACAATATCCTGCAAAATATAACACAATACCGAAAAATATAAGACAATGTCCAATAAAAAAGACACAATAAGTCACAAAAAAGAAACAATAACGTAAATATAGAAAAACACAAAATGATAAATAAAAAAGACACAATAATGTAAGCAAAAATTCTAAAATCTACAAGCTAAACATCTAAAAGCTCAATGAGACGGTTTTAATGCCGCTTGAATGAGGTCAATCGAAGTCTATTTAATACCCTTCTTACGATTTCTTATTTTTAGAAAACTTTGTATTTGATAATAACCCGTAATTTTTGGGACCAATCTGCGACCGAACTTTTTATTTTATATTTAGGTTAATTTATTTTTTTGGTTTTTCCAACTTTTTTGCAGTAGCCAACAATTTTTGGGACCAATTTGCGACTGGTATTTATAATAAAATCTTGGTTAATTATATTTTACCATTTTTGCAGCCACATTAGGACTTAGAATAAGTGGTCACAAAATTTTTGACCGTTCTGTTGCTTATTTGTGTCACTCTTAAATTAATGCCTATCTTAATATTAGTTGTAATCAGTCAATTTGCTAGCATGTATTTCCAGTTGCAAATTTTGATAAAATGCTAAGTTTTCTAGCAATGAACATCTTAAAGAGTATTACCGAGAGCTGCGCTGTAAGATCATCGTAACCAGAACCACCTGATGCAAAACTAATACCCTTAACAAGTTTCGCATTCGTCAAAATTGGATCAAGATATGCGGGTATAGCTTTCGTATGACCCAATGCATCCGCTGGAAAACAAAACAATGAAAATGATAAAGTATACATAAACATCTTATAGGGGTTGGGTAAACGTTTCCTTTTTTAACGTGAAAAGATGGAATATAAATGATTTGACAACTAACGTGAAAAGATGGAATATAAATGATTTGACAACTTTAAGAGGTACGACTAGTAAAAATGAACTTGGTACGTTTAGCGCAACCCTATTTATAACAGCAAAACCTGATTTTGCAAAGAGTCAAATTTGTGCTATACCAATGAGATCAGTGGCAAGTCTTCCGTTAGTAAACCGACCGGTGGGTCGACCGTCGTAGAAGTCTTTACCGTAAGGCAAGAAGTTAACCTTTAGGTCCGTCATAAGGTTATTGTTGTTACCAGGATCGACACTAGAGTCACCAAACACGTAAATGCAGGACACATTGTTGTTGGCTGCAATACGCCTTAGTTGTGCTACGTCTATAGCTTTTGCATGTACAACCAGCACAGCCAAGAGTACAACAAAAGGCTTTATGAATACCATTTTAGGGTTTAGTAGTGTGAAGCTACTCTGTTGATGGTTAGATTTGAGTATGACTGACCTCTCTTCTGGAATATATTAACAGGCAACAGTAACACAGGTATTTAATTTTGTTAGGTTGAGACTTAAATGATTTATCAGAATAACAGATCAAATTTATTATTTCACTCATGTAGTTATCATGTAGCTAAGGGTGTAAACGAGCCATGCAGCTAATGAGCTGCTTGAGATCAGCTCGTTAAAAACTCCAATCAAATCAATCTTAAACAAGCTCGTCGCAAGCCTAAACGAGCCTATAATTATCATTTTATATAAAGTTTATGATAAAATTACTAATAATATATCGTATATTATATATAATTTACATATATATAAAAGTAATATTAATTAATATATACAAATAATATTAAATAAGCCGAACTCAAACTTGAAAAACTACTCACGAGCTCGAGATCTCATAAGTTAAATGAAGCACTACATCTGGCTAGGTATTGCCTTACTGTTGGGAATTTTAAAAATAATATTATATTATCAATTAATATAATGATTATTTAATAATTAAGTTAAGATAAATGAGAGATCTTGTGCATTAAGTTTGTGTGTTGGAACCATAAACATGTGGAAAATGGAGCTTGTCCCACATAGGTGGAGAGATAAATCTTTTGTGGATTTATAATTAGAATTCTCTAAACGTATGTATTCTTGTGTGACAACTCACACCCAGTGGTTGCCAGGAGGGTGCGAAGTACCCGACACGCGCCCGCGCCCAGGCATGGGACCGGGACAAGGGCGATGGGCGCAATGTGGCGCTTTGATGGCGCGCTTGTGGTCAACTAGAGACTGTTCAAGTTCCTAACTGAAAAATGGTTAAGTCTCTGAATTTATTCTTATTGAATTTTGTATTCAATAGAGACTGATCATTTAGAATTCTAGTCTGTTGTTATATACAAAGCTTTGTGCTTTGATTTAGATACACGAGAGACTGAAACTCGTATGGTTCATACAACAAACACAGCTTCTAACGAATTTCCGAATTTTGGATCTCTACGCACTCTTGTTTCAGGTATTGTTTCAGGTGCTAGGCTAATCTCGGCAGTGCGACCTGCTTAGGCTGTTGTACCCTTGGAAACAGACAGGTTCACATGGGTAGCCCGAAATCTGTTTTAAGGGAAGCGTGATCTTCTCATGCCTCAGTCATCATCGTTTTATGTTTTTCCTTATTTTCTTTTGTAATATGTTCTTAGTTTAGTTTAAATTTCTCGTATTGTATTTCCTTCCAGATTGGTTTAATTTTTCTTTAAGTATTGTTTTTAGAATATTGATAAATAAAATTGTTATTTTATTTATTTGTGAACGGTCGTCCTACAAGCTTAAAACAGATCTTTAAAACCCGTTCACTGTTTGTTTTTTTTTTTAATTTATAAACAGTTTGTTTTGGTTATTAGCAAACTTTTGGAGTTTGTATTGGTTTTCTGCAAACCAATTTTTTTCCGCAATAAACTGATTGAATTTTATTCTTGTTTCAGAAATTGCTACTGTTGCAGCAACCACATCAACCACCGTTGGATCCACATCCACTACCATGGGACCATTGGTTGGTACCCAAGCGGCTCAAGCAGTTGCTAACCATGCTGAAAAACCAGAGAAGTTTATTGGTTTGAACTTTAAGAGTTGGCAACAAAAGATGTTGTTCTATCTGACCACTCTAAACCTTGCGAGGTTTTTGACGGAGTCTCCTCCTATTCTCGCAGAAGGGACATCTGATGTCCAATCTGTGAGTGCTGTTGATGCTTGGAAACACTCTGAGTACCTATGCCGCAACTATGTGTTGAATGGCCTATCAGACGCCCTGTATAACGTGTATCTCAAGGTTCCAACTGCCAAAGAATTATGGGAGTCATTAGAACGGAAATACAGGACTGAGGATGCAGGTACTAAAAAGTATGTTGTTGCTAGGTTTTTGGACTATAAAATGATTGATTCAAATACTGTGATGAGTCAAGTCCAAGAACTGCAGATTATTCTTAGTGACATTCTGTCGGAAGGAATGAATCTGAGTGAAACATTCCAAGTGGCAGCAATTGTTGAAAAGTTGCCTCCTAGTTGGGTGGACTTCAAGAATTACCTTAAGCATAAGCGAAAGGAAATGACTGTAGAAGACCTTGTGGTCCGTCTTCGTATTGAGGAGGATAACAGAATATCACACAAAGGAAGTCAAGTTGAAGCTTCTACAAAAGCGAACCTTGTGGAACATGGTCAATCCTCGAGGGGTCACAAGGGTAATAAAGGCCACAAGTTCAATGGAAAAGGGAAAAACAAAGGTGTTGATCTTAGGCTAAAGAAAGGTGGTGTGAAGAAGAAGGTTGGTCCCTTTAAAGGGAAGTATTACAACTGTGGACAAACTGGTCACCGTGCTGACCAATGCAAAGAGCCTAAACATGACATGGCTCTTATGGTTGATGATGATGGTATGCCATTAGTGGCCATGATTTCAGACCTCACTGCCATGGCGGAGGAGGTAAATTTGGTGGCTAACGAGCCAAAAGGGTGGTGGGTTGATACTGGGGCAACCCGCCATGCGTGCCCAGATAGGACCCTCTTTAATACGTTTAAAGAGGTGGTGGGAGAAAAGTTGTACATGGGTAATGCTGCTACAGCTGATATCAAGGGAGAAGGTGATGTGATCTTGTAGTGGACTTCTGGGAAAGAGCTCACTTTGAAGAATGTGCTTTATGTTCCAGACCTGCGCAAGAGTCTTGTGTCGGGTTAGATGCTTAACAAGCATAGCTTTCGTTTGGTTTTTGAAAGTGATAATTTTGTTTTAACTAAGCGTGGTATGTTTGTTGGAAAGGGCTATGCCCAAAATGGCATGTTTAAACTCAATGTAATGGCTGTTAAGAAAAACATGAATAAAACTGCTAGTACTTATGCTTACTTGGTTGAGTCTCCTAATGTTTGGCATGGACGTCTTGGTCATGTAAAATTTAATTTGTTGCGTCGTTTAATTAAATTAGATTACATACCAACTTTTGCCATTGACTCTAAAACAAAATGTAAAACTTGTGTTGAAGCCAAACAAACAAGCTCATCCTTCAAATCAGTTGAAAGAATAACTGAACCCCTTGATCTGATTCACACTGATGTGTGTGACTTAAAATCAATTCCCGCCAGAGGTGGTAATAAATATTTTATTACATTTATCGATGACAATACAAGATATTGTTATGTTTACTTACTTAAGAGTAAGGATGAAGCAATTGACAAGTTTATCTTGTATAAAGCTGAAGTTGAGAATCAACTCAACAAGAAAATAAAACGTGTGAGAAGTGATAGAGGAGGTGAATATGTTTCACCATTTGGGGAATTATGTGCAAAAAGTGGCATAATACACGAGTGTACCCTTCCTTATACACCACAATCAAATGGCATCGCGGAGCGAAAGAATCATACACTAAAAGAAATGATGAATGCCATGTTGATAAGTTCTGGGGTGAGCCAGGACATGTGGGGGAGGCCATTTTGTCGGCCAATTTTCTGTTAAATAAAATACCTTTCACGAATAAGGATGTAACACCTCATGAGTTGTGGTGGGGACACAAATCATCCTATAAATACTTAAAAGTGTGGGGGTGCCTGGCCAAGGTGATTGTTACACCCCCTAAGGCATTTAGAATAGGGCCAAAAACTGTTGATTGCATTTTCATTGGATATGCCAAAAACGGTAGCTCACATCGTTTTCTTGTATATGAATCCAAGAATCCTGATGTGCACAAGGACTCTATCATAGAGACAAGGCCAGGAAATGTTACATACTTTGAAGAAGAGTTTCCAATGTTAGTACAAAGTCATGCAAGTTCTTCAACAACCAATCATGCAAGTTCGTCAACAATGGTTGATGAGATTGTTCGAGAGGATACTAAAGAACAATCAGAGGCTGAAGAGGGTGAGCCAAGAAGAAGTAAAAGGCAAAGGACTGAGAAATCCTTTGGGCCTGGCTTTCTTACATTCATGGTTGAGAGTGAGCCTCAAACCTATCGAGAAGCAGTCACATCTTTAGATGGACCTCAATGGAAAAAAGCCATCAAGAGTGAAATTGATTCTATTTTGCAGAATCATACTTGGGAGCTAGTAGATCTTCCACCAGGGTGCAAGCCACTTGGATATCGGTGGATATTCAAGAAAAAGATGAAAGCTGATGGCTCTGTCGACAAGTATAAGGCAAGGCTTGTGATCAAAGGGTTTAGACAAAAGGAAGGTCTAGACTATTTTGACACATACTCGCCTATGACCAGAATAACCTCAATTAGATTGGTGCTTGCAATTGCAGCTTTGAGAAATTTGGAAATACATCAAATGGATGTAAAAACTACATTTCTCAATGGGGAATTAGAGGAAGAGATTTACATGGAGCAACCAGAGGGTTTTTCTGCTCCTGGCCAAGAGGGCAAAGTGTGTAAACTCGTTAAGTCATTATATGGCTTGAAGCAAGCTCCAAAACAATGGCATTAAAAATTTGACCAAGTTATGCTTAACAGTGGTTTCAAAATAAATGAATGCGACAAATGTGTCTATATGAAAGACACTTCTAAAGGTTATGTGATCTTATGCCTTTATGTAGATGATATGCTTATCATTGGGAGTGATGATAAGATGATCAAATCTACTAAAGACATGTTGAAAGCGAGATTTGACATGAAAGATATGGGTTTAGCAGATGTGATTCTTGGAGTAAAAATCATTAGAACCCAAACTGGTTTGGTGCTAAGTCAATCTCATTATGTGGATAAGATCCTTGAGAAGTTCAATCCTGGGGACACGAGTGAAGCTCAAACTCCAATTGATACCTCTCAACATTTGTCAAAAAATAGAGGCGAGAGTGTTGCTCAATTGGAATACTCAAGGATCATTGGTTGTCTTATGTATCTCATGTCATGTACTCGACCAGACTTAGCATATGTTGTAAGTAGGCTAAGTAGATATACTAGTAATCCTAGTTCAGAGCACTGGAAGGGTATGATAAGATTATTAAGGTATTTGAGATACACGAGAAATTATGGACTGCATTATGGCCAAAATCCAGCTGTTGTGGAAGGATTCAGTGATGCCAACTGGATATCTGATACGAAAGATTCTAGATCTACAAGTGGTTATGTGTTTACCCTTGGAGGAGCAGCTATATCTTGGAAATCGTCCAAACAAACTCTTATAGCTAGATCCAAGATGGAATCTGAGTTTATCACGTTAGATAAAGCTGGAGAAGAGGCAGAATGGTTGCGTCAATTCTTGGAATATGTTCCAAGATGGCCTAAGCCTGTGACTGCTATTTGCATACATTGTGATTGCCAATCAGCTATTGGTAGAGCTCAAAGTGCAATGTATAATGGCAGATCAAGGCACATGCGACTTCGGCATAACACGATACGACAACTACTCTCAACTGGAGTTATCACAATTGACTATGTGAGGTCAAAGGATAACATTGCGGATCCGCTTACAAAAGGCTTAAGCAGAGAGGTAGTACATAAGTCATCGATGGGAATGGGTCTAAAGCCCTTGGAGTAAGTTTGTACAATGGAAAGCCTATCCTAGAAGATTGGAGATCCCATGATCTAGGCTCAATAGGACCACCTAACTGTACGAACTGAGATCACTGTGGGGGAGTACCTCAACATACAAAGGGAGTTACCAACTTCCTAGTCCATTCCTAATTAAAATCAGTGATATCAAGAGAGGTTAAGCATATGGCTTTTAATGATTTGTAAATCACCTATGTTAGAGAGAAGTGGGGTCGCTTCAAATGGAATTAGGGGCACAATTCCTAGAGCTCTCGCAGAACCAGGATGGTGCTCCATGACCATAACGGACACAACTATGAGGGGTTAGCCAGACCAGGAAGAGTAATGTGTGATATGTAATAACGTCTACGTAAAAAGGGGTTGGTTCAAGGACATCGCGTCTACTAACCGCTAGGAGACTAAGTATATGTCACAAAGGAGGGTTCAAAGGGAAACCTACCTATCCTGCATTACTTAACCGCCGAAATCTTATCATGACACTTGAGTGTACGGGACGATCTCCATTCATGTGGGGGATTGTTGGAAATTTTAAAAATAATATTATATTATCAATTAATATAATGATTATTTAATAATTAAGCCAAGATGAATGAGAGATCTTGTGCATTAAGTTTGTGTGTTGGAACCATAAACATGTGAGAAATGGAGCTTGTCCCACATAGGTGGAGAGATAAATCTTTTGTGGATTTATAATTAGAATTCTCTAAACGAATGTATTCTTGTGTGACAACTCACACCCAGTGATTGCCAGGAGGGTGCGAAGCACCCGACACGCGCCCGCGCCCGGGCGGCACGGGACCGGGACGAGGGTGCAATGTGGCGGTTTGAAGATTCACAAAAACAAGTGTTTAACATGGTTGGCATAATGTGTTCAACATGTTCTTAAACACACATCACGTATCCTTAAAGTAATTTATTATAAATGCTCAGTGTTGACTTGAGAGTTCAAAAATCAACATATTTTACCTGCCTCATATAGGCAACAGTTGATCTCAAAGCCGAATTGTCCATCGACTATGGTTTTCTTATGCCCTCAAGTTATTTAACTTTTGACCTTATTTTCAGGGCCAGCCCTGGAGGTGACCGGGGAGGACCATCGGCCAGGGCCCGTGATTTCGTAGGGCACGTAATTTTAAAAAAAATCCAATATTATATATGTAAAAAAAATTAATAGGGTATAGCCAAACAAATACTAACATAACATAGGCCGACTTACAAAAAAAAAAAATCATATGGTTTAGATTAGTTAGCCTATTGGGATTAGGTTAGAGAGCCCAATACCCAAATGATTGTTGAAGACTAAATTGTTGGTAATTTATACAAAAACGATCGTCAAATTCAGGCCCGTATTCTTTTCTTTTCTTTTGTCGAATTCAGGTATGATTTAAACTGTGAATAGTTGATTCACCAATTTGCTATCAAGAATGCAAGGAGGAATTCACGAATCATTGGTTAGCTATTAGCTTATTACTTTTTACGGTATGTCACTCATTCGAATACTATATTTTGTATTTTTTTTAATTGCATTGTTTATCGAATGCTATATTTTTTACAACGGTTCACGGTTGTATGAAAAACTAGTTTAAATTATTTATTTTGTTAAGGCCCGAGTGCACGTTTTTTCGAGCTCGAACAGGGTACAGGAATTCTGAGGGCCGGCCCTGCTTATTTTAGTTGATCAATTCTTTACCATCATATGATCATATCTCGATCGTGCATCAATCATTCTTTCATTTTCCATTTATTCTCGATATTCATTTATAGTTTGATGTTGTAGACTTGGTGATATTCAAGAATTTAAGATATGACGATATGTCTATATTTAGCATTTATATCAGGTTCACAATTTATGTAGGCTCGTTCTAACCTTTTTGTAGGCCCAAGGCGAAATAAAATTTTGAGGCCCTCTTTTCCTTCTTTGATTGTTATAAATGATACGTCTTTATCCATGTTTGTAACCAAACAAATCTAAAACAATACGTTTGCACTAATATTAATACCTAGAATATTAATTTTCTTTAAGTGGGGGCCCTATATTTTTGGAGGCCATAGGCCCAAACCTAGGTTACTTGTACTATAGTTCCGGGCTCTTACAAAGTATGGGTAACAATGTAGATTCATCTTATCAAACACCATTTGCAATTTTTTATGGTTTGCATGGGTGGTAGATACACAGTTTTTTATGCATACAAACGTCAAACACACATGTATGTAGATACGTCTGATTAAAATACGAATGACGAAGACAATAGTTGGGCAATAATGATAGTGAACAAATCACCAATTTGATGATTTATTTTTGAAGAGATACACATTTATACAATGACGGATCTATAATTTTTTTACGGGGGATACGACTTGTAACAACCCAAGTAAAACGCACCAAGATATTGTCCACTTTACCTCTGATGGGTTGCCCATCCAGGAACTCACGGTTTTATTTTTACCCGACGAGTTGCTCGCCCAGGCAAAACGCGTATTGGTAGAGAATGTTTCAACCCCCTAAGGGGGTGGAGATGTAAATCCTACATCGGTTAAGGAGGAGAACGAAGCCTTCCTTATAAGGGGGTGATAATCTTCTCTACCAAGGTGTGTTTTGCCTGGGCGAGCAACTCGTCGGGTGAAAACAAAAACGTGAGTTCCTGGATGGGCAACCCATCGGGGACAAAGCGGACAATACATTGGCACGCTTTACTTGAGCTGTTACACAACTAGTTGGGTTAAAACAAGGCGGGTCAAAATGAGTCGGGTAAGACTAAGTCATACTTGTCCACTTAATGATATTGTAGAACCATTCATAGTTATTTACTGAGTTAAGTTCTTTTTGAGTCCCTGTGGTTTGTGTAGTTTAACTGTTTGAGTCCAAAAATCAAACTTGTCTTGATTTGAGTCCCTGTGGTTTTGTATTTTTAACCATTTGAATCCAAAATGCAAACCTCATCCAAAAACCATTTGGATTCAAATGGTTAAAAATACAAACCACAGGGACTCAAATCAAGAAAAGTTTTTGCATTTTGGATTCAAATGGTTAAAAATACAAACCACAGGGACTCAAATCAAGACAAGTTTGGTTTTTGGACTCAAACAGTTAAACTGCACAAACCACAGGGACTCAAAAAAAACTTAACTCTTATTTACTTAATAATACGATAAGTTTCACTTCAAGATGATTCTTTTTTTAAGAAAATTGTTTAGATTTTTTTTTTTTTTTTTTTTTTTGTGTACTTAGGTCATTCAAATTTGTACTCCTTGGACACTTGGTACATTCAAAAACAAAAGCTATAGCCACTTCCGCTAGATTAAGGACTTGTTTGGATAAGCTTATTTTACCTCCTTATAACAACTTATTGACTTGTTGAAAAAAGAGTTTTTGTAAAATGGTGTTTGTGTAATAAGGTGAAAATGAGCTTTTTAGACGTTGAAAAGGTCACTTGTTTGCGACTTTTCTAAAAAAAGAGATAAAGAGGTTAGAAAGTCAATAAGTAAAAATGGAAAACTCATCCAAACATGCCTTAATAAAGCACTTGAGCTAATTTAAGAGAATTTTACTGTTTGCCTTTAAATTAAGACAAAACTGTTTGCATATTATATTATATATATTGTTGTTAAAGAACGATGAATAGTAATTTTAAATTTAAAATAATATATAGTTTTTTAATACTTTATTATTTTAATATTATAATACCTTATTATTATATTTACTTTCATCATGTTTCTTTTTTTTAAATTTTTTTAACCATATTCCCTTTTTTATTTATTTTTTTCATAATTTTTAATAATATTACCTTTATCAATCAATTTAATAGTTTTTTTAATAACTCTTTTTGTTAACTAAAAAAAACTTAAGTACGTAAATGTGTTTACCCCCCCCCCCCCCCAGATTCCGATACAAGTGTTAAATTTAAAATAATATATAGTTTTTTAATACTTTATTATTTTAATATTATAATACCTTATTATTATATTTACTTTCAACATATATCTTTTTTTTTTAATTTTTTTAACCATATTCCCTTTTTTTATTTACTTTTTGTTTTCCATAATTTTTAATAATATTACCTTTATCAATCAATTTAATAGTTTTTTTAATAACGGTTATTTGTTAACTAAAAAAAACTTAAGTACGCAATTGTGTTTACCCCCCCCCCCCCGGAGTTTCCGATACAAGTGTTGTTAAAAATGAAGGTGTATTCAAACTAGAGTATTTATTTGGTATTGGTTTACGGTACGATAATAAACTAAACCGATTCTACCGTGTGGCTTTCGGAACAACATTCTTCATTTTCAAATATCGTTTGTTTAACATTATCATTTGCTCTGTTTCGCCGCAACGCGTGACACCAATAAAAACTAGTTAAATATGAAAATAAAAAAGAAATCCATTGAATATTGGCCAATAAAATTAGAAAATTCAAAACTGTGCATTTAAGAAAAAAAGTTAAGTGGGCCGAAGACTGATTGGGCGAGGCCCACCCTACCTCCTGAATGCATCCGGCACTGCATTTACATTTATAAGAAATATAAGGGGTTGGAGTGTTGGACTTTGTCATGTTTTACATGTAGTAGGTCAAAGAATTAAAGTTTATTTATAGCATTCATTTAAAAAAAAAGATCAAATAAGTTGTAACTTGTAAGTGCCAAGTGCTTTAAAAATCATCTGAAGAGAATTTAAAAAACAAAAGATCTCATAATTTATTTTGTAAAATGTTTATATTTTTGTTACAGTGATATAATTTTTTAAATCATATTGACATATTATTTAGTTTAATCAACATGAACAAATTGATTATAAATTTATTTGAATTTTTCTAGTTTAAAATAGCATATGTTAATATGCTCTGGTTCACTTGATTGTAAATTTATTTGAATTTATCTAGTTTAAAATAGCATACGTTAATGCTAACGTGTGCTAGTTCATTTGATAAAGACTCTTGCCTTTTAGTGGAAGGTCTTGAGTTCAATTCCAAACAAAGCTGACAATTTAGTGTAACTAGGATTGAGACCCGCCGCAATGCGGCGGGGATTCTTTAGTTATAACTAAGTCGATCTAGGACCCGCACGTTATGTGAAACCTGTCAAACGGGGAAGAAATAGACGGTGTAAAAACGTTCACCCACAGACGCACGTTGCGTCGTGTTAACTCGCAAAATTTAGATCGATACGTAAAAACGTTAAACCAAAGACACAGTCGATCTAGGACCCGCACGTTATATTAAACCTGTCAAACGGGGAAAAATAGACGATGTAAAAACGTTCACCCACACACACACGTTGCGTCGTGTTAAGTCAAAGACGCACGTTGTGATGTGTTAAGTCACAAAATTTAGAACCAAGCATAAAGCGAAAAATTTACGGAAAATAAAAACTATAAAGGACCAAAGTTGAAAGTAAAAAAAGTTGTGAGAATAGATTGCAAAAGATAAAAAGTTTCGGGTTAAAAGTAAAAAAAACAAATAGTTTTGGGTTAAAAGTAATTTATGGAATACTTTTGGGTTAAAAGTAAAAAAATTATTTTTTTTTTGGAAAACCCCCAAAGCCAAGGTTACGACAACTATATGCATAACCATTTTTTCTTTGGAAAACCCCCAAAGCACACCCTGTGTTGCGGCGGGGCGTAAAACGGGGCCAAATAGTACTAATGTCACACAACCGTTATCGACCACTAACACTGACTCGACCTAGGATCTGCGTGTTGCGACGAACCTGTCAAACATGAAAAAATATAGGTAAAAAAGTTGAACCACATATGCACGTTGCGCCGTGTTAACTTGCAAAATTTGAAACAAAACATAAAAAAGTTGAACCACATTCGTACGTTGCATCGTATTAACTCAAAAAATTTAGAAGTATACATAAATCGAAAATTTGCCAAAGATGAAAAGTATAAGTGACAAAAGTTGTAAAGTTAAATTGCAAATAATGAAGAGTTTTGGGTTAAAGTTAAAAAAAACAAATTATGTAGGGTTAAAATTGAAAAGGGTAAAAACCTTTGAGTTAAAAGTAAAAAGTCAAGTTTTTTTTTTTTTTGAAAAACTCTCAAAGCACAAGTTACAAGTTGTTATGCACAAAAAGTTTGCTTATTTATATATGAAATAATTAGTAGTCTTATAAATTTGTATACCATTAGCGGTTCAAAAAGAAATAGCATTTTGCATAAATAAATTATATTCATTTCATTAAAATTCAATTAATACGGCACCTGTCCATGCCTCTAGTAACGAATGCTAAAATAATGAATCAAAACACTACCATAGATGTAATGCACTGAAAGATGACAAATTCTCACTTATTAGAGATATATGACTCCTAAGAGGGAGATTATAGGTTCAAACCTAAACACCCGAGAATAATTTAAAATTATAAGTGTAAAGTTATGGTAACATTAGTTTGAAATTATTAGTGTAAAGTTATGGTAGCATTTGTCGTTAAAAAAAATTAAAATGTATTATATTGAGTCTCAATAGAAATATTTAATTTGTGTACAAGTGGTATTGGATTATTCAATTAGTTTTAAGTTATAACTACTAATAAGGCACGCCGTGTTGCGACGCGGGTACATCGTAAACATCGAATGGGTTAATACAAGCGTTATGTAATGTGTCAATCATATCAAGACTTATCGACGACAAAACACACAGCAACTCGTACGTCAAAACGTAGACCAACTGAAAACGTATCTAAAAATAAGCATGAAAACACATTATATTTAAAACGACATGTTTCCGGAAAAAAGCTGCGTCAAAACGTGAATTTATAACATTTACAAAGAAACGTGAATTTATACTGACATGTACAGATAACAATGAGCATGTGAGAAAAATAACGTTTTTTTATTTACGTGAAAATGTAAACCAGTTAAAAACGTACATGAAAATAAGCATGAAAACATATTATATTTGACCAGACTCATTTCCTGAAAACCTTAGGTCGAAACGTGATTTTATAACGTTTACGTCAAACGCCAAAACGTGAATTTACACCGTTTACGTTGAAACGTGAATTTATACCGGTACATCCATAAATATACGCATGTGACGAAATCGTTTTTTAGTTAAAGAATGAGAATAAGGTGCTCCGTGTTGCAGCTGAACACCTTTTATTCTCTGTGTGTAAGGGCACGTTTGCGTTCATTAAACGCGCTGGCACGATGACATTAACGTGTTTAAGCACATGAAAGAAATATATAAAGATATTGTAGGATTAAGCGAAATGTATTAAGTTGTAACGAATCAGCTACCCGTTTCAAATTTATAACAACACGTAAATGTGATATACATTAAAAACACAAAAGTAAAAGAAGAAATAAAAATCTGGGGAAAGGTGAAAAGTTAGAAACTTAAAGGGTAGATTTGTCATTGTATTAAAATATAGGAGAAAAATGGTTGTTAAGAAAATAAAAGGATCGAAAATGAAAAAGTCATCGGCATTGCTCTTCTATATAATAAAAGAAACCATTTATAGGACACATGTCACTCATTGAAGTCATCTATTTTTTAGTTCATTAAAATTAAATAATTATTTATGAGATATACTGAGAGATATCCATTTGATATATTCAATTTTTATTTATAAAACTTTATCAACAAGAGATTATACAAAAAGTTCTTATCCAAACATTGAAGATAAAGACTTAAGTATATTAATTAAATATTATATAATATCACCATACGATGATACGATGAAGTGGTAGTTTTGTTCTTTGTCAAAATAGTAAGGGGTAAATGATGTAGTTTGACCATATTAATATTCTAATCAACTTCATTAACTCATTCATCTTAAACCATATTAAAGTTATGTTTATTCTTAACTTTTTTCTAAAATACCCATTATCTTTTTTTACAACATTCCAACCGAATAACTCTATATGTGAAATAATATATATTATAAATTATTTATTTGTTATTAGTAACTTTTTACATAGTATTATTCTTATTAACTTGAGGTATTAATAACTACTATTTTTGTTGATTATTTAACTTGAGGTATTATCTTTTTTTTACAACATTCCAACCGAATAACAAACAATATATAGTAAGTTGTTTATATATTATTAGTAATTTAATACACAGTATTATTCTTTTTAACTTGAGGTATTAATAAATACAATATTTGTTGATTATTTATTAAACAAATAAAATACTAAAGAAATATCATAAAGTTGTGTGTTTGATGAAATTAATGAATACGGAGAGTTGCATAATTGTTTTTGTTATTTGACATCTATTAATCTTCATCATAAAAGCATTTACCAATGTTCTATATTATTACATAAATAATCTTATCAGTAAAATAATCTTTGAAACGTACTGAACTACTAGGTGGTTTTATGAATTATAATATAACTTATTATTTTGCATTCTCATTATACAAGGAAATATAAGAAAGATCAAATGCTTTTATTATCCATGAGTTTTATTTTAAAATAAAATGTAATACATGTAAAATAACAAAAATACAACATTTAACTCTTTTGTAAGTGATGGGGAAATAACTTTTTAATCTAACATTTCAAATGGTATGATATATATTAGCTTATACATTTATACATTATTAATGTGTTTTATAACTTCAATTTTTCAAAAAAAAAGAAGTTATTTCTTGCAGTTTATACCCCCGACAATGCTTATACCAACGCTTAGAAAGTTGTTGTTGGATTATCATAGATCCAATATATGATACCTAAAAAACAAATTCTAAAAGATATAATCATCAAATTTTTCGAAATCCGTACGTATGATCTACAAAATAGAACACGGGCAACACCATTTACCAGTAAAACAATATTTACAAATTTATGAATTCTTTGTATATATTTGCTTAATATATTTATATTCTCATTGAGTCCGTACCTTAATTCTAATAAATTTTATGTATCTCGGTTATTTAAATTTATGTGTAAACTTAGTTACTTATAACTTTAAAGTTTATACAAGTTTTATTTGTTACACCCGTGTGTCACACGGGAAATAACCTAGTTAAATTATATAAGAATTATTGACGAGGTTAGAATATGTATACTATACAAATGAAAAAAAAAAGCATTACATAAAATTCTTGAATTTATCTTACAAGTGTTAAAATGTATTACATATACCAATAATTTAAAAATAAAAAATATGTACAAGCTAATATATAATTGAAAGATCCTACTTTATTATATAGTATACATAGATAGATATAGATTATTTTAAGGCCATGTGTAGTCATAACGCCCCTTTGTGGGCGTTATGCGACACGTGGCGCGCCACGTGGGCGGGTGGGCGTTATGCATTTTAAGCCCGTAGTCATAAAGCCCCCGCCTAATCATTACTCAATTATTAAAATAAAAACATTACAGTAAACAAAAAAAAATGCAGGGACCAAAGTGTAAAATGCAGGGACCAAAGTGTAAAACTTTAAAACAAAAATAGGCTTCTTCTCGGTCTTCATGCTTCCTCTCCGATTTGCAGGTCTTCTTCTCCGGCTGAATCATGCTTCCTCTCCGATTTGCAGGTCTTCAGGTCCGATTTGCAGGGACCAAACATGCTTCCTCTCCGATTTGCAGGGACCAAACATGTATAAACCAAAACCTTTAAACAATCATAACGCCGCGAAAATCATCGCGCCACACCCCATTTTTCGTTTGATAGCGCCCGGAGTTTTGGTGTTCCCGGTGTTTTTGGGGCGCTGTCTTTGCTTTGGGCGGTATATGGAGCCCCACTACACATACCCTAACGGCAACAATGATATATTATATCAAAGAAAGGTTAGCGGGGAACTAAAAAAACCCAATACAAACAACCCAAAAGGCATCTGCCCTAAGAAATGGATTCACATACCATTTCTCTCAATTAATATTTATAGATTTTCCTTTATGTTATAGCCATTCATAAGTAAAGATTTGTACGTCTTCAAATAACCAAGCCACTCTCTTTCTCTTTGACTTGAAAATTTGTTCATTCATGTTTCTCCATAAACTAGCATACACCATGAGATTGTACGTAGACCTTTTTCTCCACTTTTGGAAGTTTCCAGTTAGCCTCGTCCCTAAGGATGTCCGAAACCATACCGAAAGAGGCAAGATCAAATCCAGACCAATTACCAACCATGCTCCATAAATCTTTAGCACATGAGCATACAAGAAAGAGATTCGCTGATCATAATGTACACCGAAGGGGTGGCAACTAAAAGCCACGAGAAGCTAACTTAATGGTGACCAGGAATCTGTATTGTGAGAGCCTCCAAATAAAAAAATCTAATTTTTAGGGGGGGGGGGGGGGGGGGGGGGGGGGGGGGCAAGACAACCAATTAACCACCACATCCGGGTCGCATGGCACCTGACCGATTAGCCACTTCCTGCACAAAGATGTAGAGAAGCTATCAACGAGGTCTTTGGTTCAAACCCTCCTATTTGACCCGTTGACAAAAAAGTAGGAGATGAGGAGATCTTGTAAATCTGCCAATTCGTGAGACAACCCAATAGCCGCTCGAGTTAAGATCCAGTTCCGATTGAAGGAGGAAACCGACCCATTCAAGATGAAAAGGCGATGAACAATTGAACACCTTTTTTTCCTACGTAATATCGTAAAGGTTAGGGAATAAGTGCCTAAGAGAGATTAACCCAAGCCAAGGCTACGACCAGACACAAGCATTAGAACTATCTCCATTACAATCCTCATAACCGAGTTGAGCTCCAAATCCGCTAAAAGATATTCATTAACCGATGAGTTAATTGAAGACCAATGATCTACGTTGGAACTCTTGTAAACATCCTCTAGCGAAGAGCAGGGGCGGACTTACCCCTAGCCCAAGGTGGGCGGGTGCACCCCCGGGAAAAAAAATTACTGCTATTTTCCGTTGAAAATCCCGTCCGCACCCCTTGGATTTTTTTCGTCCGCACCCCTTGAATTTTTTCATCCACACCCCTTGGAATTTTTCGTCCACACACCTTAGGTAAAAAATGTTATCGATTTATATTTTAAATTTTTTTAGTAAACTCTAATTAAAAAAACTACCTAAATTATATAAACTTATACTACCCAACTTAACCCAAATACCCAATACCTTAACCCACTATTTCATTAAACATAATTAGCCCACTAATTACTAGCCCATTAACCAAACTCAACCTAAGTTCAAACTATAATAATTAAAATAAGCCCAATAGTCCCTTAGAATTCCTCCCCCCCCCCCCCCCCCTCCCTCTCTTGGGTCGTCTCCTGCCAGCGATCATCGAACGCAACAGCAACCACAACAGCACGTCATCAGCAGCCGCGAACCACCGCCGTCCGACACGAAAGGGTAACAAAATTCTTAAATAGGTTTGAAGTTTCATTTGTTGTGACGTTGTTTAGATGATTTTTAGGGTGATTATGTTGTGTAGATGATTTTTAGGGTGATTGCACACGATTTCTAGGGTTGAAAATTAAAATTGAAACATTATGTGATGGAGCGATGAACTTATGGATCAATTTGTTTGTGATAGGAACAATGAGTAGAGACGTTATGGCGCGATTTCTTTTGTTTTACATGATCCGACCTGACACGACCCGAAGCGACCCGATACGAACCGATTTTTTTACTTATATACCTAGGGGCCTAAAATTTTTAAAAATGTTCCGCACCCCCATGGAAAAATTTCTGGGTCCGCCACTGGCGAAGAGAATGTAACATTAGGGATATGTAGACGTTGGGGCGGGCGGATGCTAGAGGGGCCACTATTGGATTTGTTTAATGCCCTCATCTCCATTAAGTTCGAAGGGCAAGATTCATGTTTTTAGTTTACAACACACTCCAAGACATCCTTGGTTCTTAGGTTTTCTAGGGTTGAAAATTAAAATTGAAACATTATGTGATGGAGCGATGAACTTATGGATCAATTTGTTTGTGATAGGAACAATGAGTAGAGACGTTATGGCGCGATTTCTTTTGTTTTACATGATCCGACCTGGCACGACCCGAAGCGACCCGATACGAACCGATTTTTTTACTTATATACCTAGGGGCCTAAAATTTTTAAAAATGTTCCGCACCCCCATGGAAAAATTCCTGGGTCCGCCACTGGCGAAGAGAATGTAACATTAGGGATATGTAGACGTTGGGGCGGGCGGATGCTAGAGGGGCCACTATTGGATTTGTTTAATGCCCTCATCTCCATTAAGTTCGAAGGGCAAGATTCATGTTTTTAGTTTACAACACACTCCAAGACATCCTTGGTTCTTAGGTTTTAAAGTCTTCTCCCATTTGACCCAACTAATCTTGTGGTTTGTTGAACTCCCACCCTAAAGAAATTTTCTCCTGATGTTCTCCAATCAAGTCTTGATGACTTTAGTAGGTGCTTTAAACATGGAAAGGAACTACAAAGGCAAACTACTCGGAACTGATTTGACAAGGGTAAGGCTCCCTCTAAAGGAAATATTTTTCAGGGGCGAATCCAGGGGTGATTTGAGGGTTAACCTCCTCGGTTTGGAAAAAGTTGGAAAAGTTAGTGGAAATTTTGTATGATTTGGAAAAATGTTAGTGAAATTAGTAAGAATCTACCATAAGGAACCCTGTGCGTAAAATTCCTAGATCCGCCACTGTATTTTTGCCTTCCAGCTATTTAGTATATTATCTTAGTGTGCATCTTAGCTTTTTCAATAATCTTTTCGTATTTAGAAATCAAATGTAACTTTTTTCTGAACCTCCATGTTACACTAAATCAAAATCAAATGTAACTTTGTTTACTTGTTTCAAAATTCGAGACTTTTAATTTAGTAGTTTGACTGACTTGTGTTAGATGGGGATAATTAATAGTCTGACTTGTATTTATTAATACTCTTCAGACAATTATACAACAGTACCTTGTCCTTACAATTATACAGAAAAAAACTTTTCTTTTTCAATTATCTGTTTAATTTTAATAGAACATCAGTTTTCTCTTAACAGAACAAAGCCCAAAAAAGATAATGTTATGAATTTCATGTTTTGTACGATTTAACTAATACATTTTGTCAAATTTGCCATTCAAAATTAAAAAAAAAAATTAATACGTTTTGTGCTTAAATATTTACCCTTATTTACTGGTGATATGGACAGAGATTGGTGATTTTTACTTGCACGAAAACATCAATAAGTGTTTTTATTGCTTCATTAGTGATATTAACTTACACGAAAACATCAATAAGTGTTTTTATTGCCTCATAAATGATATTAATTCATTACAGGTGATACGAGAACCCTCACCAACACTAAATTCATGATTCATCGCTAGGCCTCATGTTAGGCTATATATAATATATGTGTTATCGGATCACGCCATTAGGGCTCATGTGTTATCGGATCACATCATTGGGTCGTTATCTAATGGGGACCGGCGTGATGCAACCCATGGGCATAAGAAAGAAAGGTTGGTAGGCCTCAAGCATTATATGGGGATTAGCATTTAGCCATCACCACCACATCAATGCCCTTGAGATAACGTTGAAATGAATGGAATTAATAGGCTGGATGAAAATGATAAAAAAAACTATAAACTCCAGGGACCAAGGGTGAAAAAAACCTATTTGTACTAAAATGATATTTTAGATCAAACCTCAGGGACTAAAATAGCAATTTACTTTTTTATTTTAATGTATTAATATATAAAATATAAATATTATTTTAATGGGTGGTGGATATTGAAAACTTATGGAATCATTACACACTAAAGGCAAAAAAAGTGAACGTGAGCTTATGACTACGTCACAATGACATGAAAAGTTACTTTATGATATGACAGTGAAAGTTTGTGAAACAGTAACACATGATCTTATACAAGGGATGGAATTGTGTGTGCTTGGAGTAGTTCAATTCCACTTAAGGATGACAATTTACAAGACGACTTGCTAACACGGCATGACTGTAGATGAAGTTAAACAAATTAGTGTTTGGAAATCGACACTTGATAGCTTGTATTTGGCCTTGTATGTAGGAACTATGTTTACTTTTTATTATAATATATTACAAAAATATATAATAATGATACTCTCGTTATTTGTGGGAAATTCTTTTAGTACGATACCAGTTACATAACCTAAATAAACAAATGTAAAAATACAATTTAATTCTACCAATCTTGATTCAAGTCAATATTTTTGGAAGAACTTCAACCGCACCTTGTTTGAAACTCCGCTGCAAGACAAGCAAAATATCGCTGACGGTTTTGGTTGAGGATCGTGTTTGACACAGGGCCCTTAAAACAGATTTCGCGCATCCTCTCAGACGGTATGTTTCCAGGATATAACAACCGAAGAAGTAGTTGTACTGCCGGAGATGGCTCTCGTGCCCGAGAGATTACACCGAGTATAATTTGGTGTTTTGGAATGATTCTAATAATTTTTTGATGAGATACTCTCAGACGGTTTGTTTCTAGGATAAGTTGAAACCGTCTAGACATTAACTCACTAATGGTTGACTAGTTTAACTGGTTCCCCATGCGTAGGTGAACCCGCGCCAAGGCTACTGTCCGACAGGCACTTCGTGCCGTGGCACGTAAAGTCCGCGTACCCGCGCATAAACTGCTAATTTGCCGTAGCCAATGACAGGCGCATAAGGAACTTGCGCCATGCGCCTACACCACCCAAGGTATGCCATAAGCTGAGCTGCCACCCGCCATGTACAGGCTAAAGTGCACCACGCTGTATGGCGCCCATAGCTCACGCCACGCGCGCACATGTGTAAGGAAGGGTGGAGTCCTCCTCCTTATAAACTACTACAAGTTTTGTCATCCCACATATGTGGGACAAGTTGACAAAGCTTAATCCATTTTTCTGATTTTACTTGTTCCAAAAATACAACTTAAGCTTCGATATCTAATTCATCTTAACTCCATTTTGAACATAGTTTGGTTCTTTATGAAGCTTTCACAACGTAGAACATAAATCCATAAATAATTATTTATACAACACATATATAAATATTATTATTGATGTCTAAAATATTTAGAGAAAATATTGGAATTCAAAATCATACCATGTCTTCCTCCTTATTGTCTGCCAACCACCGATCCTATTTCCATGTTTATGTTATACGGTTTCCTTTCTTAGTTATTGATAGGATCTATTTATTCCAATGTATTCTTCTTGTTTATCATCAGAAAATAATAAACCAAAGGAATTGTTCTCTGCAATACCAATTCTAATATGGTATCAGAGCAGTTCTGAAAACCTAAACCCATCGACCTTCAATGGCCGGAAAAGAACAACAAAAAACTACCACCATCGATCATGACTCACCTTACTACCTTCACCCCTCCGACTTTCCCAAACAGCTCCATGTCAATGACGTCCTCACGGACAACAACTTTGCCGATTGGCTACAAGAGATGACCAACTTTCTCTTTGCCAAAAACAAAATCAATTTTGTTGATGGCACCATTGCAAAACCGGAAAGCACCGCATCTGAATACAAACCATGGATGCGATACGATGCTATGATAAAGGGATGGCTCACCACAGCCATGGAAAAGAATATACGTGACAGCGTGAAATATGTCGCTGCCGCAGCAGAGATATGGTTGGATCTACAGGAGAGATTCGGCAAAGAAAGTGCACCCAGAGGCTACGAACTAAAACAAAAGATAGTGGCTACCAGACAAGATGGGTCCACGGTTTCCGCCTACTTCGCGCGGCTACGTTCGTTGTGGGACGAAGCAACGCAATCCTTCCCACGTTGTTCCTGTAACAAGTGCACCTGTGAACTAGGCAAAAAGATCACACAACACCTTGAGAAGGAGAAACTCTATGAAATTCTCATGGGACTAGACAATGAATTTGCTGTGATTAGGACCCAGATCTTGGCCACCAAACCAACTCCCACCCTGGGAGTGGCTTACCACATGGTGGCAGAGGACGAGAGACAAAGGGCAATATCAAACGAAAGCCAAACCGTGCCTGAACAGGCTGCGTTCAAAGCCTTCCAAAGACGCGACGGAGGATCTGGGCAATCAAAAGAAAAGGGAGTAAGTCGGCAGCTGAAGGAGATCAAAGAAAATCTCTACTGCACCTTCTGCGAAAAGAATGGCCACAAACGCGAGGGGTGTTTCAAGCTTGTCGGGTATCCAGACTGGTGGCCTGGGAAGAAAGAAGAGAAAACCAAACCAAAGGCTGGGTGTGTCGAGGCAGGAGCGTGTCCCATTCCTGGCCTAACCGATGATCAATACAAATCTTTTGTGAATTTTTTTTCAGGAAGTAGCAATGGAGAAATGTGAAACCAGAGTCCAACATGGCAGGTATAAAAAGCGGTTCGTGGGTAATGGATTCGGGTTGCACCGAGTACATAACCCATCAACCAGAACTTATTAAAAATCCCAAGAAAATCTCCTGCGAAGCTCCGGTTGTGATTCCGAACAAAGACGCCATTCCCGTCGAGGGAAGAGGCGAATCTATCATTACAGGAGGAATTAAAATAAAAGGGGTTCTTTATGTTCCAAACTTTAAATGCAATCTTCTCTCAGTAAGTCGGTTGAGTAAAGAATTACAAAGTGCTGTAACCTTCTTCCCTGATTTTTTTGTCATACAGGGGTTGCGTACGAGGAGCTTGATTGGAGCAGGTGAATGACGAGGGGGATTGTATCATTTGAAGATGACCGGGGAAACCAGAAAAGCTATGATGACTACGGTAGACACGTGGCATAAGAGATTGGGTCATGCTTCAAAGGAAAAGCTCTTAAATATAGACTTTCTCAAAAGTAATTCTATTAAGCCTAGTAATGATTTTTGTGATTCTTGTATCAAGGCAAAACATGCCCGAACCTCGTTTCCTTCTAGTTTTTTTTAAACCAATGATTGTTTTGAACTTGTCCATTGTGACATTTGGGGTGGGTATAGGACGTCATCCTACACACGGGCAAATTTTTTCCTCACCATAGTTGATGATTTTAGAAGATCATTGTGGGTTTTCCTCTTAAAACACAAAAGTCAAGCCAGCGATTGTCTAATAAATTTTCAAAAATTAATTGTAGTTCAATTTGGAAAACCAATTAAAAGGGTTCGATGTGATAACGGAGGAGAGTTTACTTCAAACACTATGATTGAATTTTACAATAAAAATGGGATCCTATTGGAGACTACTTGCCCTCACACACCCCAACAAAACGGGGTCGTTGAAAGGAAACATAGGCATCTCCTTGAAACGGCTCGTGCTTTAAGGTTTGAAGCAAATATCCCAAAAAGGTTTTGGGGGGAATGTATCTTGACCGCTGCGTATTTAATAAACAGACTGCCCTCCAAGGTTATTAAAAATAAGACGCCTTATGAGTTAGTTTGGAATCAAAAACCCAAATACGATCACCTAAGGGTCTTTGGCTGCCTAGCATATTATAAAAATACAAGACGAAGGGGGATAAGTTTGACGAAAGGGGGAGACCTGGACTTTTTTTAGGATATCCTTTTGGTACAAAGGGATACAAGGTTTATGATATTGAAAGTAAAAGGATCATTGTGAGTAGAGATGTTTTGTTTTGTGAAAATAACCTCCCGTTTAAGACGGTTAAGGAAATTGACACTCATCATGATGAACCTTTTAAGATCATAAGTGAAGCTAAATATGATGATCCTATTGAGATGCATATGGCTGAAGAAAGATCAGAAGATTTTTTTGATGTTGAAGAGGGCCCAGAACAGAACCAAGAGCCCACGGCCCCTCTTGATGAGGAGCCCGATGTTCCTAATGGGCCTGATACGAATGAACAACCCCCTAATTACAGTGAGCCCAATACTGAGCCCAACACCACCGATGCTCCAAGTCCAGCTCCTCCCATCCAGTCCCGAAGTAAAAGAAATCGAAGTCAGCCCTCTCGTTTCAACGACTACATTGTAAAGCTCACCCCCCTCGGTCGACCATTCACAATCCGCCTCCGATCAAGATCCCTCTACGGTACACCCTCTCTCAAACTTTATTTCGTATGACAATTTTTCAACATCGCATAAATCTTTTTTGACCACCATTGACTCTAATGATGAGCCAAGATGTTTTGAACAAGCTGCACAGGATAAGTGATGGAGAGAGGCCATGCAATAGGAGATCAAGGCTCTTGAAAAGAATGGAACATGGACTTTGGAAGATTTACCCGAAGGAAAGAAAGCCATTGACTCCAAGTGGGTTTACAAAACAAAGTACAAGTCCAACGGTGAAGTTGAAAGATTCAAGGCAAGGCTTGTAGCTAAAGGTTTCACTCAAATGGAAGGAGTGGATTATCACGAAACTTTTGCTCCGGTGGCGAAACTCATTACCGTCCGAACCCTTTTAGCGGTCGCCGTCATGAAAGATTGGTGCATCCACCAATTAGATGTGAACAACGCTTTCCTTCATGGGGATCTGCATGAGGAAGTTTATATGAAAATCCCGAAAGGCTTCTCAAAGGAAAATGAAACGAGGGTTTGTCGTCTTCGAAAGTCCCTCTACGGTCTCAAGCAGGCTTCCAGGAATTGGTACCACAAGTTTACAAAGTTCCTTCTTGGGTTACAATTCTGCCAATCCATGGCCGATTCCTTGTTTACGTTCCAAAAGAAAGGAATTTACACGGCTATTCTCATTTACGTAGACGATGTTATCATCGTAGGAAACAATATTGAGCATATTCAACAAGCAAAGAGAAGACTCGATGAAGAATTCAGCATCAAGGACCTTGGTCCCTTAAAATATTTCCTTGGCATCGAAGTGGCAAAGACCGCGGATGGTTTGGTCTTGAGCCAAAGGAAATATACATTGGACATTTTGGAGGACAGTGGCATGTTGGGCTGCCGTCCGTGTGGTACCCCGTTCGACCAAGGAATCAAGCTTGATAAAGGTGACGATGAAACTCGGGTTAATGCCACACAGTATCGACGACTAGTGGGTCGGTTACTTTATTTGCAAGCTACTAGACCAAACATTACCTACTCTGTTAATGTTCTGAGCTAATTCGTTGCCGACCCACGACAAAACCACTTAGAAGCTCCAAATCGGGTGCTAAAATACCTTAAAGGAACTCCCGGACAAGGTATCCTACTCTCACGAAAAGGACCTTTACAACTAACAGCATATTCAGATTCCGATTGGCTCGGATGTCCTTTCACGAGGCGGTCTAGAACGGGTTATTTACTTCTGCTTGGGGGAAGTGCCATCTCATGGAAAACGAAGAAACAATCTGTCGTGTCCCGTTCATCAGCAAAAGCTGAGTACGGGGCAATGGCATCGACGGTCAGTGAGATTCTTTGGGTTAGATGGTTGCTCAAGGATTTGCAGGTTCACGTTACTGGTCCAATCCCGTTGTTCTGTGACAATCAAGCCGCTCGTCACATTGCCAACAACCCAGTGTTTCATGAACGTACAAAACACGTTGAAATGGATTGCTTTTTTGTTCGGGAGCGTGTGGACTCGAAAGAAATTATCCCTATGTCTATCGACAGCAAACTTCAACTTGCAGATGTGCTCACAAAAGGTCTCAGATCTCAGCAGCTTCACTCGTTAATCAGCAAGATGGGCATTAAAGATCTTCATGCTCCATCTTGAGGGGGAGTATTGGAATTCAAAATCATACCATGTCTTCCTCCTTATTATCTGCCAACCACCGATCCTATTTCCATGTTTATGTTATACGGTTTCCTTTCTTAGTTATTGATAGGATCTATTTATTCCAATGTATTCTTCTTGTTTATCATCAGAAAATAATAAACCAAAGGAAATGTTCTCTGCAATACCAATTCTAATAGAAAAACTCATTTTCACCAAAATTTCCAACATTGTACACCCCAATATGAAATGTTATAGTTTTGTTTTTAATTTTATACTTTAAAAATAAATTTCTTAACACCTTTTTTGTGTTAATTCCATCCTTTTAAGGTTTTTATCCTTATGAATTTCAATCCATATATTTTTTCTTGCCATTCAGTCCCGAATTAAGGAATTGCTTACATGGGCTTAGAATTTTTTGTATCATTGATTTTCACTGTATATTAAGAATTTCGATCTGAATCGAGTCGAGCCATATAAAAAAAAGATAAAGCGGACTAAATTTTTTATACATAACTAACAAAGACAATAATCTAGTAACTAATATACCAAATAATCAACGAACTAATTATATTAAATTAGTTATGAACTAAATTGTGTTGATAGATAAGGTTTTTTCAACACTGAACTTATCACTAAAAGAGCTGAAGTGGGGGCTGGAAACAATGTGAGTTTATGGGTAGACTCTGAGATTAAATATATTATTATTATAATATTTAATTTTGTAGCCATTATAATCATTTATATTATATAGAACAAAATATATTAATAACCTATTAATAATTAGTTGGTAATTGTTGATGGACCATATTACCCTTATTAACTAATTAGGTTTCCTCTTGTGTGTATATATAAGGAGATTATTAGAGAGTTTTTAGACAATTACACAATTCACACAACCCCAATAACATCACTTTCGGCTCTCTCTCCATAACCGAAACCAACCCTTGTTTCAGTTCATCACCATCATAATCTTACACCCTAAGGAGGAACCAGATCATCCTGACAAGTATGTCAAACTCAATGGCTGCATCTCTGACTGGATTTTCTGCTGGCCGGTCTGCTGTAACAGGTATGTTATGTTATGTTATGTTGGGTTTCCGTGGTGATCGGTTAAAATTTTATTTATCAAAAACCCGGTTCAATAAATAATAGTTAATTAGTTAAGCGAGTTAATTAATAAAACGCAGCAGAAATATAAACTAATGATCAACGGAAACGAAACCCGACAGGATCCGGTTACATGCAAATACGAGCACAGCAAAAATATTTAACTACCGATGAGAAAGATATACCTCATTTAATGACTAACCGGTCGAGACACCGAGGTTCAACGAACAAGTGCTAGTAAACGAACCAACGAAACGCGACAAAGGAGGTGGCGCAAATAGCGGCGGCAGCAGCGGCGGTAGGTGGCGGCTGGCAGCGGCTGGTAGTGGCGGAGACGAGGCGGTGACGGCGGCCCGCGGCTGGCTTGGTAGCCGGCTATGTTGTGGGTGTTGTGGAGAGTATTTTTGTGTTGAAACAACCAATTTTGTTCATCTTGTTGCAACCTCTCTAAAATGCAAGACCCAACATTTAAAAGAATGGACCCTCATGCATGATTGCCAAGTGGCACACATGCATGGTGCATGTGTTGCCATTAGCTAATATGTTAGGTGCGCGACAAGTGGCATAGGGTGAGAATACCCGTGTCACCCGGTCCATGTACCCATCTCTTAGTTAATACCCGCTTATGATCATAAATATAATTATGATCTGTCTCGTATGTTGTTCGTAATTACCAGTTAAACAGGTTAAGTGGATTTTAGTTCGTTGCCCAAGGTGTAACTCTTACGGGTCAAGACCCGGTCGGCAGCGTTGACTTATCGAACCGGACATAAAATCCAACAGCTCCCACTTGGACAGTCTTTGATAAGATCTCAACGCAGACAGCCAGCGGTGTTCTAGCTACACATGGTTGCCCCCAACAGGTCATGACACTTTAAAGTCATTAACCAAGATATCTTCCTTTTAGCAACGGCTTGCTACATGAAGACAGTAGACTTATGGAAATTCTCGTCATCTATCCTTTCTGTAAAAGACATCAATTGAACAATGAGACATGGATCAGATTCAATCTCACATGGCGTTCAATCATTATCATTCTCGTTCATAGAATCAAAGTGGTCCAATCAAACACACAGTAAGTTTGGGTAAGGCCTTACACTTCACCAGTTTGAATCAACGAGGGCGCCCAGATGTCTAACTGTTACATATAATGTAAGAATATAGAATCCCATCTTGACTACATACAACTCCCACTGAACTTCAGAACCACTCCCAACCAATGCCTTTATGACTGGCAGTTACGCGACAGCGTTGGACACTGAAAAAAGAACAGTCTTTAGTAAACGAAAGTTCTAGTATGTATCTCAGGTCAGAGGATACTAAATGAGTATACCTAAATCAAATACATCTTATGACCATGATCCATGAAGATGATTTAATGCGAGTTACATCCTACGTCAATCACAATGAGGTTTGTGAATTTGGAAGTCAACCCCTTGAGTCCAAAGTCAGAATAGTCTTAATTCAGAGTCGTTCCCACGATTCTGACCGACTACGGACAATTTAGAATACAAGACTCATGGATTAAACGTAAAAAATATAACACAACTGTGAGATTCAAACTTTGCATTTAACCAGTAAGTCAAAGGTAAATTCAAAAGGTATAACTGTTTGAATGTTCGTACATCCAAATACTAAATCAAACAAATGGTTATC
Organism: Helianthus tuberosus; assembly: GCA_030545235.1. Taxonomy (NCBI): domain Eukaryota; kingdom Viridiplantae; phylum Streptophyta; class Magnoliopsida; order Asterales; family Asteraceae; genus Helianthus; species Helianthus tuberosus. Next base: position 34,727,765 of record CM060435.1, read on the forward strand.
CAATCTAAGACCGATAGCTTGTCCTGAGTCATCGGTTTAGAGAACGGGTCCGCTAGGTTTTGATCTGTGTCTATTTTCTATTTTGCTTATTAAGATGTCTCCTCGTTCCAGTATTTCCCGTATATGGTGGAACTTTCTTAGAATGTGCTTAACCCTGTGATTCGGGCTCCTTGGTTTGAGCAATGATTCCTGTGTTATCACAGAATTCCTAGATCGATTTCTGAATACTTGAAACCACATCGAGGTCGTTGATGAACTACTTCATCCAAGCAGATTCTTCCGCATCATCTGATGCAACTATACATTCGGATTCGGTGGCCGAATCCGCCACTATACTCTGTTTGGAGCCTTTTCCAATAAACAGCTCCTCCATTGAGAGTGAATACGAATCCTAATTGTGAGCGAGAATCATCTCGGACACTTTGGAAGCCAGCATCAGTGTAACACCTTATAGTGAGCTCCTCTTCCACTCCTCCAAACACCAAGAACATATATTTGGTTCTTCTCAAGTACCTCTGAATGTTCTTTACTGCAGTCCAATGGGCAATGCCAGGACTGTGCTGAAAACAACTGGTCATGCTTAAAGCATATGAGGCGTCAAGTCTTGTACATAGCATACATGATTGAACCAATCGCTGAAGCGTATGGAACTACTTCCATCTGCTTAATTTCAATGTCCGTTGAAGCAGACTGCGATTTGTTCAACACGGTTCCTTTAGTCATAAGAACATCTCCTTTCTTGGAGTTTTCCATCTTGAAGCGTGTCATCGTTTTGTCTATGTACGTTCTTTGACTTAGCCCTAGAAGCCGCTTAGATCTATCCCTATAGATCTTTATTGCTAGAATGTAAGCAGCTTCTCTAAGATCTTTCATTACGAAGCAATATCCCAAATAGTGTTTAACTTCGTTAAGCATGGGGATGTTATTTCCAACGATTAGTATATCATCCACATACAGGATGATATGGTGCTCCCACTAGCCTTTCTGTAAACATAAGCCCATCTTCATTCTTGACAAAACCAAACTCTTTGATCTTCCGGTCAAAATGAAGATTCCAGCTATGAGATGCTTGATTGAGTCCATAAATGGACTTATTTAGTTTGCATACCTTAGTAGGATATTTAGGATCGACGAAACCTTCAGACCGAACCATATAGACATCTTCAGAGAGATGTCTATTAAGAAAGGCGGTTTTGACATCCATTTGCCATATTTCGTAATCACAGTATACAATTATGGCAAGCAATATCCTGATTGATTTAATCATAGCAACGGGCGAGAAGGCCACATCATAGTCAATACTTTGAGTTTGAGTGAAACCCTTCGCAACTAGCCGTGCTTTATAGGTGTGTACATTTCCATGCATATCGGTTTTTCTCTTGAAAATCCATTTGCTTCCTACTGCCCGAGATTCAGGGGGTAGCTTAACCAAGTCCCATACTTGATTGTCATGCATAGATTGCATCTCGACGTTCATAATTATTGCCATTTCTCATATTTCAAATCCAAGATTGCAGATTTGTAGTTAGCAGGTTCGTCATTAGACTCGGCTACCAATAAGACTTCTGGACCTTTTAGACGACATAGACATCTATCAGATTCTTGCGAATTCTACTACTTCTGCAAACACTTATGTTTTATGTCTGATTCATTGGCAACAACTACTTGTTGATCAGATAGTCCGACTACATTAGCGGTTGTTTGTGGTTCATGAATTTCTTCAAGATCAAACACATTATTTCTAATTTCTCAAGGAAGAACTTCTTAATCGAGAAAGTGTTCCTTCCATTTGATGGAAATCACATTTGCATCAGGATAGTAGAAATAATATCCGCTTCTTTTATAGTATCCGACGAAAACAACCTTTTCACCTCGAGGATCGAGCTTATCATCAAAATCACTTGTGTTGTATGGATCACATCCCCATACTCTAAGGTATTCCAAATCGGGTTTACGCCCATGCCATATCTCATATGGCAGTTTTGTTTACCTTTTAGTCGGAGCTAAATTGACAGCGCGGGAAAAGATCATAAGAGCTTGTCCCAAAAAGGAGTGAGGCAAGTTAGTTCTACACATCATCGATCAAACCATATCAAGTAGAGTTCGATTTCACCTTTCACTCACACCATTAAGTTGGGGTGTGCCAGGTGGAGAAGGTTATGAAACTATTTCACACCTTTTAGATGATTGAGAAATTCAAAGCTAAGGTATTCTCCACCTCGATCTGATCGAAGTACTTTTATCTTTCTATCAAGCTGGTTTTAGTCATGGTTTCTAGTCATGGTTCTAAAAGGGCCATATACATCATGTAAGTGAGTTCTAGAAGACCATTGATCCGTTCACCAACATTGGTGAAGGGGTGCTTTATGAGTTTGCCAACTAAGCAAGATTCGCAATCATCAAAGGAGTCATGTCTAGTGGATTCAAGAATCCCCTCGGACTGGAGCCATTTTATACATGCCTTACTTATATGGCCAAGTCTGCAATGCCATAAATATGTTTCATTTATGCCAGCTTTGTTACGTTTAGAAAGATGATATATGTTATTACTTGTTTGAATATCAATCTCATAAATACCATTTCGAGGTTTAGCCTCAAAATAAAAGACATCATTCAAGTAGGCTATAATAGAAGAACCATTTAGAACGTACTTGAATTAAATCCTTGTTCAAACAGTGAAGAAACTGAAATAATATTTCTGGTCAAACCAGGTGCATATAAACAGTTATTTAAAGTAACTACAAGGCCAGGGGAACATGAAAAATAAAATGTTCCAGTTGCTAGAACTGGAACTCTCTTTTCATTACCAACTATGAGTTCCAGGTGGCCTTGTTTTAGTTTGTTCCACTTTTCAGGCTCTTGCAAGACATTAACGATGTGGTAACCACATCCGGTATCAAATACCCATGTGTTGCTAGAAACAGTGAAAAGTTCGATAATATAAATGAGAATATCGGAAGAAGTGCCAATGTTATTGGCCTTATTCATATTCAGCTTGGCTAGATACTGTGGGCAGTTTCCATTCCAGTGCCCATTTGGTTGCATTCAAAGCATTGACGCTCCTAGGAGGGTGTGGTTTTGAAACATGCTTGTTGTTGGTGGCATTTCTGGCAACAACAACAACTTGTCTCTTGCCTTTGCTCTTATGTTTCCTTTTCTTGTTATTGGGCTTTTTAACACCACTAGACTTGACCATTAGAACTTGGTTGGTTTTGTGGAATAACCAAGTTTGTTCATTTGGTCAATGTATCATTCCGTCTTTAGCACATGAGTACTGATATATGATCCTTCCAACATTTTACAGCTTATGAGTTGTTTCATGGTGTCATATCGCTCCTGTCGGGCTTGTTTTCTGGAACATGCCTTTCAGTTGCTGGATCATGTCATAAGCATCCATATCTTCCATGTTCTTCTGAAGATCAGGAGACATGGTGGCTTTCATAAGGCAGGGTACCTCAATGGCATCCTCGTTATGTTTCTCCAGTGCCTTTCAAGCTGTAGTAAAAATACTTTCAGGCTCGGTAGGGACTGGGCCATCTAAGATATACAACTTTTCCTCCATCTTGAGAACTATTCTTAGATTGCGGTGCCATTAGAGAAGTTTGGTGTTATTCAAATTTTTATTTCTTTTCCTTTTCAAGTATCAACTTGAATATGAAGGAGTTGTTTTTATTAGACATCTGTTATATAAGCAAGGTGATTTTAATTAGTATTTTTGATGTATATCTCCTTATTTCGTGAGGTGAGACGATAAAGAATGAGAATCCGGTTAGAAGCTCTTTCCAAAGGCGGCTGGGGGCACGCAACATTAGCAAGAGATTCAAGCGGACTGACAATGATCGTCAATTGTGAGAAAAGCACAACTCCCGAGGTTTATGAGGCTGCGAGGATAACCTGTTGTCCTTGCATTGTTACGTTTGGTCTCATCTATGCCACTTTTGTTCTCGAGACAGCTGGGGCACGTAAACACGAGAAGAAAAGTAATAGTTGTCCTAAAACGGTCACATGTGGAAGGGTCGGATGTGTCGACGAAGCCCTTGCACCTTGGAAGGATAAACTAGACACCAAGTGTTGTGCTGTGGCTCCAACACTGATGGTTCGCATTATGCCCCAAGTGTTACTAGTAGTAGGATGACATAGACTATTGATTTTAATTTTTACCAAATAGGGTCGTTATAGTCGGTTTTAATTTAGATATTAAATTTGCGACATAACCAAAAGGACCCTTTCACCTCTCGGGACAATTAGTTTTAGATAACCAATTAAACTAAGTTTGTCGCGACTTGGAATAACCAATTTTAAGTTAATAGAAAACTATTAAGTTAATAATTTTGGAAAATAAAAACTAGTTTAATTTGCAAAACTTAATTGGTTATTATTTGTTTCAAAAACAACCTTTGTTTTATAACAAAAACTTTAACAAGTTGTAAAAAGAATTTAGAACTTGTTTTAATGTGACTGTTTTTAATATTTTAAAACTCCTTTTAAAATCATGTTGGTATTTAGGTTGGTTACGTTATAACAATTTATAAGATAAAAGCAACCACAATAGCAAGATAAATATGTAAATCCATATGGCCAAAATTGTTCGATCTTGCTAGAGCCAAATAGCAAGACCAAACGGGTCACGGGGTCACAACACACAAACAACCACAAGGATGGACTTGAATGCATCTTGTTGTCTTGAGCAACTCCCACTAACTCCAAGACTCCTCTTGGCATTCGGTTTTGCTTCGGGTCTTCGTATCAACAATATTTAACAAGTAAATACAACAAAGACAAAAGGCCTATCTATTATAACTTTGAACCACAATACAAGCCAAAACCATAAACTAATCTATTACAACTTTGAACCATCTCGGTGGCCAAAAATAATAATTACAAAAACCGAATAAAATATACAACTACAAAAATAAGGCCGGGCCGGATTTACACATCGCACAACAATCACAAAATAAACCGGGCAATGTTTTGGTCAAGCAAAACAGATAAAATATTGACCAAAAATAAAAGTGCCCTTAAAAATACTTAGATCAGAAACTTTAAATAAATAAAGTTTGTGTTCTAATTCTGGTTAAAAGGACCGGTAACGACTCGTATGTTGTAACCAAGGCTCTGATACCACTGTTGGGTTTCCGTGGTGATATATAAGGAGATTATTAGAGAGTTTAAGGGTTAGACAATTACACAATTCACACAACCCCAATAACATCACTTTCGGCTCTCTCTCCATAACCGAAACCAACCATTGTTTCAGTTCATCACCATCATAATCTTACACCCTAAGGAGGAACCAGATCATCCTGACAAGTATGTCAAACTCAATGGCTGCATCTCTGACTGGATTCTCTGCTGGCCGGTCTGCTGTAACAGGTATGTTATGTTGGGTTGGGTTTCCGTGGTGATTGGTTAAAATTTTATTTATCAAAAACCCGGTTCAATAAATAATAGTTAATTAATTAAGCGAGTTAATTAATAAAACGCAACGGAAATATAAACTAATGATCAACGGAAATGAAACCCGACAGGATCCGGTTACATGCAAATACGAGCACAGCAAAAATATTTAACTACCGATGAGAAAGATATACCTCGGTTAATGACTAACCGGTCGAGACACCGAAGTTTAACGAACAAGTGCTAGTAAACGAACCAACGAAACGCGACGAAGGAGGTGGCGCAAATAGCGGCGGCAGCAACGGCGGCAGATGGCGGCTGGCAACGGCTGGCAGTGGCGGAGACGAGGCGTTGACGGCGGCACCGGGACGGCGACGACGGCTGCCCGTGGCTGGCTTGGTAGCCGGTTATGTTGTGGGTGTTGTGGAGAGTATTTTTGTGTTGAAACAACCAATTTTGTTCATCTTGTTGCAACCTCTCTAAAATGCAAGACCCAACATTTAAAAGAATGGACCCTCATGCATGATTGCCAAGTGGCACACATGCATGGTGCATGTGTTGCCATTAGCTAATATGTTAGGTGCGCGACAAGTGGCGTAGGGTGAGAATACCCGTGTCACCCGGTCCATGTACCCGTCTCTTAGTTAATACCCGCTTATGATCATAAATATAATTATGATCTGTCTCGTATGTTGTTCGTAATTACCAGTTAAACAGGTTAAGTGGATTTTAGTTCGTTGCCTAAGGTGTAACTCTTACGGGTCAAGACCCGGTCGGCAGCGTTGACTTATCGAACCGGACATAATTGTCACACCCCAACCGATGGCGGAAACATCGGGGCATGGCACTGAGAGAAACAGATTGTCCAGAAGTTTCCATAACAATTATCATTACCCATCAATTTAAAGTAACATGTCCCATACCATGTCTCAAAAGGCAAACAAAATTATTACAGACAAAATCTAGGCAAATAATTCTATTCCGACAACTCAGATTTTTTCAATAGCCCAATTGTTTATCTGCTTCTAGAGACCCTTGATTTCATTTGTACAGACAACTATGTGTTGGCCTCTAGAGCCTTATTCTAGCCTCGATTTCCTAGCAGATAAGCATCCTAAGCACCTGTCACATACGTTAAAATAAAAGTCAATACACACAGTGTAAATGTGAGCATACAAGTTTGATAGTAGCATATAGAGTTCGAAAGCGTTACGCCTAACCAGCACGTACACAGAGTGAAATGAGGCATGTTAGTTATCGACATGAACCTATCGATACCAATGACTGCGGGTTGACTGCCCAAGGCAGTTCGTAATACATGATCACCATTGTAATCCATGCAAATAATTGCCCTTAACAACCCCCGAGTGAACGGGTGCTGACTCCAAACTAATAGTACTCTTGTTGCTAAGGCAAGTAGACAACTTTCCATGTGTAAACATAACAAACAAGCATTCATTAAGTCACGTATAACATGCGGTAACGGTTAGCGTTTAAATAGTATTGAGTAGTGTGTTCGATGTGATTTTGAATAAGTAACGTATGTAACACCCAAAAGTGCGTAAAGCAAAAAAGGATCAAGTATACTCACAGCGTTGATGGATTGAAGGGAGCGCTTAGAGAGTAGGGTTAGCCTGATCAGAACGATAGCATAACGATAAATGACGCGTAAAACAATCCAAGGTGTAAGTGGCTCGGACAGCAGCTCGGTCAGATGGAAATCCGATCGGACAGCCAGTCGTGTGGGTGACAATCCGTTCGGATGGTCATCCGGTCGGACGGTAGTCCGGTCGGATGACTTATTCGAGTGGATTGTTTCTTCCTATGAGAAGGATGTGTTTGTGTATGATGGCTTGTCTTTTGAAGTTTTCATTGTAGTATTTTGAAAACATTGAAGTATCTCTACCTTTCAGGTCGGTCGGTCGGACGGTTGTCTGATCGGACAGCAATCCAATAGGTTGACACTTCAGCGAGAACAAGTTCACAGCAGGTTGTCACTCAATCGGACAGCAGTCCGGTCAGGTGGCATCCTTGGTTCATTGAACATGTTTGAAAATCGATTAAGTGTTAAAGTCCAAGTATCTCATGATCCGAAGAGTAATTCGGTCGGATGGTAGTCCGATCGGACAGCAACTCGTTCAACACTCAGACTTCAGATAAAATTGGTTAAGTGTGGGACCCAAGGTGTAAGCCGTTCAGATGGCGAGTCGCTCGGATGGTCATCCGTTCAGACAGTAGTCCCGTCGGGTAGCACCCTGTCCTGGTCATTCCGTTCATCTTTCACTTGGCCGTTTTGATTGTTTGTCGTTTTATCGAGACGTTTTGACAACTTATTAACCAACAGAACCTCATCTTGACCCAAGTGACCCGATCAAACAGGAATCACCCTAGTTCGACCAGTTAACCGGTTCAGGACGGTTGTTCTTGGTTAACCCGAAATCGGTGGTCTCGTGAGTAGAATCCAGATCTTGAGCTAGTACAACACCGTGAATGAGTAGAAGTCTAGAACAAGGTCCCATTCTATCGGTTTTGAGTGCATTGAGTGTAAAAGAGTTGAAAGAAAGTTAGAAACCATCTTTCAATCCTTTTTCACCATGATTGTGTTTAGACCTAGGCAAGATCTTTGTTTACTTGTGTGGAAATCGGTTAGATCTAAGTTGTTCTTGGTGGATTGAAGCCAAAACATGAAGTTCATAAGAACACCATGATGACGTCATCCTAGAACACCTCAAATCTAGTGATTTCACGGTTAAAAGTTAAGATTTAAAAGATAGAGAGGTGTAGGAGTGCGTGTAGATTAAGGAAGTACAAGATTTAGGACGAGATCTTACCGGAATTACGAGAAATCAAAGAAAAGGTGAGGAGCACGGGTTGTTCGGACGTCAGTTGCCAAAAGTGGTAACTATGAGAGTGACAGGAGGTATTTATAGAGTTCCAAAAGAGGAAAGAGCTGGCCGGTCGGATGGCATCTCGCCCGGATGACAATCCGGTCGGATGTTATCTCGGTCGGATAGCACCCTGGCACCACGATCAAGTGGCAGCCCGGTCAGATGGCAATCCGGCCGGATGGCACTTAGTTCAGGTGTTCGGCGCGACGATTTTTGCTATTTCGATTTCGATTGCGAGCGATTCGATGCGATGGAGTTTTCCTAGTCAAATTACTTTTAATCCCAACTACTCATATCTCGCACTATCTATTCTTCACCAATTATCATAGTTCGATTGCGATTGAATTCGATTGATTACCACAACATACATAAATAAACATGTACAAGTAACACATAAGGCACACACACACGTATAATAATAACCAAAATGCGTAATTCGATTTGCGAGTGCGATTGCGATTCGATTAAACGATTAAACATGCGATAAATAGCGATTAATATGCGATTATTAATAGATACTCCACATAATACAACTAAGGCGAAAATAAATTAGACTAATCACAAGTCAAAGAAGTCAAAACAGGAATTGAGCAAGGAGAGACAGATCGCATTTAGCAATCTTTTCTTCCTTTGACTTTCGAAAACACGGGGTGTTACAGCCTCCCCTTGTTTAGGGAATTTCGTCCCGAAATTAGTCCGAAGCCGTAACAAACAACTGCGGGTACTTCGCCTTCATGTCGCTTTCGAGTTCCCAAGTGAACTCTGCGCCTCGTTTGCCTTCCCATCGGACATTCACAATAGGAATGCGTGAGCGTCTGAGCTGCTTGGGTTGGCGATCCATGATTTCGACAGGCTTCTCCACGAAGTGTAGTATTTCGTTTACTTGAAGGTCGTCGAGAGGTACAATTAAATCATGCTCAGCTAGGCACTTTCGAAGGTTTGACACATGGAAAGTCGGGTGAACATTACTAAGTTCCTACGGTAGTTCGAGTCTGTAGGCGACTTTTCTGATCCTTTCTAGATTCTTAAAAGGTCCAACATATCGAGGCGCTAGTTTCCCTTTCTTGCTGAATCTGACCACACCCTTCCAAGGTGATACCTTTAGGAGTACGTAGTCGCCAACGTCAAATTCAAGGGGCTTGCGTCGTCTATCGGCGTAACTTTTCTGTCGACTTCGAGCTATCAACAAGTTGTCTAGAATTTGGAGGACTTTGTCAGTCGTTTCTTGCAATAGCTCAGGACTGGTTAATTGCGATTGACCGATCTCATGCCACACAATAGGCGATCGACATTTTATTCCTTATAGAGCCTCGAATGGTGCCATTTGAATGCTGGAATGATAACTGTTGTTATACGAGAATTCGACTAACGGAAGGTATGTATCCCAATTACCACTGAAGTCTATGACACACGAACGGAGCATGTCTTCAAGAGTACGAATCGTTCTTTCAGTCTGACCGTCGATTTGAGGGTGGAAAGCGGTACTTAGATTAAGCAATGTACCGAGAGCCGTTTGAAACGTTTCCCACAGTCGCGAGGTAAACCGAGCGTTACGATCAGAGATGATGTCGCGAGGCGTCCCATGATTATAAATGATCTCATCAGTGTAGATTCGGGCTAATCGTTCTACCTTGTAGTCTTCCCGTATTGGTAAAAAGTGAGCTGGTTTGGTTAAACGGTCAACAATAGCCCAAATGCTGTCGTGGCCTGATGACGTGTGCGAAAGCTTTGTTATGAAGTCCATAGCTATACTCTCCTACTTCCACATAGGGATCGGCGGTTATTTGAGTAAGCCAGAGGGTCTTTGGTGTTCGGCCTTGACTCTTGCACATGTCAGGCACTTTCCAACGTAGAGAGCAATATCCCTTTTCATGCCAGGCCACCAGTACTTGTAGCGAAGATCCTGGTACATTTTGTCAGCACCGGGATGAATAGAATACCGGGATTTGTGGGCTTCGTCCATCAGAATCTGTCGCAAATCGGTCCGTTTAGGGATCCAAATTCGGTCCAGAAAGTGGAATATCCCATTCGACTTATTCACAAGATGGGCTCCATCGTGGTAGATTCTTTCCTTCTTCAGAGTGCGTTCATTAAAACATGCATGCTGAGCTTCGCGGATGAGGGTTTCGAGATCGTATTGGGCTTGGACGTTACGAGTGCTAAGCAGATAAATCCATCTGCTGAGAGCGTCGGCAACAACATTTGCTTTGCTTGGGTGATAACAAATCTCACAGTCGTAATCGTTGAGAAGTTCCACCCATCGGCGTTGACGCATATTAAGTTCTTTCTGATCAAAGATATGTTGTAGGCTCCTATGATCGCTGAAGATCGTACACTTTGTACCATACAGGTAGTGTCGCCAAATCTTTAATGCAAAAACAACTGCGCCAAGCTCGAGATCATAGGTTGTATAGTTCTTCTCATGGATTTTGAGCTGACGAGATGCGTAAGCTATAACCTTGTCTCGTTGCATGAGAACACAACCGAGACCAAGGTTGGAAGCATCACAATAGACAATGAAATCTTCATTTCTGTCGGGCAATGTGAGAACAGGAGCATTGCAAAGCATGTGCTTGAGGGTTTGGAAAGTTGTCTCTTGTTCAGTTCCCCAAACAAAAGGCTTGTCTTTATGCGTGAGAGCGGTAAGCGGCACAGCGATCTTTGAGAATCCTTCGATAAATCGTCGATAATAGCCTGCTAGTCCGAGAAAAGAACGGACTTCAGACGGATTTTTAGGTGTAATCCAACTCTTAACGGCTTCAATCTTCGCAGGATCGGCATGAATACCCTGACTATTGACAATGTGACCCAGAAACTGAACCTCCTCCAGCCAGAATTCGCACTTGGAGAACTTGGCATAGAGTCGATTCCCCTGGAGTATCTCGAGAACCAAACGTAGATACTGCGCGTGTTCGGCTTTCGATTTAGAATAGATAAAGACATCGTCGATGAATACGATGACGAAACGGTCGTGATATGGTTTACACACGCGATTCATCAGATCCATGAAAACCGCGGGTGCGTTGGTCAAACCAAAAGGCATAAAAACGAATTCATAAAGGCCATATCGAGTGCGAAACGCGGTTTTGGGTATATCTTCTTCTTGAATGCGTAGTTGGTGATAGCCTGAGCGTAGATCGATCTTCGAGAAACACGTAGCACCTTGTAGCTGGTCAAACAAATCGTCAATGCGAGGCAGGGGATAACGGTTCTTAATAGTTAACTTATTCAATTCCCGATAGTCGATGCATATCCTGAATGACCCATCCTTCATTTTGACGAAAAGGACTGGCGCGCCCCAAGGAGAGGTGCTCGGGCGAATGAAGCATTTCTCAAGTAATTCCTGGAGTTGGTTTGAGAGTTCACGCATTTCGGACGGTGCGAGTCGGTAAGGAGCTTTGGCAATAGGGTTGTCTCCAGGAATGAGGTCGATACGAAAGTCGATATCACGACTTGGTGGAAGTCCTGGAAGGTCATCGGGAAACACATTAGGAAATTCACGAACCACTGGAACGTCTTTCACTTCTGTCTTTCCTTTCTTTTCCTTCTCCGCTACTACAATGTTGGCCAAGAAAGCTCTGTATTCCTTGCGGAGATACTTGCTAGCTTGGACACATAACATGAGTTTGAGACCTTTCGAAGCAGTTTCACCATAAACACACAATAGATCACCATTTGCGAGCGAGAATCGAATCATCTTATCGAAGCACACAACTTCAGCATGGTTTTCACGAAGAAAGTCCATGCCTACTATGACGTCAAAACTTCCGAGTTGCATCGGAATAAGGTCGATTGGAAAGATGTGATTGTTGAGCTCAAGAGTACAATCACGAAGAATAGAATTAACGGCGACAGTTCTTCCAGCAGCGACTTTAACATCGAACGTCAAGGGGAGATGGGAGCGTTTACGACTAAGTAACTTCTCGAATTCGAACGACACAAAGCAATTATCGGCTCTAGTATCAAACAAACATGAAGCATAAATACCATTCACAAGGAACGTACCATTGACCACGTTGTTGTCAGCCTGGGCTTGGCGCACGTTGATATTGAAAGTTCTGGCACGTGCGGCTTGTTGTTGCTGCTGAGGCTGCTGCTGTTGGTGTTGCTGCTGCTGCTGCTGGGGCTCTTGTTTCACAACCCTGTTTGGGCACATGTTCGCAAAGTGGTTGGGATCACCACAGGAGAAGCAGACTCGGGCGTTGATCGCGGGTGTCACACCCCCAAAATCCACCTGCGGAATACCACCGCCTGGAGGCGTGACTGACCAGGATCCAGCCACCAATCATATTGAACAAGCATATAAGTAGTTATAAAAATCCAACCAATACAATTGGTGTCCAAACAAAACATAGTTTAAGTTGCAAGCGGAAGCAAAATGTTTAAAACCAAGACATAAGTTTAATTGTTCAAAGTTTAACATGGCTGTAACACCCCGAAAACGAGTTTGGTAATTAAACCCCGTTAATACTAAAGACGGGGAAAATATCGTTAGCGGAGCACACTCATCAAGGACCTAAATTGCGTAACGATAGCAAATAAGTAATGGCAAGGAATGCCTGTTAGGGCAAGCATTTACCAGGTGCACGTTTAAATTATTGCATGAATATAAACATGCAACCAATACGTAGAAATTGAAAGTTGCATATGTAGATAAAAAAAAAAAAAAAAAAAAAACTTGGAAAAACCCGAATAGAAAATGTATTCGGGATATTGTTTCCAAGAGAAACAAATAGAGGCGTTACTTACATCCGATGTAGTAAGGGCGGGGTGAATGGGACTAATTAAAAAGTACCCAAATGAATCAGATAAGCAAAATATTTGATAATAATGTAAACGCACAACCGAGTGACGGAAGCGTATTACATTAGGATAATGAGCCCGAGTGAAGGGGCAAGCAAACATGTAAAATGATTTAGACAAGTATTGGGAGGGAGTGTACTTACACTCGAACCCATAAAACGCAAGCATGTAAAATGATTTAGACAAGTATTGGGAGGGAGTGTACTTACACTCGAACCCATAAAACGCAAGCATGTAAAATGATTTAGACAAGTATTGGGAGGGAGTGTACTTACACTCGAACCCATAAAACGCAAGCATGTAAAATGATTTAGACAAGTATTGGGAGGGAGTGTACTTACACTCGAACCTAGAAAACGCAAACATGTAAAATGATTTAGACAAGTATTGGGAGGGGGTGTACTTACACTCGAACCCGGAAAATGCAAATATGTCCCTTAACGGGTCGTTTTTGTAAAACGTCAAACTTAAGGACAAAGTCGGAATGTAAAAATGAAGCGAGGTCTTAATGCATACCGGGAGGGTTGCAATAATAACGACTTCGGTAAAACACCCGGTTGATGGGTAAAAATTAAACACATGCGTAAACCAAGGGACGTGAACGCGGGTTGAAAAATCAAAGGACTTGGATTACGAGTTGTGACTATAAAATCTCGTATATAGAAATTGTGAGTAAATATGTTCAACTATTCAAAGTCGAATGGGTTGAATAAAGAATAAAGTTGATTGTTTATAAGTGATGGATTTCACATTAATAGGTCAAACAGGATGAATACAATATAACGCCGAATGGCACAAATGAGTGCTAGCCAGATAAAGGTAGCGTTAAATGCAAGAGAATAATGAGCCCGGTAATGGGATATAACCAAATAAGAATATATGCAAATCAAATAACAGTAAGCATAAGAAGAACTGACGCATAAATGACGTGCGAAGTCATAAAATTGGAAAATTGTCCGAAAAAAAAAAACAATTATAGCCATGAAACTACAATCAAGGTTAACGGGACCTAAGCCTGAAACCCAACGACTCTTCGAACAAAAAAAAAAAAAGCAGGGTGCCTTGACACCAAACATGTATTTTAAGAATGACATGAGTAAGGAGTGATCTACGGGATCAACATAACCTTTAGGGTTATAAACAAATGAAAGAATCTACGGGACTAAAACGACCCACGGGTCATGATTAGAAAGAAGTTATAAGGACTTCGCCCTAAGGAGGTGAAAGTCTAATCAAAATAGCCCATAAGGCTAAGTGATAAAAAAAAAACCTACGGGTTAATTAGATAAAGCGAGGGAATCGGTTGAGAATCCCCGCATAAAACTAAGACTGTAAAAGAATAAATTATGGACTGTCAATATCCTGGTATGGATAATTGACAAAAGTTATAGAGAAGATCCTAAAACTAAAACTTCGGTTTTAGTAAGAAATAACGTTTTTACAAACATAAATTCTGATAGGAATTTAAATAGTAAGCATGAAAGATACAAGTCTCGACACTGATAGGCGCGAGACAATATATTCGAAAAGTGATATTTTCGAAAATGAAAGGTTGATACAAACTAAACACGATGTGACACAATCACGGTTAGGAAATGTAATGTGAAGTAAAATCACATTATAACCAAGCGAGCGGCGAAAAGTAACGGGACTAATAAGTCTAGTTAGTAAGACCGGTTAAGGCCAGTAATTCAAATCAATAAAATTTGGTTTGCTTGTAAGCGGTGGATTCGGTATAATTGAACCGAATAAATAAATCTGAAAACAAAAGAAATTATTGCTAAAGATGAAATATTTCACTAAAAACTTTTAAACGGGTCAAAGAAACGGATTCATAAGGAATTCGATAGTATATGAAAGCGATGGATATCGCTAAGTTAACTAAACTAGTGGAAATAACGAGATTACGTTATTTTGAAGCTACACTATGCCGTATGAAATATGTAGACAACTAATAACCAAAAAGATGTTACCATACTTTTCGGGTAATACTAACGGTTGGTTAAAAAGTATAAGTAATGTTTAAAATATTTCTCGAATAGAATACATTGAGTTTAAACTCAATGATTTATGTAAGAAAAAGGTTTCGAGGACGAAACCTCTTTAAGGGGGGTAGACTTGTAACACCCCGAAAACGAGTTTGGTAATTAAACCCCGTTAATACTAAAGACGGGGAAAATATCGTTAGCGGTAAAAGTAAACCGGCAAATATTAGGAATTTATTTAAATAATCTTAATATTTATTTAAAAGTGAATAAGAGCTTTCAAGAAAATAGAATGGATAAAAAGGCCCGAGATTTAACGGGACTTAAAATAAAACGGGATTTTGAACAAGATGAATAACTAGGACAATTATAACCTAGTTAACTACAAGTCTAGAAATAACTTGAAATGGGGTTAAAACAACCAAAACTATATGTCAAACAAGAGTGGAGGGACCAATGTTGTTAAACTTGAAACTATTATTAGTTTTAATCAAAAAAATAAAACCAAACACCTCATTTTGAGGCTCTGGTCGATCAAGAACAGGAAGGGGTCGACATCCCCACTTCCAAAACCCTAACATGCACTAAACTATCAAATTGAAGGCCAAAATCCAGTAGAAATCGGAATCTGAACATAGAATCGTGATCACCTTGTCAAGAGGATCATAAGGTATGTCAAAATTCCCATTTTGGTTCTATCCCGAATTTTGATGAACACATGAGATTTGAAATTTGAACTTGCATGATCGTTATTTGGGTGAAATAGTAATGAAATCATGTCTAGGAGTAAACCCTAGTCATTAGTTTGTTGAATTAATGTGCAAACTATGAAATTCATGATCATCCACTATGTGTGTGTAATGGGTTTTGTAGGAACAAGGTGAACACTAGAACCAAGATGAGTAAATTAGTGTTATTTGAATCTTATGAGGTTAATTTTGATATTGAACTATAAATTAGATGATTGTCTTGTAAAAGATGTTAAATCTTGGTAAAAAAAATAACAAGTTATGAACTTGATTATAGATATGCAAAAGTCATGCCCGCAAGGTGTTTGCTAAAATGTCTAAACGAACACTAATATGTTGAAATTTTGAAAGAAACGTGTAATTGAATAATATGATGAATTGTGCGAAGTATGAACCGATAAGGGTTCAAAGCATAAAGTTAATCTAGACTTAATTGTGTAAATCATATGATCAAAAGTAGTTAACTTTTGATAAGTTTAATTAATAAACAATAAGGTCAAACGGTAGTTTCGACATAGAAAATACCTAAGGTGGAAAAGTTGTGATTATTTATAACTAATCTAACCACCTTTGAATGATGACGATAGTTTGACTCTTAACGAGCAAGGTGGAGGCTTGGGAAGAAACGGGTCAAACAAATCAAGAAGGAAAAGAAAAGCCTAGCTCGGATACGAGGTAAGTAAAGCTTACACACTTGTCAATTCCTAGAAAATATCTTATTGTATTGATTTCGGGTAAGATAGACAAACACTAGAAAAGTAATGTTCCGACATATAGTTGTATGGAACAATATAAGTGAAAATGATAGGAAATCACATTGATGGTTAAAAAGGATTTAAATTGATTAATCGTTTATACCATAACGATTAGAAAGATGAAATTTTATGGTTACCTCATAAGGTAAGCCAAACGAAAAAAAATAAGGAGAACAGTAATTTGGTGATGCGTTAACAATAAACATTTGTTTTTTGAAAGACACATTTGGCATAAGCCATATTGGGTCAAAGGAGTTGAGAAATGGGTTATAGGTAGAAAACCATACGGTGTAAACCGTAGTGCGTCAATTGGATGAGACGGTAATAAATATCGTCTTGCAAAGATAAACGGATATTTAGACCAAACGGGTCAAAAGGTGAAAATATCATCCTTGTCAAAATTGACTAACGATTACCGTTGAGTTGTATGATTTCAGGAGCCTATATAGAATGGATATTTCCTTCACTATTAATTAGTGATTTCTAAATCAAGGTATTAAAATGGGTTAATGCATTGATCCGAGTCAGGTATGTAAAAGGGTTTAATTCATCTTTTAGAACTTGAGGTTCTCGAAGAGTTAAACAAGGTCAAAATTTGATATTCGGTTATCTAAAAGGTAAACCGAATAAGTTAAGTTATAATCGTAATGTTTTAGAAATATAATGGTTTCTAAACAGATTTATAGTTAAAAGATAGGATTTTGGAGTCAAACAAACATGTTTGTTTGATAAATACACGAATGGGTCAAATTTGGTAAAAAGGGTAATAAGCTGAAGACTTAGAAGTCTGAAATTTTGTTTAACCGGATGTTAGATTTTAACTCCATATGATGGAGAATTAAATTACAAACACGTAGGAAGAAACGGTAGGTCAAACGGATAAGCGGTTTGAAAGATACGAAAGATTTCGTGTCAAATTACGGCAAAATGGAAAAGCTGGATGCAGGGTCCACCGTAAATTACGGTGCCACCGTAATTTACGGTGGAGCTGACTTGTGTTACGGTGCTAATCTACTGTTGTACGGTAGGGAGTGGTCAATACATGAGCCACCGTAAATTACGGTGCCACCGTAATTTACGGTGGAGATCAGAATTTAGTTATTGTTTTGGGTTCAAGATATTAATGTTGGATTTTCCAAATTTCCTCATTATATTAATTATTTAATTGTCAAAACTGACCTTTAAGTTGGTTTTGATCACAGGTGAATGTCGAGAGTTCCGGATGAAGATCAAGCGTCGAGCAAGAACCGAACACATGTTAAACAAAGCTTCCGCAACGTTGTTTTGTCGTTATTTTAAACGGCGAATTAAATTACATTATGTATATCACTTAAATTGTAAAAGTTTTTAACAAACCCGTATTTCCGATGTATGTGTAATCATTAATTACATGATTATTTACGTTAAACCTTGATTTATAGGAACAGGTGTTACAATGTCCCACAACTGTCCATGTCCCATAACGACCCTCTTCCATGCAAGCTCCAGCTATGTACCTAAAGACCTGCAAAGCATGTAGTAACGAGTCAACAACAAGTTGAGTGAGTTCACGGTTGGGTGTTCGTTTTAAGTTGTTTTGAAAACAGTTTCCTTTATCTGGCATCCTGCCGTGGGGGTTACCCCATAGTTAAAAACGTGACTTGTTTATTCCCGGTTACTCTGGCAATCCAGCCGTGGGGGCTATCTCGTGTTAGTTATCTGGCATTTCGGCCATGGGGGCTACCCCATGTATACACTAGACTCGTTACCATATCGACTGCTGACTGTAGTCATGTTTATGTGCCCTGAAACTGTCAATGTCTATCAGCATTGACGTGCCCCAGATCCATTAGTTCACGCCCGTCCTCTGCGGCACGGTGTGAGGTTTGTCAGACCTAAATAGCGCTATCTAACTAATGACCCGCTCGCCATTGGCCCGTCGATTAAGTCGATATAAAAAGGAGGGACTTCGTGATAGAGTTTTGGTCTAGTACGAGTTATCTGTCCATGAGGACGAGGAATTACATTCCTGAACCAATGCTGTCCTACCCAAGGAGGATGAGGAACCCACGTTCCTTAACCCCATTCCAAACCCAGGGAATCCCATGCTTTGTAGAGGGTGTGAACTCACCTTGGTTTGCTCGGCAGATACACAGAAAGGTCAATCAAGTTGTAAGTGGTCAACTACGTCCTAGCATAGATACCATTCAAGTCAGGTTCATATCCAAGTAGTGCACGTATGTTCTACACGTATACTAGCAAGTCGCATACAGGTATTATTCATGGCATACACGTATAAACATGGCGGTTTACAATAATACCTATGAGTTCTCGACTCGTAACCTGTGTCGCAATCCCCGGTCTCGAGTTGTCATGTTCATGGTCTGGAGTCGAGACCAAGGGTCTCGGCTGGCACACCTGTTAATAGCCGGCAGTTGTACTATCCAATGGCATTTCGATTTCATGAGACAATGTACTATCCAACCACAATCCTTAAACATGTTTCTTTGTCTAACACTAACCGAAAATGGATCAAACATCTAAATTTCAAATATCCAAGACACATTCATATCATGTTCATGTTGTTCTTCATATATTCAAGTAGTTCATCAATTATTCATAACACAATCAACCCTTATTCATATATTTCATCATTTGCAAGCATGTTCATTCAAACTTGTTCATCGTATTTAGGGTTTTTAGCATCAATCACAATCATATCATGAATAACAATCAAAACACTTGAACATACTCATCTAAGGGTTTCAAATCATCACATAACACCTCAAACTCGACTCTACACTAATCCGATTTCCACATACATGTAGCCGGTTTAACAAGCATTCGGTTCTTAGCACAAGAGTGTACAATCCGATTAACATGACATTATCTAATACACATATGTAAGCCGATTTCATGAACATCAATAATTAATGGTTTAAATCACATTTAGACACAAGATATCATTAGTTCATCATGCAATATATCCGAAATCAAAACATGTTAGCCGGATAGCATCATCATACACATCCGATTCACAAGAACATCATCACTCGTACAACTATTCTAGTTAAACCATGCCATCCATAACATCTAACAACAAACATCATAAAACACTAACCGGTTGATGAGGTGTGTGTGAAGGAGAGTAGGTTTGTTGTCCAAAAGTTTCCGAGTGAAGAACACAAGCGAATCCGAGAGCTTGGCTTGCTACCCTTGATCCGACACAAGGTAAGAGGGTGGTGTTGCTAGGGTTTTAGTGGGAGAGAATGTGGGAGTGTGTGTGTAGGAGAGTGTGTGTTGGTTGTCCAAAGTTGGCTAGGAGTATAAGTTATATACTAGCTCTTAAGTTGGTTCACCCTAGTGGGTTTTCGAGTGGAGTGAAGAGGGACATGGCCCAACCGGCCCAATAGTTACACTATTCACTCGAGACCGAGTGGTCTCGAGTTGGGTTCTTGTGTTTCGGGTCACATGCATACACGCATACAAATAAACACAACACATAATCACATAGAATGTTCACTTATATCATTAAACCAACAATTTAACTAGTCACATAACGTTCAAGCAGTTTACATCAAGATACAACGAAAGGTTCTAAATTTCGAGTTGTCACATCATCCCCAAGTTGAAAGAAATTTCGTCCCGAAATTTGGTAAGCACTCACTGAGGAAGCTAGTTAAGTTGTATGGTGTTCCCGGTTTTCCTGGGGTGTCACATCCTCCCCCCGTTGATCTGGAATTTCGTCCCGAAATTCCGTAGCTTCAGCCTCAGTAGTGGTTGTACTGTTTGTGAACAGTTGGGGATACTTTTGTTTCATCCGATCTTCGCGTTCCCAGGTGAACTCTGGGCCGCGACGTGAGTTCCAACGAACTCGAACGAGAGGTATTCTAGTGCTCTTGAGGACCTTAACATCCCGGTCCGTGATTTCAACTGGTTCCTCGACGAATCGTAACTGCTCATCGATAGTGAGTTCCTTCAGAGGAACTATGTGGGTCTCATCTGACAGACTCTTCTTCAGATTCGACACGTGGAAAACGTTGTGAACTGCACCGAGTTCTGCTGGTAAGTTCAGTCTGTAGGCCACCCTGCCTATTTTCTCGATGATTTCGAAAGGTCCGACGTATCGTGGGTTAAGTTTGCCTCGTTTACCAAAATGAACCACACCCTTCCAGGGTGAAACTTTGAGTAGTACCCGCTCCCCAACCTGGAGCTCTAGTGGTTTCCTGCCCTTATCGGCGTAGACTTTCTGATGGTCACGAGCTGCCGCCATGCGTTGTCGAATTTGAGCAATTCGTTCGGTTGTGTCTACCACATGTTCTGGACCAGTGATCTGACTATCCCCCACCTCTGCCCAACAAAGTGGCGACCGACATTTACGCTCCTACAATGCTTCAAATGGAGCAGCTTTAATGCTGGTGTGGTAGCTGTTATTGTACGAGAATTCCACAAGTGGCAGATGCTTTTCCCAGCTGTTGCCAAAGTCGATTACACATGCACGAAGCATGTCTTCTAAGGTTTGAATAGTGCGCTCGGACTGCCCGTCCGTCTGAGGGTGATACGCTGTGCTCATGTCTAATCGTGAGCCAAAGGATTTGTGCATTGCTTGCCACAGTTCTGAGGTAAAACGTGCATCTCGATCTGAGATAATAGAGGTGGGCACCCCGTGCCTCGAAACAACTTCCTTGAGGTATACGTCTGCTAGAGTGGAGAACTTATCCGTTTCCTTGATAGCCAAGAAGTGTGCAGATTTTGTGAGTCGATCCACGATCACCCAAATAGTATTGTTACCTCGTTGAGATCTAGGTAGGCCGGTAACAAAATCCATGGAAATTTGCTCCCATTTCCATTGCGGTATCTCTGGTTGTTGGAGTAGGCCTGAGGGTTTCTGGTATTCAGACTTGACTCTCGCACAAGTCAAACACTTGCTGACGTAAGTTGCTATGTGGGCCTTCATGCTAGGCCACCAATACGTAGTTTTGATATCGTGGTACATCTTATCCGAACCAGGGTGTACCGAGTAGCGAGACTTGTGTGCCTCGTCCATCACAAGCTCCCGTAGGTTGCCATAGAGGGGAACCCAAATGCGTCCCGTTACGTAGTAAGCACCGTCTTCCTTCTGTTCTAAGCATTGCCTTGAGCCGCGTAGGGCTTCAGCCCTGACGTTTTCTGGTTTCAATGCTTCTATCTGAGCGCCTCGTATTTGGGAGGGAAGACTAGAATGTATAGTGAGCTGCAATGCTCGCACTCGCCTAGGCGTAGTGTCCTTTCGACTAAGGGCATCAGCCACAACATTGGCCTTGCCAGGATGGTACTTGATTGCACATTCGTAATCGTTTAATAACTCGACCCATCGTCGTTGGCGCATGTTTAGTTCCTTCTGTTTAAAGATATGTTTGAGACTCCTGTGATCGGTGTAAATGGTGCACCTAGTACCATACAGGTAATGTCTCCATATCTTAAGTGCGAAAACAACAGCTCCCAGCTCTAAATCGTGTGTAGTGTAGTTCTTCTCGTGAACTTTGAGTTGGCGTGAGGCGTAGGCTATAACTTTATCTCGTTGCATCAATACACAACCAAGACCCTGAATTGATGCGTCGCAGTAAACCGCAAAGTCGTCTGTGCCCTCTGGCAAGGAAAGGATAGGTGCACTGCAAAGTCTATCCTTTAAGTGTTGAAATGCTACCTCCTGTGCGTTCCCCCATCGATAAACAACGCCTTTCTGCGTTAGTGAGGTGAGAGGCTGTGCGATCTTAGAGAAATCCTTAATGAATCTCCTGTAGTATCCTGCTAAACCCAAGAATTGGCGAATTTCCTTTGGTGTACGAGGTGCAGGCCAGTTCTTAATCGAGTCTACCTTGGATGGATCAACGTGAATCCCATCCTTGTTCACCATATGGCCTAAGAAATGGACTTCACGAAGCCAGAAGTCGCATTTCGAGAACTTTGCGTAAAGCTGTTCTGTTCGGAGGAGTTTCAGAATGAGTCGTAGATGCTGTTTGTGTTCCTCCTGACTCTTAGAATAGATCAGGATGTCGTCGATGAAGACTATAATGAACTTGTCCAGGTAAGGCTTGCACACTCGATTCATCAAGTCCATGAAAATCGCAGGTGCGTTTGTCAGCCCAAAAGGCATGACCAAAAACTCATAGTGCCCATAACGGGTTCTAAAAGCTGTTTTGGAGACGTCCTCTTCTCGGACTCTCAGCTGGTGATATCCTGATCTTAGATCAATCTTTGAATAGTAGCTCGACCCTTGCAGCTGGTCGAACAAGTCGTCAATACGCGGTAGAGGATAACGATTCTTCACCGTCACCTTGTTGAGTTCTCGGTAGTCGATGCACATTCTGAATGTACCGTCTTTCTTCTTCACAAACAGAACTGGAGCTCCCCAGGGCGATGAGCTAGGACGAATAAAACCCTTATCCAAGAGTTCTTGTAGTTGCGTAGAAAGTTCTTCCAACTCTGATGGAGCTAAGCGATAAGGTGCACGAGCTATGGGGGCAGCTCCAGGAGCAAGTTCAATCTGAAATTCGACCTGGCGATGAGGCGGGAGACCAGGTAATTCCTCAGGAAATACCTCAGGATAGTCGCGTACAACTAGAAAGTCTTCTAGTTTCTTCTCTTTCTCCGAGGTGTCCATAACGAGAGCCAAAATGGCAGTGTGGCCCTTTCGCAAGCACTTCTGGGCCTTAAGGAGAGAGATGATGTTCTCAACAGCATCCCTCTTGTCGCCACGAATCATGAGAGGTTCACTACTGGGACCTGGAATGCGGACAACCTTCTCGTTGCAAAGAATCTCTGCTCGGTGTTGGGATAACCAATCCATCCCAATGACAACGTCGAAACTACCCAAGACGATAGGAATGAGGTCGATAGAGAAGGTCTGGTTAGCAAGCACAAGTTTACAACCCTTGACTACGTGAGTGGCCTCTAAACTCTTACCATTTGCTAGTTCTACAGTGTGCTTGTTGTTCAAAGGTGTTGGAATACGCTTAAGCATTCGACCAACTTCTAGTGACATGTAGCTAGTATCGGCACCCGAATCAAATAAAACTGTAACATAAAAGTCATCAAGAAGGAACTTACCCGCCACAACATTGGGGTCATTCCTTGCTTCACCTTGGACAATCACGAATTCCCGCCCCCTGGCACCATTGTTGTTGTTCCCATTGTTACCATTCCCCTGATTGTTGTTGTTCTGGTTCCTGTTCAGTTGAGGACAATCTTTCTTGAAGTGGCCTTCAGCTCCACACTGAAAGCACCCTTTGTTATCACCTTGCTGCTGCTGCTGGCGCTGGTTCTGTTGAGCTTGTTGACGATTCTGATTGGCGGGGTATAAGCTCCTGCAATCCTTTGCAGCGTGACCTGGCTTGTTGCACCGATGACAGTTACCCCTGGTGCACGGCCCGCTGTGGTGCAGGCTGCAGCGATTGCATTTGGGGTGATTCCCTTTGTACCCACCATGACTTTGACCACCAGATGATTGCTGACTAGGGTTCTTGTAGTCATCAGTCTTTCTCTGCTGAGACTGGGACTGAACAGAAGTCGAACCCTTACTGGAAGCTCCATCCCATTTCCGTTTGTTGTCACTAGGGACACCAGAAGTAGTTGCAGCACCTATGCGCTTTGGTAACCTGTTCTGCTCCACCGCTTGGTCAGTGAGACGGTGAGCCAACTGAACAACCTGCTGGATAGTAGCGAGGTTTGCTGAAGTCACATGGCTTTGGATCTCTGGCACCAAGCCCTTGAGAAAGAGTTCAATTCGCTTAATTGGAGGGTCCACCATAGTAGGACACAGTAAGGCAAGCTCATTCGATCTCTTAGTGTACGCCTCAATTTCTGACCCCGTCATCTTGAGGTTGAAGAACTCGACTTCCAGCTTATGGATGTCATCCCGACTGCAGTATTCTTCCTTGATCATTTCCTTAAAAGTTTCCCATGGGGTGGCGTTGGCAGCAACCAACTCCAGCATTTGAACCTGAGCGTTCCACCATGTGAGGGCTAAACCCTCGAGAGTACCGGTAGCATACTTCACCCTGCGCGCCTCAGGGCATTCACACATTTCGAACACAGATTCTAGTTTCTCAAACCAGTGGAGGAGGCCTACGGCTCCTTCAGTGCCGCTAAAAGTAGTTGGTCGACAGTCCATGAAGGTTTTAAAAGTGCACACAGATGGCTGAGCCTGCTGACCTATTGTGGGCGAAAGAAAGACAGAGTTTAACACAAATGTTGGTTCATGAGAGTAGGATTCTAAGGATCCTAGAATGAGTTCGGACTGCAGGATATACCTCCTGCGTGTGCAGCTGCAAGTGCCGCAGCAACTCGTTCGTTAATCAGAGCCGTCAACTGGGCTTGTGTCAGGTTAACGCGTCCAGACATGATCTTCATATCAAGAGGAACGTGAGTGAGAGGGGTTCGCGAAAATGCGATGACAGAAGTGAGTAAGTACACACGTGTTCAAGCAACAGTAGTTATACTAACCAAGCATACCATGAGCAATGTACTATGTAACTAACAAGTAGGCAATATACACATAGATCATATCACCTAGAATGTCGAGCCTTGCATGCGGAGTGAAGCGTCGTTGTGGATCGTAGAGCACTGTACAGGTTATAGTCTGATTTTAATAAAACTTTTCCCTTATTAAAACCAAGTTCACTATAACCTGGCTCTGATACCAATCTGTCACACCCCCAAAATCCACCTGCGGAATACCACCGCTTGGAGGCGTGACTGACCAGGATCCAGCCACCAATCATATTGAACAAGCATATAAGTAGTTATAAAAATCCAACCAATACAATTGGTGTCCAAACAAAACATAGTTTAAGTTGCAAGCGGAAGCAAAATGTTTAAAACCAAGACATAAGTTTAATTGTTCAAAGTTTAACATGGCACACAACTGTCCATGTCCCACAACGACCCTCTTCCATGCAAGCTCCAGCTAAGTACCTAAAGACCTGCAAAGCATGTAGTAACGAGTCAACAACAAGTTGAGTGAGTTCACGGTTGGGTGTTCGTTTTAAGTTGTTTCGAAAACAGTTTCCTTTATCTGGCATCCTGCCGTGGGGGTTACCCCATAGTTAAAAACGTGACTTGTTTATTCCCGGTTACTCTGGCAATCCAGTCGTGGGGGCTACCCCGTGTTAGTTATCTGGCATTTCGGCCGTGGGGGCTACCCCATGTATACACTAGACTCGCTACCATATCGACTGCTGACTGTAGTCATGTTTATGTGCCCTGAAACTGTCAATGTCTATCAGCATTGACGTGCCCCAGATCCATTAGTTCATGCCCGTCCTCTGCGGCACGGTGTGAGGTTTGTCAGACCTAAATAGCACTATCTAACTAATGACCCGCTCGCCATTGGCCCGGCGATTAAGTCGATATAAAAAGGAGGGACTTCGTGATAGAGTTTTGGTCTAGTACGAGTTATCTGTCCATGAGGACGAGGAATTACTTTCCTGAACCAATGTTGTCCTACCCAAGGAGGACGAGGAACCCACGTTCCTTAACCCCATTCCAAACCCAGGGAATCCCATGCTTTGTAGAGGGTGTGAACTCACCTTGGTTTGCTCGGCAGATACACAGAAAGGTCAATCAAGTTGTAAGTGGTCAACTACGTCCTAGCATAGATACCATTCAAGTCAGGTTCATATCCAAGTAGTGCACGTATGTTCTACACGTATACTAGCAAGTCGCATACAGGTATTATTCATGGCATACACGTATAAACATGGCGGTTTACAATAATACCTATGGGTTGAAAGTAGCATGTATGCAAGTAAACAAAACTCAAAGGCCCGGCCCAATAACTTGGCCTGTAACGGTATGCAAGTCCAAACAGTGCACGTGTACATGGTCTCGAGTCGAGACTGTGCGGTCTCGAGTCGTACACAAGAGTTCTCGAGTCACAACCGTGGATGTCACGGGTCATGTCTTGAGTCGCGACAAGACTCGCAACTCTGATCTCGAGTCATGCTGTTCTGTGCTGGCATTGTGTGGTCTCGAGTCGAGACTAGAGAGTTCTCGACTCGTAACCTGTGTCGCAATCCCCGGTCTCGAGTTGTCATGTTCATGGTCTGGAGTCGAGACCAAGGGTCTCGGCTGGCACACCTGTTAATAGCCGGCAGTTGTACTATCCAATGGCATTTCGATTTCATGAGACAATGTACTATCCAACCACAATCCTTAAACATGTTTCTTTGTCTAACACTAACCGAAAATGGATCAAACATCTAAATTTCAAATATCCAAGACACATTCATATCATGTTCATGTTGTTCTTCATATATTCAAGTAGTTCATCAATTATTCATAACACAATCAACCCTTATTCATATATTTCATCATTTGCAAGCATGTTCATTCAAACTTGTTCATCGTATTTAGGGTTTTTAGCATCAATCACAATCATATCATGAATAACAATCAAAACACTTGAACATACTCATCTAAGGGTTTCAAATCATCACATAACACCTCAAACTCGACTCTACACTAATCCGATTTCCACATACATGTAGCCGGTTTAACAAGCATTCGGTTCTTAGCACAAGAGTGTACAATCCGATTAACATGACATTATCTAATACACATATGTAAGCCGATTTCATGAACATCAACAATTAATGGTTTAAATCACATTTAGACACAAGATATCATTAGTTCATCATGCAATATATCCGAAATCAAAACATGTTAGCCGGATAGCATCATCATACACATCCGATTCACAAGAACATCATCACTCGTACAACTATTCTAGTTAAACCATGCCATCCATAACATCTAACAACAAACATCATAAAACACTAACCGGTTGATGAGGTGTGTGTGAAGGCGAGTAGGTTTGTTGTCCAAAAGTTTCTGAGTGAAGAACACAAGCGAATCCGAGAGCTTGGCTTGCTACCCTTGATCCGACACAAGGTAAGAGGGTGGTGTTGCTTGGGTTTTAGTGGGAGAGAATGTGGGAGTGTGTGTGTAGGAGAGTGTGTGTTGGTTGTCCAAAGAATGGCAAAGTTGGCTAGGAGTATAAGTTATATACTAGCTCTTAAGTTGGTTCACCCTAGTGGGTTTTCGAGTGGGGTGAAGAGGGACATGGCCCAACCGGCCCAATAGTTACACTATTCACTCGAGACCGAGTGGTCTCGAGTTGGGTTCTTGTGTTTCGGGTCACATGCATACACGCATACAAATAAACACAACACATAATCACATAGAATGTTCACTTATATCATTAAACCAACAATTTAACTAGTCACATAACGTTCAAGCAGTTTACATTAAGATACAACGAAAGGTTCTAAATTTCGAGTTGTCACAGCGGGTGCCTGAGCCGCTTGTTGGCCTTGTGGGGCTGGGAGCAGAGCTTGATGAGCAGTGGCTTGAGCTGGGGCTTGACGAGGACCAGTACGGCAGTTAGCAGTGAAATGGTCGTACATGTTGCAGTGAGCACAGAAATGACAGGCGAGACCCAGCGGGTGATGATAAGAGCATATCGGGCAAGCCGGGTGGGGGCCTGTGTAAGCACGCTTTGCTGGTGGTGCGTAAGCAACTGAGGCTGGACGGTGATGGTGCTGCTGCTGGGCCAGTACGGCATGAAGAGGAGCAGCAGTGGTAGTGACAGCACAGTTCTTGTTGCTGGAGCTGTTGTTGTTCTTCTTCTTCTTTTGGCGTAAGGACTTTGATGATTGAGCGGTGGCGGTGTCGGCAGTTGGTGCGGTGGTGACTTGATGCAGGCTCTTGGAAGCTTTATCCCAAACGCCAGTTTTTACCCGCTTGTCATTGATTTCAGCGTCAAGCAAGTAAGTTTCTTCAATCGTTGTGGTCTTTGCGGCATGCACAAAATCCGCAACGCAGTCGGGTACAGCTCGAATGTACTTCTTGATTGCCATGTCATATGTCTTCACTTGATCAGGGCAGATGATGCTGAGCTTCTTAAAGCGAGCAGTCAGGGCAGCTTTGTCTCCATCCTTCTGCTTTATGTTCCAAAACTCGTCCTCCAGCTTTTGGCGTTCATGGGGAGGGCATAATTCGTCCATCATGATGGCTTTCAGCTCTTCCCAAGTCAGCTCATAAGCTGCATCATTCCCACGTTTGTTTCTCTCGGTCATCCACCAGTCTAATGCCCGGGACTGGAAGACGCCGGTAGCGTTTAGGGTACGGAGATTTTCAGGACAGCCGCTTTGGCACAGAGTGACTTCGATGGAATCGAACCATCGAAAAATAGCCGTCGGGCCATCTTCTCCAGTGAATTCCTTTGGACCACATGCCTTGAACTGCTTGAAGCTGAAAGTAGTAGCAGCTTTAGGATCTTCGGTTCTAGACTCCTCAAATGATTTGCTAACATTCTCATAAATCTCACTCACGATCTGAGGCACAACCTTGGCCACTTGTTTCGCGAGGATGGCAGCAAGGCGTTTGTCCCATTGTTCTTCGCGAGAGAGTCGTGTGTGACGGGATGATGGTCCAGTTGACATTGTCTTCAACAGACATCGTCATAGGTCTCAGACACGTCATAATCGAATCTCACCTCACACGTCTAACACTTACTAAAGCTTTGGAACACGCAAGGTAACATGTATCACATAAACACATAGGCACATAATCACAGATTCACATAAACATAGAAGCACATAAGCACGTAGAGCACAGAATCCACAAAAGCACATAATCATGTAATCACAAGATGCAGCCAGGATACAGAAACCTATCATTCTTAGTTCGCGAGTGTTCAAATATAGTGATCACGTTTAGTATATCGAGTAGTGTAGCATAAGCGTATATCGTAGCATAAGGTCATCCATAGTTTAGCAATTTGTTAGCGATGTGTACTGTGTTGTGTGTGTAGCGGAAGCAAGAAGGCGTTAGATCGAAACCAGTGGTATCTCAAAACGCTAACAAATAAACATGAACCACATAAGACATATAAAATTAACGAATCATCAGAGTCAGCAGTTGCGGGCTCAGAATCAAAACACATAAAAATCGAGAAATAGATCGTCTGCGGCTATTAGACATTGACTATCCAAAGTGATTCGACTATTCACAAGGACTTGTCTTGCACATTTGACTTTCAGGGCAGTGCCTTCGCCTCGATTCTTGGGCGTTGGGCACGTATCCCGTTAGCATTATCGTGACTTCAGGTCGTTGGAGTCCGTCGAGACTTTGGTGAGAATTTGAAAAATGGCGGAACAAGTCGTCAAGGTTAGGGTTTCACCCCTGGCTCAACAACTTCATCCCTGTTTTGATAAAATAAGAGAGA
This sequence comes from Helianthus tuberosus, assembly GCA_030545235.1. Lineage (NCBI taxonomy): Eukaryota > Viridiplantae > Streptophyta > Magnoliopsida > Asterales > Asteraceae > Helianthus > Helianthus tuberosus. Next base: position 34,757,591 of record CM060435.1, read on the forward strand.
ATTAAGCGTCGAAGTATGGATTTCACTCCTGGTTCAACGCAAATTCTCGTGTTTATAGATGAAAATATGGGTTGATCAAGTAATTCAGTTGAGAGTTTGCGGTTTTCACACCTAATCTCGACTTAACCGCTTATTTATGATCTGAAAATTCGAGTGCGGTGATAGTGCAGCACAGGCGAGAATAGTGAGAAATAGTGGTAAGCTTATACAAAATCCCTAACGGATATGCACAAGTCGGTCTGTTGGTTCTTAACTATAGACTAGGTCTCTAAGACATCGACCCGGACTAGGTCGAGTCTTGCCTAATTCCCTATAGTTATGGCTCTGATACCAATCTGTCACACCCCAACCGATGGCGGAAACATCGGGGCATGGCACTGAGCGAAACAGATTGTCCAGAAGTTTCCATAACAATTATCATTACCTATCAATTTAAAGTAACATGTCCCATACCATGTCTCAAAAGGCAAACAAATTATTACAGATAAAATCTAGGCAAATAATTCTATTCCGACAACTCAGATTTTTTCAATAGCCCAATTGTTTATCTGCTTCTAGAGACCCTTGATTTCATTTGTTCAGACAACTATTTGTTGGCCTCTAGAGCCTTATTCTAGCCTCTATTTCCTAGCAGATAAGCATCCTAAGCACCTGTCACATACGTTAAAATAAAATTCAATACACACAGTGTAAAGGTGAGCATACAAGTTTGATAGTAGCATATAGAGTTCGAAAGCGTTACGTATAACTAGCACGTACACAGAGTGAAATGAGGCATGTTAGTTATCGACATGAACCTATCAATACCAATGACTGCGGGTTGACTGCCCAAGGCAGTTCGTAATACATGATCACCACTGTAATCCATGCAAATAATTGTCCTTAACAACCCCCGAGTGAACGGGTGCTGAGTCCAAACTAATAGTACTGTCGTTGCTAAGGCAGGTAGACAACATTCCATATGTAAACATAACAAACAAGCATTCATTAAGTCACATATAACATGCGGTAACGGTTAGCGTTTAAATAGTATTGAGTAGTGTGTTCGATGTGATTTTGAATAAGTAACGTATGTAACACCCAAAAGTGCGTAAAGCAAAAAGGGATCGAGTATACTCACAGCGTTGATGGTTTGAAGGGAGCGCTTAGAGAGCAGGGTTAGCCTGATCAGAACGATAGCATAACGATAAGTGACGCGTAAAACGATGCAAGGTGTAAGTGGCTCGGACAGCAGTTCGGGCGAATGGTAATCCGATCGGACAGCCGGTCGTGCGGGTGACAATCCGTTCGGATGGTCATCCGGTCGGACGGTAGTCCGGTCGGATGACTTATTCGAGTGGATTGTTTCTTCCTATGAGAAGGATGTGTTTGTGTATGATGGCTTGTCTTTTGAAGTTTTCATTGTAGTATTTTGAAAACATTGAATTATCTCTACCTTTCAGGTCGGTCGGTGGGACGGTTGTCCGATCGGACAGCAATCCGATAGGTTGACACTTTAGTGAGAACAAGTTCACAGCAGGTTGTCACTCGATCGGACAGCAGTCCGGTCGGGTGGCATCCTTAATGCATTGAACATGTTTGAAAATCGATTAAGTGTTAAAGTCCAAGTATCTCATGATCCAAAGAGTAATTCAGTCGGATGGTAGTCTGGTCGGATGGTAGTCCAGTCGGACAGCAACTCGTTCAACACTCAGACTTCAGATAAAATTGGTTAAGTGTGGGACCCAAGGTGTAAGCCGTTCGGATGGCCAGTCGCTCGGATGGTCATCCGTTCGGACAGTAGTCCGGTCGGGTAGCACCCCGTCCTGGTTATTCCGTTCGTCTTTCACTTGGCCGTTTTGATTGTTTGTCATTTTATCGAGACGTTTTGACAACTTGTTAACCAACGGAACCTCATCTTGACCCAAGTGACCCGATCAAACAGGAATCACCCTAGTTCGACCAGTTAACCGGTTCAGGATGGTTGTTCTTGGTTAACCTGAAATCGGTGGTCTCGTGAGTAGAATCCAGATCTTGAGCTAGTACAACACCATGAATGAGTAGAAGACTAGAACAAGGTCCGATTCTATCAGTTTTGAGTGCATTGAGTGTAAAAGAGTTGAAAGAAAGTTAGAAACCATCTTTCAATCCTTTTTCACCATGAATATGTTTAGATCTAGGCAAGATCTTTGTTTACTTGTGTGGAAATCGGTTAGATCTAAGTTGTTCTTGGTGGATTGAAGCCAAAACATGAAGTTCATAAGAACACCATGATGACGTCATCCTAGAACACCTCAAATCTAGTGATCTCATGGTTAAAAGTTAAGATTTAAAAGATAGAAAGGTGTAGAAGTGCGTGTAGATTAAGGAAGTACAAGATTTAGGACGAGATCTTACCGGAATTGCGAGAAATCGAAGAAAAGGTGAGGAGCACGGGTTGTTCGGATGTCAGTTGCCAAAAGTGGTAACTATGAGAGTGACAGGAGGTATTTATAGAGTTCCAAAAGGGGAAAAAGCTGGCCGGTCGGATGGCATCTTGCCCGGATGATAGTCCGGTTGGATGTCATCTCGGTCGGATGGCACCCTGGCACCATGATCAAGTGGCAGCCCGGTCGGATGGCAATCCGGCCGGATGGCACTTGGTTCGGGTGTTCGGCGCGATGATTTTTTATATTTCGATTTCGATTGCGAGCGATTCGATGCGATAGAGTTTTCCTAGTCAAATTACTTTTAATCCCAACTACTCATATCTCGCACTATCTTTTCTTCACCAATTATCATAGTTCGATTTCGATTGCAATTGAATTCGATTGCGTTTGAGTTTCGATTGCCCTTCGATTGATTACCACAACATACATAAATAAACATGCACAAGTAACACATAAGGCACATACACGTATAATAATAACCAAAATGTGTAATTCGAGTTGCGAGTGTGATTGCGATTCGATTAAGCGATTAAACATACGATAAATAGCGATTAATATGCGATTATTAATAGATACTCCACATAATACAACTAAGGCGAAAATAAATTAGACTAATCACAAGTCAAAGAAGTCAAAACAAGAATTGAGCAAGGAGAGACATATCGTATTTAGCAATCTTTTCTTCCTTTTACTTCAATCTTGACTTTGACTTTCGAAAACACGGGGTGTTACAATAATATCCAACATGTTATTCATGTTTTCCATTATGTTTAAACAGAACTGATCAACATGTGGTATCAGGGCGTATGTTGATAAATCTGTTCTATTTTCGTTTCCATTATTCTGGGATTAAAATCTGGAAAACAGAAAATTTTAAAGCCTTATGAAGTCACGGCTGGTTTCGAGTCCCAAGGTGCCGAAATCACTATTTTCGGAAAAGTATGCTTAATAAATTGACTCGAAATCATAATGTGTAAATTAATGTCCGAAATCTGTTAATAGAAGTCTTAAATTTTAAGGTTTCGGATCCCAGAATTATGTTTCAATTTTCTAGGGTTCATCATTTGTTCTAAGGAAAACTCGAAAATTCCTTAAGTTTTGGAATATAATTTGGATTAGTGGGTGTTTTTACTGTTTTTTATCTGAATTTTATCTTTTAAACTTTGAAAACTGTTAATAGATAGTCAGTTATAATTTTCGAAATCTTTTGATAAGTTTAGATCAGCAATAAAACAGGAAACATTATCCCACAATCCCTAAAATTTCGAGCTTTCAGTTATTATCACAATAACAGCTGTTAACAGTGGACTCGAGACCATCAGATTGCAACTCGGGACCACAAGGTCCCGACTCGAAATCATAAAGGTCCTCAAATCTTTACAACTCGAGACAAAGGTCTCGACTCGAGACCATAAAGTTTCAAATCGAGACCACTGAGGTTTCGACTAAGGGTTTTAAATCTACACAACTCGAGACCATGAGGTTGCGACTCGAGACCATAAGGCTAGAACTAGAGACCATAAGGTTGCGACTCGAGTCCATAAGGCTACAACTCGAGACCAAGGTTGTGACTCGAGACCTCATAACTGACTCGAGATCTCATAACTCAGTCGAGACCTGACTCGAGACCTCACTCGAAACCTCATTATTTTAGGCTGTTTAATGTGAACTAAAATTTAGCTCGGGGCTCCGCCCCGAACCCCGTGCGATCCGCGCTAACAGGTGGTTTGCTATTAAATACTTGGTTTTGTAAACACTTAATTACCTAATCAGAATAAGATAATTTTTCCACAAAACCAAAATAGCTTAACTTGAATGAGCTTCTGATGTATCATTTCTGGCCAAAGCTGATTTAATACATTTATTTATTGTTCAAGTATTATAAAAGCTATGTTGAGTGTTGTCGCAACCCCCGTCCCCTAATAACCAGGGAACGGGGAGCCGCGACCAGTTTCCGTGGTATCGTTGTTTTATCATTTTGGCAGCGGAAATTACATCAGGACCGTAGTTAGAAAATATTTTATCAGGGTGAAATACCAAGCTTTTATAATATTAAACACATGGGAAATTCACAAGTTTCAAGTACACACATTTTCATAGGGATAAACCCTATTTTATTTAAATAAAAACATCTCTTTATTTAGGTAACTTTTATTGCCACTTATCCAAGCCTTCAGTTCTGTCCAGCTGGCTTCTATTTGGCTTTCACATTTTGTTACCTGAAACGCGTTTAAAAACATTTTGTCAGTGGGAAATACTGGTGAGTGAATCCCAGTTTAATCAAAACAAATTTTATCAGTCTACAACATTGAGGGCGGTCACGCAATTACATTTATTTCCATCTACTTTAATTACCACCCACGGTACTGTCAACCCAACTTGTGGTCATGTTACTACTCACAATGTAGTAACAAATTTTGTATACAAAACCCCAACATACCGACGATAATTGTAGAATACAAATACTCAATCACTGTTAAATATAATTTAAAACATTGAGGTTTTGTAAAAACAGTTTACAAAAAGGAGATTACTCACAAAAAGGTTTACACAAAAAGACGATTACTCACATTGATGTCTTAGGGTTTTCCTTTAGGATTTACTGGTGATTATCTATTAATTACACAAATGGACACGCGTTAGTATAATAACCCAATATTTACATTAGTAATACCCTCCCCGAGACGGCATTCCAACGACTACGTCGGGCAGAACCACGACAGTCGTTACGGAACCCTAGATCAATCGGGCAGTGTATCTAATACGTAACCGGGGGTTATGATACTTGCAACGAGGCAGAACTTCGTTATTATGGGGTATAATGCCTGAAAACCACTTTAGCTATGTAGAAATTCGAGAGAGAAGAAAGTTGTGAACGATTTCAACAGAACAGCCGATTGCATCTATTTATAGTGTCTGTATGACACTTCGTCGCACCCTGCGAAGCTTGTAGCCCAGGGCTACGCGGCCCGCGAGGGTGGCTAGGGTAGGTCCTAGCTGATCCGACTCAAACCCTAGCTTCGACACAACACCCAACACGTGGCGGCACCGGGTGAGCTCTGGTGGCTAGCTGTCTCTCCCCGCGTAAGACCCTTAAGGGTTCTTCGCAGCCCGTGAGCGACAATTAAAATTGATTTTTATTTAATATTTAATTATATATGATATTTAGGGCCCGGTTTTCGCATACGGGGTGCAGTTTAAGACATATAGGGACATTTTAAATATATTACGGTGTCGGAAATTATTTTGGAGGGTTGTTATATCATCCCCACCTTGTTTTAGAACTCGTCCTCGAGGTCTACTGGAATAAGCGTATATATTTCCTTTGCATTTCTGATTCAAGTTCCCATGTGTATTTTGGTCCTCTCCTGGAGTCCCATTTCACTTTGACCAGAACTAATCTCTTATGTTTGAGATTCTTGACCTTTCTGTCTTCAATTTGTAGAGGCTTCTCTACAAATTTAAGTTTTTCATTTACCTCTATATCTTTAAGAGGTACTACCAGTGATTCATCAGCTAAGCATTTCTTGAGGTTAGATACATAAAATACATCATGTATTCCTGCAATTTCCTCTGGCAGTTGTAGCTGATAGGCTACAGGTCCTATTCTTTTAATAATTTTAAAAGGTCCAACATACCTGGGGCTTAGCTTTCCTCTTTTGATGAATCTTACCACTCCTTTCCAAGGAGAGACTTTCAATAACACTTTGTCTCCTACTTGAAATTCCAATGGCTTTCGTCTGTTATCTGCATAACTCTTTTGTCTATCACGTGCTGCTTTCAATCGTTCCTTGACTTGAATGATCTTGTCAGTTGTTTCTTGCATTATCTCAGGTCCGGATAGTTGTTTTTCTCCAATTTCTGCCCAACAGACTGGAGTTCGGCACTTTCGTCCATAAAGTGCTTCGAATGGTGCAACATTAATACGGGTATGATAGCTGTTATTATAAGAAAATTCTATCAATGGTAAGTGATCGTCCCAGTTACCTCCGAAATCAATTACACAAGCTCTAAGCATGTCTTCCATTGTTTGAATTGTTCTTTCTCTTTGTCCGTCCGTTTGAGGATGATAAGCGGTGCTTAGATTTAACTTGGTTTCCATTGCTTTTTGGAAACTTGTCCAAAAATGAGAGGTAGAACGGCTATCTCTATCAGAAACAATTGATAAAGGAATTCCATGTAATGAAACTATTTCATTTACATACAGTTTAGCTAGCTGTTCCATACTGAAAGTTTCCTTTATAGGTAAGAAATGAGCTGACTTAGTTAGTCTGTCTACAATGACCCAAATTGTATCATTACCTTTTCTTGTTTTGGGTAATTTAGTAACAAAATCCATTGTTATCAATTCCCATTTCCAAACTGGCATTTCAAACTGTTGCAACAAACCTGAGGGTTTCTTATGTTCAGCTTTAACTTGTGAACAGGTTAGACACTTTGCAACATATGCTGCTATATCCTTTTTCATTCCTATCCACCAGAAATTCTTTCTTAAGTCTTGATACTTCTTATCACTTCCAGGATGCATCGTATACTTAGATTTATGGGCTTCTTCTAATATACGGTGGCGTAGGTTTCTTAATTTAGGTATCCACATTCTTTTCTTATGGAGTCTCCAAATTCCATCTATTCCTTGTTCTAGTTCCTTAATCATTCCTTTTAACTTTTCAGTATCATCCTTGATCACTGATTCTTGTGCTTTTCTAATCTGTTCATTTAAATCTACATGTAGATTTAATTTAAGAGAACGCACTCTTTTTGGTTTTTCGTGATACTTTCGACTTAAAGCATCAGCTACTACATTTGCCTTTCCTGCATGGTACTGGATATTGCAGTCATAATCGCTAAGTATCTCCATCCAGCGTCTTTGTCTCATATTCAGCTCCTTTTGTCCGAAGACATATTTTAAACTCTTATGATCATTGAAAATGGTAAACTTACTACCATAAAGGTAATGTCTCCAAATCTTAAGGGCAAAAATTATAGCTCCTAATTCTAAATCATGGGTTGAACAATTCTCTTCATGATTCTTAAGTTGTCTAGAGGCGTAAGTTATAACCTTTTGATGTTAAATCAATACACATCTATCACCTAATTTAGAAGCGTCGCAATAGACTATAAAGTCTTTAGTTCCTTCTGGTAACGCTAATATGGGTGCATTGGTCAATTTTTGCTTAAGGATTCTAAAGGCTTCTTCTTGTTTTGGTCCCCATTCAAACTTAACAGATTTACAGGTTAGTTTAGTTAAGGGAATGGCTATTCTAGAAAAGTCTCGAATAAACCTTCTATAATAACCGACCAATCCTAACAAACTTCTAACCTTGGTTGGTGACTCGGGGGTTTTCCATTTAGTAATCGCCTTGATCTTTGTGGGATCCACATGAATTCCTTCATGATTGACTAAATGTCCAAGAAACTGTACCTGTTCTAACCAAAATTCACACTTCGAAAATTTTGCATAAAGCTTTTCTTTTCTCAATAAACTTAGAAGTGCGTGCAGATGCGCTGCATGTTCCTCCTTATTCTTAGAGTAAATGAGAATATCATCTATAAAGACAATTATGAATTTATCCAAATATGGTTTACATATTCGGTTCATCATGTCCATAAATGCGGCAGGGGTATTGGTTAAACCAAATGGCATGACAGTAAATTCATAATGGTCATACCTTGTTCTAGAAGCGGTCTTAGGAATGTCCTCTTCCTTTACCTTTAATTGATGATATCCTGAACGTAAGTCGATTTTAGAAAAGAATCGAGCTCCTTGCAACTGATCAAACAAATCATCGATTCTCTATAATGGGTACCAATTTTTAATCGTGAATTTGCTCAATTCACGTTAGTCAATGCACATACGCATTGATCCGACTTTCTTCTTGACAAATAAGATCGGTGCTCCCCATGGCGATGAGCATGGCTGTATAAATCCTTTCTCCAACAATTCGTCTAACTGTTTCTTCAGTTCCTGCATTTCTGCGGGTGCCAAACGGTAAGGTGCTTTGGCAATTGGTGTTGTTCCTGGTAATAGGTGGATTCTGAATTCAACTTCTCTGTCTGGCGGTAGCCCTGGTAATTCTTCTGGAAATATATCTGAAAATTGGGAAACTACTGGAATATCTTTCAGTTCTTTTCCTTTAGTATTAATGATTATAGAAATCAAATATACTAATGATCCTTTTCTTACATAACTGGTTGTTTTCATCACAGAGATGAATTTTGTGGATCTAGAGGGTTTATCTCCTTTAATTGTGATCTTTTCACCCCTTGGTGAATTTACTTGAATTGACTTTTGATCACATAAAATACTGGCTTTATTGACTATTAACCAATCCATTCCTAATACGACATCAAATCCTGCCAGATTCATTGGGTAAAGGTTTGTAATAAAATTTTGATTTAAAAATTCTATTCTTGCTCCCTGCAAGATTTCAGAAATCTTAATGGTTTCCCCGTTTGCTGTTTCTACTAGACATTCTTGTGGGAGTTTACTTAATGGTCGATTGATAAGTTTGCAAAATGAAGTATTAATAAAACTTTGGTTTGCACCAGAGTCAAATAATACTTTAGCAAAAACATCATTAACTAAAAACGTATCGGCGATCACATCCGGGATCATCTTTGCTTCTTTTGCAGTCAGAACAAATGCACTAGCATTCTTAGTAGTCTTGTTGTTTGGAGCTAGAGCTAGTTTCGGACAGTTCGGCTTGATGTGACCTTTTTCTCCACAGGTGAAGCACATTCCATTATTAGGTTTATTCCTGCAATTTTCTTCCTTGTGTCCTGGTATCTTGCAAAAATTGCAGTAAGTGGAACATTTTCCTGAATGCTTCTTCTTGCAAGCCTTGCAGTAAGGTGCAGAGGTAGAACCTACATTTTTCCCACGGTTGGAATTACCGTAACAGAATTCCTGGGTAAGCCTTTGAGCTAGGTTTCTCCTCTGGTCCTCTTCTCGTGTACGCACTAATTCACCAGTCAAGGTGTTTGCTAGTTCAACAGCTTCTATAGTTTGAGGTCTAGCTGCCTTGACTACATGCCATATCTCACTAATTAATCCTAAAATGTAGCGGGAGATTAACACGGGTTCTGGTGATGCAAGGGTTTGCACTATTCTAGCATATTCAAAGAATAAAGTAGTGTATCCCTTACTATCCACTCCAGTCATTCTAAGGTTTAAGAACTTGTTTGCTATCTGTTCTTTTTCATTGGGATGGCAGAATTTTATTTCTACCATATTCTTAAATTCCTCCCATTCCATATTGTAAATCCTGTCACTTCCCCTAGACTGGAGGATAGTGTTCCACCATTCTAAGACTGAGTTTTTAAACAGATTGGAGGCAAACATTATCTTATCTTCTTTTGCGCACTTGCTTATTTTTAAGACTGCCTCAGTCTTTTCTATCCAGCGTAAAGCTGCAATGGCCCCTTCATTGCCAGAGAATTCTATTGGTTTGCAGGACCAGAATTCCTTATAAGAATAACCATAAGACATGGTTCTTCTTCTTTTGGAAATGGGCACTTGAAGTATGGGTCCATTGTGCACGCTGTGACTAGGTTCTATATGGGTTCGTTTACTTCCATTACCACTTTTATCATTATTTTCCACATCCCTAACATTTTGGATAATAGCTGGCATGGCTTCTCTAATTCCTTGGGTTACAAGGTGTCGAATTTCACTATTATTCATTTGATTTTCATTATTCTGGTTTTTTGGATTTGCTGCGTCAGCCATCTGGATTTTAAACAATTACCAAGCATTAATATTGCATAAAAATATTTAATGCAACAATCATACAACAAGCATGTTGATCCAAAATCGTCGAGCATTGCGACTTACTCTAATTTATAGTATGCATCTATATTTATTACAATACAACTGGAATAAAATACAATACTAGTATGCATCACTAACCACTAGGTGGTCTCTACTACAATATATATTATCATCATCACTTTTTTTTCAAACATACACACACACACACACACACATATATATATATATATATTGTATTATTATTATTATTACTAATGGTAGGGGTTCATCCAAAAGTCCATATTACGCTCGTCATATTTCCAGACGAGTCGTTCTCCTATTTGTCTCATCCTTTCGCTCCCTTCTAAAATCTTCTCACCAATGGTTCGGAGTTCTTGCACATTTTCTGTGCTCATGGGTGGTGCAGGTGCTGGTATTGGATCTGGGTACTGTGGCATTGGTTCTTCCTGAGGATATGGATTCTCTAGAATTTCCCTAATGTATTCATCATTATCATAATAGGGATCTAGAGGGTCCAGATTTGGGTAAGCTGCTAGGTTTGGCATGGGTTCCTCTGGTATTGGGTAGCGTTGCTGATAATCCCTATGGTCGTCAAACCACGGGTCGTAGTCTGGGTCTAAGGGATTGGGTGCTGGTACTCTAGGTATCTCAGTCGGGTCAAAAGCTGGTGCTGGGATTTGGTTTCCCGAGTTGATTTCAATCTCCATTGGTTATGTGGGAAACAAGGGTAGGTTGGGATGCTGTGAGTTGCTCTAAATTAGGGTCTGCAGCTGTAGTTGCTAGAATATGAAAATTTTCTAGACTCCTATTGAGCATATCTTGGGTGTGAGCATCTGTTTCTCTCTTAGCGGCTGCTGTTGTTGTAACTTTTTCATCATCTTCCGACGTTCGTGCGCACCTCTGCTGAACCATCCTCTCTTCTTAGGAGGGAATGGCTCTTCAGATTGAGCCTTGAACACGAATATCCTATCTTCATTATCAGCTAAATACCTTGAGAGGGTAGACTGTGAAGAGGTACCTTCGTCCCTAGGTGAGCTGGACAACTGACGGTAAGCGTCGGAAGGTCCTTGGTCGCTCATACTGTAAACTAACAAATAGTCAAATAACACACAACAATAAAATACAGATATGCACGTAGTTCTGTAAATAATTTCCTAACATTTTGAATAATATCTTGGTGTCAGCAAAACACTTCTGTGGCTGAATCCGTGGCTTAGCTCTGATACCACCTTCTGTCGCAATCCCCGTCCCCTAATAACCCGGGAACGGGCGGCCGCGACCAGTTTCGGTGGTATCGTTGTTTTATCATTTTGGCAGCGGAAATTACATCAGGACAGTAGTTATGAAATATTTTATCAGAGTAAAATACCACGCTTTTATAATATTAAACACATGGGAAATTCCCAAGTTTCAAGTACACACATTTTCAAAGGGATAAACCCTATTTTATTTAAATAAAAACATCTCTTTATTTAGGTAACTTTTATTGCCACTTATCCAAGCCTTCATTGCTGTCCAGCTGACTTCTATTTGGCTTACACATTTTGTTACCTGAAACGCGTTTAAAAACATTTTGTCAGGGGGAAATACTGGTAAGTGAATCCCAGTTTAATCAAAACAGATTTTATCAGTCTACAGCATTGAGGGCGGTCGCGCAATTACATTTGTTTCCATCTACTTTAATTACCACCCACGGTACTGTCAACCCTACTTGTGGTCATGTTACTACTCATAATGTAGTAACAAATTTTGTATACAAACCCCAACATACCGACGATAATTGTAGAATACAAAGACTCAATCATTGTTAAATATAATTTAAAACATTGAGGTTTTGTAAAAACAGTTTACAAAAAGGAGATTACTCACAAAAAGGTTTACATAAAAAGAGGATTACTCACATTGCTGTCTTAGGGTTTTCCTTTAGGATTTCCTGGTGATTATCTATTAATTACAGAAATGCACACGCGTTAATATAATAACCCAATATTTACATTAGTAATACCCTCCCTGAGACGGCATTCCAACGACTACGTCGGGCAGAACCACGACAGCCGTTACGGAACCCTAGATCAATCGGGCAGCGTATCTAATACGTAACCGGGGGTTATGATACTTACAACGAGGTAGAACTTCGTTATTATGGGGTATAATGCCCGAAAATCACTTTATCTATGTAGAAATTCGAGATATAAGAAAGTTGTGAAAGATTTCGACTGAACAGCCGATTGCATCTATTTATAATGTATGTCTGACACTTCGTTGCGCCCCGCGAAGCTTGTAGCCAAGGGATACACGGCCCGCAAGGGTGGCTAGGGTAGGCCCTAGCTGATCCGACTTAAACCCTAGCTTCGACACAACACCCGACATGTGGCGGCACCGGGTGAGCTCTGGTGGCTAGCTGTCGCGCCCCGCGTAAGACCCTTAAGGGTTCTTCACGGATCGCGAGCGACAATTAAAATTGATTTTTATTTAATATTTAATTATATATGATATTTAGGGTCTGGTTTTCGCATACGGGGTGCATTTTAAGAGATATAGGGTCATTTTAAATATATTAGGGTGTCGGAAATTATTTTGGAGGGTTGTTATAAGTATGCATTACAAACGTGAAATGTCTTAATTTCTGGCCAAAGCTGATTTAATTCATTTAAGTCTAGCATACTTGACAAGTGCATAACTAAAGTGATTGTCTCATTTCTGGCCAAAGCTGATTTGTCACGATTACTTTGCACCAAGGTTGTAAAACAAGGTCTCCAAGGCCGAGTACTCCCCAAGTAGTCGCTACAAGGTAGACTGCCGAGGCGACTTTCTTCAACTCCGACTAATTACCCAAAATCGATCAAATGCGGTCAACATTGGCCAAAATCGGATCAAGTAGGTCAACTCGGGCCGAGTTTGACTTAAAATAAAATAAAACATAATTTCTATGTCTATCATATTAAAGAATGAATATCAATTTCACGTATTTTGTTATAAATATTAGTAAATTTATGTTATTTCACATATATTTCATTTCCGAAAACTAATTTCTTTATAATTTGGCATCTTCGAGTACTCCCCGTGTACTCTCCGCCTAGGCCGAGTACTCTCAACTCCCCGGTCGACCGACTAGGGAGCGCCTAGCGACTTTTACAACCATGCTTTGCACACATGCTTAAATGATTACACTTCTGGCCAAAGCTGATTTGTCTTCGTTTAAGTAGAATTTTAACTAAGTCTATTACTTTGATGTTAGTAATAGACAATATCACAACTTCATAATTAAAATGGTCATTATTTATGCCCGCCTTAGTATAATATGCCCTTAGATCATATTAGGACTTCTTTCTTAGTATCATAACTTGCTCATCTTATTTCCACTATCAGCACCCAATTGCGGGATTCCACCTTTGACTGGTGAGAACTTTGCTGAATGGAAGGATGCCCTCATGCTTACACTTGGATTGCTAGACTTCGATTATGCTTTAAGAGAGAATAAGCCAGCGGACCTTACTCCTCAAAGTACTGCTGCTGAGCAGATAGTTCATGAAAAATGGACTAGGTGTAACCGCATGTCTCCCATGTTCATGAAGCAGTCCATACATAATGCGATCAGAGGAGCCATTCCTGATTCTTATGACGCTAAAACCTACCTGGCTTCTGTGCAAGCACAAGTCAAAGGAACATCAAAGGCACAAACTAGCACTCTTATCCTCAAGCTGGTGATGACTAAGTATGATGGGAGGAGCGACATTCGCGAACACATCATGCTGATGCATGAGATGGCCAATAAGCTGAAGGGGCTAGAGATGGAAATCAGTGATGGTTTTCTTGTTCACTTCATTATCACTTCGCTTCCTTCGTCCTATGAAACATTCAAGATCAATTACAACACTCAGAAGGACAAATGAACGATGATTGAGCTGGTCGCTATGTGCGTACAGGAGGAAGAGCGTATGAAAATGGATCGCACTACTGATGTTGTTAACTTCACCACCTCCATCTCTAAGAAAAGGAAGAACAATTATCATAGAAAAGATGCTTCTAAAATCCAAAAGCAAAATCCTAATACAAGTGCACCTTCCAGCTCTAAGAGCTCCTTAGGCAAACCCTACTGTAAGTTCTGTAAGAAAACAGGACATAAGGAAAAGGAATGCCCTGACTTCAAGGAGTGGCTTGCTAAGAAAGGTAACGATTTTTTCATGATACTTGAGTCCTTTAATTTAAATGTTCCTGCTAATTCTTGGTGGTTTGATTCTGGTTCTATGGTTCATGTAACCAACTCTACTCAGGGATTCCTTTCAATCCGGAAGCTGGGAAGAAACCAAATAACACTTAAAGTTGGGGATGATCGGGAATTAGAAGTGAAGGCCATAGGAACATTACAATTATTTTTTTTTAAAACTGGTTTATGTATTAAACTTTATGATACCTTATATGTTCCTGAGGTAACTCGGAACCTTGTATCAGGACCAAAGTTAGACATGGACGGTTTTGTTGTTTCCCATGGTCAACGCAAACTCTCTATTCTCTATGATTCCGTTGTTTATGGTACTGGCATTCTAGATGGTGGTCTCTATAGATTAGAACTAGATGATAATTTTTCCAAATCTTTGTTGTCATATAATATTAATGAATCACTCACAAAGATGAAACATAATCGAGACTTAGAGATTTCATCTATGTTGTGGCATCAACGTTTAGGCCACATCTCAAGAGAACGATTAAATCGTCTCGTAAAAGATGAAGTCTTACCTCCTCTCGATTTCACTGATTTTGGAACATGGGTCAAATGTCTTAAAGGCAAAATGACATTAGCGAATAAGAAAGGTGCCACTAGGAGCTCTAATTTATTAGAACTTATTCACACTGACATTAGTGGTCCATACCAAATCGTTGGCATAAAAGGACATACTTCATTTATCACTTTCATTGATGATTATTCTCGTTATATGTACTTGTATCTTATTAAGGAAAAATCTGAATCTCTTACAACTTTTAAAGATTATAAAGCTGAAGTTGAAAAACAATTAGATCATCAGATTAAAGTTGTGAGATCAGATAGAGGCGGTGAATATTATGGAAGACATACTGATGTGGGTCAAGCTCCTGGTCCATTTTATGAGTTTTGTAAGGGCCAGGGGATTGTGAACCAATACACCATGCCTGGTACACCTCAGCAGAACGGTGTCGTTGAACAAAGAAATCATACCCTTATGAACATGGCGCGTAGTATGTTAGCCAACACTAATTTACCATTATTCCTCTGGACTAAAGCGTTAAAAGAAGCTGTTCATATACTCAATAGAGTTCCTTCTAAGTGTGTCCCTAAAACTCCTTATGAACTTTGGACAGGAAGGAAACCGAGTCTTAAATATATGAAAGTATGGGGCTGCATTGCTGAAGCAAAACTCTATAATCCATTCCTAAGGAAACTTGACCCTAAAACAGTTACCTGTTTCTTTATCGGGTATCCTGATCATTCGAAGGGTTATCGTTTCTATTGTCCTTCCCATGTCACCCGTATTGTTGAAACCAAGCGTGCTGCGTTCCTGGAGGATTTCAAGGTCAGTGTGAGCAGTACCAACCCTTACGAAGAATTGCAAGAAGTTCAAGATGCGGGGGGAGAGACTCGTCGCTTACCATTACTCTGTTTACTCCTCTTGTACCCAATGCAACAACTGCACCTGAAGCTACTACACAAATTCCATATCCACAATCAGAACCCATTATACCTCATAACGAAGGCACATCAAACGCTCAAAACCAAGACAACGCTCAACCCGATTATCAACTAAGGAGGTTATCTAGGCAAAGACGGCCTACTAATTGGGATGATTATGTTACCTACCTGACTGAAATGGATGCTGGAAAGCTCAATGATCCTATCTCTTATAATGAAGCCATTAGCAGTGATCAGTCTTCTGAATGGAACAAAGCAATGATTGATGAGCTTGAATCCATGAAGAAAAATGACGTTTGGGATTTGGTTAAATTACCCAACGGTGTTAAACTTGTAGGAAAATGGGTGTTCAAAACAAAACTGGATCTTAATGGGAACGTTGAACGCTACAAAGCGAGATTGGTTGCAAAGGGCTACACTCAGAAAGAGGGAATTGATTATCAAGATACGTTTTCACCTGTCTCTCATAAAGATTCATTAAGGATCGTTATAGCCCTAGTAGCTCATTTTGATTTGGAGCTGCATCAGATGGACGTCAAACCTGCTATCCTTAACGGAGACTTAGACGAAGATGTTTACATGAAACAACCTAGAAGGTTTTAAACCTGAAGGTCAGGAGCATCTAGTCTCTAAGTTGAAGAAATCCATTTATGGGTTAAAACAAGCATCACGTCAATGGTACCTCAAGTTTGATGAAGTCATGAAGAGACAAGGTTTTATGAAGAATCAAGTGGATCAATGCACCTACCTCAAGATGAGTGGGAGTAACTTTACTATACTTGTCCTTTACGTAGATGATATTCTATTGGCAAGTAATAGTTTAGACATGTTGCATGAGTCGAAGCGGTTACTCTCGCATAACTTCGACATGAAGGATCTCGGAGATGCTTCTTATGTCATTGGCATCGAAATTCACCGAGATAGACACAAAGGGATCTTAGGATTATCTCAAAAGACTTACATAGATCGTATCCTTACACGTTACAACATGCAACAGTGCAAACCCTCAGTCGCTCCAGTAGTTAAGGGAGATGTTTTCGGTTCATTCCAGTGTCCGACAACAGAGGTTGAAAAGGAGCAAATGAGCCAGATACCTTACGCGTCAGTAGTCGGGAGCCTGATGTATGCTCAAGTCTGTACTCGCCCAGATATCGCTTATATTGTTGGAATGCTAGGCCGTTATCAGACTAATCCTGGCCTAGATCACAAGAAAGCAGCTAAGAAGGTCCTTAGATATCTACAAGGGACGAAAGACTATAAACTGACTTATAGAAGAAGTGATCACTTAGAAGTGGTAGGTTATTCTGATTCTAACTTTGCCAAATGCAAAGATGACAAGAAATCCACTTCGGGCTACATCTTTATGTTAGCAGGCTGACCTATCTCATGGAAGAGTCATAAACAACAGTTAACCACAACTTCCACAATGATGGCAGAATACATTGCTGTTTACAACGCAACCTGTCATGGAATGTTGCTTAGAAATCTGATCACTGGACTCAAAATCGTTAATTCCATTTCTAGACCATTGAAGGTTTACTGTGATAACTCAGCTGCCGTTAGTTTCTCGAACAGTAACAGTTCGACTGAAGCTGGTTTATATCTCGATACAAAATATTTGTTCATACGTGAACCAGTTGAGGAAAATAATCTTTGTATTGAGTATATTAGTACTAAAGATATGCTTGCAGATCCGATGACAAAAGGTCTCCCACCTAAAGTTTTCGAAGAACATGTATCGAATATGGGACTTACTAAAGACCTTGTTTAATGGCATACTGTACTAGCTTATGTTTTAATTAATGAAATTTCCTCAGTTTGATTTTGTATGTCTCTAACATATGTTCTGCCGGTGCAATGACATATAGACAAATATAAATACAAATCAGACGCTAAATGGCTTATGCTTATTTTGATCATAACTGTTAGGTTTTAAATTGAGGCTATAGTATGACTAATGGGGGTCCTGAGTCGAATGATGATTCAACGGCTGTATTTCTCTGCTATAGTTCTTGGTTTAAGGCTAAAATGAGTGTTAACTCCTAGCCAGGCTCATCTAATACTCATGATAAATGATTACTCGGCTAAGTGGGAGAATGTGAGATTAAATATATTATTGTTATAATATTTAATCTTGTAGCCATTATAATCATTTATATTATATAGATCAAAATATATTAATAACCTATTAATAATTAGTTGGTAATTGTTGATGAACCATATTACACTTATTAACTAATTAGGTTTCCTCTTGGGTGTATATATAAGGAGATTATTAGAGAGTTTAAGGGTTAGACAATTACACAATTCACAAAACCCCAATAACATCACTTTCAGCTCTCTCTCCATAACCGAAACCAACCCTTGTTTCGGTTCATCATCATCATAATCTTACACCCTAAGGAGGAACCAGATCATCCTGACAAGTATGTCAAACTCAATGGTTGCATCTCTGACTGGATTCTCTGCTGGCCTGTCTGCTGTAACAGGTATGTTATTCATGTTTTCCATTATGTTTAAAAAGAACTGATCAACATAGACAGTTGGTTAGGAGAAGGTGCATTAAGAGAGAGATTCTCCACACTGTATACCTTAGCGAAAAAACAAGAGAAGCTCAGTGGCGGAGTGCGTAAACAAAATGGAAGCTGGAAGCGTTTGGGCTTGGGCCTGGGTAAGTGGGCCCAGGACAACGCTGGAATGGATCCAACTTGCGGATCTTATGAAAGAATTAAACGAGTTTCAGTTTAAAGAAGGTAATGATCGATGGAGATGGAAGAATCAAGTGGAGTTGGGATTTGACCGTTGAAGGGTAAGAATGGGCAGACGAATAAGGTTTGAATAAATGATCTCATAAATGGAACAAACAAGTCATTTAAAGGAATGATCTTCATATTTCCTTTGAACATAATTCATATTCTAGAAAATGACTTTAGAAATTCTACTATAACTTAAAAGGCTATGTCGGTGGGGTGACCCACCGGCATTACCTTACACCCCCTAAAGTTTTTCCATTTTGCGTTTCAAGCCTCTTAGCTTTGCTACTCCCCTAAACTTTTTTAATATTTCATTTCAAGCCACTCAGTTTTGCTACGACCCCTCCACTTTTAGAGTAATCAATTTTAGTCTCTTATCTAACTTTACTATTCTTCTACTTTAACAATTGGCATTTTTAGCCCCTAGCTTTTTACTAATTTCTATATTAATTAAAGTACAAAGTCGGTGAAACCACTCCTCTTTGACTTCCAAAATTTCCACTTTTAGCTTATAGTTTTGTAATTCATATTTTTTGCATATAGAATTTTCCTTTTATTTACTCTCTACTTTTGTTACTTGCATTTTTTACCTATACTTTGGCAATTTACGTTTTTTTTCACATATGCTTTATATCGACCCCTCAACTTTTAAACTTTTCTTTTTACATTTTGACGTAAATTTGGTATACGCTTTCGGCCTTTATTTTGTATGTTTCCTACATATGAATCGGTTCACATATAATACGTTTTGACTTGATGGTATAAATTGGAGTTAGTCGAGTCGCATATAATACATTATGATTGTACGCTATAAACTCGATTTGCTTTAAATTTTAATCGAATTACAACACATCTATAGGTTACATTGAGTTCAGTCGGATACTTCGAAACGCACATTATTATATGATTAACACATCACATAACGCTTGGACTAATCCGTTCGACGTTTGCGATGTACCCGCGCCGCAACGCGCGCGGGTCTTATTACTAGTTAAATTAAAATTCACTAACAATAAACCGTTATAATATTTTTCACAATATTTTTATTCATGGAAAGTAAATAAACTTTTTCCTTTTTGACTGATGAACTACCGTAATTATTTTTTAAAGATATAAACTTACCAAAAATATCCCCGAGCCTGACTGATGAACTACCAAATTGTTACAAGCAATGTTTTAAAAACCGGTAAATAACAGCCGGTTGTACCGGTATTACCGTTTTTGGTTGTAAATCCGGTCCGAAACTGCCATTTTGGTCCCTGTGGTTTGGGCACTTTTGCCATTTTAGTCTAAATCTCAAACTTATTACATCTGGGTCCCTGTGGTTTGCATTTTGTTGTCATTTTAGTCCAAAATCCAAAAACCTCATATTTTGACTGATGAAAGCTGGATGTTTTGTCTTTTAGTTCAGGGGTATATTTGTCCATCTAATTTAATATAATATATTAATAATTAATAAACTAAATTAACATATAAATAAAATGATGTCTCACCATTATCTTCCCCAAATGCAGATACAGAGCAAAAACCCTTAACCCAACCCTAATTCCATAGCCACAACCACCTCCACCTCCAACTCCACCATCGCCACATCATCATCTCTTCTCACCACCGCCACCACTACCTCCTCACCACAGCCGCTACCACCACCTCCTTCTCACCACAGCCACCAAACAAAATCACCTTATCTCATCATTTATTCCATCATCTATCTTACCCTAAACATATCAGTTCTACCTTCCGATCCATTCCAACAGCCGGCGACGGAGCCACCATCAACCACCGCCTTCAGTTCTACCTTCCGAATTCCGATCCATTCCAACAGCTCGACATTGCTCGCAAAATCACCTCTATTGCTCTCTCCAGCCGCGTCTCCGCCCTAGAACCCGAATCTTCCGATCTCCGACAACAACTCACCGACAAAGAGGTGGTTATCTCCAATTTGTACGCTCAGATTGACTCGCTTGACTCGTCGGTGTCTCAAAACCTGCATAAACTGTTAGTTGTTAATCAGGAAAAAGTGGGTTTTAGTCATTATGGCACATCCTCTGTTTCTCTCTAACACTACCATATTTATCTTCGTTGAACAATACGATGGCCAATTTCATAAGTTAGGGTTTTGTTTTGTTTTGTTGATTGAACTTGCTTTTTCTCAAATGGTTTGTAACTTATTATTGAATTGATTTGAAATTGAACTGAGATGATATTTTGTTCTGAATTTTGTTATTGAACTGGAAGGGGATCATGTTTTGAAGAAGATGGGGGATTAGGGTTTGAGGTTTTGAGGAAGAGATTATAAGGTCAAAGATTCTTTTTTTAATTTTATTATTTTAATTAATAGTGTGTTTTAATATAATTATAATGACTAAAATGCCCCTGAGGAAAAGGACAAAAACCAGGTTTTTTTTAAATCTGACCTGATTTGAGATTTGGACTAAAATGGCAACAAAATGCAAACCACAGGGACCCAGATGTAATAAGTTTGAGATTTGGACTAAGGTGGCAAAACTGGCCAAACCACAGGGACCAAAATGGCAGTTTACTCTTAATTAAAGTACAAAATCGGTGAAACCACTCCCCTTTGACTTCCAAAATTTCTACTTTTAGCTTATAGTTTTGTAATTCATATTTTTTGCATATAGAATTTTCCTTTTATTTACTCTCTACTTTTGTTACTTGCATTTTTTACCTATACTTTGGCAATTTACGTTTTTTTCACATATGCTTTATACCGACCCCTCAACTTTTAAACTTTTCTTTTTACATTTTGACGTAAATTTGGTATACGCTTTCGGCCTTTATTTTGTATGCTTCCTGCTTATGAATCGGTTCACATATAATACGTTTTGACTTGATGGTATAAATTGGAGTTAGTCGAGTCGCATATAATACGTTATGATTGTACGCTATAAACTCGATTTGCTTTACATTTTAATCGAATTACAACACATCTATAGGTTACACTGAGTTCAGTCGGATACTTCGAAACACACATTATTATATGATTAACACATCACATAACGCTTGGACTAATCCGTTCGACGTTTGCGATGTACCCGCGCCGCAACGCGCGCGGGTCTTATTACTAGTTAAATTAAAATTCACTAACAATAAACCGTTATAATATTTTTCACAATATTTTTATTCATGGAAAGTAAATAAACTTTTTCCTTTTTGACTGATGAACTATGCAGTTAACTCGGCCGATAAAGCGGTGCTATATCACCGATATCTCGGTTATCGGACCTAGCTCAACTTCTCGGTGTGCCATATCGGTCCATATCTCGGTGGCCGATAATATCGGCGATAAATACCGCTATATCGCCGATATTCTGCATTTTTTATATCGGCTGTATCGGCGAGATCTCGTTTGGGCCTTTTTTTAATCCAAAAAACTGTATTTTTTTGCATCCTGGGCCTTTTTTTAATCTAAAAAACTGTTTTGAAGGTTTTCTCTGAATCCTGGTGTAAAAAAACGAAGCCTAGAAGGTGCAAAAAAACTGGCCTCACGCGGGCCCGGGGTTTTCGGAGCTGCATTCGTGTCCGCAGGATGTGCGGGCACGCACGAGTTCAACCAAATTCCAGCTCAGAAACCCATTTTTTGCACCCCCCCTGCGCGCGAGGGTCGGACTTGTGGTAAAACATGTCATAAAGCTACAATGGAGTAGTAAAGGCTTTACCTTATAAACAACCACTCACTTTGTCCCCACACCGATGTGGGACAAAGTATTTACCACCTTTTGAGACTTTCATTCTCACACCTAGACTTTCTACCACCTCTTGTATATATATAAATATATATATATTTATGCATGATATTAGACTTCTAGTATATATATAGGCTCTAGATATGAATATAAATATAAATATAAATATATATATATATATTTATGCATGATATTAGAAATTACCGATATCTCACCGCGATAAACGATATCTCATATATCGGTCCTTGACCGATAACCGATATTTTTCCGCATTAACTGCATAGCTGATGAACTACCGTAATTATTTTTTAAAGTTATAAACTTACCAAAAATATCCCCGAGCCTGACTGATGAACTACCAAATTGTTACAAGCAATGTTTTAAAAACCGGTAAATACCGGCCGGTTGTACCGGTATTACCGTTTTTGGATGTAAATCCGGTCCGAAACACCCCGGTAAATAGGAGAAACGGCATAGACTTTGTACCGCCGGTAAAATCCGGTATACCTGTTTGAACCGTTATACCGATACCGTCTCAGGTCTGTTTTTGGGTTAGGATTTTACTTTTTATCGTCTCATCTCCATGTTTACTCTTACCTTTAACCTAACAACTTTTAATATTTATCTCCATCGATCAAAATTCAAAACTTGCTTCATCACTCCATCATTCGTGACTAATTCCAGACTTCCATCACCCCATCGTTCGTTCCAGATTTCCATTTTAATCCAATTTTGGATTATTTTTTGAGTTAATGTTGTAGTTTATGAAATTATACAATTAACTAGTCAACCCGGTTGAACCGCCCGGCACAACCCGGTTCAACCGGTTAAACCATTTTTGTGCCTGATCCGATATGATTAAAAAACCGAATTTTAAAACATTGGTTACAAGTTTCTTGACATCGCCTTGTTAAACTTAAAAATACAAATTGAGCTGAGTTTATTAAGGGTGTTAAAGGGGTTGTGTTAGACCGTGGGGTATGGTGGGGCTTGGGTTGGGGGCATGAGTTGACACGTGGAGTTCGAGTCCCCTCACCGGTAAGTTACGTGTCCGTGGGGTATGGTGGGGCGTGGGTGCACCGCGTGGCTTGGCAGTTTATTAAAAAAAATACAAAAAATACACTCAACATTAAAAAAAAGCCTAAAATTTTATTAAATTCTTAAAAATTACATAATTCCTAAAAATTACAAAAAAACCTAAAAACGATTACAAAAAAAAAAAAAAAAAAAAAAAACCTAGAGCGTTAGGTAAATTTCAAAAAGCGCGAGCTTGTTGGACACCTTTTGCTCATTGCCCCGAAACTCAATGTTCGCCACCGCCACCCGGTCCTCGTGGCTTAACTCACTGCTCGGAACGGCTTCGTAGTAGGCTTTGAAACGATCAAGCTTCGGCCGTAGCTCGCCCATTTATGTTGGCACGCGTTTAAGTTGTGCCGGTCGTGTCCGACGTTATGTCGGTAGCTTGCAAAGGCTTCCGGCCAATATCGCGTTTGACTGGGTTGTCGCCCCTTCGTTGCATCAACGACGCTCGTGACGAGAGCTAGCTCTTCTTCGTGTGTCCAAGAGGCCATCAATCAAGTGGGTTCGGGTAGCGGGTTCGATCAAGTGGGTTTTGGTTGGGGTAGCGGTGGACAACCAATAAGAAATATTGGGTTGGGGGTAGCCGGTGGGGTTGGGGTTATATTTATAGCGGATGTTGACTGTTGGGTTGGGGTGACGGCTTGGCTTGGCCAAACGGTTACAATTTAAATTTTAAATTACCCTGCGATGACATGACCAACAAAGCGAATAGGAGCCCGCCACATAGGATCGCTAGCTCGCCCCACGCCCGGCTTCAAACTCCCGCCCCTTGAGCCACGCCCCAACCCAAGCCCACCCGGGGTGGTGGCTTGGGCGTTTTCAGCCAACCCACCCCCCAACCCAAGCCCCATACCCCACAGTCTTAGCGGGTTGACACGTCCAATCTGACCTGAACACGGAAAATTTACACAAACCCAACCCAACAATGGTGTTAGACACATGAACCCGAACACGAAACGAATATTCGCGGGTTAACCTGAATACGACCCGCTTAACAATTTTTTATTTGTTTGATTTTTTTGCATATTAATATTTTAAAACATATTTTTACAAAAAATAAAAATCTATATAAAATAATAACATTTTATTTATAAATTCTTATGTTAAATTCTTTTATAATATAGTTATTGCATAAAGTACACAATCAATTTAACTTATAACATAAAAAAATACATTTTAATTATAAATTTTTATGTTAAATTCTTTTTTTTAATATAACTTCTACAGTACTCAACCAATTTAACTTATAACATAAAAAAACATTTTGAAAAATTAAAATTTAATATAAATGGCATAACCCGCCAACCTGTCGGGTTTGACACGAACCCGACCTATCTAGCTAAACGGGTTCGCGAGTTCAACCTGAATCCGACCCGAATCCGTTTTGACTAAACCCAAACCCACACATTTTATGTTAGGTTCATATCATATAAAAAATTCACACCCGTATATAAAATTAAATCTGTTCCATAAACGAGACTGCAAACGAACCCAAGTTTCCACTTATCGCGCTTGAGCGGACTTTTAAACCTAAAAAAATTCTATCATTTATCTAATTTTATTTAATGTATTAAGTATATATTTCATTAACAATTACTATTATAAATGAAGCTATGATAAAATAACAAAATTATACACATTAGGTTATATATAAACATTACAATTCTAAAATATATAAATTTAATTAAAAAACACATATAAACTATCTAATAAATAAACAATAAACAAGCCAAACTCAAGATTTTAAAATACAACCCGAAATAAAACAAGCTCGAGCTCCCGTAAGTTAAACAAGCCCCGACCGACCTCATTTACACCCCTACATTCTCCAAACCGTAGATTTGCAAATAGTTTAGGGACGATTTGTAGAACTTTATAGAATAATATCCAAAGGATCTTTTATTTAACCATCTTTCACAAGGTTTTCGTTAGTCACTACGTCTTCCATTCGTCGCAAACTCGCCGGCTGCCTACAGGTGATTATTCCATAACCCTAAAACCCTAAATTAATTCTCTATTTCTCTTCAATTTTCACTAGTTATCAGTTACAAATCCTTAATAATGGTTTCTGTTATTCAATTATACCAAATTTGTACACATTATTCGGGGATTTAATTCGTCTAATCAATGTTTTTTGTGATTTTTTCGTTATTCTTTAATTGGTTTTTATTCTCCGAGTACATGAATTTGAATTGTATTTGGATGCTTATAGGTTTTGCTATATTAGGGTTTAACGATAGCGAATTGGAAATAGGGTAATTGTTTTGATTTTTTTCTGTTTTGGGATTGAATTTAGGGTTTTGTAATTAAGGGTTTTGTGATTCTTGGTTTTGTGTTTAATTGGAATAATTATTGATTGTAAGTTGTTTACGGTTTTAGGTTTTATGATTAGGGCTCATTTGTTTCTGATTTTGATTTATCAGTTAGGGTTTCAATAATTTTGATTTGGGGAAGAACAGTGGTTAGGGTTTTGGTAGGGGTTTAGTTCATGGATTTATAGAAAGTTATTTAACTTAGTTTATATTCAGTTTTGATGTATTTTAATGTTAGATTTTGTAACACTTTAGGCAAATCCCACATCAGTTTGACTTGTTTTTTTCGTATGAGAGATACCGGGTCTCGTCTCAAATTTAACCAACTCGTTTTGGGCACACTGCTTGTGGGTTAGTGGACGATATTTGTTAAAGATTTTAACAATGTTAATGTAAAGTTTGTTGTAGGTTTATTGCTTTGTAAATTTGGTATTGATTAGATATGTGTTTTTAAAAATCTTGTTCTGGGCTTCAGGTTGATATTTACCAGAAATTTTACTTCTTATTACAGATTTGTGTTTTCAGTTGCTTGCTTGGCGTGAGAAAACGAGCTTCATTCGTGTCTAAAGTTACAGACATGGTAAAGATTATATTACCGGGCTCTAAAAAACGGCCTGAACCGCCTGAAACATTGGAGGGTCCACATCAGAAAAAGCAGAAGATGGATACCGGTATTAAGATCGAGTGCAGAAAGATTCTGAAAACGTTAATGGTCCATAAATACGGACCCGTTTTCAATCAACCTGTGGATCCTATCGAGCTTGGCATTCCTGATTATTTCGAGATCATCTCTCATCCTATGGATTTCGGAACAGTATGTAAGAAACTGGAGGATGATCTCTATCCTTTTGCAGAAGCGTTTGCTGCTGATATCAGGCTCACTTTTTCCAACGCGATGAGATACAATCCTCCCGCGAACTTTGTTCATTTGATGGCGAAGGAGCTGAATGATATTTTCGGTAGAAGTTGGAGATCTTTAGAGGCAAAGGTTAAAAAACAGAGTATAAACGTTGCAGAACAGAGGAAATTGAAGAAGAATATTGTAAACACAAACAAGACTCACAATAGTTTACCGACAAAGACATCGCAAAGCAAACCCGTTAAAGAACAAGGTGTTGGTGTTCGTGTTGGTTTACAAGTAAAGAAAACCGAAGATACAAGCAGTGTTACAACGTCCTCTGAGGTGAAACCTTCAATATCTAGTGCGGAAAAGGCGAGGCTTAAGAACGAGCTTATGGTAGCGTTAAGAGGTGACTTGAGTGGACCGTTGCGTGGCTTTTTAAGGAAGTATGGGTTGATTTCCTCAAAGACAGAGAAGATTGAGAGTGTTTTCGGTTCGTTCAATGATAATACGTTATTGGAGTTGAAAAGAGCCCTGAAAGCTTGTTCGGGTACAAATGTAGAAAAGGTAAGTTACATGACGTCATCAGAACGGAGGACGGGTTTTTGGAGTATGCTTGTATGTGGATTATGCTTTTGTATGATTATATTGTTTGATGTGAGTGTTTGACTGTTGAATATCATGCAGGGCAAGGACGATTATGTAAAAACACCGCAGTCGAAGGAAGTATCAATAAGACAGAAACTTGAAGGTGAAGTTAAAATAGTTTTATTTCAATTATGATGATGAAGTGTTCTCTCATCATATCTGTTCTTATTTACAGAAAAATCAAATATTGAATCCCGAATAAGAGCTGCGCGGGCTGCTAAAGAAGCCATACTCCAGAGTGCAAAGTCTGATTTGCAGATGAAACGCGATAGAGAAAGAGAGAGAGTAGAGAAGGTTTTCTTTCTCCTATCAATCTTAAAAAAATTGAATTGAAACTCGTCTGTTTATTAGTTGGGATAAAATCATGAAAAATAAACAATTTCAGTATTGTTTTAATCACTCAAAACTTTTGCTAACAAAAACCACTCAAGTTTCAATATTGTTCAAATCTTGTGAAATTTTTAAATAATAGTTGAAGTTATCAAAAATTAAGTTATGGATAATTGTTTAGTGAACTGTTTACTTCACAATAATTTCATATTTTTAAGTTAGACTTGAAAAAAAATAATCACCAACTAGTATTCAAGTTTCATGTATACTTCTTTTAAGTCAATTTTAAAAAATTTCAACCTCTATTTTTTTTTTACAAAATCGAAACAGTATTGAGTGATTTCAGTAGAACACCGAAGAAACTTGGTTACAGTAAGCAAGACATTCCCTTATTAATTCATTACCTTATCTGTGTTCAGATGAAAAGAACAGTAACGATGGACGACAATCTAGCTGTTCTGATGGAGCTCGAGAAGCTGTGCGAATATTCCGGGATTAAAAACCCGTTGGAGAAACTCGGGCTGCGTTTGAAGGAAGAATATTATTATGGGTACGAGTACATTGATGACGATGAGGATAACGGTGTTATCTTCGATGAGCTAGAAGATGGTGAGATCTTTTGACATAGACTTTTGCTAGAGGTTTACTGTAGTGTTTGTGTACTCTAAACCCAGTATATATATATATGTTCCATTGGAGTTATATTTGCAAACCACATAAATGGTGATGGTAATAGCATTTGTTACATTAGAGTCTTGCATTTGCATCTCAATTACAACACTCCAGTGGTTTTGCTTTGTAATATTGGGCCCTAGCGCCTCATGATGCATGAGGCGAACGATACTTTTGGGAAGAAGCATAAGGGCACAATGATCCATTGATATGATGGTGAGGTGGCACACGTTATCCCCTTGTATGGTGGTGAGGCGGCAACTTGTGGCTGAGGCGACGGCTTCTACAAATTAGACTGACACCAGCACCGTTTTAAAAAACGGTTGAGGCGTTCGCCTCGAGGCGAAATACCCAAAAAACAATTCTGAGACGCCTCAGGCGGTTTCTATTGTACGTGCGCCTCGGATGGGCTGAGGCGCTAAAACGGTTGCTTGCGCTTCAAGGGTTTCTGATATTTGTTTTTGACTTTTTGTGTTAATTTGAGGCACTTAATGTCTTTTTATGTATGTTTTTTGATGAATTTAGTTAGTATTATTATTTCTATAAGATATATAATTTATATATATATATTTTTTATTCCATCTCGGGCTTACGTCTCGTGAGGCGAAGGGAAAACGTCTCGAAACTTGTTTCCATTTTTTAAACCTTGGAAACCAGAAACTTTAATAGCAAATTATACATAACGATGTAGTAGATTTTTGAAATTCCACTGGATATTAAGGATCAAATAGGAAGTATAATTTTGATAGGAAGCAATGGGGTTGTGACATGTGGCAAAGAGGAAAATAATAAGGAGGAGCATTTTAGTCAACCAACAATTAGTCTCTCATGAAACCCTAAATCTAAAAAACACAGCCAGAACGTCTTTCTCTTTTACAATTCATCTCATCCCAACATCACCACCACCACCACCCCCACCCCCCCTCGCCACCGCTTCGCCGCCCACCGCTACCACAACCGTCACCCCACCCCCACCACTCTGTTACCGTCCACAACCGAATATCTCTTAATCCCGATTCTAGCTTGACACATCAGCCGACAAAAGTGATTAACAGATCGGCATCGATGGCGTTCTCTCCAATACGTCGTTCATCGCCGCCGTCGTCACCATGATCGTCGAATGGATTGCGTTTTACGGGAGCTGTTGAATGAATTGCGTTTTGCTGTTAAAGGGAGCTATAAGGAATTTTGAATATGCAGAAAGTGATTACGATCTCTCCATATTTGCAGACTAACCAAGCTTTCCAGATACAAGAATACAAGGTGATGTTTTTAAGGTGATTTGAGATTTGAACCATGGCGACTTTGTCACCCAATTGTTTCTTCATCCAATCACAGTTATATCTTCATTCTTGCTCGTTACTGAATAAAAAAAGAATTTTAGTCAACTGTTGCGTTATATGATATTGAGTTATGGATCATTTTATCCATTGTCTTTTTTTTTTTTTTTATATATATTTACCCACTATTTTATGATATTCATGCATTATTTTATCCATTGCCTTTGATACGTAATATCAAAATTTTGTTTGTAACCATTGCGTTTTATATATAAATGGATCAATTGCGTTTTATTTTGTTTGGATCAGTTGCTTTTTAGATATAAGTGGATCCACTGCATTTTAAATACAAAATATATAACATCTTATATATAACAAACATATTATCCATAATTCCATTTTGTTACCTATAAAATAAAATATTCAATATAACATACATTTTTTATTTGATTCAGCGTTTATAACATTTTTTTTTGTTTTTAGACCATTCCATTTAGAAAAAAAAAAAAACATATTTTTTTGTGTTTTTAGTCCATTGCGTTTTAGAAACAACACATCTATTTGTGTTTTTTGTCCATTGCGTTTTAGAAAAAACATTTTCTTTTGTGTTTTTAATCCATTGCTTTTTACGGGTAAAGATCAAATAGGAAGTTAATTTTCGTTAGGAAGGATAGAAAGCCATAGGATTATGACATGTGGCAAATTTTAAAATAAAGAGAAAGTGTATTTTAGTCAATCCAACTCCTTCTTCTTCCTTTTTCAAAACCCAGTAAATTCAAAAACCCACCATTTTCAAAACCCACCATCTTCAACCATTTCTTCACTTTCTATCTCAATAATCACTACATTATAGTGCGATTTTCATCACCAATCAATGATTCAAACACCCGATCAACGTGTTCTTCAGCTTTTTTTGAAGAAAACACAGTTTAAATTCATACAAAATCTCGTTTTTTCCCGGTGATTTTGAAGATAATTACTCGATTCGTTCGATTCGAGAGCTGATAAGTGTTTCAATCATTCAAAATTCGTCAATTGTTGAAGAAATCACTTCGATCCAGGTAACAAATTCTTTAATTTCATTTTTACGAATTGGGTTTTTGATTTAGTCATTGCGTTTTACGATCTTGGCGGGGGTCCGGGGGCGGCAGCCCCCGGTAGCGGGGTCCCAGGGGCGGCAGCCCCTGGCGGGGTCCAAGGGGCAGAGCCCCTGGCTGGGGTTGAGCTGCCAATTCAGAAATTGGCTCATTTCGAAAACAGTAATTCGATTAAATTGCTGTACTAAAAACGCATCAGAAAAATTAATTTTCCAGAAATTGGCTCATTTCGAAGACAGTAATTCGTAGACAATTCAGACAGTTCACAGACAATTCACAGACAGTTCTCAGACAGTTCTCAGACAGTTTTATGTGTCCATTGCGTTTTAGAAATAAGAGAGTTTTATGTGTTTTCTAGCTATTGTGTTTTAGAAAAAACACATTTTTAAGTGTTTTCAGTCCATTGCGTTTTAGAATGAGTATTTTTTAAGTGTTTTCTGGCCATTGCGTTTTACAAATAAAACATTTCTTTGTGTTTTTTGTGCATTGCGTTTTAGGTAAAACACATTTTTATGTGTTTTTGGTGCATTGCGTTTTAGGTAAAACACATTTTTATGGGTTTTTAGTCCATTGCGTTTTATAAAGTACATTTTCTTTTGAGTTTTTAGGCTATTGCGTTTTAGAAATAAAACATTTCTTTATGTTTTCTGGCTATTGCGTTTTACAAATAAGTCATTTCTTTGTGTTTTTGATGCATTGCGTTTTAGAAAAATGTCATTTTTTAGGGTTTTTTTTTCATTGCGTTTTACAATACTGGGGGTTTTTCTATTGCGTTTTACGCAACTGAGTTTTAAATTTTTTTTTTCAAAATATAGCAATAGTATACTCGTTTTAAAGATAAAAAAACGCTCGTTTTTTTGGTGCAATTTTTATAAAAAAATAACGTTGTATGAAAGAGTTATTAACGTTTAAAAAATGGGGGGGGGGGGAATTGGAGGAGAGAGAAACTATTGGCTTACTTCACTAGAATGCCCCTGAAAAAAGTCACGCGCCTCTTTTCTTACTTTCAATTTACCTGATTTAATCTTAGCCCTTGATTTACTTAATGGATGGTCAAGATCACTTCCTAGCCTTCCTAGCCAAATTAACTTCCTATTATATATCTCCACCCTGCTTTTTACAAAGAACACTTTGTTTTGTGTTTTTGATCTATTGCGTTTTAGGTAAAACACATTTTTTATGTGTTTTTAGTCTATTGCGTTTTAGAAAGAACATTTTCCTTTATGTTTTTAGGCCATTGAGTTTTAGAAAAAAAGACATTTTAAGTGTTTTCTGGTCATTGCGTTTTAGTAAAACACATTTTTGAAGTGTTTTTAGTCCATTGCGTTTTAGGTAAAACACATTTTTATGTGTTTTTTGTCCACTGCGTTTTAGAAAGTACACTTTCTTTTGTGTTTTTAGGCTATTGCGTTTTAGAAATAAGACATTTCTTTGTGTTTTCATGCCATTGCGTTTTTCAAATATGACATTTCTTTGTGTTTTTGGTGCATTGCGTTTTAGAAAAATGTCATTTTTTAGGTTTTTTTTTCATTGCGTTTTACACAACTGAGTTTTTTTCATTGCGTTTTACGCAACTGGGTTTAAATTTTTTTTTTCCCGAAAATATAGCAATAGTATACTCGTTTTAAAGATAAAAAAACACTCGTTTTTTGGTGCAATTTTTATAAAAAAAAATAATGTCGTATGAAAGAGTTATTAACGTTTAAAAAATGGGGGGAAATTGGAGGAGAGGGAAACTATTGCCTTGGATTGACTAGAATGCCCCTAAACAAACCCACGCGCTTCTTTTCTTCCCTTCAATTTCTCTCATTTAATCTTAGCCCTTGATTAACTAAATGGATGGTCAAGATTACTTCCTAGCCTTCTTAGCCAAATACACTTCCTATTATATCCTAACCCTTCTACTATAAGAAACCAAAAGGCAACTTTTTCGATTGGATTGGTAGAGGAGGTGTTAAAAATGTTTTTTTTTCCTCTCATCTGTTTTCTATATCTATTTCTTGTTGCAACATTTATTATTATTTTTTTAATCAAAAAATGTTCCTTTTATTATTTTTTACCCAAAGCTGTAACTTTTATACGATTTATAAGACATAATATATTACATTTTACAATTTTTTACTTTTTAATTTCCTTTACAAGTATAATTATGAAAGCATAATATTGTATATGTATTGCCGGCACACAATCTTTGCCATTTGCCCATTTTCCAAACATAAATGAATAAAATCATTTGTAAAATTTTCTTTCATATTATCAATCATTCTGCCTTTTTTTAACAGCAAACTTTCATTATATAAATAAGGATTAGGATCAAATACCAAGGATCCTAATTGTAAGAAGTGTAAGAAGGATTTATAGAGTGACAAGTGTCCAATAACCTAAAATAACCCACTACACAAAAAAACCCTACTACAAAAAAAAAAAAAAAAACCCTTAAACATCCACCACCACCAAACACCTAAACACCCCCCCCCCCCCCCACATCACTCACCCAAAAAAAAAAAAAAAAAATTTTTTTTTTGGCGAGGGGGTGGGGGTTTAGGTTTTTGGGTGGTGGTGGTGGTGGGGGTGGGTGTTTAGTTTTTTTTAGATTTTTTTTAGGTTTTTTTTTTTTTTTTTTTTGGGGGGGGGGGGGGGTGGGGGTGGGGGTGGGGGGGGGGGTTAGGTTTTTTGGGGGTTTTTTTTGTGAGGTATAGTTTTTTTGTTTTTTTTTTTTTGCCCGGGGGGGGGGGGGGGGGGGGGGGGTTTAGGTTTTTGGGTGGTGGTGGGGGTGGGTGTTTAGGTTTTTGGTGGTGATGTAGTGGGTTTAGGTTTTAGGTTATTGGACACTTGTCACTCTATAAATCCTTCTTACACTTTTTACAATTAGAAGCCTTTGTAGAATAAATAAAGTTGAAAACTCGGACCAGCATAGATAGTTCTTGATATTACACCATATTTTACAATTTATCAATCATATAGTATGCCAAAAGATGGCTTATATCTCCACCATCGAACAAACCATTTTCAATTATCAACCGCAGCAACGATGAGGATGAAAAACCCAACTGAGAATCAGCGTTCCAACTCTGTCTATCCACCTTGGCCGGGATGGTCACTAGTTGGATCAGTGACAAACATTCAGTCCACGCATCGATTGAAGGACTCGTTTCCATTAACAATTACAAGCTATCTCCCGGTTATAAAGAGAACGGTACTGGCAGCGATTTGCTTATGCATAGAAGTATTGAACAATAGGTGTTTAAATACAAAAGGAGAATCCTTTTAAATAGGAAACAAAATAAAAAAAGGACATATCAACGTAAATAAGAAAAGGAGTAAAGTACAATTTCAGTCCATTGAGTTTACATCCAATCGCACATACAATCCTCATTTGAAAAAAACCGGCTAATCAAGTCCTTGTGGTTGTCAATTGGAATAAATCAAGTCCTGGCCTGATTGAAAACGTCCGTTAGTTGAACGTTGGTTAAATGATCATAATACCCTTCAGGGACTAAAATCGCAATAGAGAATGTTCATCTTCTTTTCAAGTCTCTACAACACACAAACGCATTCACCGCCATCTCTATTTCCCCCAAAATCTTCCCCTAACCGTATCAAAACCCATGTCAGTTGACAAAACACATTCAAGGACATGAACATCTAGCCAAATAAAACTATTCACACACACACTGTGACACACATTTAACCTAACATCTAATCAAATAAAACTCTTCACCAAACCAATGTGACACACATTTAACCTAACATCTAATCAAATAAAACTCTTCACCAAACCAAATCACACTCGTATAACCAAACACATTCAAATCACAACAACAACTAAATAAACTTTCAAATACTTGAACAATAAACACGATGCACCTTAAAATCATAACAATAAACTTCTCAATCGTCACCATTAGAGCTTCAAACTAACTTCAAACTGCACATAACTCTCTCCAGAACAAATCTACTGGCATTCGATATGGCAGTCAAAAAAGAAAACCCAAAAAATAAAGTCGTGATATGTCCAACAACATATCGACACGTGTTTTACATCGATCAAAACCTATACCGATGATCGCTCCGATAGTACTAATTTCGCTACCAATGTCGTTTGGTTGGAATCGGTTTTGCTCGCTGATGCGTAGTCGAGTGTTATATATATTAGGTGTATATTTTAAGCCCCTTTAACACTTTTTAGTCAAGTTTTAAATTTATAAAACACGATATTTACTAACACTAGACACACATATGGGCAAGTGCACCCATCGTGAGCGTAGTATAGTGTTGGTAAGATACCGAGGTCGTCCAAGGACACAAGAGCTTTTAGTACCGGTTTATGCTCAACGTCTAATCAAAATAAAAAGTTTAGAAAAAAATGTTTTAAACTAAGAAAAATAAAAACTAACTAAAATGCTGAAAATAAAAATAAAAAGAAAAACAGATAGACAAGATGAATCACTTGGTTCCGACTCGTATCTAGTGTAACCTTTGATTATTTCCGCACTTTTGCACTATTTTAAGAGATTATCTTAGTTATTGTAGTAGGCCCCTCTTTTAAAGGTGACGTTACCCTCACCCCAGTAGTTTGAGTCAGCAAGGATACAATCCTAAAAGGGTGGATTATTGGAAGATAATTAATTAAGTTATTAATGCAAATTGTGGTAGGCCCCTCTTTTGGAGGTGACGTTACCCTCGACTAAGTAGTCTGAGTCAGCAGGGATACAGTCCTAAATAGCCGGGTTATAGTATTAATAGTGGTTAACTTATGAGGGGATCAAAGAGTTTGGACCCCCGTCATCCAATACCGTTAAGTATTGAAGGAGGTCCTACTAAATTTGACCCAGGTCCATTGCAGGACCTCTAAACGCTGAACAATGGCAAGACCTTTACCAAACCGTTCCCTTAACCCCCGACCAGGTAGCCAACATACCTCCATATAGACCATGGAGATATGAATGGTGAAAATCTTTTATTTTATATAGACAGTAAAATAATTTCAAGACAGCACGGACAAACGATAAAGAAAGATCACCTTCAACACAAGCAACTAGTTATTAAAGTCATTAATACGAAACCAAATAAAAAGTGCGAAGAGATTAGAAATAAAAAGTATTACACTAGACACTTTGTCTTCACCAAGTGATGTAAGAGACTTAGGCAAACATGGCCTTGATTTTCAAGAACTCTTACGATCAATCTTGGATCCCGAGACGACTCACACACTCTATGATGGACAATGGATGATGGTGGTGGATGATGGTGTTATGGTGGTGGTGGGTGGTGGGTGAAGTGTGAGAGAGGTGGTGTGCCAAGGGATGGTTTGAGCTTGAGCCAAGTACTCCTATTTATAGGCTGAACAGAAGCTCGGGCACGGCCCCGTGTCCAGTGGGCACGGCCCCGTGTTCACATCCTTCTCTTTCTTCATTTAATGCAGCTTTGTCTTATTAGTTAACCACGCCCCCGTGTCCGCTGAGCACGACCCCGTGTGCAGAAGAATCTTTGTACTATGAAGATTTGCATGGATTGTGCGAATCTTATAGTTGACCACGGCCCCGTGTTCGCTGAGCACGGCCCCGTGGTGGGCAATAGAAGCTTCTACCACTTTGTCTTTTCTGCTGGCACTTGGGCACGCCCCCGTGCTGGCTGAGCACGGGGTTTAAGTTGGTAAGGACCGGGAATGTATCGTCATGGCAAGTTCTAGAGTCGTAAGAAACAAGCGGCTATTCACACAAGAAACGAAAATGAGCGTTTAGTTCTAATGATATGTAATTGTATGCTCAATAAATGCTCAAAACTCACTTTTGTGGGAATGAGTTTTTATGTGATCAAGTATATATAATCAAATTTTAACTAAGCTTGTCATGCCTTTTCAAAATTTTCTTATGTTGGTTCTTTTTATCACGACGCTATCGGTTGTAAATTCGTAAAAATATAACCTTTTTAGAACTTGAAATTCCCGAGTTAAACCTAGACAAGAAAAAAATGAAATTTTTTGAAAAAATTTGGGGTGATTAGCGATTCCAATAGAGTTTTGTGTAAGGCTTGTATTTAGGACTTGTAAGATTCAAGGTTTTAGCATCCCCCCACACTTAAATTACACATTGTCCTCAATGTGTCCCAAAAATAAGTTTTTAGGTTGATTGAATATGTAAAAAGGTGTAAAAAGCGAAATTTTTGTGTTACTGGGCGCTGAACACGGCCCCGTGTTATCCGGGCACGGCCCCGTGTTCAAGTGCCAGTAACAAAATTAAAACAAGAGAAACAGAAGTCTGGACACGGGGGCGTGTTGGGTGAACACGGCCCGTGTCCAGTTACCTGAACTGGGTCTTTTTCTGCAGACTGTGCAGCACGTGGCCGTGTTGGGTGGACACGGCCCGTGCCGAACTTACTGTAAACGAAGAAATTTGTCGGACGGTTCTGTTTTCCTGTATGGAGTGCTGGTTCAAGTTTCCCTTGCATCCTTTGCCATCTCAAGTGTGTTTTATTCCTGAAAATTAAAACTAACTAGAAAACATAAAAATTAATCTAAGCTAAACTAAGGATAGTTCCGCGGAATGCCTCCGTGGTGCGCCACGTTTATAAGGGTCCTTGGCTAGACCCAAAGCCTGGTCATATGTTACCCAAGTGGGATGTATTGCATCCCATGTTACACCGTCGGAGAGCGTCATCCAAGCTTGAGTCTATGACCTTCATGTAGTTGACCGGGTCTTCGTCCTCTACTCTTTTTCCACATTCAAACTTCACTTCCTCGTCCCCAAACTTCAATGTTAACGTTCCGTCATTCATATCCACCACTGCTTGGGCGGTGGCTAGAAATGGCCTCCCGAGGATGAGAGGGACATCGGTGTCTTCATCCATGTCTAGGATGACAAAGTCGGTTGGAAAAACGAAGTTGTCAACCTTGACCAGTAGATTTTCAGCGACACCTAGTGGAAATTTGACGGACCTGTCGGCGAGTTGTATGCTCATCTTTGTAGGGCTTGTTGTTCCTAGGCCGAGTCGTTTGAACATTGACGTGGGCATGAGGTTAATGCTAGCCCCAAGATCGGCTAATGCATTACGAACAGGGGACTTCCCAATCGAGCAAGGAATTGTGAAGCTCCCGGGATCGATTTTCTTTTGTGGAAGTTTGTTGAGTACTAAAGCGGAACATTCTTCGCCTAAGTTAACTAATTGCAATGATTCAATTTTCCTTTTGTGAGTGAGGAAATCCCTCATGAATTTTGCATATTTAGACATTTGGGTTAGGACCTCAATAAAAGGAATATTGACATGCAATTGTTTTAGTAAACTTTCGAACTTTGCGAATTGCTCATCGGTCTTTTGACGATTCAACCTACCGGGGTACGGAATTGGAGGAGTCTTGGTGGGCTCTTGATTTGGTGAAGAAGCCTTTTCTGGTTGAGGTGTAGGTGAAGTCGTGCTTGGGCGTTGACTTCCTTCAACTGGTGGTAATGGGGCATCCTCGGGACCCACGGTTCGGTTTCTCAATGTGATGAGGTGTACTTGCGCCTTTGGGTTGGTTTTGGTATTACTTGGTAACGTGCCTTGTGGTCTCTCGGAGAAATTTTGAGCTAGTTGATTTAATTGTTTTTCAACGTTTTGAATGCTAGCTTGTTGATTTCTAAAATTCGATTCCAATTGTTGAAATCGATCCGAGTTTTTCTTTTCGGTGTCGGAGATGAGGCGAGATATGGTATCTTCAAGCCTTTCTCTTCCACCTTGTTGTTGAGAGAAATTTTGTGGTTGTTGAAAATTAGTTCGTTGGTTTTGTTGGTTACTACTATTGCCGGGATCTCTCCAACCAAGATTTGGGTGGTTACGCCATCCTTGGTTGTAGGTACCCGTTGGAGGACCCGACGGCCTAGGTCTATTATCAATGTAGTTTACCGTTTCTACTTGTTCATCTAATTCTTTCATACAACTCCAGTTTTCATGTGACCCACCACACCCTTCACAAGCCATAACCGAGGCCGTTTTTGTCATTTCTAGCCTTTTGATTTTCGAAGAGAGGGCCTCGATTTGGGCTTGTAAAGAGGTGCTTTCATCAACCTTATGGGCGCCCGGGGCAATAGATTTATTACCTCGGGGAGTGTGCCATTGAAAATTGGTTTAAGCAATTTCCTCAATTTGATTATATATTTCATTTGGGCGACGATTACCTAAAAGTCCCCCGGAGCTAGAATCGAGTGTTTGTCTTGTGTGTGGCAACAACCCATTGTAGAAAGTGGATACTTGTTGCCACACCGCTAGACTGTGATGAGGACACTTTCTTAGTAGCTCCTTGAACCTTTCCCAAGTTTCATATAAGGATTCCCCATCCTCTTGTGAGTATGTATTAATTTCAGTCATTAATTTAGCCGTTTTAGCAGGAGGGATATACTTATATAGAAACTTTTGGGCTAGTTCATCCCAGGTGTTTACCGAGCCAACTGGGAGGGTGTTAAGCCAAGCCTTAGCTCGGTCTTTTAGTGAAAATGGAAACATTCGAAGGCAGATGGCGTCATTTGATGCTCCATTGATCCGAAAGGTATCACATATTTCTAAGAAATTAGTAATATGTAGATGGGGATCCTCGTCCGCAAGCCCATGGAAGGTTGCGGAGTTTTGAAGCATCTGTATCAAATGTGGCCGAAGTTCGAAGTTATTGGCTTCGACATTCGGTGCATTGATAGCGGCGCCGAGATTACCAACGGTGGGCCGTAGGTAATCCATGAGAGTACGTTGGTCCGCCATTGGAAGTGGGTCCCCCGAAACTTTCTCTTGATTTTTAGCTTTAAGTCTTTTTCTGAGAAAGCGTTCGGGTTCTTCTAGAGGTTCTTTTATGTCTCTACTAGAACTGGAGCTCATGCATTACGTAGGAGTTTCAAATGTGGCACCTGGGTTCCAAGTCCTGCAATAAAAACAGAAAAGAATGTTGGTCAGAAGGTTCACCACGGCCCCGTGCTCAGTGAACATGGCCTGTGGTCAGAGGTACAGTAATTGTTTCCCGGATCCCTGTTACTGGGAGTTGGACACGGCCCCGTGTAGCACCGACACGGCCCCGTGCTCAGCTCTCTGTAACTCGGAAAATAAAAACTGCCAGTAAGGATGCTGGGCACGGCCCGTGTCCGACCAGGCACGGCCCGTGCTGAGCTCTGCAGAAACAGAAAAACTAAAAAAAATCCTAAAAAAATGAAAAATAAAAAAAACGATTAGGCCGTTGATTCCTAACTTTCTTAAAATCCTTGTGTCCCCGGCAGCGGCGCCAAAAACTTGATGCGTAGTCGAGTGTTATATATATTAGGTGTATATTTTAAGCCCCTTTAACACTTTTTAGTCAAGTTTTAAATTTATAAAACACGATATTTACTAACACTAGACACACATATGGGCAAGTGCACCCATCGTGAGCGTAGTATAGTGTTGGTAAGATACCGAGGTCGTCCAAGGACACAAGAGCTTTTAGTACCGGTTTATCCTCAACGTCTAATCAAAATAAAAAGTTTAGAAAAAACGTTTTAAACTAAGAAAAATAAAAACTAACTAAAATGCTGAAAATAAAAATAAAAAGAAAAACAGATAGACAAGATGAATCACTTGGTTCCGACTCGTATCTAGTGCAACCTTTGATTATTTCCGCACTTTTGCACTATTTTAAGAGATTATCTTAGTTATTGTAGTAGGCCCCTCTTTTGAAGGTGACGTTACCCTCACCCCAGTAGTTTGAGTCAGCAAGGATACAATCCTAAAAGGGTGGATTATTGGAAGATAATTAATTAAGTTATTAATGCAAATTGTGGTAGGCCCCTCTTTTGGAGGTGACGTTACCCTCGACTAAGTAGTCTGAGTCAGCAGGGATACAGTCCTAAATAGCCGGGTTATAGTATTAATAGTAGTTAACTTATGAGGGGATCAAAGAGTTTGGACCCCCGCCATCCAATACCGTTAAGTATTGAAGGAGGTCCTACTAAATTTGACCCAGGTCCATTGCAGGACCTCTAAACGCTGAACAATGGCAAGACCTTTACCAAACCGTTCCCTTAACCCCCGACCAGGTAGCCAACATACCTCCATATAGACCGTGGAGATATGAATGGTGAAAATCTTTTATTTTATATAGACAGTAAAATAATTTCAAGACACCACGGACAAACGATAAAGAAAGATCACCTTCAACATAAGCAACTAGTTATTAAAGTCATTAATACGAAACCAAATAAAAAGTGCGAAGAGATTAGAAATAAAAAGTATTACACTAGACACTTTGTCTTCACCAAGTGATGTAAGAGACTTAGGCAAACATGGCCTTGATTGTCACGAACTCTTACGATCAATCTTGGATCCGGAGACGACTCACACACTCTATGATGGACAATGGATGATGGTGGTGGATGATGGTTTTATGGTGGTGGTGGGTGGTGGGTGAAGTGTGAGAGAGGTGGTGTGCCAAGGGATGGTTTGAGCTTGAGCCAAGTACTTCTATTTATAGGCTGAACAGAAGCTCGGGCACAGCCCCGTGTCCAGTGGGCACGGCCCAGTGTCCACATCCTTCTCTTTCTTCATTTAATGCAGCTTTGTCTTATTAGTTGACCACGCCCCCGTGTCCGCTGAGCACGACCCCGTGTGCAGAAGAATCTTTGTACTATGAAGATTTTCCTGGATTGTGCGAATCTTATAGTTGACCACGGCCCCGTGTCCGCTGAGCACGACCCCGTGGTGGGCAATAGAAGCTTCTACCACTTTGTCTTTTCTGCTGGCACTTGGGCACGCCCCCGTGCTGGCTGAGCACGGGGCGTGTTCAGTCTTCTGATGTCTTGTTTTGCTTGGGAAGATGCTATCGTGGGGTCGGGCATGTCACGTCTTGTTCCTTTTCTTGTATTTATGTTAGATTTTGATGTCTTTTTTGCTTCTTTTGTTAATTTGAGCTCATTTAATCCTGAAAATACAAAAGGAAGACAAAAGCACACTTTTTCCAACATTAGTACTAAAAAAAGGGTTAGTTTTATGCCACAATTGATGAAATTTATATGTTGCATTTTGAACACATCACTCGCCAAACTTGAGATAGAAAAAAACATTGTATTTTGAATACCACTCTGTTTTCAAGATTGACACCGCTACCGAAGTTGTCAGGTTCGGCTCGTCATGATAAAGAATAAAAAAAAATCAATTATAGTTGACATATTTAGTTTTGACAAAACTTTTTTTTATAAGGTACATAAAAATAAGCATTTATAATAGAATTTTATAAATCATTACATTGTATAATTAGGATAACGAAAAGGTAAATGACGTCAACTAAAAAACTAAATGTGAAGTAGGGATGATAACATGTATATTTGTGTTTCATTTACTTGTACATTACGATTCATAACTTGGTTCATATCGAGACATGGGTAAATATACGCACATTGCAATGACATACTTAGAATTTTATAAACCCCTGTATCTTTAAACTTATAAAAGAAAAACAAGATACGCTCAAAGATAGTTATAAATAATAAAATAATAAAAATTAACAAATAATAATTTGCCAATTATTCAACACAACTAATAATATATAAATAAAATATAAGAAAACACCCTTAATATTCATTAAGAAAAGCTCACCTGCTTGCTACTGTAGTTGAAAGTTTTATTTTAGTAGATATATATAACATATAATATAATCTATCTATACTTTATATAAAAGGAGAAAATGCATTGACATAAGAAAAGCTGATATGGCAACCATAGATGTTGTCCAACAATGTCTTTCTTATGTCATTATTGCATCATAAAGCTTAATATATAAAATCACTTTAATTTTCAAACCTCTGCCCCACATTCAAATTTCAAAGGTCTAGGTCACATTCAAATTTCAAAGCTCTGTCCACATACAAAAGGGCAAAGCTCTATACACACTTCAAACCTCTGCCATCAAAACCTCTGCTCATATTCAAAATTCAAAATCCTGGCTACAGATTCAAAATTTAAACCATATACATATATAAGATACATGATTCTGGCTCCACTTTCAAAATTCAATCCATCTCTCTCAAATCTCGATCCTTCCATTAGTCCACAAGAAATTTCACCTTTTGTGATCCATGGTTGATTAAACGGCGATAACAATACTTACAAGTTGTTGATCCATGGTTGATTAAATGGCAATAACAATACGTACATGGTTGATTAAACGGCGATAACGATACGTACAGTCTACAAGAAATTTTACCTTCCATATGTGCAAGGTTATAGATAATCAACTGGATGTAAGTGATTTTGATGAATTTTGCAGTGATTTGGATTGTTTGATCATGTTTTTCCCTCTCTTCTTCCTTTCAAATCAGGCAACAACCCTAATTCTTCCTTTAACTGTTGCTTCTATTTTTCAAATTTAGTGTTCAAACAATCACTTCCATATGTGAAAGGTTATAGATAATCAACTGGATGTAAGTGATTTTGATGAATTTTGCAGTGATTTGGATTGTTTGATCATGTTTTTAGGGTTTAGATACACCTTAGAGACTAATCTGTTTGTATGAATTTGAATGCTGTTTGTGGGGATTTCGAGTTGTAAGCATGTTGTTTGATTCGATTTCGAGTTTCAATTTGGTACTTTCGATGAATTTGAAGGCACAAGTAGATATCGACTTTGTATTTCAGTCGTCTTGGACGTATTATTCATCTATGCATATATGCACTTCACACTTTTATCGCTCTCACATATTCTAATGTTTGTTCAAGATTGATGGAGTACTACAAAAGCTTAAAAAGGATGTTGTTTCACAAGACAAAAAGCATAGGAAAACACTTGGTGAGGTAATTTATTCGTCTCATTTTATTGAAATCTAATACTAATGGTTCACATATATCTAGCATTTTACAAGTGTGCAATACATGCTAAGATGAATCTTAAGCATACCTAATGGTTGAATTCTTAATCACGGTTTGATAATATCAATCCATTTAGGATTATTTTATTTTCACAAGGTCTTGACTATATCTCATTTTTCAGCTAGAGAAGCGTTTAGATGGAATATTTAGTAGTTTTGCAAGGCTGGACTCATGTATCTCAAGCGTTGGACAAATTAGGTAAAAACCATAATTCTTCCTTCAATTGTTGCTTCTATTTTTCAAATTCAATGTTCAGACAATCACTTCCATATGTGCAAGGTTATAGATAATCAACTGGATGTAAGTGATTTTGATGAATTTTGCAGTGATTTGGATTGTTTGATCATGTTTTTAGGGTTTAGATACACCTTAGAGACTAATCTGTTTGTATGAATTTGAATGCTGCTTGATTCGATTTCGAGTTGTAAGCTTGCTGTTTGATTCGATTTCGAGTTTC
This sequence comes from Helianthus tuberosus, assembly GCA_030545235.1. Classification (NCBI taxonomy): domain Eukaryota; kingdom Viridiplantae; phylum Streptophyta; class Magnoliopsida; order Asterales; family Asteraceae; genus Helianthus; species Helianthus tuberosus. Next base: position 34,801,464 of record CM060435.1, read on the forward strand.
AATTTGGCACTTTCGATGAATTTGAAGGCACAGGTAGATATCGACTTTGTATTTCAGTCGTCTTGGACGTATTATTCATCTCTGCATATATGCACTTCATACTTTTATCGCTCTAACATATTCTAATGTTTGTTAAAGATTGACGGAGAACTACAAAAGCTTAAAAACGATGTTGTTTCACAAGACAAAAGAATAGGAAAACACTTGGTGAGGTAATTTATTCGTCTCATTTTATTGAAATCTAATACTAATGCTTCACATATATCTAGCATTTTACAAGTGTGCAATACATGCTAAGATGAATCTTAAGCATACCTAATTGTTGAATTTTTAATCACAGTTTGATAATATCAATCCATTTAGGATTATTTTATTTTCACAAGGTCTTGACTATATCTCATTTTTCAACTAGAGAAGCGTTTAGATGGAATATTTAGTAGTTTTGCAAGACTGGACTCACGTATCTCAAGCGTTGGATAAACAGCTTCAAAGATTGGGGATCATTTGCAGGTCAAGTTTTACTAATATTCAATTTAAAATCTGAGTTAGACACTACCATTTACATGTGATCTTAGTTAGACATTGAGTGCAATACTCCTTCACAAAGTCCTGACTATATCTCCTTTTTCAGCTAGAGAAGCGTTTAGATGAATATTTAGTAGTTTTGCAAGACTGGTAAGGTATATATAGAGATATATTTAGGGTTTGTAATTTCGGCTTTTAGAAAACAATCATGGATCAAATCAGGCCAAAGTCTTTTAAGCCTTTACCGAGGCCAATAAGCAAAGGACTGAAAACACAACATGTAGTTAAAGAAAGTTGTGTCATGACAGATAACTGGTAAATGAATGGGTGAAAAGGCCATTGTTGGTAATAATTAATCTAATGGTGTCTTACAAGGTTCAGTTAGATGCCTTGAAACCTTATTTGAATATTTGAAATGGAATTCAGTAAGCTTAATCGTAGACACAAAACAACTGAGACCTAATTCAAAATTTTGATTTCATGCTACCAGACAAGATCTAACTGAACTATGGTCAACCGTGACATTTTGTGCACAGTTTTGTGTAAGAATGTGCTTAATTTGATTTATATGTGTTGTTTTTTTGTGATTAAGAATTCTATGTGCATTTAAGTAGAAATACTAATGTAACACATCTGTCATAAAAACCACTTTTATATTGTGATTAGCTGATGAGTAAACGTTTTATGATGCAGAAGCATAGTGACGTTATTAAGATCGATGTTCAATGTATGGTGGAAGGTGATGTTGTTCTAGAGTGTCTACATCTAGAAGTTGATTCCGAAAGAGAAGTTATGATGTTTCGTATAATGTTTAATACCGCCTTTATCAGATCCAATATTTTGATATACGGTTCGGGCTTATAAACTGTCTTAAGTTGTGCTTGCAGGCTATTGGAGACAACTGTCGACAACTTGAGCCAATAAATCTTGGTAGGTGTGCGCGAGTTGATGATGTTGGCGTGATGAGTTTAGTTTATGGGCGTCCTGATCTCCATGATGTTGACTTGGGTCACTGTTTCGCGATAACATGTAACTTTGTTCATATAGTTGACATTCGAATGTCAAAGCTGATATAATATTAAAATATATAATTTGAAACATGCAGATGAGAGTGTGATAGCTTTGGCAAACAATTGCTTACATCTGAGGTCTCTTAATCTATACGGCTGTGAAAGTTTCACGGATCCGACAATGTACGCTTTGGCCCATAGCCGAGTAAAAAAACAAAGATGAAGTATTATAGGAATTGGTTAAAACCCGAGGTGAGGAAGAAGGCCTCATGAACCTTGATGGGTGTCAAGTGTTATATATATTAGGTGTATATTTTAATCCCCTTTAACACTTTTTAGTCAAGTTTTAAATTTATAAAACACGATATTCACTAACACTAGACACTCATATGGGCAAGTGCACCCATCGTGAGCGTAGTATAGTGTTGGTAAGATACCGAGGTCGTCCAAGGACACAAGACCTTTTAGTACCGGTTTATCCTCAACGTCTAACCAAATCAAAAAGTTTAGAAAAAAAGTTTTAAACTAAGAAAAATAAAAACTAACTAAAAATGCTGAAAATAAAAATAAAAAAAAAACAGATAGACAAGATGAATCACTTGGTTCCGACTCGTATCTAGTGTAACCTTTGATTATTTCCGCACTTTTGCACTATTTTAAGAGATTATCTTAGTTATTGTAGTAGGCCCCTCTTTTGAAGGTGACGTTACCCTCACCCCAGTAGTTTGAGTCAGCAATGATACAATCCTAAAAGGGTGGATTATTGGAAGATAATTAATTAAGTTATTAATGCAAGTTATGGTATGCCCCTCTTTTGGAGGTGACGTTACCCTCGACTAAGTAGTCTGAGTCAGCAGGGATACAGTCCTAAACAGCCGGGTTATAGTATTCATTGTAGTTAACTTATGAGGGGATCAAAGAGTTTGGACCCCCGCCATCCAATAAAGTTAAGCATTGAAGGAGGTCCTACTAAACTTGACCCAGGTCCATTGCAGGACCTCTAAACGCTGAACAATGACAAGACCTTTACCAAACCGTTCCCTTAACCCCCGACCAGGTAGCCAACATACCTCCATATAGACCGTGGAGATATGAATGGTGAAAATCTTTTATTTTATATAGACAGTAAAATAATGCCAAGACACCATGGACAAACGATAAGGAAAGATCACCTTCAACATAAGAAACTAGTTATTAAAGTCATTAATACAAAACCAAATAAAAAGTGCGAAAAGATTAGAAATAAAAAGTATTACACTAGACACTTTGTCTTCACCAAGTGATGTAAGAGACTTAGGCAAACATGGCCTTGATTGTCAAGAACTCTTACGATCAATCTTGGATCCCGAGACGACTCACACACTCTACGATGGACAATGGATGATGGTGTTATGGTGGTGGTGGGTGGTGGGTGAAGTGTGAGAGAGGTGGTGTGCCAAGGGATGGTTTGAGCTTGAGCCAAACACTTCTATTTATAGGCTGAACAGAAGCTCGGGCACGACCCCGTGTCCAGTGGGCACGGCCCCGTGTCCACATCCTCTCTTTCTTCATTTAATGCAGCTTTGTCTTATTAGTTGACCACGCCCCCGTGTCCGCTGAGCACGACCCCGTGTGCAGAAGAATCTTTGTACTATGAAGATTTGCCTGGATTATGCGAATCTTATAGTTGACCACGGCCCCGTGTCCGCTGAGCACGGCCCCGTGGTGGGCAATAGAAGCTTCTACAACTTTGTCTTTTCTGCTGACACTTGGGCACGCCCCCGTGCTGGCTGAGCACGGGGCGTGTTCAGTCTTCTGTTATCTTGTTTTGATTGGGAAGATGCTGTCGTGGGGTCGGGCATGTCACGTCTTGTTCCTTTTCTTGTATTTATGTCAGATTTTGGTGTCTTTTTGCTTCTTTTGTTAATTTGAGCTCATTTAATCCTGAAAATACAAAAGGAAGACAAAAGCACACTTTTTCCAACATTAGTACTAAAAAAGGGTTAGTTTTATGCCACAATTGATGAAATTTATATGTTGCATTTTGCACACATCAAATACCCCCACACTTGAATCTTTGCTTGTCCTCAACCAAAACTCTTTAATATGTGGCTATTACATTCCCAAATAGAATGGGTAGAGAAGAAGGTTTTTGGGCATGTCATAGAGTGTCGGGATTTCCAAGATTCTTTATTTAGCTTTATTTTTATTTATTTACAATCCTATTCGTCATGATTTATTTAAAACTTTTCATAAGATAAATTACTTATTAGGGCATAACATGCCTTTGTAAAATTCTATTTATATACAAGTTCACATAACTCACGGGGATCACTCAACACTCGGCCGAAAATGTATTTGTGGATCACTCGAGAGCGGCATGGAACTTACTCCTACCATAGGCTTGCCAAGCAATCAATCCTCCTCCTTTTTAACTTATATACCTTTGTAAATATCAAGAGGACTTTGTGGGTGAAGGGTTAGGCTTGGGTTAAAGGTAGGTGGTTGGGTTAGTGGTTAGTAGAAAAAAAGGGCGAAAAGCGTAACAAGCGTCGGTTTTCGTAAGACTTTTTATTTTTGTAATTTTTATTTCGATGAAGCTATTATTCAAACAAAGTTATTTTTGATGAACTTGTTTGTTTATTTTCTTTTGCTTCATCATCAACACACAATTTTTTTTTTGAAAAGTCATATGAAAAACCGAACTTGTTACTAAAACAAAGGGTTAAAAATGAAAAAGGTTTTGGTGGGTAAAAGGGTGTTTGGTTTGGGTTATGAAATGAAAAGGTTTAGGCTCAAATGGGCTAACTAGGGGGATTTTGGGTAGGTGGTAAAAAAAAAGAAAAATAATGGTGTAGAAATAAAATGGGTTAGTCCTAATGCCTCCATCATTTACTTACTCGGGTTTAAGTTGGTAAGGACCGGGAATGTATCGTCATGGCAAGTTCTAGAGTCGTAAGAACCAAGCGGCTATTCACACAAGAAACGAAAAATGAGCATTTAGTCTAATGATATGTAATTGTATGCTCGATAAAGGCTCAAAACTCACTTTTGTGGGAATGGGTTTTTATGTGATCAAGTATATATAATCAAATTTTAACTAAGTTTGCCATGCCTTTTCATAATTTTCTTATGTTGGTTCTTTTTATCACGCCGCTATCGGTTGTAAATTCGTAAAAATATAACCTTTTTGAGAACTTGAATTTCTCGAGTTAAACCTAGACAAGTAAAAAAAAATGAAAATTTTTGAAAAAATTTGGGGTGATTAGCGGTTCCAATAGAGTTTTGTGTAAGGCTTGTATTTAGGACTTGCAAGGTTCAAGGTTTTAGCATCCCCCCACACTTAAATAACACATTGTCCTCAATGTGTCCCAAAAATAAGTTTTTAGGTTGATTGAATGTGTAAAAGGTGTGATTTAAGCAAAAATTTTGTGTTACTGGGCGCTGAACACGGCCCCGTGTTGTCCGGGCACGGCCCCGTGTTCAAGTGCCAGTAACAAAATTAAATCAAGAGAAACAGAAGACTGGACACGGGGGCGTGTTGGGTGAATACGACCCGTGTCCAGTTACCTGAACTGGGTCTTTTTCTGCAGATTGTGCAGCACGGGGCCGTGTTGGGTGGACACGGCCCGTGCCGAACTTACTGTAAACGAAGAAATTTGTCGGACGGTTCTGTTTTCCTGCATGGGGTGCTGGTTCAAGTTTCTCTTGTATCCTTTGTCATCTCAAGTGGGTTTTATTCATTTCAACACCACCCAAACACCAAATTAACTAAAACCATCATTCATTACGTCATAGAAAGTTAGATACTAGTCCTAAAAATGAAAAATAAAATAGAAATTAAAAGTTAAAAGTCCTAATATTAAATAGGTCAAGTGATCCGCAAAATCTTCCTAAGGAGCCCTACTTCTACAATAAGAACCAAAATTCCAGAAATAGATTCCCGGTCTAAAAGCCTTGTAGAACTCCAAGCCGAACGGTGTCCCTTAGATGTTGCTAGAGCCATTCTTCTATTTCCCTCGGGAGAAGGGAGGCGGCTTCATGTTCCTCGACATCTTGTGGAGGAGGAGCGACACCAATCGGAACCCCTTGTAGTATGTCTCGAGGAGGCTCGGGATGTAGGGCGTACCATTCGGCCGGAATGATGACTTCCGGCACCACATTCCATGCCCTTTGGGTGATAATCGGCACCAAAGGAGGAGAGGCGAGAATGTTCAACCTTTGGTGCAAAAGGTTGACCTCCCGGAGACATCCTTCTAGTCCCACCGTCAAATGATTAATGCGGTCGACCAATGCGTCTTCCACACTTGTTACTTCATCAAAGGCCTCTCTTAAGGCGTAAACATAGTTTACAAGAGAATCTTCAACCGTTGATGATCTTCTCCCTTGCCGGTTGTTTCTGGAATGTGCCGAAGAGTTTCCGCTTGTTCTGCTTGCCATTCTGAGAAAACATACCGAATAGAGTTCAATTTTATGGATCCAGTACTTCGGACACGGCCCTGTGTTCAGCGAACACGGCCCCGTGTTCAGATATCTGCAGGATTTATGAACAAGGAATCTTGGGGTTTCAAATTGTTTTTATGTTTTTTGAAGCATTTTTGAACTTAAACAACTTAAAACATTGTTATAGAACTTATTTTTAACAAGATTCCATGAACAAAATCTAACAAACATCTCAATAAGTCTTGAAATTATGGAAGTTTCAAGCTTTAATGGAAGTATGAGGAAAATTGAAGAAGATGAAAGTGGATAAAAGAGGAAAGGACAAGAAGATAGTTGAGAAACTTCTTTTAGAAAATACCTAGGATGGTATGTGAGAATATTCCTCAAATCTCTGTCCCTGGAATGGTTCAAATGTGCAGGATTCTTGGCTGCATTTATAGAAAACGACAGTATGTTGCGCACGGCCCCGTGTCGGCTGGACACGGCCCCGTGTGCAGATGGAATCCTGACACATTTTTGTCCGCATTCTGACAAAATCAGAAGGGAATCTTTGGGTGGACACGGGGGCGTGCTGACTTGGACACGGCCCCGTGTCTAGAAGCTGTCTTAAGGAATTTGTCTATTTTCAAAGAACTTTCCCGGATCGGGCGGTTCCTTACTGGACGGAACAACCCCAAAGTGCCTAAGATACCTTAATTGCTCTAGATTGAGACGAGAACGCAAGAGGTTGTCGGTGAGGGTGATTCCTATGCTATATGTAGGTGGACAAGTCCAACCGTTTTCCGGGCTCTCGTTAAAGAAGGTGTATGTCGAATCGATCAGGTCTATGTATGCATCAAACGAAGTTGATGGGGAGTCCTTCATGGCACAATCGACACAGGGACGACTATCGCTCAAGTCCTCACTAGAGTTAGGAGTATCGTTGGAAACAATGAAGTTATTTGAATGCGGTTCCAACCCTTCTTCTTGGCTATCGTCTTGGAAAAGATTATTAAAATCTTTCCTAAGTTCTTTTAGCCAATCAATAATTAGATCTTCTAGTTGAAATAATTCATCGAGAAGCATTTCTCCTAGAAAATCCGGTTGGGAGCATTCGAGGGAGAGATAAGGATTATTTTTACTTTCGCCCCTCTTAAGGATACTAGGAAATGATGGGTCTATATAGTGGGGTTTATAATTTAGAAAATAACATTCTAATTCTTTATGGTTACCACCACATAATTGACACCACATAGTACCATAAGAGTGCCGAAAGTAAAAAGTATCAGTATCACTCATGTTTGTGTCAGAAATTACCAACCGTCGGGATCTTACGGTTCTGTTTTCAGTAACTGAAACTTGGGCACGGGGGCGTGTTGAGTGGGCACGGCCCCGTGTTCAGCTTACTATCTGACTTAAAACAGGATTGCCAGTTCCAATGATTGGGCACGGGGCGTGTTCAGCGGGCACGACCCGTGCTGAGTTCTGCAGAAGCTGAAAAGTTAAGAAAAATCCTAAAAAAAATGAAAAATAAGAAAAACGATTAGGCCGTTGATTCCTAACTTTCTTAAAATCCTTGTGTCCCCAGCAACGGCGCCAAAACTTGATGGGTGTCAAGTGTTATATATATTAGGTGTATATTTTAAGCCCCTTTAACACTTTTTAGTCAAGTTTTAAATTTATAAAACACGATATTCACTAACACTAGACACTCATATAGGCAAGTGCACCCATCGTGAGCATAGTATAGTGTTGGTAAGATACCGAGGTCGTCCAAGGACACAAGAGCTTTTAGTACCGGTTTATCCTCAACGTCAAACGAAATCAAAAAGTTTAGAAAAAAAGTTTTAAACTAAGAAAAATAAAAACTAACTAAAAATGCTGAAAATAAAAATAAAAGAAAAACAGATAGACAAGATGAATCACTTGGTTCCGACTCGTATCTAGTGTAACATTTGATTATTTCCGCACTTTTGCACTATTTTAAGAGATTATCTTAGTTATTGTAGTAGGCCCCTCTTTTGAAGGTGACGTTACCCTCACCCCAGTAGTTTGAGTCAGCAATGATACAATCCTAAAAGGGTGGATTATTGGAAGATAATTAATTAAGTTATTAATGCAAGTTATGGTAGGCCCCTCTTTTGGAGGTGACGTTACCCTCGACTAAGTAGTCTGAGTCAGCAGGGATACAGTCCTAAATAGCCGGGTTATAGTATTAATAGTAGTTAACTTATGAGGGGATCAAAGAGTTTGGACCCCCGCCATCCAATACCGTTAAGCATTGAAGGAGGTCCTACTAAATTTGACCCAGGTCTATTGCAGGACCTCTAAACGCTGAACAATGGCAAGACCTTTACCAAACCGTTCCCTTAACCCCCGACCAGGTAGCCAACATACCTCCATATAGACCGTGGAGATATGAATGGTGAAAATCTTTTATTTTATATAGATAGTAAAATAATGCCAAGACACCACGGACAAACGATAAGGAAAGATCACCTTCAACATAAGAAACTAGTTATTAAAGTCATTAATACAAAACCAAATAAAAAGTGCGAAAAGATTAGAAATAAAAAGTATTACACTAGACACTTTGTCTTCACCAAGTGATGTAAGAGACTTAGGCAAACATGGCCTTGATTGTCAAGAACTCTTACGATCAATCTTGGATCCCGAGACGACTCACACACTCTACGATGGACAATGGATGATGGTGGTGGATGATGGTGTTATGGTGGTGGTGGGTGGTGGGTGAAGTGTGAGAGAGGTGGTGTGCCAAGGGATGGTTTGAGCTTGAGCCAAGCACTTCTATTTATAGGCTGAACAGAAGCTCGGGCACGGCCCCGTGTCCAGTGGGCACGGCCCCGTGTCCACATCCTCTCTTTCTTCATTTAATGCAGCTTTGTCTTATTAGTTGACCACGCCCCCGTGTCCGCTGAGCACGACCCCGTGTGCAGAAGAATCTTTGTACTATGAAGATTTGCCTGGATTGTGCGAATCTTATAGTTGAGCACGGCCCCGTGTCCGCTGAGCACGGCCCCGTGGTGGGCAATAGAAGCGTCTACAACTTTGTCTTTTCTGCTGACACTTGGGCACGCCCCCGTGCTGGCTGAGCACGGGGCGTGTTCAGTCTTCTGTTATCTTGTTTTGCTTGGGAAGATGCTGTCGTGGGGTCGGGCATGTCACGTCTTGTTCCTTTTCTTGTATTTATGTCAGATTTTGGTGTCTTTTTGCTTCTTTTGTTAATTTGAGCTCATTTAATCCTGAAAATACAAAAGGAAGACAAAAGCACACTTTTTCCAACATTAGTACTAAAAAAGGGTTAGTTTTATGCCACAATTGATGAAATTTATATGTTGCATTTTGCACACATCAAACCCCAACATCAGTTTCTGCAAGGCTGTAATGCCACGCGCGGTTCAAGATTTCCGTCGTTCATTCCGTGCACTTCATACGTGCAAAAACAGGTCTGCAAGGCTAATCTGTACGATGATGATGTTGAGGATCTTGAGATGTTGCTCGAGGCCTATTTTATGCAGCTTGATGGGACCCGTAACAAAATCTTATCTGTGAGTAACATTTTTTTTTCTTGCAAGTTATATTTTTCTGTTTCTTTTATATGTCATATGATATAGTCTGTATTATTATTTTTGAGAAAATACAGGTTCGTGAGTACATCGATGACACAGAGGACTATGGACTATGTGAACATCCAACTGGACAACCAACATAACGAGCTTATTCAACTTCAACTGACATTAACGATCGGGTCATTTGCTATAGCCTTTGAGACCCTGGTGGCGGGATTATTTGGAATGAATATCCCGTGTGATTTGTATTATAGAGAAGGCATATTCGAGCCTTTCATTGGAGCCATTACAGTCGCGTCTATCATGCTTTTTCTGATTGTGCTTGGATACGCTAGATGGAAGAAGCTGCTCGGTTCATAAAATAAGAAAACAAACCCCTCTCCAAATTAAATAATTATGCTGAATTTTTGGGAAAATATTTGGGTTTGGATTTTTGTATGTTGATACATTACTTATTATCATGATGTATTCTGGTTGATTGATTGATGATAATGATAATGATAATGCTTATTCCAACTGGATCTGGTTGGGTTTGCTTTTTATACGTTCTAATACTCTTTACAATTTTTGCTTCTGTTAATGTAGTTTTGAGTATATGCTCGTAGGAGCAATGTGTGCTTTCATGAGATTGTTATATGTTTGTATGGATTTCATGTCTCTCTTCATGTCTCATTTGACTTTTTCCTTGTGAAAAATAGCCATTTTTGTAAAAACATAATTACTATTATGCTTAGAATCCTAATAAATCAAACCCAAGCCATGCACCTTAAGAGTTGTTCACCCATGATCTTTGCATCTCACTACTAATGGAAAAAAGACACTATGAGTTAACCATGTATATACTTAGGATTTTGTAAATATTAAAGTAAGATTTGCCGATCTATCCTCTTCAAACGCTACCAATAGTTATTGATATGTTGATGGTTAAACAGAGATGTTGGGGTGGATAAACAGAACGATGACTAAAAATAATTTTAGTGGTAGAAAGCTACAGAATTTCATCATGTCCAAAACTTTCCTGGACAGTGGTTTAACAAAACTATTTTTCCAAAAAGCTTCATGTTCATATCCATTGTTTTGGGCTAATTTTTTAAGGCCCAAACCTGAAACTAAAAACTAACTCATAATCAAACCAAACCCATACGTAAAATTAAAAACCAAAATAGATCAGTTTCCAAAATGGTGATGGTAATTATAGAAATAGCTTTGATTGAAAAAAATTTCAAAAATCCTTAAAGTCTGTTCAAAACCACTGTTTTTCAAACTTCTGCTTGGCTAAAAATTCATCCACTGCTGAAAGGTATCCTCTGTTCTCATAACCTCTGTTTATCCTAACCATTGATGTCTATCCTCTGATAGACTATAATCAGCCAATGTTCATAACCTCTATGTCTATCCACTGATAGACTAAAATCAGCCACTATTCATTCCACTATTCCTAACCTATATTGCTTTTCAACAGAGGTTTCCTAACTACTGTCATCTGTTATCCCCAACAGAGGTTGCCACATGGACAAATGTTAGTCATCAGATCTTTGAAACAGATGCCATATCAGCTTTCACTTTTTCACCCTATAAAAACCCATGTTCCATCCCCAAACAGAGCTTACACTGTCGAAATGTGGTATGCATGGTTTTCTAAAAACCACCGGTGTTTGCACACGGGTTTTACTACTAGTACTATATAATAAAAGAAACCAATAAAATGACACTTGTCATTATTTTAGACCATCTACTATTACTTAATTGTAGATAATTATTATTTAATTTAAATTATTAAATTTAATATATGTTTCAAAAAATTACGAATAAAGTTCCATAAATTATCTTATTATTTATTTATATTAATTACTAGGTTATTATCCTAGACCATCTACTCTTACTTAATTGTAGATAATTATTATTTAATTTAAATTATTAAATTTAATATTTATTTCAAACATTTAAGAAATTACGGATAAAGTTCCATAAATTATCTTATTATTTATATTAATTACTAAGTTATAAATTATATCTTAATAATTGGAACAAATATCGAGCATTTTCGTAATAAGGGTGAAGGGAATGATTTTCTTATTTATATTAATTAGTATATTAGAAATTATATCTTAATAATTGAAACAAATATCGAGCATTTTCATAACGAGGGTGGAAGGAACGATTTTCTTGCTTAATAAATAATTTATTTGTTTAATATATTTAAAATACAAGAAGAATAATAACTACATTTATCGTACTAATAAATTTATCCAAAAACAATCATCCTTTTAAAATGCAACTCAAGTCCATATATATATATATATATATATATATATAGGGGAAGGATGTATAGAAAACCCACTTTAATCTAGAAAACCTGGGAAACTCAAAGCTCCCGATGTTTTTTTTTTGAAAAAATTTATACATGTTTTTAAGGGTTTTGGGCAAAAAAAAAAAAAAAATCAAAAAAGCGCCGAGTAGATATTTAAAAAAAAAATAAACAAGTTTTGGTGTAACATATGTTACATTCATCTGACATATTTGTAACATGTGTTACACCAAAACTTGTTTATTTTTTTTAAATATCTACTCGGCGCTTTTTTGATTTTTTTTTGCCCAAAACCCTTAAAAACATGTATATAACATGTGCAAATTAAAAAAAAAAATTCGGGAGGTTAGAGTTTCCCAAGTTTTCTAAATAAAAGTGGGTTTTCTATAGATACTTACATTATATATATATATATGTATATATATATATAAATTTTAAAGTTATATGACTTAATAATTACCGATAATTTATACTTATCTAATTAATTTAAATATTATTTATAGCTATAAGTTTATCTAATTGGCTAATTGCTATGTGCCTAATCTAAACATTTCAACAATATTTCTAGAACTAATAAACTAAGACCACTTTTATTTAAATAAAACTTGGGTTCATGTCGTGAGAAAGTCGATGATACAGTTTGTCTTCTAATAGATGGTTCAAATGTTTTCATATTTATAAACTTGACAAACATCACAAGTTTTGATCATACATAAAACAAAATTTTGTTCGGATATCAGAAAAGTGTCTTAAAATATCGTTTTATAATTGTTAAATCTTCGTTATTAACTATTTGATATTTTATTTACTTAACCCGTGTAATACACGGGGTTATAACCTAGTCTATTATATATAATAAATGAAAGTGATTTGGGCCACGTGTCACTTAATTAGGGCATCGTTTTTCCCCTTTTCCTGCCCAACAGTAACCACTGCCCTGTATTCTCACATTTTCACAGATTCTATTTAATTCTTCTCCTTCACCTTTCCATTCAAGATCCCCTTTCTTTCTGATGTTCATCCTTCTCCTTCTTCACATTTCCATCTCTTCAACAACGCCTGCAGAGGTTACTTCTATTGCATACGTCTGCGTTTGAAACCCTAAATCATGTACCGTCGAGTAGTTGAAGAATAGAATATTCATGTAAGATCTATTTTTTCGTTCAGAAATTTTATTTCGTTTTATCTATTTTCTCATAATGAACACGATGAACCCTTTTGTACCCTCAGAAGAAGAAGCAGACCCCCTAGGGTTTCTTATCGTACTCGATGAACCCTTTTGTACAAGATCCTGTTAATCGGTGACAGTGGTATGTTGTAATAATGTTTTTATTATTGTATATGTATGAAATATATGAATAACTCTGTTTGTAGCTTTTGATTTTGTCTTTCCTTTGTTATTGTTTATTCAGATGCTTGCTTTGTTGTATCATGTGATTACGGGTAGACTGATTTTGATATTTTTGTAGTTTATGTCTTTCACAAGCTGTTTTGTTGATTTATTCACCCATGTTAGTAATTTTTGATGCTCCCATGTTTCTTGATCCTCTGTTTTTATTTCAACTTTCATACTATTATTCTAGCAATCCAAGCAGAATATATAGATTTTATGCTTATTTTTTTATTATCATTATTATTTTATATAGTTTGTTGATTAGAACCAACCTCTGCCGTACGGTTGTTGAAGTGATGGAAATGTGAAAGTGAAGGAGAAGGACGGTAAATTCATTGTTGGATTGTTTATGTAGTTAACTAAATTGAGTAGCTTAATTACTTAATTACAGAGAAGTTTTTGAGATTGTTTTTACACTTTATTATTTTTGCAGCAACTTGTACTTCATTTGTTCATGTGGCAATTTTATATTTGCATGCTTTTGAATTAAGGTTGTTTGTTACTTAATTTGTGTTTGCTTTAATGATTTTCTGTTTCATTAAGTCATTGTTTAGAAACTGATTTTGTTTTCAGGTCTGTTGATAGGTGATACCAGCCCAAAAGTTTAGGCTTCATCCCTTTTTGTTATTCGGTATGGTACTCATTTATAGTTCCACTTTCAAAGAGGTTGTGTTAGTCATGTATTTGATTTTTGCTCTTTTCTTTACAATTGAAGTTGTGGAGAGACGAATTAAGATGGTGGAGCGGAAGACAATCTCAGATGAGTATAAGAATTTTAGTGCATGATTGAGATCATTTGGACCCATGTACTCTAAGTTATTGAATGTTTTAATCTTAGAATCAGTTTTACTTTGTTTTTTATGAAGGTGCTGTTGTCATGGACATCAAAGTGATTGCACAACACCAAGGTAACCTCAATTGGTCTGATTTATTTTTTTGGTATTTGTAACCTTTTGATTTACCATTTATTGATGCATTGATTCATTTGTAATCGCTTGCAGATCACCCATCATCTCAATTTGAGCAATTAAACGGAGTTTTATTAATCAACATCGTAAGTTTCCTTCACTAATCTATGCATTGTTAATTCCACATGTTTTTTTATTCTTAATCGACGATTCTGTTTCAGGTGTACTTTTTGCTGTTAGTTCCACGTGTTTTTTTCAGATTAATTGTTTTGATGAAAAGGGAAATCGTTCGAGATGTTTGATCCAAGAACCGAATAAAACACAGTGGATACTGCTGAAGGAGATAAAGATGATGTTGATTTGGCTGTTGAAGCTGCACGTTGATCCACAATAAGCACTGCCCAGCTAAGTTTCCTACAATGACAGTGGTTGTAACAAGTTAATAAGGCAAAACTCTGATCCGCCTAACAACTGTTGGATATAACGACGGTTATACCCAAAGACTGATGAACATCAACCACTGTTGAAGACCAAACCACTGATTAAGACCAAACTCCTGTTGAAGACAAGCACTGATGAACCAAAGGCCTGATCAACCAAAGGTGAACCACTGTCCAACAACAACATTGGTTCAGCATCAACATTAGTTATTCTACCTTTGTTTATGTTAACAGTGTTTATATTTAACAGTGTTTTTCACATCAGTGTTTTTTAGTCTAATAGGTTGTTAGATGTCATCACCTCAGTGTTTTATATGTAACAATTTTTATGACAACAGTGTTTATATGTAACAGTGTTTATCACAACAGTGTTTATATGTAACAGTATTTATGACATCACTTCAGTGGTTTGATCTGCACTATAAATTGAACAGTTGTTTCATCTTTATACTAATAAATAAAAATCAACTACACTTGGATGATTATTAAGCTCCTCATTTTGATTGTTTAGGTATAGTATTCTTGAAATTGGTCTTTTTTTTGCAATCAGATGTTTATGGGGAAACATTTGTTTAAGCTCAAACATTTGTTTAAGGCCAAACATCTGTTTAAGGCCAAACATCTGTTTATGGCCAAACTTCTGTTTATGGGCAAACATCTGTTTAAGGTCAAACTTCTGTTTAAGGGCAGACAACTGATATATAAGGCGAAACTTCTGTTTAAGCCCCAACATCTGTTTAAAAGCCTGTTACAACCACTGTGTTGGTTCAAACATTTGATTGTTAAAAGTTATCCACTGCTGAAATACAACCTCTGTTTCTTCAATCTTCGTGTTGTCCACTGACTGACCAAACATCAGTGTTTCAAAACTGTTGGGTATCCACTGATAGGAAAAATAGTCACTGCTCACTTTTTTATTGTTGACATCCACTGATATTGACCATCAGTGGTTTCCCTAAAAAACAGCCACTGCTCACATTTTTATTCTTGATGGTGTTAATTAGTGATAGATTGAAATTATCAAATGAAAACTAGAATTACAATGAAATTACCATTTTACCTAATCGTTACATCAATGAGATAAGAGTTCCTCCAACATTGTTTTCATTATAAAATTTAAAGTTAAATTAAAAAATAAAAAAAATTCTTGATGACTATTTGTTGCAAATCAAATCAGTAATTAATGCTAATTTTTTGAGCTTTGGACTTTTAAAATATGCAAAATGTGAATTTCAAATTGACGGTTATTATCTCTTAATTAAAGTTAAAATAAAAATTAGAAAATTCATCATGACAAATGCTTTCAAATCAAATCAGTAATTACTGATAATATCAGTAATTTTGAAATTCAAAATATGCAAGATGGTAATTTAAAATTGACGTTCTCTATTTTTTTTTCCTACCTTGCATATCGTTTCTAATATTTAATTACTTTAATAAAGCAGGATATAAGGATATACACTACTTACCTTTCAAATTACATATGCCACTGCATTCAATTATAATTGACGTTAAATGTATGTTTTGCAATGACTATAAATAAAAGTCAAGGACAATCTCTATCAAGGGTTGGATTGTATTTGAAATATCCAGTTTTCTCACATGGTCAGCTTTATGTTGCGTTATCAAGAGTTAAAAGCAGAGCCGGTGTGAAGTTGCTTATACTAGACAAAGATGGGAATGTAACGAGTAAAACAACAAATGTAGTCTACAAGGAAGTTTTTTCCGGCATTTGAATAGTTTTCTGTTTTTTTCTTCCAATGTATGTATTTGTACACAACATTTGTATTCAAAGTAAATAATATGGTTTTGGTGGATGCCCGCGTATTACGCGGGCATTAACCTAGTTACTTTAATAAAGCAGGATATAAGGATATACACTACTTACCTTTCAAATTACATATGCCACTGCATTCAATTATAATTTTGAATGGAGAATCGGTAAGTTTGAATTCCATCCTTGATATTTTTTTAAGAACATCCATGCTTATTGTATTATCATACTAATTTTAGCAATAGATATATTTTGCTTATTCTTATTTTTATGTACAATCTTCAAATGGAGGTTTCAAAGGTTAGCATGCTTAACGATCTGAATACATTCTCAAACAACTATTCTATTAGAGTGAAGATTGTTAGCATGTCGAAGAAGATGATGAATGAAAACAAAAATGAAATATATCGTCTTGACATGATCTTCATGGATGAGATGGTACCGTATATATTTGTCTTATAATTATTTCGGACATATGAATACCCAAATGTTATATAACACGTTTTTTATTTAATCGGATGTTTCATATTCTTAGGGAACTATGATACAAGCCAGCTGTCTGCATAAGATGTTAGGAAAATTCAAAGACTTCCTTCAGGTGGATGAATGTATTCTTATCACCAAACCGTCTCTTGCTGCTAATAGGTCCTCTGCTAAGTACACCAAGAGAAATGACAAAATATCACTGTATTTCTATACTTCTGTTGAGAAATGCCTTGACTGGTCTGGACCGAAATACCATTTTAATTTCGTTAACCTCAAGGATGTTGTTCAAAATAAAATTGAAGTTAATACAGTTATTGGTATGTAAATCGCTACATGATATATATGTACTGTTTTGTCTTATTGTTTTTTTTTCATGTTATCGTTTCTTAATGCTGTTTTCTTTTAACAATATATTTTTGTTTATAGATTGGATTGGTTATGTGGACGTATGTTTCAATCTTGAGGATACATCAAAGAAGGATGGGAGCAAGGGCAAGAGACTTAATCTTAGAGTTGAAGACCTTGAGTGAGTTCTTTTTATTAAGTTGTTGCATTTTGACGTTTAAAGAATTACAAGGTTGCTTGATGTTATTATGTTTTATGTTAATATTTTAGAGGCCAAAAGTGTCAGGTTACTTTGTGGGATGCTTTTGCTGTTGACATGTTTGCTTACATGAATGATAAGAAACGAGAGAAGTATGTTGTTATTCTTTGTCATTTTGGTATGGTCAACCTTTACAAAGGTACAATTTAAGCTTAATTAGTTTAATTTTATTTATTTATTTATATGTTTTAAATTTGACACTGTTTGTATTGATCTACATTTGGTTTTATTTTTAAATTAAGGCAAGCGTGGAATTGCAAACGGGTTTGACCTTAGCAAACTTTTTATCGACACTGACATTGAAGATATATCCTATTTTAGGAAGAGGTATAGTTAGTAATATGCATATAAACATTAAACAGCATTATTTTGTACCTACATTTACTTTTTACGTTTTAATTTGATCACATGAATCTGTTTAGGTATGTAGAGAAAATTTCTGCTTCATCTTCATCAAATGAGCATCTTGGTTCAAACGTTATCTCAAGTGTTGAAGATGAGTTTCTTAATAACCCTGATTTCATGCTTATTGGTTTCCTTGGAACCATATCGACGGTGTGTATTTTCTTATAAGTACTTTACATGCTGAGTTTTTTTTATAGTCTTTTCTAAGTATTATTATTTTTGTTTGATATTGATAGACAAAGAAGGTTTTGGTTCTTGGCACAGTCACAACTATATGCACTGATAAACTTTGGTATTACAATGGTTGTAACCGCTTTAAGTCGAGTGTGGAGGAAAGATTTGTAATGAAAGAAAATGTGGATGGTTCATTTGATGTTGATCATGCAAAATCTTTGGTGTGTACAAATGATAAATGTGTAGGAGTCGACATCTATTCTATTCCGCGGTTTGAGATTACAGTTTCATTTCCTTATACTAAATAATAATATGAACCACACTTCTGTTATTAGTAATATTAATGTTTTCGTTTGTTTTTAAGTTTGATAGCTTCAAGATAACTATTAGGGTGCAAGACTCTTCCGGTACTGTGTCTTTGACACTGTTTGATTTTGAAGCTTACAAGATTCTTAAGAAAACTGCCAAAGAGTTACTTGCAATCCAAGATCAGGTAACAAATACATGCATTCAGTTATTTGGCCATGTAGTAAATATAATTATAAATTAATTTTTATAAAATTGTAGGTTCTCAATTATGTAATCATTGTGCTCATTGTAATTTATATTAATTTTTATAAAATCATAGGTTGTTAATTTTGGAGAGATACCGAACCCATATCCTGAGATTTTTGACACGTTGATTGGAAAGAGGTATGCGTTCATCATAAATGTTAAAGACTATAACATTAAGCATCAGGTTGAAAACTATGGTATTTCAATGGCCACTAACGATGATGAGATCCTTGCCGCGCTCTGCGCCAAATTCAATCTTAACCAGGTTTAAATCTTCATTATGTCATTCTTTTCATTTCATAGTCATATCGTTTTGAAATAGATTTATACCATTATGTGTATTTTATGTTACTGTGTATTATGTACTTAAAGCATGAGCAGTCCGAATCGTTGGATGTTCCAGATTCCAGTAGTTTGTCTACTCCTGTTGACCTTATGAAGGTAATATAAGAATTTGGTTATTTGTACTAATTTTTTTGAAATGTTAATATTTATTGTCTTTTTATATCAGGATGAGATGTCCTGCAGTGGTGACAATGTTACGCCTGCATCCAAAGGACTCGTAGGGATTAAGAATCCCTCTTCCGATGAAACAAAACATAATATTCGTGAAGTGTGCGACGTAGATGATGCATTAGGTTGCTCCTCGACCAAGCGCTGCATGAGTGATGAACTGTCTCAGGATGAAGATGCTGGTGTTTCGACGCTTTTGATTCCGAAGATTGAGAAATAGTTTTCTCTGTGTTTTCAAATACATTTACGTGTTGATTTCATATGCTGTTGCCACGTTGAACTTATAGTTTTCGTTGTGTTGGTTTTGGGTGTTTGGTGTTATTATGTTTTGGACTGATTGTGTGGTTTCGAATTCCTGAAAACTTATCTGCTTATTATAATGTTATGTTCTAATATTATAATGAGTATGACCTTTCTTTGAATGTTATAATGTATATGTTAAATAAATATTGAGATGTTCAATATTCAATATTTATGTTTAAAACTTATGTGTATGAATAGGAGCAACAATTTGTAGGATCGTTGAATCGATCAAACGAGACGTTCAGAAAAGTTCTCGATCAATACGAAAGGCGGAATCAGACGTATCTGTCACACCCCAACCGATGGCGGAAACATCGGGGCATGGCACTGAGCTAAACAGATTGTCCAGCAGTTTCCATAACAACTGTATTTACCAAATATTTAAAGCAACACGTCCCATACCATGTCATAAATAATAATACAATTATTACATAAAAGATCTAGTCAAATTGTTCTGTTCCGACAACTTAGATTTTTGTTACAGACAATTGTTTATTGTTGACCTAGGTCTTTCCGAGCCTCGATTTCACAGCACAGAAAGCAAATAAGCATCCTAAGCACCTGTCACATACGTTAAAGTAAAAGTCAATACACATAGTGTAAAGGTGTGCATACAAGTTTGATAATAGCATATAGAGTTCGAAAGCGTTACGCATAACCAGCACGTACACAGAGTGAAATGAGGCATGTTAGTTATCGACATGAACCTATCGATACCAATGACTGCGGGTTGACTGCCCAAGGCAGTTCGCGATACATACTCACCACTGTGAGCCATGTAGGTAATTGTCCTTAACAACCCCCGAGTGAACAGGTGCTGAGTCCAAACTAATAGTACTATCGTTGCTAAGGCAGGTAGACATCATTCCATGTGTAAACATAACAAACAAGCATTCATTAAGTCATGTATACATGCGATAACGGTTAGCGTTTAAAGTATTGCGTAGTGTGTTTGATGTGATTTTGTATAAGTAACGTATGTAACACCCAAAAGTGCGTAAAGCAAATAGGGATCGAGTATACTCACAGCGATTGATGGATTGAAGGGAGCGCTAGAGAGTAGGGTTAGCCTGAACAGATCGATAGTATAACGATAAGTGGCGCGTAAAATGATGCAAAGTACAAGTGGTTCGGACAGTAGTTCGAGCGGATGGAAGTCCGATCGGACAGCCGGTCGTGCGAGTGGTAGTCTGTTCGGACAGTCGTCCGGTCGAATGACTGTTCGAGTGGATAGTTTCTTCCTTTGGGAAGGATGTGTTTGTGTATGATGGCTTGAATTTTGAAGTTTTCGCTGTAGCATTTTGAAAACATAGAAGAATCTCTACCTTTCAGATCGATCGATCGAACGACCGTTCAATCGGGCGACAATCCGATAGGTTGGGCACTTCAGCGAGAACAAGTTCACAGCAGCTTGTCACTCGATCGGATGGTTGTTCGATCGGGTGGCATCCTTTGTGCATTGAACATGTTGAAAATTGTTTAAGTGTGGAAGTTTAAATGTCTCATGATTCGAATGGCAGTTCGATCGGATGGTAGTCCGATCGGACAACAATTCGTTCAACATTCAGACTTCAAATGTTGGCAAAATGGTTAAGTGTGGGACCCAAGGTGCAAGTCGTTCAGGTTGGCCAGTCGCTCGGATTGGCTGTTCGATCGGACAGCAGTCCGATCGGACGACACTCCGTCCTGGTCGACCTGTTCGTCTTACACTTGGTTGTTTTGATTGTTTGTCGTTTAATCGAGACGTTTTGGTAACGTGTTAAGCAACAGAAACCTTGTCAATACTTGGTACCCTTGATCAGACAGGAATCACCCAAATCCGGTCAGTTAACGGTTCAAGACGGTGTTCTATGTTTAACCCGAAATCGGTAGTCTCGTGGATGGAATCCAGATCTTGAACCAACACAACCACAAGAATGATTAGTAAGTCGGCACAAGCTCCGATTCTATCGGTTTTGAATGCATTGAGTGTAAAAGAGTTGAAAGAAAGTTGGAAAACCATCTTTCAATCCTTTTCATTGTGAATATGTGTGGATCTATGAAAGATCTTTGTTTGTTTATGTAGAAATCGGTTAGATCCCAGTTGTTCTTGATGGATTGAGGCCAAAATATGGAGTTCTTTAAGAACACATGATGACGTCATCCTAGAACACCTTGAATCTTGATGATTTCACGGCTAAAAGTTAAGATTCAAAAGATAGAAAGGTGTAGGAGTGCGTGTAGATTAAGGAAGTACAATATTTAGGATGAGATCTTACCAGAGTTGCGAGAAATCGGAGAAAAAGCAAGGTTTAATCGCTGGTCGGACGTCCGTTGCCAAAAGTAGAAAGAATGAAAGTGACAAGGGGTATTTATAGGGTTACCCAAAGTGGAAAGGGGCTGGTCGATCGGTTAGGCAGCCCGATCGAGCAGCTTGTCCGATCGAACGGCTGGTCGATCGGCTGGTCGCCTGGTCGATCAGTCACCTCGTTCGAGTGTTCGGTGCGACTAGTGTTGCCGTTTCGATTGCGATTGTGAGCGTTTTGATGTGATAGAGTTTCCTAGTCAAATTACTTTTAATCCCAACTACTATATCAACATACAAGCATCCTTACTTCGTATTCGTTTAGCGTTTGCGATTCGATTGCGATTGAGTTCGCTTGCGTTTCGATTGATTTCCACACATAATCTTAAATAAACATGCACAAGTAACACATAAGGCACACACACACGTATAACAATAACCAAAATGTGTAATTCGAGTTGCGTGAGCGATTGCGATAGCGATTAAGTGATTAATCAAGCGATAAATAGCGATTACTAGGCGATTATTAATAGATACTCCACATAATATAACTAAAGCGAAACAAAACAAGACTAATTACAAGTCAAAGAAGTCAAAACATGATTTGAGTAAGGAGAGACAGATCGCAATTAGCAATCTTTTCTACCTTTGACTTCATTCTTGACTTTGACTTCCGATACACGGGGTGTTACAGCCTCCCCTAGTTGAGGGAATTTCGTCTCGAAATTAGGCTGAAGCCATAACAAACAACTGCGGGTACTTCGCCTTCATGTCGCTTTCGAGTTCCCAAGTGAATTCTGCGCCTCGTTTGCCTTCCCATCGGACTTTCACAATTGGAATGCGCGAGCGTCTGAGCTGATTGGTTTGGCGATCCATGATTTCGACAGGCTTCTCCACGAAGTGTAGTGTTTCGTTTACTTGGAGGTCTTCGAGAGGTACAATTAAGTCATGCTCAGCCAGGCACATTCGGAGGTTTGACACATGGAAAGTCGGGTGGACGTTACTAAGTTCCTCCGGTAGTTCGAGTCTGTAGGCGACTTTTCCGATCCTTTCCAGAATCTTAAAAGGTCCAACATATCGAGGCGCTAGTTTCCCTTTCTTTCCGAATCTGACCACACCCTTCCAAGGTGATACCTTTAGGAGTACGTAGTCGCCAATGTCAAATTCAAGGGGCTTGCGTCGTCTATCGACGTAACTTTTTTGTCGACTTCGAGCTTTCAACAAGTTGTCTCGGATTTGGAGGACTTTGTCAGTCGTTTCTTGCAATAGCTCAGGACCGGTTAATTGCGAGTGACCGATCTCGTGCCACACAATAGGCGATCTACATTTTCTTCCGTATAAAGCCTCGAATGGTGCCATTTGTATGCTGGTATGATAGCTGTTGTTGTACGAGAATTCGACTAACGGCAGATATGCGTCCCAATTACCACCGAAATCTATGACACACGAACGGAGCATGTCTTCAAGAGTACGGATCGTTGGTGTTCAGCCTTGACCTTTGAACAAGTCAGCCACTTTCCAACGTAGAGAGCAATATCCCTTTTCATGCCCGACCACCAGTACTTGTAGCGAAGGTCCTGGTACATTTTATCAGCACCGGGATGAATAGAATACCGGGATTTATGGGCTTCGTCCATCAATATCTGTCGCAAGTTGGTCCGTTTAGGGATCCAATTTCGGCCCAGAAAGTGGAATATCCCATTCGACTTATTTACAAGTTGAGCTCCATCATGGTAGATTCGTTCCTTCTTCAGAGTGCGTTCATTAAAATAGGCATGCTGGGCTTCGCGGATGAGGGTTTCGAGGTTGTATTGGGCTTGGACGTTACAAATGCTGAGCAGATAGCTCCGTCTGCTGAGTGCGTCGGCAACGACATTTGCTTTGCCTGGGTGATAACGAATCTCACAGTCGTAATCGTTGAGAAGTTCTACCCATCGGCGTTGACGCATATTAAGTTCTTTCTGATCAAAGATATGTTGTAGGCTCCTATGATCGGTGAACATCGTACACTTGGTACCATACAGGAAGTGTCGCCAAATCTTTAACGCAAAAACAACCGCGCCTAGCTCGAGATCGTGGGTTGTATAGTTCTTCTCGTGGATTCTGAGCTGATGAGATGTGTAAGCTATAACCTTGTCCCGCTGCATAAGGACACAACCAAGACCAAGGTTGGAAGCATCACAATAGACAATGAAGTCGTCGTTTCCGTCGGGTGGAGTGAGAACAGGAGCATTGCAAAGCATGTGCTTGAGGGTTTGGAAGGCAGACTCTTGTTCAGTTCCCCAAACAAAAGGCTTGTCTTTATGCGTAAGAGCGGTAAGCGGCACATCGATCTTTGAGAATCCTTCGATGAATCGTCGATAATAGCCCGCTAGTCCGAGAAAAGAACGGACTTCAGACAGGTTCTTAGGTGTAATCCAACTCGTAACTTCTTCAATCTTCGCCGGATCGACTTGAATACCTTGACTATTTACGATGTGACCCAGAAACTGAACCTCCTCAAGCCAAAATTCACACTTGGAGAACTTGGCATATAGTCAATTCCCTTGGAGTAGCTCGAGAACCAAACGTAGATGTTGCGCATGTTCGGCCTTCGACTTGGAATAGATCAAGACATATTCGATGAACACGATGATGAAACGGTCGAGATATGGTTTACACACGTGATTCATCAGATCCATGAAAACCGCGGGTGCGTTGGTTAAACCAAAAGGCATAACAACGAACTCATAGTGGCCATATCGAGTGCGAAAAGCGGTTTTGGGTATATCCTCCTCTTGGATGCGTAACTGGTGATAGCCTTAGCGTAAGTCGATCTTCGAGAAA
Source organism: Helianthus tuberosus (assembly GCA_030545235.1). Taxonomy (NCBI): domain Eukaryota; kingdom Viridiplantae; phylum Streptophyta; class Magnoliopsida; order Asterales; family Asteraceae; genus Helianthus; species Helianthus tuberosus. Next base: position 34,825,963 of record CM060435.1, read on the forward strand.
CACGTAGCACCTTGTAGCTGATCAAACAAATCATCAATGCGAGGCAGGGGATAGCGGTTCTTGATAGTTAACTTATTCAATTCCCGATAGTCGATGCACATCCTGAATGACCCATCCTTCTTTTTGACGAAAAGGACTGGCGTGCCCCAGGGAGAGGTACTCGGGCGAATAAAGCCTTTCTCAAGTAATTCCTGAAGCTGACTCGAGAGTTCACGCATTTCGAATGGTGCGAGTCGGTAAGGAGCTTTGGCAATAGGGTTAGCTCCAGGAATGAGGTCGATACGAAAGTCGATATTACGACTTGGCGGTAGGCCGGGAAGATCGTCAGGGAACACATTAGGAAATTCACGTACCACTGGAACGTCTTTCACTTTTATCTTTCCTTTCTTTTCCTTCTCCGCTACTATAATGTTGCCCAAGAAAGCTCTGTATTCCTTGTGGATATACTTGCTAGCTTGGACACATGACATGAGTTTGAGACCTTTCGAAGCAGTTTCACCATAGACACACAATAAATCACCATTCGCGAGCGAAAATCGAATCATCTTATCGAAGCACACAACTTCAACATGGTTTTCGCGAAGAAAGTCCATGCCTACTATGATGTCAAAACTTCCGAGTTGCATCGGAATGAGGTCGACTGGGAAGATGTGATTGTTGAGCTCAAGAGTACAATCACAAAGAAGAGAATTAATGGCGACAGTTCTTTCGGTGGCAACTTCAACATCGAATGTCGAGGAGAGATGGGAGCGCTTACGACTAAGAAGTTTCTCAAATTCAAACGACACAAAGCAGTTATCGGTTCCAGTATCAAACAAACACGATGCATAAATACCATTCACAAGGAACGTACCATTGACCACGTTGTTGTCAGCCTGGGCTTGGCGCACGTTGATGTTGAAAGTTCTGGCGTGTGCGGCTTGTTGCTGCTGCTGCTGAGGCTGTTGCTGCTGTTGAGGCTGCTGCTGCTAGGGCTCTTGTTTCACAACCCTGTTCGGGTACATGTTCGCAAAGTGGTTGGGATCAACACATGCGAAGCAGACTCGGGCGTTGACCGCGGGTACCTGAGCCGCTTGTTGGCCTTGAGGGGCTGGGAGCAGAGCTTGATGAGCAGTGGCTTGAGCTGGGGCTTGACGGGGACTAGTACGATAGTTGGTAGTGAAGTGGCCGTACATATTGCAGTGAGCGCAAAAACGACAGGCGAGACCCACCGGGAGATGATAAGAGCAGGTTGGGCAGGCAGGGTGAGGGCCTGTGTATGCACGCTTTGCAGGCGGTGCATAAGTAACTGGTGCTGTTCGGTGGTGAGACTGCTGCTGAGCCGGCATGGCTTGAAGTGGAGCAGCAATGGTGGTGACAACACAGTTCTTGTTGCTGGAGCTGCTGTTGTTGTTCTTCTTCTTGTGGCGTGAGGACTTTGATGAGTGAGCAGCGGCGGTTTCGGAGGCTGGTGCGGTGGTGACTTGATACATGTTCTTCAAATTTTTATCCCAAAAACCAGTTTTTACTCGCTTGTCGTTGATTTCTGCGGCAAGCAAGTAAGTTTCTTCGATCGTTGTGGTTTTTGCGGCATGAAAAAAATCCGCAACACAGTCGATTAGAGCTTGGATGTACTTCTTGATTGCCATGTCGGGCGTCTTCACTTGATCGGGACAGATGATGCTGAGCTACTTGAAGCGAGCAGTCAGGGCAGCGTTGTCACCTTCCTTCTACTTAATGTGCCAGAACTCGTCCTCCAGCTTCTGGCGCTCATGGGGAGGGCAGAAGTCTTCGAGCATAACGTTCTTCAACTCGTCCCATGACAGACCGTAAGCTGCATCATTTCCGCGCTTGTTCCTTTCGGCCGTCCACCAGTCTAGAGCGCGGGACTGGAAGACGCCGGTCGTGTTCAGTGTACGGAGATTATCAGGACATCCGCTCTGTCGCAGAGTGACTTCTATCAAGTCAAACCATTGAAACAAAGCCGTAGGGCCTTGTTCTCCGGTGAACTCTTTCGGTCCACATGCCTTGAACTGTTTGAAGCTGAAAACAGCTTTGGGAGTCTCAGTTCTGGATTCCCCGGACGATTTGCTCATGTTTTCGTACAGTTCACTGACGACTTGGGGTACAACCTTTGCCATTTTCTTAGTAATCATGGCAGCGAGGCGTTTGTCTGCTTGCTTTCGGCGAGCATCACGGGTAGCGCGGGATCCAGATGACGACATTGTCTGCAACAGACATCGCCACAGGACTCAACACAATATAATCGAATCTCACCTCACACGTCTAGTACTTCTAAAGCTCAGGAACACAAATAATCACGTAAGCACATAGGCACGAAATCACAGATTCACATAGAGACACATAAGCATCTAAACACATAAGCACGTAGGGCACATAAGCATAGAAGTACATACGCATGTAATCACAGAGGTAGTCAGAATACAGAAACCTACCATTCAAAGTTCATGAGCGTTCGAGAAGAGCGGTCGCGATTAACATATCGAGTAGTATAGTATAAGCATATAATATAGCGGTCGACATAACGTACGGTGGTTTCTTAAGGTAGTAGCAATTTGTTAACGTTTTGAGATAGATAAGCAATGCGGGTCATGCGTGTCGATCAAACTGAAAGCAAAAATCGAATAATTCTCCAAAATTTAAACACATAAACAGGTAAACACATATACAAACACATAAAATTGACGAATCATCAGAGTCAGCAGTTGCGGGCTTGCGGGCTCAGAATCGAAACACATAAAATCGAGAAATAGATCGTCTGCGGCTATTAGACATTGACTAACCAAAGTGATTCGACTATTCTCAAGGACTTGTTGTACACATTTTGACCTTCAGGACTGTGCTTCTGCCTCGATTCTTGGGCGTTTGGCACACATCCCTTTAGTCATACTGTGACTTCAGGTCGTTGGAGTCCGTAGAGACTTTGGTGAGAGTTTTGTAAAACCAAGTAAAGGTCGGAACAAGTTGTCAAGGTTAGGGTTTCACCCCTGGCTTAACAACTTCGTTCCTGTTTTGATGAAACAAAAGAGAGTTATGCGTCAAAGTATAGATTTCACCCCTATTTCAACACAATTTTCTCGTGTTTATAGATAAAAATGTGGGTTGGATCAAGCAATTTAGTCGAGAGTTTGCGGTTTTCACACCTAATCTCGACTTAATAACTCATTCATAATTTGAAAATTCGAGTGCAGTGGTAGTGCAGTATAGGCGAGAATAGCGAGAAGTTGCAGTACGCTCACACATAATCCCTACTGGACATGCACGAGTCGGTCTGTTGGCTCCTAACTATAGACTAGGTCTCTAAGACATCGAGGCAGACTAGGTCGAGTCTTGCCTAATTCCCTATAGTTATGGCTCTGATACCAATCTGTCATACCCCAACTGATGGAGGAAACATCGGGGCATGGCACTGAGTGAAACAAATTGTCCAGAAGTTTCCATAACAACTATATTTACCAAATATTTAAAGCAACACGTCCCATACCATGTCATAAATGATAATACAATTATTACAGAAAAGATCTAGTCAAATTGTTCTGTTCCGACAAATCAGATTTTTATTACAGACAATTGTTTATTGTTGACCTAGGTCTTTCCTAGCCTCGATTTCACAGCACAGAAAGCAAATAAGCATCCTAAGCACCTGCCACATACGTTAAAGTAAAAGTCAATAAACATAATGTAAAGGTGAGCAATCAAGTTTGATAATAGCATATAGAGTTCGAAAGCGTTACGCATAACCAGCATGTACACATAGTGAAATGAGGCATGTTAGTTATTGACATGAACCTATCGATACCAATGATTGCGGGTTGACTGCCCAAGGCAGTTCGCGATACATACTCACCACTGTGAGCCATGTAGGAAATTGTCCTTAACAACCCCCGAGTGAACGGGTGCCGAGTCCAAACTAATAGTACTATCATTGCTAAGGCAGGTAGACAGCATTCCATGTTTAAACATAACAAACAAGCATTCATTAAGTCACGTATACATGCGATAACGGTTAGCGTTTAAAGTATTGCGTAGTGTGTTTGATGTGATTTTGTATAAGTAACGTATATAACACCTAAAAGTGCGTAAAGCAAAAAGGGATCGAGTATACTCACATCAATTGATGGATTGAAGGGAGCGCTAGAGAGTAGGGTTAGCCTGAACAGATCGATAGTATAACGATATGTGGCGTGTAAAACGATGCAAAGTACAAGTGGTTCGGACAGTAGTTCGAGCGGATGATAGTCCGATCGGACAGCCGGTCGTGCGAGTGGTAGTCCGTTCAGACGATCGTCCGGTCGAATGACTGTTCGAGTGGATTGTTTTTTCCTTTGGGAAGGTTGTGTTTGTGTATGATGGCTTGACTTTTGAAGTTTTCGCTGTAGCATTTTGAAAACATAGAAGATTCTCTACCTTTCAGGTCGATCGATCGAACGACCGTTCAATCGGGCGACAATCCGATAGGTTGGGCACTTCAGCGAGAACAAGTTCACAGCAGGTTGTCACTCGATCGGACGGTTGTTCGATCGGGTGGCATCCTTTGTGCATTGAACATGTTGAAAATTGTTTAAGTGTGTAAGTTTAAATGTCTCATGATTCGAATGGCAGAGTCCGATCGGACAACAATTCGTTCAACATTCAGACTTCAAATGTTGGCAAAATGGTTAAGTGTGGGACCTAAGGTGCAAGTCGTTCGGGTTGGCCAGTCGCTCGGATTGGATGTTCGATCGGACAGCAGTCCGATTGGATGGCACTCCATCCTGGTCGACCTGATCGTCTTACACTTGGTTGGAATCCAGATCTTGAACCAACATAACCACATGAATGAGTAGTAAGTCGGCACAAGCTCCGATTCTATCGGTTTTGAATGCATTGAGTGTAAAAGAGTTGAAAGAAAGTTGGAAAACCATCTTTCAATCCTTTTCATTGTGAATATATGTAGATCTATGAAAGATCTTTGTTTGTTTATGTGGAAATCGGTTAGATCCCAGTTGTTCTTGATGGATTGAGGCCAAAACATGAAGTTCTTCAAGAACACATGATGACGTCATCCTAGAACACCTTGAATCTTGATGATTTCACGGCTAAAAGTTAAGATTCAAAAGATAGAAAGGTGTAGGAGTGCGTGTAGATTAAGGAAGTACAAGATTTAGGACGAGATCTTACCGGAGTTGCGAGAAATCGGAGAAAAAGCAAGGTTTAAGCACTGGTCGGACGTCCGTTGCCAAAAGTAGAAAGAATGAAAGTGACAAGGGGTATTTATAGGGTTACCCAAAGTGGAAAGGGGCTGGTCGATCGGTTAGGCAGCCCGATCAAACAGCTTGTCTGATCGAACGGCTGGTCGATCGGCTGGTCGCCTGGTCGATTAGTCACCTCGTTCGAGTGTTCGGTGCGACGAGTGTTGCCGTTTCGATTGCGATTACGAGCGTTTTGATGTGATATAGTTTCCTAGTCAAATTACTTTTAATCCCAACTACTATATCAACATACAAGCATCCTTACTTCGTATTCGTTTAGCGTTTGCGATTCAATTGCGATTGAGTTCGATTGCGTTTCGATTGATTTCCACACATAATCATAAATAAACATGCACAAGTAACACATAAGGCACACACACACGTATAACAATAACCAAAATGCGTAATTCGAGTTGCGTGAGCGATTGCGATAGCGATAAAGCGATTAATCAAGCGATAAATAACGATTACTAGGCGATTATTAATAGATACTCCACATAATACAACTAAAGCGAAAACAAAATAGACTAACTACAAGTCAAAGAAGTCAAAACAGGATTTGAGCAAGGAGAGACAGATCACAATTAGCAATCTTTTCTACCTTTGACTTTGACTTTGACTTCCGAACACGGGGTGTTACAGTATCGATGTTGTTTCAGCTTGAATTACACTTAGAAGTAGATTAAATGTCGATTAGATTGATATCTCAACGTTTTACAGGCTTGGTGACACTTCGGCAGAGCTTCGCTACCGGAATCAGAAGTTACAAATGAGAAACCAAGAACACATATATATAGGGAGAGCCAGTCCGCATGAACCAGCACTTGTCCAGTTCGCACGAACTGGTCAGTTCGTACGAACTGGCCACTTCGTGTGAACTAGCTGGTTCTGCAATGTTTCCCGTTTCTTTCGTACTACGTGTCCTGATCTATCAAACCTATTACAAGACTCGATACAAGACGAAGTCGACAGACATACGCACCAACAAACTCCCCCTTGGATGTTGATGAGTCTTCAGTATGTCAAGTCTTTAGTCTTGATCAGTCGTCTCGCTCTTTCCAAAATGTCTTTCTCTGTAAGCAACCTCAATCTCTCTCCTCTTCTCTCTCTTAGAATCTCAATCTGGCGTAGACGGCAGTATTCGATCCTGGCACTAAAGTCTTCAGACTCCCCTTTGCTAGCAGACTCCCCTTAAGTTGTTTCGGGATCGCAATCTGACATAGCTCTCTTTCTAGGATCTTAACCTGGCTCAAACTCCGCTCATGCTAAGACACGAGGACCTGCACAAATCTCTACTCAAAACATAAGATTTTTATATATAACAATTTTAATCTCTGCTTAACCACTTGTATTTGTATCACTCAAATTTGGCCATTTAATCATTAATTTAAAACCATTTAATCATTTCAAAATCATTTCTCATTTTCAAACAAACTCTCCCAAACCTGTTGTCCATCATGTTCAGCACTTGGAATTTTGAAAATCAGCTTTCCAACATCAGTTGTCGAAAATAAAATGAACTAAAATCTTTTTGATTTTTCAAAATTTTATGCTAAAACACACTAATGAAAAACAGTAAAGAAGTATTTACAGACAATATTTCTGTGAGTTTGTGTAAGAGGATCATATCAGTTTTTGACAAATAACTAGTACCATTGAGCTTTAAACACTTTAAGTTCTAAACGATTCACTTAGATTGTCAGTGTACTGATCCACTTAAATTTTCACACAAAGTTCAACTGTTTCGAGATACGAGATTAGTGTTTTAATGAACTTAAACTTATTCGCGAGACCCACCTCAGAATATACTCCCGTACCCAGACTCCTATATTCTGTCTTACATGTGAATGTACACTAATGATATCTGTAAGGGGTGAATGCGAGACAATGAGAGCTCAGGCTATTGCTTCCGCAAAATCAGAGAGATGATGGTTCGACTTTATGTGTGTCCCCCTTGGGGATCTTCTTTTCAACAACACATGATTAGCATTTTTCAATGTTCATCATTTTTTATGGTGAAGGTGGGCTTTATGATTAAAGCAGTGCAAAGTATTATATGAGGACTAGGCTATTGCTCCCGCAAAATTAGAAGTCCTGGTATAATACCCCAGATATCATCACGTACAAAGACCTAGTATGTCAGAAATAGAAAGCCCTTCAAACAAGATTTCAGGGGTCACCTATATATCCGAGAGATGTTCCCCACGAAATAAGTAAGTAATGATATTTAGGTTTATATCTCGAAAACAATCTACTAAGCGTGTAAAAACCTACTGGTATATCATTAGTCAGACCGTTTATCACATTTGAACTTTCCAATTCTTTAGCATACTGTGATTGTCTACTGATGTACTATCATTTCCTCTTTTTCACAACAAAACTCATTTTGATTTTTTGATGTTTTTGGTTTTTTAGATTTTATCATGTTTTTGGCTTTTTCAAATTTTCAAAATTTCTAAATTTTTTACTTCCCCTAAAATCAAAAATATGTTTCAATATTTTGATTTTCCGGGAAAATTTGAAATTGAAAGCAATAAATTGTTCAAATAAACTGACAAACTGATGTGAATTGCTTCAATTCGCCATCCACTTGGCATAAACAATCAGAACTCCCCATGAAAACAAACTATTTTCCCATTATGATTTCAAAACACTTAAGTTTGTTTTAATCAAATGGTTCTTCCGGAAAATTAGTTTTGTTGATACCACTTGTACGATTGGGGATTCATCACATTGTTCTTTCAACCACTTGTAAAAATTTAACACTTTTAGGTTTTTCACAAAAACATTTTTCAAGAATGATACCACTTGTAAGTCGAAATATCATTGATCAACCATCAATAACTTCACCACACCTTCAACAACCAATACCAACCACAACTTGTGATATTTCTCAAGAAAGATGCCGATTCATGCTCCACGATTACCAACTTGGGAGCTCCGGCAAGTCAGGATTTTCAGTTAAAGAGATTCACCTAAGCCTGACGGTCCTTGGGTGATTCCGAGTCATCATCACTCGGTTTCTTTCCTTTCTTTTTCTTTTCATAAAATTCCTTTACCCCTTTGACCTTCCCGTCAACCATTTTTCCAAAAATGTTTAGAACATTAGGGTTAAAGGCTTTTTCAACATCAAATTCTTTCTTTTCAGAAAAAAATTGACTTGAAATCTCAACTTTGCCAATTTTTTTCTTTAAGTTTTCATTTGACAATGGTGGAAAATTTTTATCATCCATTGTAGGAACGAAATTATCACTTTTTAGCTCAACTTGTGGCTCCTCTGTCTTTGACGAGTCAGATTCATCGCCAAAATTATCATCTGATTTCTTAACAACCCACTTTTGGTTGTTAAGTTTCACATTTCTTTTGTAAAAACTTTTTGAACTCTCACCAACCTAAAATTTTGAATTTTTGAAAACTTTAAACTGTTCAGTTGGTGGTTCATTATCAACCATCTTTTCTTTCAATTTTTCAGAGACTCCCTGTTTTGTTTGAGTTTCCTTTGGACAGTTCCATGCAATGTGACCAACTTCATTGCATTGGTAACAGGTTCTTGTCTCCTTCTTCTGAGCAACATCTTTCTGCATTCCCTCTTGCTTCTTAGCAAGGAATTCTTTGTTTGTCTGCTTTCTGAACAAATTCTCTTTTTCTTCTTCAGAAGATGTTCCTAATACAAAAACAATTTTCGATTTAAAATCTTTAACATATTTTTCATTTTCTTTTGGAATAAAACCTAAACCTTTCTTTTTGAAATTACTGTTATGGTTTGGTTTCTTTCGATAACCCGAACTAGAACTGTAACCTTTTTTCTTGTTTAACCTTTGTTGAACTCTTGAAGTGTATTTTTTTAGGTTTTTCAGTAAGATTTACATCTTTTATTTCAGAAATATTAATTTTTGTTAGTTTGAAAACCTTGTTATTCATTTCAGTTTTAACACCTCTTATTGGAAATTCTTCATCAGAATATAATTTGTCGGAATCATTCAAAGTATATGCCACTTTGAATGTTTCGTCATTCAAATTGTTTTGTGACATTAGAAAATCTTTATTGTAAACCCTTTTGCCCTTTTCAACTGTTGGACTTGAAGTGTCAGACTTTGACTTTGACTATGACTCCTCGGTTTCATCCTTATCCAACACCTGATCGACCACTTTCTTTATTAACTTAGACTCATGATCAGTGTCAGACGATGTGAATGTGATGTCAATGTTGTCTGGCAATCCATCTGAAGGTTCAGATTCCCACTTTAAATTGGTTGCCTTTTTGACTCTTTCTGAATTAGGATTTCATGGAGAATATCCTTCTTCAAGCGGCGGTGGACACTTAGTATAATTGGTACTATGTTTCTTGCTAGTATCCTTTACTTCAGATTTCTTCTCTTCAAATGCTTTCATGCCTTCTACTGTAGGATAAATCGTGTCAATCACATAAGAAGCACATGAGTAACTTTTCAATAACCTGTTTACCCTTTCAGTTTCTATCCTCTGAGTTTCCAATTTTCGTTCAAGTTCAACACATTTCTCAATGTACTTATTGATAATTTTCTGCTTTGTCATGAACGCTCCATTGAGAGTCTTCATAGCTATCGCTTGTTCATTGATTGACTTGTTATATTGATTCATAGCTTTGCTTAAAACATCATAAGATTCTTTCAGTCTATTCATGTTATGAATCAATTTGTTGTTGTGCCTTTTCACAGTATCACAGTTTTCACATTTCTCAGGCATCTTTTCAGTATCAGCTTCATTCTCATCTTTGACAGCTGGAATTTCTTTAACCTGCTTCTTGACTGCTTGAACACTTTCCTCAACTTTGACCTTTTCTTTGATCTCATCCGTTTTACCTGCAAAAGACAGATTATCCCTATCAGATGAAAATTTTCTTTGATAATATTCAAGTTTTTGAATTTCTTCACTATCATCATCACTCTCTTCATCTGATGAGTGATCAAAGATCGGTGCTTTTCCTGAAGCCTCTTTTGTTGAAACTGGTTCTTCTTCTTCCTTTTTAGGACTGAATTGCTGAGATTGGTAATAAGCATACGCTAATTCTTCTTCAGCAATTGAATTTTCAAAGATTTGAGCAACAAAAGCTTTAGAATTTAAAGGTCTGTTAGGATCATAATTATCCCTGCAACGAAAACAAGTAACTTTAGATTTATCAAAACCTAAAGGTGAAGTTCCAGCATCACGTAAATCATCTCTTCCAGTGATCTGTTTAAACTTCTCAGCTCATCTCAACACACTAGCCATACACCACTTTATATCCATTAACTCCATCTCTTCAGCATCAATCTGATCATAATCTTCTTTAGTCAACATCGGATTACCAATCCTTCCAGCTACCAAACTCTCATAAGACTCTAATACGATCACTAATAAAGACATATGACCTTTGGCAACCTCTTCCGAGAAATTTTGACCATTCTGAAGATTTAATGCTATGTTGCATTGTAGTACTTTGCCATTATTGGTTGCTGAAAAATTTGGATCAAATGATGGATATGACGAGAATCTAATATTGTTGTTTGATCCTTGAGATGACCCTCCAGAAGAACTGTTTGCGTTGAATGCAGTTTCGATCTTTGGTGCAATGTTGGTTTATCAACCGTACTTCCTTTGTAGTACAAACCAATGTCCTGTTCACCATTAAAGTCCTTCATTTTCGCCATCTTCCGTTGTTCCATCTCTTGAACTTCGAGTTTTTCAATAAACTTACTCAACGATAGATTCGTAAAATCATCATTATTCTTCAACATCATAAGATATGTGCCCCAAACATCTTGTGGCAATGCATCGGCCAATTTTTCAACCCATTATTCTCTATATTTCTTGATATCCAATCGCTTCATGTTAACCACCAAATTGCAATATCTTTATATAATCTGCTTGGTGTTTTCAGTTTTTAATCCACGAAATAGATCAAATTCTTTCTACAAAAGCGATTTTTTGTTCTTGATCATGTCTTGACTTCCAACAAATTTGTTTTAGTGCTTTCCACATTGAGTATGCACTTCCGTTGTGTTGCAATAAAATCAAGATGTCTTCCTTAATAGCTTGTTGCAAAATACTGATCATCATCTTTTCACTTTTGTATTTCTTTTTCTCATCATCATCTAAATCTTTGATAGCAACAACCTCTCCGTATTCATCAATTGGTCTAACATATCGTTGTTCAACACATTCCCATGCATCTAAATGATTCGCTTGAACCCAATTTTCGAAACGTTCTTCCCAACTGTTATATTCCTCTATATTCATGAGCTTAGGCGGTTTTTGCATGGTGCCCATTTCATTCTCTAAGTTCACGTTCTGAGCCATAGTGATCGGAGTTGCAAATGCGTTGTAAAATTCATTTTCCATGTTTCAGTTTTGAAAGATTCACAAAGACTGATTGTTCAAACAAGCTGAGTTTCAAACGAACTGATTTGGTGCGATCTGGGTCACTTCGTGTGAACTGAGATGGTGCGAACTGACAAAACTCCAAACCATGCAAACTGAGTCAATTCCAAACCGTGCGAACTAATTCAATTCCAAACCGTGCGAACTGGGTGTATTCAAATCGTGCGAACTGAATAAAATCCAAACGACCTGAACCACAACTTCACTTCGTGCGAACTGAGGGAGTCAAACCGTGCGAACTGACGAAATATCCACACGACCTGGTTCTGCTTCGTGCAAACTGGAAGTATTTTCACACGACTTGATACATTCTCGAACGAACTGACATGATTTCGGTTGATTTTTATCAAAATTGATCACGTTTTAGGTTGAATTAGGTCCTGATTTGTTCAAGGATTGTTTAAAAAAGTGTTTCGCGTGTTATATCACAAAATCAGTCCATTTTATCCGTAAAATCTCAGTTAATTTGACGAAAAAGTGTAAAATAATGAGTAGAAGTGAGATTTTTCGGTGAAAACAAGCTGAAATGGTAAGAACTCTTCCTCCTGAGCTCTGATACCACTTGTAGGATCGTTGAATCGACCAAACGAGACGTTCAGAAGAGTTCTCGAACAATACGAAAGGCGGAATCAAACGTATCGATGTTGTTTCAGCTTGAATTACACTTACAAGTAGATTAAATGTCGATTAGATTGATATCTCAATGTTTTACAAGCTTGGCTACACTTCGGCAGAGCTTCGCTACCGGAATCAGAAGTTACAAATGAGAAACCAAGAACACATATATATAGGGAGAGCCAGTCCGCACGAACCAGCACTTGTCCAGTTCGCACGAACTGGTCAGTTCGTACGAACTGGCCACTTCGTGTGAACCAGCTGGTTCTGCACTGTTTCCCATTTCTTTCGTACTACGTGTCCTGATCTATCAAACCTATTACAAGACTCGATACAAGACAATGTCGACAAACATATGCACCAACACAATTTATAATATATATTGTATAAACCCAAATAACAACTTTTTTATCAACAAACATTTGTAATCTTTAAGCAATTTTAATTTTATTATCCTATCTCATAATTTATATAGGATTATCAGTGGATGTGGTTGTTCTTTATTGGTTTTTACCGTTATCCCTGCCCACTAAGGTTTAATAAGTATCTGTCATATATTACAGTTTATAAAAAATACATAATTTGTGCCTGTTTCTCCCATTAATTTATTTAAGTAATCTCATTCAATAGCTTATTTATATACTTCAAATTTTATCTAAGTCATTCCAAGTAGGGTGCTTAGAAAAACGGTAACCAAATAAGAAGCGTAAACGCAAACCCATTTTATTCGGTTTTTTGTTCGGTTTATGGATCCACATTTTATTTTATTTGTTTTGTTTGGTTTATTTGGATAACTGAATAAAAAAACCGTTTAACTTAATTATTTATTAAATAAAAAGAATAATATTTTATTTTGAAAATCATATACAAATAAACCATAAACCTAACCGATGAACACCCGATTTACATTTCCCACATATTACAAAATTTGTTGTTAAGTTTTTTATCAATGTAATTGATTCCTTGAAATAATTAATTCAATAATTTGAAACAATTCTATTTTGCTTTTCATAAAATGATTTTTAATTACAAAATGATAAAATAGAATATTTTAATTTATTGAGGATATGTTAATCCCTAGGTATGACATATTGTAATTCAAAATTTAAAAACCACTCTTTGGTTCTATTTTTTAATGTTCCTTATCTTTTACTCTTTCTTCTTTTGAATCCTTCTCCTTCTCTCATGTATGCAATGTCAAAGAATTCACGTTCATCTTCTACAGTTGCTAATTCATCTCAACGAAATTTACACAGTAAGTGAAATTATAACTTCTTAACTCATCATTTCCCAAATCAAAATCAGCTTTCAGATTGAAATCATAATTCTAATTGGTTTTTTTGTAGGTCCTCTTATGAGAACTCCTCTTTCAGATATCTCAAACAGATCTCCTCATTCAGATATCACAAATGGTAATAGCTCTTGAATTTGATTATAAGTATACTTTTTCCGTTTTATGTTTCCAAGTGAACCGATTCTTGTGTTTTGTACATATTGTACTTTCTCTGTTATTTAGTTACTTCACCCAATGAAAGGCGTAAGCTTCGAAAATTAATACATGATAATAAGAAATCAAAGAAGTCATCGTCATCATCAACGAATGTTCGTAACATCTTTTCTGACAATGCAAATTTGCTGGAATGTTCTGATACTACGGATCAACATATGTACTCCATTGCATGTCGAGCAGTTAGAAATGCTACTGGTTCTTTAATTTCAACTACACCAGGTTTGTATTTTGTTTATTTATTATTTCTTTTGATAAATACATTACTAAACAACATACCAGCACTAACATGTGTGTTTTAATATTGAATGTTCATATAACGGCATAAACATAGGTACACCTCTAGATGGCAACCGTCGATATTCCATTACTTCTAGCATCATTAGCAGTAACAATCAGCCGATATTGGGTAGTACCTCTATCCTTATAGGGCTGTCTTCTGGTAAATGTAACCTTGAGCGCAAGAAACGTGATAATACTCCTGTACCTATGCTGACTTTGGATTCAGATGAAGACGATGCGTTTTTGTGCACTGATAAAGATCCTTATAAAGGGATATCTAAAGGTTTTAATCTATTTTACTGTTTTACGACATTTGTTGTGTTCCACCTGTAATATAACTATCAATCGTTTTTGAACATATTATTTGGACCATGGTGACCAACTGCTTACATGTCAGGTTTGTAGTGCAAAGTTATGGACATCAGAAGGTGGAAACGGTCGTTTAACTATAAATAAGCTATGTTATAGTATGTGTTGTGGGTATGGTAAAGTTCAGCTACCGCCTTTAAAGGATGCACATCCGTCTTATCAAAATTTGTTTTCTTCCTCAAATGCAAAAAGCAAGTTCTTCCTGAAGAACATAAGACGACATAACTCTATGTTCTCTTTTACATCTATGGGTGGAAAGGTTGATTCTAATATCAACAAGGGCAATGCTCCATTTATATATCGTATCAGTGGCCAAAACTATCATTGGATGGGGAGTCTCAAACCTCCAGATGGAAATGAAGCTAAGTTTTGTCAGCTATACATACATGATACCGAAAATGAAATAACAAACAGACATGCATTATTCAGGTACGAGTGATTTCTAAGTTCCATTTTTATTTTATTAAAGAACAACTACAAATTGAAGCATTTGTAGTTCACTATCAGTTGTTAAGTACCATCACTTAATCCTTAATCACTGATTCTCTATCCACTGATTACTACAACAACAGTTGTTAACCATTAGTAGTTCACTATCAGTTGTTAAGTACCATCAGTGTTTTAATCATTAGCAGTGCTTACAAGGTTTCCATCAGCTGTTAGTCTTAACAGTAGTTTGCTTTATTCATTCTAAATTCATCAGTGGTTGTAGGTGATCTCAAATGTTACTTTTTCTCAACATACTCTAAAAGTTTTGGGCTGGTATCAGCAATTGTTAACAACTGCTCTTCCTTAACAATTAATTATTAATCACTGATTCTCTATCTACTGCTTAATCACTGATTCTCTATCCACTGATTACTACAATAGCAGTTGTTAACCATTAGTAGTTCACTATCAGTTGTTAAGTACCATCAGGGTTTTAATCATTAGCAGTGCTTACAAGATTTCCATCAGCTGTTAGTCTTGACAGTAGTTTCCTTTATTCATTCTAAATTCATCAGTGGGTGTAGGTAAACTCAAATGTTACTTTTTCTCAACATACTCTAAAAGTTTTGGGCTGGTATCAGCAGTTGTTAACAACTGCTCTTCCTTAACAATTAATTATTAATCACTGATTCTCTATCCACTGCTTATTACAATAGCAGTTGTTAACCATATGTAGTTTACTATCAGTTGTAAGTACCATCAGTGTTTTAATCACTAGCAGTGCTTACAAGGTTTCCATGAGCTGTTTGACTTAGTACTAAACAGTAGTTTGGTTTATTCAATCTAAACTCATCAGTGGTTGTAGGTAAACCGAAATCTTACTTTTTCTCAACATATTCTATAAGTTTTTATAAAACGAGATACTATTATAGTTATGTTATGTTATGTTAATGTTTTGTTGTTTTTTTCTTTTAACAGCAAAGGAACCAAACCTTCATCGCCTACTGATAAAGAACTTGATGTTGAAATGATAGTGTATTTAAGGGCTTTATTTGATTCACAAAATATGTTGGTTAAGACATATAGGATTGTCAGAGACCATTTTCACCAATCTCCAGAGGCCAACCTTAGTCTACGACTTATTTAGAGAAGAGAAAAAGACAGCAGGACATATAACTTACCCACCACATCTGAAGTTGCTGCTTTGGTTGTCGGAGACATAGATAAAGCTATAGACCATCGTGATATTGTTGTCGAGACTCAGTCGGGAATGCTGCAGCGTATTAGCGAATTACACCCATCGTATCTTGCTCTGCAATATCCGTTACTTTTCCCATATGGTGATGATGGTTATAGAGTTGATATTTCTCATAGAGATTTTATGTCCACACAAAAGAAAATAAAACCAAAGTGCACAATGAGAGAATTTTTCTCATATAGGATCAAAGATAGAACTTATGGATTTTGCTTAATTTTAAATGGGCGAAGATTGTTACAACAGTTTTTGGTTGATGCGTACATAATGATTGAAAGCGAAAGACTAAAGTACATCCGTAGGCAACAAGCGAAACTTCGCTCTGAAACATTTGAGAATCTTCAAAAGTATAAATCTAAAGGTAAGGATGTTTTAACAGATACTGGAAGGCCTGTTATACTTCCTTCTTCATTTATTGGTGGTACAAGATTCATGCAACAAAATTACCTCGATGCAATGGCGTTATGTAAGTGGTATGGGTACCCTGATTTTTTCATAACTATAACGTGTAATCCTAAGTGGCCTGAAGTAAAAAGATTTCTAAAAGATTCAACCATCAAAGCCGAAGACAGGCCTGACATATTGTGTCGATTGTTTAAAATGAAGCTTGATTCCTTACTCAAAGATTTGAAGGATTCTAAGTATTTCGGTGAGATTAACGCTGGTATGTTATTTCATTTTCACATCTTATCCTCTGATATATATTTTGTAATCAAGGTTATCAACTACTAAATCTATTTATTCCTTTTTATTTAGTTGTTTATACAGTAGAATTTCAAAAGTGTGGTCTTCCTCATGCACATATATGCTTATTCATGAAGGTCGATCACAAACTTCCAACCATAGATCACATAGATCCATTTATTTCTGCTGAGATTCCCGATAAAAAAGAAGATCCTGAAGTTTATTCTCTTGTGACTGATTATATGATTCATGGTCCATGTGGGAATGCTAATTTGAATTGTCCTTGCATGGTTGATAAAAGATGTTCAAAAAACTTTCCGAAGAAATTCACACCACATATAACTATTGATTCAAGTGGTTTTCCTGTATACAGAAGAAGAGATTCAGGCCATACAGTTATAAAATCTGGTGTTAGATTAGACAACAGAAATGTTGTTCCTTATAACAAAAGGCTTTTGAAAAGATATCAAGCACACATTAATGTTGAATGGTGTAATCTAGCCGGTTCAGTGAAATATTTGTTCAAGTACATTAACAAAGTCCCTGATATGGCTACTGCAGTAGTTTCTGGTGATACAAATTCAACCATCAAGGAAAAGCCAAAAGACGAGATCAAGGAGTATTATGATTGTAGATATATTTCAGCGTGTGAGGCATCCTGGAGAATATTCTCTAATGAGGTTCATTATAGGTATCCTGCTGTTATGAGGCTTCCCTTTAATTTGTCGGGCCAACAGAATGTTGTGTATGGTGCGGATGACGATATTGATAATGTTTTAAGCAAGCCTTCTGTTGCTTCTTCAATATTTGTGCAATGGATGAAGTTGAACGAGACAAATGAAGATGCTAGAAAGCTGACTTATGTTGAGTTTCCTTCCAAATTTGTTTGGATACCTAAAGATAGATGTTGGCAGGTACGTAAGTCGTACAAGTGTGTTGGCCGGATTCATTCTGTATCTCCTGCATTGGGCGAACCTTATTTTTTGAGGATACTACTCAATAAAGTTAAAGGGCCTAGATCATTCGAGGAGATACGTACGGTTAACGGTCAATTATTCCCGACTTTTAGAGATGCTTGCTATGCGATGGGACTCTTAGATGATGACAATGAATACGTTGAGGCCATTAAAGAAGCAAGTTTTGAAGGACATGATGGGTATCTTCGAGCGTTATTTGCTACCCTGCTTTTGTCAAATACTCTTTCACGGCCAGAATTTGTTTGGGAGAACACATGCAAATACTTAGCTGATGATATTGTTTATAGACGACAAAAAGAAACAAATATTTCAGGTTCTGATCTATCTTTTTTATTTCACATACTACATTTTGATTTTTTTGATTAATAATGTTAATTTTTTTATTTGTTAGGTTTAGTGCTTCCTGAATATCAGATTAAGAACCTTACTTTGTTGAAAATTGAAAACCATTTAATTTCCAATGGTTCATCATTACGAAGGTTTGTCACTATGCCGTACCCTGATGACGATTTCTTACGTGATGCTTCTAATCGTCTGATCAATGAAGAGCTGTCACATGACCTAGATGAAGTACAAGCTGAGTTTAACAGGTTGCATCAATCTCTTACAGATGAACAGCGAGCGGTTTTTGACGAAATAATGGAAGCAGTTGTAGGCCGTAAAGGAGGCCTTTTTTTTCTATGGTTACGGTGGAACTGGAAAAACCTTTTTATGGAAGACTTTGGCTTTCGCTGTTCAATGTAGAAATGGAATAGTTTTAAATGTGGCTTCAAGTGGTATTGCTTCGTTGTTACTTTCCCGTGGAAGGACAGCTCATTCTCGGTTCCATATCCCCATTAATCTAATAGAAGATTCAATGTGCAATATTAAGCAAAATAGTGATATTGCTAGATTATTAAAGGAAACCCAACTAATCATATGGGACAAAGCACCGATGGTACACAAACATGCTTTTGAAGCTTTAGATAGGACGATGACCGACGTATTTTCGGAAGGTAGGAGTATTCGTTCGGATATTCCTTTTGGAGGCAAAGTTATTGTATTTGGTGGTGACTTTAGACAAATCCTACCTGTTATTCCTAATGGTACTCGACAAGAAATTGTTAGTGCATGTTTAAGCTCTTCATACATATGGTGAAAATGCAGACTGTTACGGCTGACTAAAAACATGAGTCTAACTATTGGAGCTGAAAGTTCAAATATGGAGTCTATCAGAGAATTTGCAAAATGGCTTATTGATATTGGTGAAGGAAACGTTGGAGATGATAATGATGGTGACGCCAATATAGAGATACCAGATGATCTACTAATCACCGATATGTGTGACCCGATACAAAGTTTAATTGACTTTGTATATCCTTCAATTATTGAACAATTTAGGATTCCTGGATTTTTTCGGAGCGAGCAATTCTAGCACCCAAAAATGAGGTAGTTCATGAAATTAATGATCGATTGCTTTCGTTATTTCCTGGTGATGCGAAAGAGTATCTGAGTTCTGATAGTATATGTCAAACTGAACAAATTCTTGATTCTTTTCAAGAAAGCTTATACTCAACAGAAAATTTGAATGCTCTTAAGATTTCTGGCTTGCCTAATCACAGATTAGTTCTTAAAGTTGGTGTTCATGTGATGCTTCTTCGAGACATTGATCAACAGAAAGGGTTATGTAACGGTACAAAGCTTCAAATTACTTTTCTTGGTAAACGAGTTATAGAAGCTGAAGTAATATCTGGTGGTAACATTGGCACGAGAGTTTTTATTCCAAGGATTAATATGATCCCGTATGACAAAAAAAATACCTTTTCAATTTCAACGAAGACAATTTTCTTTATCAGTTTGTTTTGCCATGACAATTAACAAGAGTCAAGGACAATCGTTATCAAAGGTTGGTCTTTATTTGAAAGATCATGTCTTCACTCATGGTCAATTGTACGTTGCATTATCAACGGTCAAGACCAGAGAAGGCGTTAAAATACTAATATTCGACGCTGATGGAAAACCAACAAATAAGACTTCTAATGTTGTTTACAAATAAGTTTTTACTAGCTTGTAATCATTGTTTTTTTCTGAGTTTTAACTTCCACTGTTCTAAGTATAGTTGTATATATATTTTCTTAATTACTATGTTGTTTAAATTTTATTTGGTTTAAACTTTATAAACTCTATCGTGTTTTGCATCTCAGAACAATGTGTGATAAATTTATTCATAAGTAATTTACAACGCAGACAATTCTTAAGATCCCCGTGTTCACTATCAATATGGAAGAAAATTATACCGGATTTGGACTGCATAAGAGGCTATGAACTGATCAATTTCAAACCTACACCAGCCAAAAAACTGTTTCACCAAAGTCAAACTACTGCTTGACCAAAGTCAAACCACTGTTTGACCAATGTCAAACAACTGTTTGCAAAAAATATTATTCTTAGTGGTTCGAAAGTCTGTTTTACCAAAGTTAAAAAGACTGTTTGAGCAATGTTAAAACACCCTATCATGTAAGTGCATTGAATTAAGAGTGGAGATGATATTATTCATGTGGTCCTGTTGTGCTTTTGTTTGACCTCTAATATGGGTTCATGATCTAATCCGGTGATTTGAAGACATTGTTGTTGAATGGAATGAGATGGTTTATGTAATGTGGTTGTATTAATAACAAATTGTAATTAATATAACTAAGTTTCCCGAGCCCGGGAAGCAATCCCGGGTAAAAACCTAGTATATAATATATGATATATAATATATAACATATAATATTTTCGAAAGTTTATCATAATTTTATTTCAAATTAATTATGTAATAATATACAAAATATGTTCAAACAATAACACACTATCTAGCTAAAGAGATGGATGATGTCAGGGTGGTGGTGGTCATATAACATGTGCTCACACATAAAGCGTTAAACTGTTATTATACTGAGACAAGGTCACCACTTGCATGCTATACCACTCCTCTCTCACAAATATTGGTCATTAACATGTCAAACACTCGATTTGGGGTCAGCATAGGTTTCTTGAACTAACTAAAATTGATTAGCTAACTTATAGAAATGTAGACAAGATAACGATTGTAAATAGAACATTTCTTTTACAATTTCAGTATACTAAATTATATAGTTGTCCTACTTCTTCCAAGGAAAGGCACCAACACTAGCTAATAAATCCACTAGTTCAACATTAATAAGTCATATTTTGTGTTACATTAAGTCATTTTTTGTTATAAGAAGTCAATGTTAGGTGTTAATGACTTATGTTGATAATTAGTCCAGTAATTTATCCTTAGTGGACCTTATTATGTGTAATGCCACATAAGCCATTTTATGTTAGAACAAGTCATGTTGAGTGTTAATGACTTATGTTTGATGATAAGCTCACCAATTCATTAATAGGCCTTATTATGTGTTAAAGATTTGTATTACACTAACCCCGTCAGTGATTTTGTCATCGATGAAAGTTTAGTTTTTAGTAGTGACAGTTTGATTTCGACGGTGATTTTGTCATCGATGAAAGTTTAGTTTTTAGTAGTGACAGTTTGATTTCGACGGTGAAGTTAACGAGTCACCATCTCATCAAGATATAGAAGCTACAAATGGTATACCAATTATTTTCTCAAATGAAACACGAAAAGAAAATACTATGTGACTTTCAATACACGATACATATCTTTCTTGAATATATATATAATCAACCGAGGAGTTGAGATTAACTAAGTTTTATCAAAATCTTCATTTTTAATCTTCATTTTCTCGAGAAATATCTTTCCATTGAGCTTACGTGAGAAGAATTCTTTGAGATATTGTTCCATTACGAGTGTTTTATATAATGGTGGGTTTCCCGTATTTCTTATAAGGCTCTTCGAGGGTCCAACATCTGATTCCAACTTTGGATTGAAGAACATGGCTAAGGACAGCCTCTCTTTGGTCGCATTCACAATTGCTCTATGCTCAATGCTGTTACAAACACCATTGCTAAATATCTGCATAACCATAAAGCAATTACTATTAGCTTTAAATCAGAAAGTATCTACACTCAACTGAATCGACTATATATTAATACAATGTTTTAACTTATATGACTATAGTATCGTAAAATATTCAAATACGACAACTTGACCTATATATGCTATTAAAGATATATGCAACAAATTAGATAAAGTTCAATATATGACCACAAAACGACAACCACGTAACCTCTAGATAGATTCTCCAATAATTGATGATATTTAACATGTTTCAGATATAAACGTGATTGTCATTTTTATTTATGTCATATCGAGTAATATATTCCCACATTTGAAGTTGCTATAAGAAATAATGCATGCTTCATTTATCTTTCTAATATATACCCACATTCCAAAGTTGCTATAAAAAATAATGCATGCTTCATTTATCTTTCTAAGTTCTAACTTTATGCTATCCATTTATATGTGAAAGTTGTTCACATGATGTGAAAATAAATATTTTTATAAGATTAGGTAGTTTAGAAAGAAGAAAAATCACCATAATAAACATTAACACTTTATATCCACCAAAATAAACATGGAAAAGTCTACGTTTTGAAAACTAACACAAAACAAGCAAGTTCAAAGAGTGATACTTGGACGAACCAACTAACTCCTAGCCGTTTAAAAAATATGGTGACGACCAATTAAACCAAAACATGTGACTCAAGTATCTAAAAAGCCTTCAAAATTTGTAAGACATCTAAAACCTAGCTGCATGAATGCTTGAATAAAGAGTGGGGTCTAAAAATTTAAATACATATGGAAATAAATAAAAAATAAAAAAAAGAAAAGAAGAGTCTAAGCATCAAAATTTGTAAGACATCTAAACCTAGCTGAAATTGTTAGAAATCCGGACAGCGGAAGTCATCATCATAATCGACATCGTATTCGTGTTCGTGTGTGTATTTGTATATAGAACAGAGAACGAATTGGACAGAAAATATCTTGGTTCTCTATTGGAATTGAATTTCTCAATTCTTGGTAAATGATAATGTTCGACATAATATTACATATATACATGGTCGGTTAATATCATAACCGCCACTAAACTATACTAACATAATAATAATAATAATGATATTAATAAATTCCTAATGCTAAGTTTATATTTCTAACAGAAATTGCTTGTTTTATGTGAGTTCCCTAAATCTAACTTTTCTCATGTGTATTTTGGTGAATAAAGTGACTCAATGTTTATTATGGTGATTTTCCTTTAGAAAAATCACCAAAATCACTGGCACATCTAGGTGGTTTTTGAAGACCAGTACATTTAGGCATTTCGTCCTTGCCCAAGCGAAATTGAATTCAAGCCATGTCTGCCAAAGAAAATCTCTCTTGTGCCAATCGAAGTCATCAAGTCCATTTACATGGGAAACAAATTCAAAAAAAGATAAAATTGTTGCAATGAATTCATCACCCCACCAATGTATTTTTTTTAACAAAGATTCCCTGCAATGGTTTTGTTTTGTTTTGAATTCGCTTCCCATGAAAGTGAACTTGATGAATTCGCTTATCACCTCAGCGAATTCTGCAAATCTTTGTCATGACATAACATGATCATTTGCTTGGTAATTAAGGGGAGGGGGTGGTTATCACTTGCAAAAATTTCATCACTCACAACATCCAATCAATCAAGTTCCGCCATGTCATCAACCATTTTTCATCACTCACAACCTTTTTTAGTGGCAATGGTCATCACTCACAACACCCAACAATAAACCCTCACACCCCCTCACATCCATTTTACACTCACAGCTCATCACTCGTTGATTTTATCACGGCCAACCTTCCATCACTCGTTAACTTTGTGGTGGCGGTGGGAATTTGTTGAAGTCCACGCGTGGTAGATTCCCCATCACGCACCACCCCCAGTCCGCGAATTTCTTACAATGGTTTAAAATATGCAAGTGTTTTTATAAACCATTGAACGTCCCTAGGAAAGATTATGAAAATAAACCGAAATGAAAAATGCACAAAATGAATTGATATGGGGCTAACCTCAAGAATATCACCAACATTCACAACAAAAGCATCTGGAAGGAAACTAACAGGGATCCACATGCCATCTTTCTTAACTTGCAAACCTTCAATGTCATTGACTTGAAGAAGAATTGTAATTCCAGCAGCATCGGAGTGAGGGGTAAGGCCTACCACCAAATCCGGTTGAGGGCATGGCGGATAATAAGTCATTCTCACCGATTGCATTCCGTCCTCAAAAATGTCCAACATTTCTCCCTTGTCGATATCCAGTGCTTGCCCAATTATACCGAACAAAGTCATAGCAAGTTTTTGCAGTTCTAGCAAATATGTTTCGAGTGTATCTCTGTTGAAAAAAGTATGGAAACGGTCATAACTTTATCATGAAATAGGTGAAAAAATTTATAAAATTATAAAACCCCATAAGATATTATGTATTATTAATTAATCGATTCGACGGATAAGTTCATGAAAGAGCTTGTGTTCCCTGAGAGCATATAAGCTTATGTCAAATTAAAGCAACCTAACTTAGAACAGCATAATATTTTTTAAGTTACAAAGCAAACCCTAAACAACCCAAGAAAAGGCCACACATTACAGAAAATAATCTATGGTATTTTGGTACAATAATGAATTTTTTTTATTGGACCAAAAAAATCATATCCTGCAATTCATTACATCAAATCGATCAAATCTACACATTGTTTTGAGCATATTTAATTTATATTATTTGTAAATTTATAGACATGCATGAAGGGATGGTGCCATGACACAAGCTTCCAAACATCTTACAGTTAAGAGTACTTAATAGTTAAGATTTCCAACTAAAAAATGTGGACAAATTGTCTAAATCTCCATACTGATAAATATTGTATTCATTTATAAGCGTAAACTTATTAATATTTGTTAACCCTTGTGAGCGTCAAGTTAAAGTTATTTCCACACTTAGAATTGTAATCACACATGACACATGTATAAGTGTCTGCAGATATATTTTTTATCGTTGTAATTTCTGCTCAGAGCTATGAATACAACATTTGTTTTTATTTTTTTCACGAACTTCTGGTTTATATTTATTTAGTGTTTATGTAAATAGTTTTTGCAGTTAATCATGCAGCTAGTCTTTATATTAGGGAATATTGAATATGGTTTAGTTAGCTTTTGAAAATATATTTTCAGGGATCAAAACTATTAGATCGAATATTTTAGTTAGGGTTCATTATAATTATTTACGATAAAAAAAAAATATGATTTGATTAAATTTACTTTGTAAATATCTTTATTGTATTATTATTTGGCTTATTTGTAATATATCCTCAGAAGATGAAGATCTATATAGTTGATTAATAATACATAATAACTCACGAAGGATTTCTATATGCTCGCAGAGTGATAGAGTGAATGAGAGACCTGAGTAACGGAGGGAACGCCGGAAGCAAGTCAGGTTTTCTCCTATGCAGAGGGTTAGTGATCATAAAAAACCGATCAGCCCAATCAATTTTCTGACCTTGAGCATGGAGTATGGTTTGGCCATACCCTTCATACTCTCCTCCCTTCAACTTGTACTTCAGCTTCTCTTCTATCGGCGATTCAAAGAAACCGATAACCTCGCTTTTCATTTTGTCCACCAAAGATTTGTCAACACCATGATTAACCAACTACAAATTATGTTAAATTCCAGTCACCTACAGTACAAAATTCTCAAGCATAAGTTTGAACTATATATAAACAGATTCTTAACCTGAAAGATGCCCCAGTTGCAGCATACCGAGCGTAGATTTTTCAAGTAAAGATCCCTATTCGATCCTTCTGTTAGCAAATTATTCATGTCAATAACTGGTATTGACGGCAAAGGCGAAAAATCATTTGGGACAAAGGTTGGTTCTAGATGTTCCTGAACATAGTTATGAGGAACAGTGAGGTTGTCTTGTTTTGCAAGCTCTTGAACGCTTCCATGGCTCAGTATTGGTTGCGAGAAAGCCATTGTAGATTACGTTGTTTTACAAATTTGGTTGCTTGTTTATAATGAAAGTGGGGTGTCAACATCAGGTGACAGACATTAGATAGAGATTTGTTTTGGGGGACAAGACAACCTTTTAATAAGCTTATAAAACACATGTTAATAGATAAAAGCTTTGATTGACAACGACAAGAATCTAAAGCTTCAAAAGATAATATGTTAAGCTATTTATTTAAGTTAATATTAATAGTTGCTTTAAATAATAATGGCTTCTTTAAAAGAATAAAAGACGTGTTCTTATTTTATAGTAAAATATCAGGTTGTAACAACTCTTTGTCTATAGTCATATGAAAAGTGTTACAACTTTTTATAAATCATATTTTATGAAGTTAATTAAGGTTTAAAGTTTTCATTTTATGAAGTTAATTAAAGTTTTCATATAATGTACAGGCACGTGTATTCTTCTAGATAACATATGGAATTCCTTTAAGTCACTATGGCAATTATTTGAAATTTTATTATGTTGAAAAGCATACAAATAAGAAGTTTTTGTTTCATTAAAGTTATTTTAGGTGTAAATGTTAAGAATTAATAGTAAAATTCTGAGACCGTATAACAAAAATAGGAAATTCACACTATAGATAGGTGGAAAGGAAAATAAGTAGTAGATCGTAAACAGTTCATATATAATTAAATGTGTGGATTATAACTTCGAGTATCCATAGTAAAATCTTGAGAAGAGAGGGATTGTTGGATTATGAAGTCTTGGTCTTATTGATTGATTACAAGAATAAATGGGGGCACCTTGGGCTTAACTCGAGGCACGGTTTTAGGTTTTTTTTTGTTTTTTTTAAAAAGGATCTAACCTAATTCGTGTCTATATATACCTATGTCATTGTATTGTAATCTTTCTATTGAGCTAATAAAAGATTATCTATAGGTAATCCATGGACGTAGGATTCACACAGGATCTGAACCACGTTAATTCTTGTATGTTTTAAATTTTCAATTTCTCTGTGTTGTTTATCGTTAATATACATAATAACTTACCGGATTATGTGATCAAGTCTCGAACCGAACACTTTACTCTTTAACTTTGAGCTTTGATTACCAACTTATAAGACCCTTAATTTAAATATAGAATTTACATATATTTTTCTCGTATAAAAACGTTTATATGATTATACATACGTTTGATAATACGAGTTTTCTTAAAACATTTTAAGATTTGAAACATTATATCATAATATCGTCGTTAACTTTGTAACGACGAAACAAAAAGCGGAAGCTTGAATTCTTTGATCGTGTTCGGTTCTTCGTTGACCTTGATCGTCATCCGGCACTTCAAGATATCCTACATTTCATAAAACATGAAACGCGTTAGTTAAAACTCGTTTAAAACGTGTCTAAACGAGTTCGCAAGTCAAAACAAGCAAAACCAGCTTTTATGCCTGTCGCGTGCCGCAGCGGGTTTTTACTTGACCCTTCGCGTGCCGCGAAGGCCGTGGTGTAGCGCGACGGTGATTTACTTCACCCGTCTTGTGACGCAACACCCCCATTTCGACATAGAGTTTATTGTTGGGTCTACAGATTGCCCAGCAATGCCATTTTTCTCGTGTTAAAACTCATAACTTGCATAACTTTCACAAATCATATCAGTTTTACGACCCGTTTCTTCCTACGTGATGGTAATTTGTTCCTGCATCATATGGAGTTTAAATCCAACATCCGTACTAACAATTTTTTTAACTTTAAGCTCTCGGCTTATATTCATTTCCAGCTTAATTGACCCGTTCATGTTTCAAACAACAAAATTGTTTTACTAACTTTCAAATTCAACCTAACTTCAAAACCATAAATATTTCCTAATACCCGGGGCTTAATTCATGAAGTTTATGCGCCCGTTATCTATTTTGCGTGAATGCTTATTTTGACCTGTTAAGGATTTTAAGCATTTTAAATTTGAATTTCGCTCATATTTTGCTTGCATCTTATTTCCACATTAAGGTATCTACTTATCTTCCACCACAATTATAATTGTGGTGGATTTAATGTGGTAAACTATTTATTCCGAATTCTACCCTTCGGTTAAGAAATTTTACGAAAAGACTTGTTTCTAAGCCTTTGACCCAAAAGGGCTTATACCTTTATTTTTACGCTTATCAAAGACTTACTCGATCATAAGATTTCTTTTCAAACAACCCTTAAGGGCCGTTTGGCTGGTTTATCGATCAAGAACGTTTTGGTCAACTTTAGTCCCTCCTTTTACGACGAAGGACTTTCAATAACTTATTTGACCAAAATCACACATTTTAGCTAAAATCTTATTTACACATACCTGGCTCGGGTCAAAGTATAGACCCGTTTTAATACCTTGCTTTAATAACCGCTAGTTAATAGCAACTCAAATATCCATCCGCTATTCACCCCTGTGGGCATATAACTCGACAAACAATCATTAGTCGATATTGACAAATGGTGTTCACCATTTGACCCGTTTGGCTTAAATGACCAAACATTTTGTATTTATAGTAGAATGGTATATATTTACCATTTCGCTCATTTGACCCTTTTTCGGATTTCCACTATAAGGTCATATTTCTTTAAATCTTTTTCTTACATATTTGACTCATCTTGACCTACGCCATAAGGAATCCTTTAAACTTTAACATACTTTCGTCAACACATGACTAAATTACCACTTACCCTTTTCCTCATTTTGAGTTACACCATAAGGTAACATTTAAAAAACTCATTGTTTGTTCGTCATTTCATGACTAAATTACTGTTTTACCACTTTTACCATCAATTATGGTTTCTTATCATTTTCACTTGTTCCGACACGTATCAATTTACGTCAGAACATTATATTTCAAACGTTAGCTTATCATATTCATAACCCATATAATTAATAGGCATTCTATAAAAACGGTGTAAGCTTTACTTACCTTGTATCCAAATTATGCTTTTCCTTCATATTTGATTCTTTTGACCCGCTTCCTTCCCAAGTTTCCATCTAGCTTGTCAAGCGTCAAACTATCATTATAATTCGTAAGATGGTTAGATTAGTCATTATCAATCACGACAACTCCACCTTACGGGTTTTATGTCAAATTTATTATTCGATCTTATCATTGGTCAGTTTGACTTTTAAAAGTCAATTGACTTATTAACATATACAAATGCACAAATTGGTTCATCGAATTCACTTAGGCATTTCATCCGAATACTTAATGAAATCAAATTTTACATACTAACTAGTAGGTAACATGATTTCAAGTATCTATAACATGATTTTAACATCAATTTCTTTGTATCATACAAAAACACCGACACCCACCTCTTCCTAGAGGTACCGGGTTCGAGTCTTGGGAGTGGCATATGTCGCCAAGGTTAAGAACTCGGCAAGGGGAATTCACCGCGGAGCTAGCTTGGTCGGGTAGCGGCTCCCGGAGTGGGATCACTCCGGCGGTTGGGAGGAGCGTGCACTATCCCCCCCCCCCCCCCAAAAAAAAAAAAAAAAACCCATCTTGTGGCAAGTATGATCATATACCAAAACTCCTAGATTATTCAAACACCTCCCTATCACTATCATGTATGATGATTCTAAACATATTTATATCATCAATTTCATCATATTATTAAAACCCACTTATCTAAGTGTGGTAATCATCTAATCACTCAAATCATAGCAACATATGTAGAATTTTCACTTAAGGTTTTGTTCCTAAGCAAGTATACATCACTAATTCGCCCATAACCTCTACGATTCATACATAAATCGCAACTTGTGATATTCATCAAATTTCACTACTTCATCAAACATCAAAATTGTACATACCTTACGATCCCCTAGCTTGGATGATCGTTAATTCATGTTCCTTTTTTAGTTTGAGTCCCAATTCATCCTTCAATTTGTTGATTTTTTATGAACTAGGGTTACACCCTTATTCACCTCCGAATGATCGATCTGCTACACACATTTTATGTGTGTGTAGTGTTTTAAATTTTTGTTTATAAAACATAATTTTCCCTTTTTACGACTTTGGCCCCTCAAGTTTAGTCTTAATTGTTTAAGACTACATCTCCATGTTTTATTACTTGTTTACATATTAATAATTAACTGAATTTGTTGCTTGTTATTTTATTTTACAGGTTAATTTTTACCACCAACGGTACTTTACCCGTCTTTTTAGTATTAACGTGGTTTGATTACCAAACCCGTTTTCGGGGTGTTACAAGTCTACCCCCTTAAGGAGGTTTCGTCCCCGAAACCTTTCTTACGTAGTTTTTCGGTTTAGATTAACGAACTTAGTTTCGTTTTCATTTGGGCATTTCTCACTTTTAATAATTCAATAATCTTATCGGGAAAGCATGGCAATGTGTTTCGGCTCCAAAGTGGTGTCCGACTCCTTCTGTTGCTCCATTTTTGCATATTTCTTTTGGTTACCATCCTTGTTCCTCAGGTCAATGATTTTTATAGGCCATGTCGTATGCCTTTCATGTGTAAGGCCTCGTGGGCCATTAGTTTCATCTGATATTCTTCTCCTTTATTATTTATTAGAGCAAACTACCAAAATGGTCCCTGAGATTTGGTCGTTTTTGCCACTTTAGTCCAAAACTCAAACCTTTTGAATCAGGGTCCCTGTGGTTTCAATTTTGTTGTCATTTTCATCCAAAAGCAAAATCTGGTTAGATTTTTCACTTAACATCCAACTTTTTTGTCCTTTTCCTCCCTTTTAATGAAGGGCAAAATGGTTAGATTTTTTTTTTAATTTGTTATAATAAAATGTTAAAAGACCATTTTGCCCTTCAATAAAAGGGAGGAAAAGACAGAAATGGCTGGGTGTTAACTGAAAAATCTGATCAAATTTTGATTTTGGATGAAAAAGGCAACAAAATTGAAACCATAGGGACCTGGATTCAAAAGGTTTGAGTTTTGGACTAAAGTGGCAAAAGTGACCAAAACTCAGGGTCCGTTTTGGCAGTTTACTCTATTTATTATAACGAGTCACCTTTTGGCCACTAGGTTTTCTGATATATTCAACATATTATTCCATGCTAATCTTATCAAGATAAGCGCTTTTATTAAGTTATAATATTATTTTGACCTTAAATGATCTTACCGATTAGACTTACTAGTCACCGGCTACCTTATACCCCGTCATTCGGTATACCATATTGTCATCCCCGGCCTTATATGAGTTTGTGATCCCCCTATCCCGTAACTCGCGCTACAACGTGATTATATTCTATATTATTTTTATTAAGCATGATCGCATCACATCATGTTTAAGTTTATATCAACTTTCATTATCATAAATCTTCCTTTCGAATGTATCGTCTTGCACCTATCGGTGTTAAGACCTATATCTTTTAATATTAACCATTTTCCATTTCCTCTCATAATATTTATATTTGTTAAAATGTTGTTTCTCACTAAAACTGAATTTTAGTTTAACGTTTTCCTCTTTAACTTATATCAATTACTCATATCAAGAATTTGACAATCAAGAATTTATTCTTTTCTGTTCTTATTTTACGCGGGGAATCATAACCAGTTCCCGAGCTTTACCCAAGTGACCTGTACGTTCTTTCACTTAACCTTGTAGGCTATTTCTTTAGGCTTTCACCCCTTTAAGGTGAGACCCCTATAGTTTATTTCTTTCTATTCGTGACCCGAGGGTCATTTTGGTCCCCGTATACCTTAACACTGTTTGTAACCCGAAGGTTATGATGATCCCGTAGATCATCTTTTACTCGTGTCATTATTAATATTATTTATATATATATAGTCAAGGCACCCCTTTTATGTTTGAAATTCATTAATTTTCGATTTTGAAATTCATTAACTTCGACCATAGTCCTTGACTACGATCGTTTTCCTTCCGAGCAACATTTCTGCTCCTACAACCCATTATCCGGGCTTATTATTTTGTAATTCACGCTCCCATTATGGTATGCGTTGAGACTTCTGTTGACCCTTTTGGTTATTCGTGTAAGTTCCTCAACCCGTCCAACCTTATAAGACTGAACATACTTATTCTGAATTCCTTGCGTGAATTCATTATCTTTTTGTCACAACTCATCATCCGAGACTTTTGACTTTTAATCCGTGTTCCTGTCTCTTGGTTTACGTGTGTATTTGAAATCCTACCCATCCATCGGGTATTTTACCGAAGTCATTATTAAAGCAACCATTCAGGTATGCATTAAGACTTCGTTTGGACTTATTTGGTTGTCTTAGCGAAATCTATCGCTTTTATTCAACCAATCCTTTATTCTTTTATTCAATCCGTTTGACTTATTCGTGTGAATTTTATCACTTATGAACAATCAAACTTTATCCCAATACCCTAACATTCCCGTTTCTCGGTTTGTATTTTCATTTACATTAATCCTTGTCCCTTCTCCTGGGCTCATTATTCTAATGTAACACGCTTCCGTCACCCGGATTGCGTTTACATTTATTATCAAGCATTATGTTTATTTGATCCGTTTGGTTACCTTTTTAATTCATCCCATTAGTCTTGTCTTTACTACATCGGATGTAAATGCGTTCATTATAAGAAGTTCATAGTATCATGCGTTTACTACTTACTTGGCCAGAGTAGTCGGTCAACACATGGTACACGTGACCTTATTATAATTATCACATCACTTCCCATGTAAGTAAATCCTCAATTCCTTTTTCCATATTTATATTTTTATTTGGTAAAACCTTATTTAATTGTTATTTAACAATTATTAGTTTGACCCGTTTTATCCTTGAATATATAAAATGTTTTCCTTTTATTAACCAATTATACAATCACATTCGTTAATGTGATCGTTACTTTTCTCAATAAAATTTATATTGAGAATACTTACTTGGATGATTACTC
This sequence comes from Helianthus tuberosus, assembly GCA_030545235.1. Lineage (NCBI taxonomy): Eukaryota > Viridiplantae > Streptophyta > Magnoliopsida > Asterales > Asteraceae > Helianthus > Helianthus tuberosus. The sequence continues at coordinate 34,858,535 of CM060435.1, forward strand.
TCATCCAATTTTCTATATAAACTGAATTCTGTTATTGTCTTGTTATTCACAATCGTGAATAACACATACTTCTACTTAATTTCTCTTGGAAACATCATCCTGGATAGGTATCCTATCCAGGTTTTCCAAGTTTTTGTCTTACATATGCAACCGTCAATCTCTAGGTATTTGTTGCATATTACTATTTGTACAATAAATTTAAAATGTACACCTGGTAGATGCTCGCCCTAATGGGCTTTTCTTGCCATTAACCTTATTCCATATTGTTACACGATTTTGGTCCGTGGTGAGCATGCTCTACTTGTTATACTTCGGACCGTTCCTCCGTCATATCTATAAATTTTTAAACTCTCGCCATCTTCAGATGCGAGTGTCCTTCAGCTAAAAACGTTTACAAAATATTAGTAATGTTAACATTAACAAGCGCCTGTACTATGATACAAGGCTTTTTACGATACGTGTTAACACACGTAATTCGTTAACTATATCGGTCTTTCGTCGGTTTAATTGGGGTAGCGTGTATTTACACGATAACCTTATGTGTCGTTTACAACACTTTAACATGCTAGATCGTTAATATACATAATAACTTACCGGATTATGTGATCAAGTCTCGAACCAAACACTTTACTGTTTAACCTTGAGCTCTGATTACCAACTAATAAGACTCTTAATTTAAATATAGAATTTACATATATTTTTCTCGTATAAAAACGTTTACACGATTACACATACATTTGATAATACGAGTTTCTTAAAACATTTTAAGATTTGAAACATTTCATCATAATATCGTCGTTAACTTTGTAACGATGAAGCATAAAGCGGAAGCTTGAATTCTTTGATCGTGTTCAGTTCTTCGTTGAGCTTGATCGTCATCCGGCACTTCAAGATATCCTATATTTCATAAAACATGAAATGCGTTAGTTATATGACATTTTAAACATGTCTAAACGAGTTCGTAAGTCAAAACAAGCAAAACTAAACTAAAAGTTTTGCTACCTTTTATGCTCGTCGCGTGCCGCGACGAGTTTTACTTGACCCTTTGCATGCCGCAAAGGCCATGGTGTAGCGTGACGGTGATTTACTTCACCCGTCGCGTGACGCGACAACCCCATTTCGACAGAGAGTTATAGTGGGGCTGCAGATTGCCCAGCAATGCCATTTTTTTCGTGTTATAACTCATAACTTGCATAACTTTCACAAATCATATCCGTTTTACGACCCTTTTCTTCCTACGTGATCATAATTTATTCCTCCATCATATCGAGTTAAAATCCAACATCCGTACTAACAATTATTTTACTTTAAGCTCTCGGCTTATATTCATTTCCAACTTAATTGACCCGTTCATGTTTCAAACAACAAACTTGTTTTAATAACTTTCAAATTCAAACAAACTTCAAAACCATGAATATTTCCTAATACCCGGGGCTTAATTCATGAAGTTTATGCGCCCATTATCTATTTTGCGTGAATGCTTATTTTGTCCCGTTAAGGATTTTAAGCATTTTAAATTTGAATTTCGCTCATCCTTTGCTTGCATCTTGTTTCCATATTAAGGTATCTACTTATCTTCCACCACAATTATAATTGTGGTGAATTTAATGTGGTAAACTATTTATTCCGAATTCTACCCTTCGGTTAAGAAATTTTACAAAAAGACTTGTTTCTAAGCATTTGATCCAAAAGGGCTTATACATTTAATTTTACGCTTATCAAAGACTTACTCGATGATAAGATTTATTTTCAAACAACCCTTAAGGGCCGTTTGCCCGGTTTATCGATCGAGGGAGTTTTAGTTAACTTTAGTCCCTCCTTTTACGACGAAGGACCTTCAATAACTTATTTGACCAAAATCACACATATTAGCTAAAATCTTATTTACACATACCTGGCTCGGGTCAAAGTATAGACCCATTTTAATACCTTGCTTTAAAACCACTAGTTAATATCAACGCAAATATCCATTCGCTATTCACTCCTGTGAGCATATAACTCGACAAACAATCATTAGTCGATATTCTCAAATGGTGTTAACTTCACCATTTGACCCGTCTGACCTAAATGACCAAACATTTTATATTTATAGTAGAATGGTATATATTTACCATTTCGCTTATTTGACCCTTTTTCGGATTTCCACCATAAGGTCGTATTTCTTTAAATATTTTTCTTACATATTTAACCCATCTTGGCTTATGCCACAGGGTATCCTTAACACGTGACTAAATTACCATCTTACGCTTTTCATCATTGTGAGATACACCATAAGGTAACATTTTAAAAAGCTCATTGTATGTTCGTTACTTCATAACTAATTACCGTTTTACCCCTTTTTACCATCAATTATGGTTTCTTATCATTTTCACTTGTTCCGACCGTATCAATTTACGTCCGAACATTATATTTCACACGTTAGCTTATCATATTCATAACTCATATAATTAATAGGCATTCTATAAAAAGGGTGAAAGTTTTACTTACCTTGCATCCAAATTGTGCTTTTCCTTCATACTTGATTCGTTTGACTCGCTTCCTTCCCAAGCTTCAATCTAGTTTGTCAAGCGTCAAACTATCATTATAATTCGTAAGATGGTTAGATTAGTCATTATCAATCAAGAGTATTCCACCTTACGGGTTTTATGTCGAATTTATTATTGGATCTTATCATTGGCCAGTTTGACTTTTAAAAGTCAATTGACTTATTAACATATACAAATGCACAAATTGGTTCATCGAATTCACTTAGGCATTTCATCTTAATACATAATGAAATCAACTTTTACATACTAACTAGTAGGTGACATGATTTCAAGTATCTATAACATGATTTTAACACCGATTTCTTTGTATCATTCAAAAATCCATCTTGTGGCAAGTATGATCATGTACCCAAATTCTTAGATTATTTAAACACCTCCTTATCACTATCATGTATGATGATTCTAAACATATTTATATCATCAATTTCATCATATTATTAAAACCCACTTATCTAAGTGTGGTAATCATCTAATCACTCAAATCATAGCAACATATGTAGAATTCTCACTTAGGGTTTTGTTCCTAAGCAAGTATACATCACTAATTCGGCCATAACCTCTATGATTCATACGTAAATCGCAACTAGTGATGTTCATCAAATTTCACAACTTCATCAAACATCAAAATTATACATACCTTCCGATCCCCTAGCTTGGGTTATCGTTAATTCATGTTCCTTTTTGAGTTTGAGTCCCAATTCGTCCTTCAGTTTGTTGATTTTTGATGAACTAGGGTTACACCCTTATTCACCTCCTGATGATCGATATGCTACACACACTTTATGTGTGTGTACTATTTTAAATTTTTTTTATAAACATAACTTTCCCTTTTTTACAACTTTGGCCCCTCAAGTTTAGTCTTAATTGTTTTAGACTACATCTCCATGTTTTTTTACTTGTTTACATATTAATAACTAAGTGAATTTATTCCTAGTTATTTTATTTTACGGGTTAATTTTTACCACCAACGATACTTTACCCGTCTTTTTAGTATTAACGTGGTTTGATTACCAAACCCTTTTTCGGGGTGTTACATACATCAAATCCCTCAACACATGGTGTTGAGTAATACTTTTATGGATATTTGTCTACACATATTCCTAATTATGTACACTCTCAATGTGTGAATGTGCTAAAAAAGTGTAAAAGTAATAATAACATTGTGATATTTTGTTTTGTTTTTTGCTTTTGATTTTATTTCATGCATGTGTCATAGAATGTTAACTCTATCTTACTTTATTCTTTCACTTGACACAAACGTATATCTGCACGCGCGCGTGCATGAGCAAGTATTATCACCAAGTGCTATAGAGTTTGATGTTGACATGTGATTAATTTAAGCCCTCGTAAACATGGAGTTGGAACCAACTACAGCATATGGTAACTCCACTCTATCTAACATGATGCGGATCACATTGAGTAGTTAGCAAAACCCGATTCATTGAACAATCAGAGTATAAGAAGAGCATGTAGAAATGTGTTGAACTTGTTGATTATCTAAGCATAAAGCAGGATTTAAGAGCATAAGAGATCTTACTAATTGGAAGATTTGATTTTTAAATTTGATGGATTATTTTCATATCCCGGTGGTATAGAGATATAACAAGTGTTCTAGGAGTTTTTTTAAACATGCTTGACAAATAGGTAGTTCCCTACCATGGTAAAGTAAAATCAAGGGAATCCAACTATGTTTTTATATTGTGTTCTCAAGTCTTATCAACGAACTTGAACAAGGACAAAACCGACAAACTCAAGCCAACGCTAACACTTGTGGCTCTGCATGGGAGAGGGATCGAGTTTGCTCATTTGATCATCAAACTCAAGGGAAGTTTGATTCTCAGGCCAGCGAACTCGAAGAGTTCCCTTGCCACCTCAGTGAACTTGCATGAGTTCGCTACCAAATGCCTATTTGTCGAACATCTTTCCAAAACTCCTAGACACTTATGAAATCTGTAAAATACCAAGAATTAAAAAAATGTTTGATAACGTCCGACTCATGATAAAGATATTATGGATTTATTTTTCTTCCTTAGTTCTCTCAAACATAGACATTAAGATAACATGAAGAATTAGTAAGGTATACCCGGTCTCTCTTACCACCGATATTGTCCACTTTACCTCTAATGGGCTGCCCATTTAGGAACTTACGGATTTGTTTTTGGGTGCCCCAGTAGAGACTTCTTAGGAGGCCACACACATCCTAGTACTATTCTCACTTGAGCACGCTTAACTGTCGAGTTTAAGAGACATGACATTTCTTATGAACCATGATTCTCTCCTGGGCATGACTGATGTGGATCTTTCTAAGGTTTTAGAATGGTCCATTTTAATATGTTAATCTTGTCGGTGGTCGATATTGTTACATATACCTTCATATTTATAAATTCATTACAATTTGCATTAAATTGATTGTTGTTTCTACTTATATCTAAGAGCTTATTTGATGATTTTTGTAGCATAACAATTAAACTAACTAATCGATTAGTCACAAGAACACATTGTTAAAAGAATTCCAACATATAACTTTAAATTTGAGAGTACCGTACGGGCAAGAAGTACAAATTAATTTCGAATTAAAGAGACAAAGACTGGGATTGAGATAATTCTTTGTGACTTATTAATTAAGTCTTTTATAATTAATCAACTTGAGGATAATTGCTAGTTTGAATTCTAAAAAAGGGTTAGATAAGTATGATTTATTAATAACTTGAGGATAATTGCAAGTTTTGAATCCTACAAAAGGGTTAGATAAGTATGATTTGTTAATAGTTGTTCGAGTTCTAAAGGGTTTAGGATTGTGTTCGTTAGGTTCTTTGTAAATAGATGGTACTTGTATAATCAACAAGGGACATTTGCTACTCAAATCGAAGCCTCTATACCAACAGGGTGGTAGTCTATTAATAAAGGTAAAACCTTTAAACATCTTGATCTGTGAAAGGAGGTCTTGGGTTTAACTCTCACGGACAACAAGGAATAAAAGAAAGTTTCCGTTGGAAAAAAAAAAGGAAATAACTATAACACAATTGCATTTGGATATTTGTAGGGGTGCAAACGAGCCGAGTTGAGCCCGAGCTCGAGCTCAATTAACTTATGAAAGCTCGAGCTCGGCTCGTTGGTATTTTCTCAAGCTCAAGCTCGGCTCGTTTATTATCTATTAATTAATATATTAATAAAAATAATATAAATAATAGACTTTTTAGGCTTGCGAGCTCGATAAGTGAAGTTCGGGCTCGTTTACTAAGTAAGCTTATTTTTAGGTTCGAAGTCGGCTTGTAAACAAGTTTATATAAGCTCGGCTCGGCTCGACTCGGCTCGTTTACACTAATGCTCGACGAGTACTGACGAGCTTGGCATGCGAGGCTCGAGCTCGGGCTCGATAAACTAACGAGCTTTATTTTAGGCTCAAGCTCGGCTCGGCTCGGGTTCGTTAAAGCTTGGCTCGTTGAGCTTTTTCTCGAGCCGCTCGGCTCGTTTACACCCATAGATATTTATAATAGAAAAAGTTTTTATAGAAACTTAATTTCACTTCTATATTTAAAGGGTTCCTGTTCAACGCTCTATACTTATTCTGAGTGTATAAAAACGAGAAATAATAATAAAATAAGTGTTTCCGAGTAAGTAAGATACATATAGAGATGGGGAGTTGATATTAGAAGTTATTAAAAATTGTTTTTTAGTTAAATTAGTGAGATGAGGATGGATGCTTCAATGTAAATGCTCTAACATGTGTGTGTTTTTTTTTATATTTTTATTTTCGGGTTTTATTATAATGTAGGGACGAATGTTTTCATTTAAAGTTTTGTTTGTATGTTCGATGAAGGGTCTGATTTTTTAACACATTCTCCCCTAGGTATACTCACGTGTGTTTAATTTGATTAAGAAAAAAATCAGATCGGATCAGAGTTACAGATATAATATATATCGCTGATATCCAAATGGGTGGGCTGAGAGTAGAAAATGTCGGCAACACTATCTGAAAAGTGACCGTCCTGTTGCTTTGCAAAATGTCAATGACATTGTGCTGAAAAGCATCACATATCTTCTTTACAAATTAATGACCCACATAGTAGGATCGCTTTTAGATACAAGACAAATCAATTTAATTAAGAAAATGCATCTTACTGTCAACTATTGCGTCACGTGTGCTAGAAGGAAACGTATGTCTTCTAGATTTCATGTGTGGCATATGAGCTTGATGACATATCCAGAATTCATAGATACTTATGTCAATTTTGGTGGGATTTATTTTTATGTTCTTGTAATTTAATTATATTAACTAGTGTTAAAGTCCCTATGTTTTGAAGGGGGTAAAGCCGTGAAAATGAGTAATGTCGTAACCTCGTCAGAAATCAATGCGTTAAAGGGGGCTTTGAGAACTATATTATAAACATTCGTGTATGTACGTGTAAATTTAGTATAATTCCTTGATTTAAACGTATGTATAGTCATTATAACGTTTTTGTATATATACATGCGTACCTTGTTAGAAACTTATCATGATGAAAAAAAACCATATGACATCACAAATAATTTAAAAATATAGTGACAATAGTATAATTCCTTGATTTAAACATACGTATAGTCATTATAACGGTTTTGTATATATACATGCATGCCTTGTTAGAAACTTTTACGATGAAAAAAAACCGTATGACATTGTATATGTACATGCATACCTTGTTAGAAACTTTTACGATGAAAAAAACCATATGACATCACAAATACTTTAAAAATGAAAATATAGTGACAAAAAGCTCTAAGTATTTAGAGAATTTCAAACACAACAAAGTTTAAACTACGAAAGAATAAATAAACATAGCCCAAATTTAGAGAACTTAATAGACATATTTAACAATTGAAGAATATAAAAACTGATATTTAATTCGGTGACAACAGTTTCAAATTTGTTCTTAAAACACCAACTTAGGTGTGAAAGGAATAGCGGGACAGATTGTTGCTCGTTTACCTTCATTGCGATGTAATTTCTATTTGCTATAAATTTAAAAAAACTTATAATAAATATTAAAAACGTGAGAACGTTGATAAAGAAAGACTGTACTACAAATATTTTAAGGTTTTGTTGGTTTTTTTTGTCAAAGTTAAATTACTTATTAAGGTCAGTTATTGGAATTCTTGTTACTATATATATTTACTGAGTTGTTTATAAAATGATAGTTTATGGTAGGAGGTGAATTTAGTGGGTCAAGGAACGAAACTAATTGATTAGATGGTAAATACCCTTTTCATTTTAAAAGGCAAATCTCTATTCACACACCCTCTAAAGTTTATTTTGACATAGTCAACGCGTGTAGGCTGCGTATTGGTTAATACGCGACATATAGGGGTGCTTCAAAATCATGGCCTGATTCATGTCAGACTCTGATTTTGAAGCAATCATATACGCTGCGTAACGGGGAATAAGCGGCCTATACGACTCATATGTTTTATTGAGAGCATTTTCCTGTTTTGATGGTATTTTCTTGTGCTATATGCCCGTATAAAAGGTTTATTTTTTTAACCTTTTTGTTACATAATTAACGTTTTAGCAACATTTATTAGGATTTTATCTTGTAAAAACATAAACTTACAATATCTACCATCTTTTTATTTTATATTTTTGTAAATATTTTATGTGTTTTTGTTCAATATCTATCGTTTTAACAACATTTATTAAGTTTTAATTTCTGGAAACATAATACTGACAATATTATATAATACAACTATAAACAATTATGTAAGATTAAATATATTATGGTTTAATATTTAATCATATAGCCATTATAATCATTTACATAATATAGATCAAAATATATAATAACCTATTAAATAATTAGTTGGTAATTGTTGATGGACCATATTACCCTTATTAACTAATTAGGTTTCCTCATGGGTGCTTATATAAGGAGAATTATGTAGAGGTCATTAGGTTACACACTTAATCAGATAACCTAATCATAACATCATCATCATCATCATCATCATCATCATCATCGACCTCCTCTCCCATAACCGATTCCCTTGTCGGTTTTCTTAGTCACCATCATCAGTCAGCACCCTAAGGAGGAACCTGATCACACTGACAATTATGTCGAACGGGATGTCATATTCTCTGACTGGATTCTCCACTGCACTGTCTGCTGTAACAGGTATGCTTTATGTTTTCCCTCATGTATAAACAGAACTGAACCAACATGTGGTATCAGAGCATATGTTGATTAGTCAGTTCTGTTTTGTATCCGAAAATCTGGAAAACAGACTTGAAAACCATAACAGAATCCGTTTTCTGTCATCCAAAATATCATTCCGGATGCATCACGGATGAGGTTTTTCATATTACTGCATCTGAGATGCCATTCCGGATGAAATAGATGTCATTCCGGATCATCTCGGATCCATTACGGATCAGACATTCATCCATTATAACTGTTCCAAAATCAAAAGTTCTGATTTCGGATGAATGTTTGAATTTTCTGATTTAGGGTTCATCATGAGTTCTTGATTAAGTTCGAAAAATTCCTTTAGTTTTGGAATGAATTCGGATTATTGGGTGTTTTTTGTTCCTGTTTGATCCATTTTATCTACTTAAATTTTCGAAAATATGTTTTTCTATTAATGGATATAATTTTCGAAATAAACAGATAAATATAATTAATATTTAAACAGGAAACTTAATCCCATAATCCCTAAGATTTCGGATTTAAATCTTATCATTATTAACTGCCTAAATTAAGGATGTGACAGCTTGAGGAACACATTACGGATGATCATTTCGGGTCTCATTTCGGACTAAGCGTCTATCACGGATCAACAACTAACTGTTCATTCCGGATGAACATTCCGGATGGACATTCCGGATGAGCATCTGTTTTGTCCATTACGGATCAACATCGGCATACTTAACAAGTGCATAACTAAAGTGATTGTCTCAATTTCTGGCCAAAGCAACCACTTTGCACATATGCTTAAGTGATTACACTTCTGGCCAAAGCTGATTTGTCTTCGTTTAAGTAGAATTTTAACTAAGTCTATTATTTTGATGTTAGTAATAGACAATATCACAGCTTCGTAATATAAAATGGTCATTATTTATGCCTGCCTTAGTTTAACATGCCCTTAGATCACATTAGAACTTCTTCCTTATTATCATAACTTGTTCATCTTATTTCCACTATCAGCACCAAATCAGGGGATTCCACCTTTGACTGGTGATAACTTTGCTGCATGGAAGGACGCCCTCATGCTTACACTTGGATTGCTGGACTTTGATTATGCTCTAAGAGAGAATAAGCCAGCGAACCTTACCACTCAAAGTACTGCTGCTGAGCAGATAGTTCATGAAAAATGGACTAGGTGTAACCGCATGTCTCTCATGTTCATGAAGCAGTCCATCAGTAATGCAATCAGAGGAGCCATTCCTGATTCTGAAGATGCTAAAACCTACTTGGAACATGTGGAGGCGCAGTTCAAAGGGACGTCTAAAGCACACGCCACTACCCTTATCCCAAGCTGGTGACAACTAAGTATGATGGGAGGAGCGGCATTCGCGAGCACATCATGATGATGAATGACATGGCCAATAAGCTGAAGGGGCTGGAAATGGAGATTAGTGATGGTTTCCTTGTTCATTTTATCATCACTTCGCTTCATTCGTCCTTTGAAGCATTCAAGATCAATTACAACACTCAGAAGGACAAATGGACGATGAGTGAGCTGGTAGCTATGTGCGTACAGGAGGAAGAGCTTATGAGGATGGATCGCCCTATTGATGTTGCTAACTTCACCACCTCCAACTCTAAGAAAAGGAAGAACAATCATCAGAGAAAGGATGCTTCAAAAGTCCAAAGGCCTAATCCTAATCCTAATACAAGTGCACCCTCCAGCTCTAAGAACTCCTTAGGCAGAATCCGCTGCAAGTTCTGTAAAAAGGCAGGACATATGCAGAAGGAATGCCCTGACTTTAAGGAGTGGCTGGCTAAGAAAGGTAACGATTATTTTATGATACTTGAGTCCTATAATTTTAGTGTTCCTGCTAATTCTTGGTGGTTTGATTCTGGTTCTATGGTTCATGTTACCAATTCAACTCAGGGATTCCTTTCAATCCGGAAGCTGGAAAGAAACCAAAGAACGCTTAAGTTGGGGATGATCGAGAATTAGAAGTGAAGGCCATTGGAACATTACAATTAGTTATGAAAATTGGTTTATGTATTAAACTTTATGATACCTTATATGTTCCTGAGGTAACTCAGAACCTTGTATCAGGACCAAAGTTAGACATGGACAGTTTTATTGTTTCCCATGGTCATCGCAAACTCTCTATCCTCTATGATTCTGTTATTTATGGTACCGGTATTCTGGATGGTGGTCTCTATAGATTAGAACTAGATGATGGCTTTTCCAAATCTTTGTTGTCATATAACATTAATGAATCACTTACAAAGATGAAAGAGAAACGAGACTTAGAGACTTCATCCATGTTGTGGCATCAGCGTTTAGGCCACATTTCAAAAGAACGATTAAATCGTCTTGTAAAGGATGAAGTCTTACCTCCTCTCGATTTCTCTGATTTTGGAACATGTGTCAAATGTCTTAAAGGTAAAATGACATTAGCGAATAAGAAAGGTGCCACTAGGAGTTCTAATTTATTAGAACTCATTCACACTGACATTAGTGGTCCCTACCAAATCGCTGGCATAACAGGACATACTTCATTTATCACTTTCATTGATGATTATTCTCGTTACATGTACTTGTATCTAATTAAGGAGAAATCTGAATCTCTTACAACTTTTAAAGATTATAAGGCTGAAGTTGAAAAGCAATTAGATCGTCAGATTAAAGTTGTGAGATCAGATAGAGGCGGTGAATATTATGGAAGACATACTAATGTGGGTCAAGCTCCTGGTCCATTTTATGAGTTTTGTAAGGGCCAGGGGATTGTGAACCAATACACCATGCCTGGTACACCTCAGCAGAATGGTGTCGCTGAAAGAAGAAACCGTACCCTTATGAACATGGTGCGCAGTATGTTAGCCAACACTAATTTACCATTATTCCTCTGGACTGAAGCGTTAAAGGCAACTGTTCATATACTCAATAGAGTTCCTTCTAAGTTTGTCCCTAAAACTCCTTATGAACTTTGGACAGGAAGGAAACCGTGTCTAAAATATATGAAAGTATGGGGCTACATTGCTGAAGCAAAACTTTACAATCCTTTCCTAAGGAAACTTGACCTAAAACAGTTACCTGTTTCTTTATCGGGTATCCTGAGAACTCAAAGGGTTATCGTTTCTATTGTCCTTCCTATGTCACCCGTATTGTTGAAACCAAGCGTGCTGCGTTCCTGGAGGATTTCAAGGTCAGTGGGAGCAGTACCAACCCTTACGAAGAATTGCAAGAAGTACAAGACGGGGGGGGGGAGACTCGTCGCTTACCATTACTCCGATTACTCCTCTTGTACCCAATGCAACTACTGTACCTGAAGCTACTGCACCAACTGCAAATTCACCTCTACAATCAGAACCCATTATACCTCATGACGAAGGCACATCAAACGCTCAAAACCAAGACAATGTTGAACCCGATAATCCACTCAGGAGGTCATCTAGGCAAAGAAGGCCTACTAATTGGGATGATTATGTTACCTACCTGACTGAAATGGATCCCGGAAAGCTCAATGATCCTATCTCTTACAATGAAGCCATTAGCAGTGATCAGTCTTCTGAATGGAATAAAGTAATGATTGAAGAGCTTGAATCCATGAAGAAAAATGACGTTTGGGATTTGGTAGAATTACCCAACGGTGTGAAACCCGTAGGATTTAAATGGGTGTTCAAAACAAAACTGGATCCGAATGGGAACGTTGAACGCTACAAAGTGAGATTGGTTGCAAAGGGCTACACTCAGAAAGAGGGAATTGATTATCAAGAGACGTTTTCACCTGTCTCTCGTAAAGATTCATTAAGGATCGTCATGGCCCTAGTAGCTCATTTTGATCTAGAGTTACATCAGATGGACGTTAAAACCGCTTTCCTTAACGGAGACTTGGACGAAGATGTTTACATGAAACAACCTGAAGGCTTTAAACCTGAAGGTCAGGAGAATCTAGTTTGTAAGTTGAAGAAATCCATTTATGGGTTAAAACAAGCATCACGTCAGTGGTACCTCAAGTTTGATGAAGTCATGAAGAAACAAGGTTTTATCAAGTTTGATGAAGTCATGAAGAATCAAGTGGATCAATGCACCTACCTCAAGACGAGTGGGAGCAACTTTACTATACTTGTCCTTTACGTAGATGATATTCTATTGGCAAGTAATAGTTTAGACATGTTGCATGAGTCGAAGCGGTTACTCTCGCATAACTTCGACATGAAGGATCTCGGAGATGCTTCTTACGTCATTGGCATCGAAATTCACCGAGATAGACACAAAGGGATCTTAGGATTGTCCCAAAAGGCTTACATAGATCGTGTGCTTACACGTTACAACATGCAACAGTGCAAACCCTCAGTCGCTCCAGTAGTTAAGGGAGATGTTTTCGGTTCATTCCAGTGTCCGGCGACAGAGGTTGAGAAGGAGCAAATGAGACAGATACCTTACGCGTCAGTAGTCGGGAGCCTGATGTATGCTCAAGTCTGTACTCGCCCAGATATCGCTTATATTGCTGGAATGCTAGGCCGTTATCAGACTAATTATGGCCTAGATCACTGGAAAGCAGCTAAGAAAGTACTTCGATATCTGCAAGGGACGAAAGACTATAAACTGACTTATAGAAGAAGTGATCATTTAGAAGTGGTGGGCTATTCTGATTCTGACTTTGCAAAATGCAAAGATGACAAGAAATCCACATCGGGCTATATCTTTATGTTAGTAGGCGGCCCTATCTCATGGAAGAGTCATAAACAACAGTTGACCACAACTTCCACAATGATGGCAGAGTACATTGCTATTTATAACGCAACCTTTAATGGAATGTTGCTTAGAAATCTGATCACTGGACTCAAAATCGTTAATTCCATTTCTAGACCATTGAAGCTTTATTGTGATAATTCAGCTGCCGTTAGTTTCTCGAACAGTAACAGTTCGACTGGATCTGGTTTATATCTCGATACAAAATATATGTTCGTACGTGAACGAGTTGAGGAAAATAATCTTTGTATCGAGTATATTAGTACAAAAGATATGCTTGCGGATCCGATGACTAAAGGTCTCCCTCCTAAGGTTTACGAAGAACATGTTCAGAATATGGGATTTAGTAAAGACCTTATTTAAGCATATTGTACTAGCTTATGTTTTATGATTAATGAAATTTCCTCAGTTTGATTTTGTATGTCTCTTAGAATATGTTCAACCGGTATAATGGCATATAGACAAATGAAGTTACAAATCAAACAAAGGGCTTATGCGTATTTTGATCATGACGATTAGGTTTTAAATTAAGGCTATAGTATGACTAATGGGGGTCCTGAGTCGCATAATGATTCAACGGCTGTATTTCTCTGCTATAGTACTTGTTTAAGGCTAAAATGAGTGTTAACTCCTGATCAGGCTTATCTAATACTCATAGTAAATGATTACTCGGCTAAGTGGGAGAATGTAAGATTAAATATATTATGGTTTAATATTTAATCATATAGCCATTATAATCATTTACATAATATAGATCAAAATATATAATAACCTATTAAATAATTAGTTGGTAATTGTTGATGGACCATATTACCCTTATTAACTAATTAGGTTTCCTCCTGGGTGCTTATATAAGGAGAATTATGTAGAGGTCATTAGGTTACACACTTAATCAGATAACCTAATCATAACATCATCATCATCATCGACCTCCTCTCCCATAACCGATTCCCTTGTCGGTTTTCTTAGTCACCATCATCAGTCAACACCCTAAGGAGGAACCTGATCACACTGACAATTATGTCGAACGGGATGTCATCTTCTCTGACTGGATTCTCCACTGCATTGTCTGCTATAACAGGTATGCTTTATGTTTTCCCTCATGTATAAACAGAACTGAACCAACAAATTAATCAAAACTAAACTACTATTTGATACGTAACCAACCAAAAATGTTAAACACTATAACCAAACATACAAATATATAACCACCAAAACTGTACATATACACCATCAGTTTATACATGCATAACAAAACAAAGATACAATTGAATATGAAATACAAATATAAAGAGAAGCGCCCCATCTAAGCCAGCGGATCATGATTTGTCGGTTGATGCTAACATGGTGGACCAGGATCCGGATAATATCGAGCCAGTGGGAGCGGTCGTGGATCGACACCATCCAGCCTCCAGCGATCCTCTAATTCCTCAACCACCCACCAAACATGTCCTCGAGCCGCTCGTTGCAGCGAGTCATTGTCTGGTAGTAGACCGGTGGCAGCCCAGCATCTCGATAAACATGTCTTGGATACTGAGGCGGCGGTGGCGACTGTAGGTGTGGTGGAACATCATGAGGTGGAGGTTGCACCCTAACCCCAGAAGCACAATGGTGATCGCCTACGGCAATGGCCGTAGCATGAATGACTGGTGGTCCCTCATGCAAAACCGTATGCCGATGCTAGGAAACTTGCGCAGGGTGCACATGCCCCGCAACGTGTGTATGTATAGCCCCTCCGGTTGTACTGACATAGATAACTGGGTGTCGCTGTCCGGAAAGTATCCTAAGGAGTAGGCTAGAACGGTGATGTATGCCTCGTTGTACAACCCACGATCCTGGCAATAATGTGCCTTGTCAAAGTACCATGCCAAACACAAAGCTAGAGCGCACGACTTCCTGTATAGCAAACTAGACTGGAATTAGAGATCACCATTCGCACACCACTCCCTGATCTTCTCACGAAAAGCGATAAATGGCGATCAACCGATATGGAGGAACACGTAGAAAAGGTTTACAATAGCGATGGCCCTCCCTTTGGACTATGAGTCATCCTAAGGACCATCGATAATCAAAGTCCAACAATCGAGAAGTCTGTGTAAGTTTTGTAAGAGTTGTCCATCATGATTCGAATAACGAGGTGGATGAAAATTTGGTAGAGACATGGTGGATACGTAGCTGGTACTTTCTATATATAAGCGTCTCTGTCAAATTTTCAATAGCAGCGTTAAACTATTTATGAGAGTTTTAGTTAGTTTGTTTTGGTTTTATGATTGGAGATTTAAATAGGCCTTGTGCATTTAACTGTATCATTGTGGCATTTTAGGGGAGAAATTTTTTTCAATATCCCGAGTCGTGACACATATTAGTTTAGGCATTGTGAGTACACTTTACGACTCAGTTGCAAACTTTCACATGTCGCAAGTCATCTTCAGGACATGATTTTCTCTTAAGCCGCAATCAATCCTCAATGTGTCATTAATGGGATTCATGATGTGATAATCGTATCGCCTATGACCGACCCTTATCAGGAATGCTCCTGCGCGCATTAATTGGGTCTGCACCAATTGATACCTTAGCGCGAGCG
The DNA here is from genome assembly GCA_030545235.1 of Helianthus tuberosus. Lineage (NCBI taxonomy): Eukaryota > Viridiplantae > Streptophyta > Magnoliopsida > Asterales > Asteraceae > Helianthus > Helianthus tuberosus. The sequence goes on from CM060435.1 coordinate 34,874,570, forward strand.
TATTCTCAGAATCTTTAGGACTTGTGTTTAATACTCGTTACCTGACATTCCTAAAGAACAATCCAATCCTAAGATTCGAGTTCCTGATACTATTACTAAAATCAAACCAATATCATTTACGCTTATGAAAGACCCTATACTTAATCTTACCTGAGCAGTCCCCCCTAGTTTTGGGACGAAATTTCAAAAAGTTGGGGAGACTGTAACATCCGTTAAAAAACGAATCCCCAAAACCCGACATGTAATGTAAACCAGACCCGACGTATTTTTAATGAAATGTGAGATTTTATTATTCTAATATCTGGTTTATTACCCAAATTAAAATAACTAGTTATAAATTCAATATATATATATATATATATATTAAAATTAAATATGTATTCAATTCTATACTTAATAGTCGAATCAAATGCGTTCTTAAATGAGTAAATTAATAAGGGTTTAAGTCACAATTAAAGTGCTATTTTAGAACTAAAAAAGAAGCAACCAAAGTTGTCAATATTAGATTATATAGTTGATATCACTTGAAACTCTATGATTTTTCATGCAAAACCCATCAAACAAAGGCAGTTCTCATCCTCTACGATGCTCGGATTTGATTCAAGAACGAACTAGGGCTCGTATATTCACTCCTCGATTTCTTCCTCATACGAACTCCAAATATCACACCCCGATATTTCCACGTATTACCGGTGTTCCCGGTAGGGGAGTATCGTGACGTAGTTGATATCATTACAGTCAAACAACACAATATTTAAATGCACAGCGGAAGCAAAAGATAGATATATTTCAACCGAATATAATTGTAATATTAAGTATCACAAACAGTTGAAAGTAATCCACAGGTGGATCAAAAATAAAAAGGAAACATTGTTCAACAGTTTTGACATCCAAGCTTGCGAGACTTATTGTGGACGCTAGGAGAAAGCCAGCCTAGTTCGCGTAGTACCTGCACTTAACCTTTTTGGGAAAATACGTCAGTTTACACTGGTAAATACAATTAACCGACTGATTTTGAAAAGGTTTATTAAAATTGATCTGAATGCACGTGGCACAAACTTTTATAACTTGGGATAATTATTTATATATAAACTTGTAAAAGAATTACATGTTTCTTATGCGTTCAGTTGCCCGGTTCGTGCCGGGTTAAAGATCAATAGACACACCACATTATTTATTTAGGCACTGAAGGGTGTACGCCTACACCCCGTGCTTAGGTCGTGGCCATTTCGTAAAATGATGCCAAGGATATCCGGGACATGGATCGACACCATCCAGCCTCCAGTGATCCTCTAATTCCTCAACCGCCCACCAAACATGTCCTCGAGCCGCTCGTTGCGGCAAGTCATTGTCTGGTAGTAGACCGGTGGCAGCCCAACATCTCGATAAACATGTCTTGGATACTGAGGCGGCGGTGGCGACTGTAGGTGTGGTGGAACATCATGAGGTGGAGGTTGCACCCTAACCCCAGAAGCACAATGGGGATCACCTACGGCAATGGCCGTAGCATGAATGACTGGTGGTCCCTCGTGCAAAACCGAATGCCGATGCTAGGAAACTTGCGCAGGGTGCACATGCCCCGCAACGTGTGTATGTATAGCCCCTCCGGTTGTACTGACATAGATAACTGGGTCTCGCTGTCCGGAAAGTATCCTAAGGAGTAGGCTAGAACGGTGATGTATGCCTCGTCGTACAACCCACGATCCTTGCAATAATGTGCCTTGTCAAAGTACCATGCCAAACACAAAGCTAGAGCACACGACTTCCTGTATAGCAAACTAGACTGGAATTAGAGATCACCATTCGCACACCACTCCCTGATCTTCTCACGAAGAGCGATAAATGGTGATCAACCGATATGGAGGAACCCGTAGAAAAGGTTTACAATAGCGATGGCCCTCCCTTTGGACTATGAGTCATCCTAAGGACCGTCGACAATCAAAGTCCAACAATCGAGAAGTCTGTGTAAGTTTTGTAAGAGTTGTCCATCATGATTCGAATAACGAGGTGGATGAAAATTTGGTAGAGACATGGTGGATACGTAGCTGGTACTTTCTATATATAAGTGTCTCTGTCAAATTTTCAATAGCAGCGTTAAACTATTTATGAGAATTTTAGTTAGTTTGTTTTGGTTTTATGATTAGAGATTTAAATAGGCCTTGTGCATTTAACTGTATCATTGTGGCATTTTAGGGGAGAAATTTTTTTCAATATCCCGAGTCGTGACACATATTAGTTTAGGCATTGTGAGTACACTTTATGACTCAGTTGCAGACTTTCACATGTCGCAAGTCATATTCAGGACATGATTTTCTCTTAAGCCGCAATCAATCCTCAATGTGTCATTTATGGGATTCATGATGTGATAATCGTATCGCCTATGACCGACCCTTATCAGGAATGCTCCTGCCTTAATTAGGTCTGCACCATTTGATACCTTAGCTTGAGCGTATTCTCAGAATCGCTAGCACTTGTGTTTAATACTCGTTACCTGACATTCCTAAAGAACAATCCAATCCTAAGATTCGAGTTCCTGATACTATTACTAAAATCAAACCAATATCGTTTACGCTTATGAAAGACCCTATACTTAATCTTACCCGAGCAGTTCCCCCTAGTTTTGGGACGAAATTTCAAAAAGTTGGGGAGACTGTAACATCCGTTAAAAAACGAATCCCCAAAACCCGACATGTAATGTAAACCAGACCCGACGTATTTTTAATGAAATGTGAGATTTTATTATTCTAATATCTGGTTTATTACCCAAATTAAAATAACTAGTTATAAATTCAATATATATATATATATATATATATATATATATATATATATTAAAATTAAATATGTATTCAATTCTATACTTAATAGTCGAATCAAATGCGTTCTTAAATGAGTAAATTAATAAGGGTTTAAGTCACAATTAAAGTGCTATTTTAGAACTCAAAAAGAAGCAACCAAAGTTGTCAATATTAGATTATATAGTTGATATCACTTGAAACTCTATGATTTTTCATGCAAAACCCATCAAACAAAGGCAGTTCTCATCCTCTACGATGCTCGGATTTGATTCAAGAACGAACTAGGGCTCGTATATTCACTCCTCGATTTCTTCCTCATACGAACTCCAAATGTCACACCCCGATATTTCCACGTATTACCGGTGTGCCCGGTAGGGGAGTATCGTGACGTAGTTGATATCATTACAGTCAAACAACACAATATTTAAATGCACAGCGGAAGCAAAAATAGATATATTTCAACCGAATATAATTGTAATATTAAGTATCACAAACAGTTGAAAGTAATCCACAGGTGGATCAAAAATAAAAAGGAAACATTGTTCAACAGTTTTGACATCCAAGCTTGCGAGACTTATTGTGGACGCTAGGAGAAAGCCAGCCTAGTTCGCGTAGTACCTGCACTTAACCTTTTTGGGAAAATACGTCAGTTTACACTGGTAAATACAATTAACTGACTGATTTTGAAAAGGTTTGTTAAAATTGATTTGAATGCACGTGGCACAAACTTTTATAACTTGGGATAATTATTCATATATAAACTTGTAAAAGAATTACATGTTTCTTATGCGTTCAGTTGCTCGGTTCGTGCCGGGTTAAAGATCAATAGACACACCACATTATTTATTTAGGCACTGAAGGGTGTACGCCTACACCCCGTGCTTAGGTCGTGGCCATTTCGTAAAATGATGCCAAGGATATCCGGGACATGGATCGACACCATCCAGCCTCCAGTGATCCTCTAATTCCTCAGCCGCCCACCAAACATGTCCTCGAGCCGCTCATTGCGGTGAGTCATTGTCTGGTAGTAGACCGGTGGCAGCCCAGCATCTCGATAAACATGTCTTGGATACTGAGGCGGCGGTGGCGACTGTAGGTGTGGTGGAACATCATGAGGTGGAGGTTGCACCCTAACCCCAGAAGCACAATGGGGATCACCTACGGCAATGGCCGTAGCATGAATGACTGGTGGTCCCTCGTGCAAAACCGAATGCCGATGCTAGGAAACTTGCGCAGGGTGCACATGCCCCGCAACGTGTGTATGTATAACCCTTCCGGTTGTACTGACATAGATAACTGGGTGTCGTTGTCCGGAAAGTATCCTAAGGAGTAGGCTAGAACGGTGATGTATGCCTCGTCGTACAACCCACGATCCTTGCAATAATGTGCCTTGTCAAAGTACCATGCCAAACACAAAGCTAGAGCACACGACTTCCTGTATAGCAAACTAGACTGGAATTAGAGATCACCATTCGCACACCACTCCCTGATCTTCTCACGAAGAGCGATAAATGGTGATCAACCGATATGGAGGAACCCGTAGAAAAGGTTTACAATAGCGATGGCCCTCCCTTTGGACTATGAGTCATCCTAAGGACCGTCGACAATCAAAGTCCAACAATCGAGAAGTCTGTGTAAGTTTTGTAAGAGTTGTCCATCATGATTCGAATAACGAGGTGGATGAAAATTTGGTAGAGACATGGTGGATACGTAGCTGGTACTTTCTATATATAAGTGTCTCTGTCAAATTTTCAATAGCAGCGTTAAACTATTTATGAGAATTTTAGTTAGTTTGTTTTGGTTTTATGATTAGAGATTTAAATAGGCCTTGTGCATTTAACTGTACTTGTCCTTTACGTAGATGATATTCTATTGGCAAGTAATAGTTTAGACATGTTGCATGAGTCGAAGCGGTTACTCTCGCATAACTTCGACATGAAGGATCTCGGAGATGCTTCTTACGTCATTGGCATCGATATTCACCGAGATAGACACAAAGGGATCTTAGGATTGTCCCAAAAGGCTTACATAGATTGTGTGCTTACACGTTACAACATGCAACAGTGCAAACCCTCAGTCGCTCCAGTAGTTAAGGGAGATGTTTTCGGTTCATTCCAGTGTCCGGCGACAGAGGTTGAGAAGGAGCAAATGAGCCAGATACCTTACGCGTCAGTAGTCGGGAGCCTGATGTATGCTCAAGTCTGTACTCGCCCAGATATCGCTTATATTGCTGGAATGCTAGGCCGTTATCAGACTAATTATGGCCTAGATCACTGGAAAGCAGCTAAGAAAGTACTTCGATATCTGCAAGGGACGAAAGACTATAAACTGACTTATAGAAGAAGTGATCATTTAGAAGTGGTGGGCTATTCTGATTCTGACTTTGCAAAATGCAAAGATGACAAGAAATCCACATCGGGCTATATCTTTATGTTAGTAGGCGGCCCTATCTCATGGAAGAGTCATAAACAACAGTTGACCACAACTTCCACAATGATGGCAGAGTACATTGCTATTTATAACGCAACCTTTAATGGAATGTTGCTTAGAAATCTGATCACTGGACTCAAAATCGTTAATTCCATTTCTAGACCATTGAAGCTTTATTGTGATAATTCAGCTGCCGTTAGTTTCTCGAACAGTAACAGTTCGACTGGATCTGGTTTATATCTCGATACAAAATATATGTTCGTACGTGAACGAGTTGAGGAAAATAATCTTTGTATCGAGTATATTAGTACTAAAGATATGCTTGCGGATCCGATGACTAAAGGTCTCCCTCCTAAGGTTTACGAAGAACATGTTCAGAATATGGGATTTAGTAAAGACCTTATTTAAGCATATTGTACTAGCTTATGTTTTATGATTAATGAAATTTCCTCAGTTTGATTTTGTATGTCTCTTAGAATATGTTCAACCGGTATAATGGCATATAGACAAATGAAGTTACAAATCAAACAAAGGGCTTATGCGTATTTTGATCATGACGATTAGGTTTTAAATTAAGGCTATAGTATGACTAATGGGGGTCCTGAGTCGCATAATGATTCAACGGCTGTATTTCTCTGCTATAGTACTTGTTTAAGGCTAAAATGAGTGTTAACTCCTGATCAGGCTTATCTAATACTCATAGTAAATGATTACTCGGCTAAGTGGGAGAATGTAAGATTAAATATATTATGGTTTAATATTTAATCATATAGCCATTATAATCATTTACATAATATAGATCAAAATATATAATAACCTATTAAATAATTAGTTGGTAATTGTTGATGGACCATATTACCCTTATTAACTAATTAGGTTTCCTCCTGGGTGCTTATATAAGGAGAATTATGTAGAGGTCATTAGGTTACACACTTAATCAGATAACCTAATCATAACATCATCATCATCATCGACCTCCTCTCCCATAACCGATTCCCTTGTCGGTTTTCTTAGTCACCATCATCAGTCAACACCCTAAGGAGGAACCTGATCACACTGACAATTATGTCGAACGGGATGTCATCTTCTCTGACTGGATTCTCCACTGCACTGTCTGCTATAACAGGTATGCTTTATGTTTTCCCTCATGTATAAACAGAACTGAACCAACAAATTAATCAAAACTAAACTACTATTTGATACGTAACCAACCAAAAATGTTAAACACTATAACCAAACATACAAATATATAACCACCAAAACTGTACATATACACCATCAGTTTATACATGCATAACAAAACAAAGATACAATTGAATATGAAATACAAATATAAAGAGAAGCGCCCCATCTAAGCCAGCGGATCATGATTTGTCGGTTGATGCTAACATGGTGGACCAGGATCCGGATAATATCGAGCCAGTGGGAGCGGTCGTGGATCGACACCATCCAGCCTCCAGCGATCCTCTAATTCCTCAACCACCCACCAAACATGTCCTCGAGCCGCTCGTTGCAGCGAGTCATTGTCTGGTAGTAGACCGGTGGCAGCCCAGCATCTCGATAAACATGTCTTGGATACTGAGGCGGCGGTGGCGACTGTAGGTGTGGTGGAACATCATGAGGTGGAGGTTGCACCCTAACCCCAGAAGCACAATGGTGATCGCCTACGGCAATGGCCGTAGCATGAATGACTGGTGGTCCCTCATGCAAAACCGTATGCCGATGCTAGGAAACTTGCGCAGGGTGCACATGCCCCGCAACGTGTGTATGTATAGCCCCTCCGGTTGTACTGACATAGATAACTGGGTGTCGCTGTCCGGAAAGTATCCTAAGGAGTAGGCTAGAACGGTGATGTATGCCTCGTTGTACAACCCACGATCCTGGCAATAATGTGCCTTGTCAAAGTACCATGCCAAACACAAAGCTAGAGCGCACGACTTCCTGTATAGCAAACTAGACTGGAATTAGAGATCACCATTCGCACACCACTCCCTGATCTTCTCACGAAGAGCGATAAATGGCGATCAACCGATATGGAGGAACACGTAGAAAAGGTTTACAATAGCGATGGCCCTCCCTTTGGACTATGAGCCATCCTAAGGACCATCGATAATCAAAGTCCAACAATCGAGAAGTCTGTGTAAGTTTTGTAAGAGTTGTCCATCATGATTCGAATAACGAGGTGGATGAAAATTTGGTAGAGACATGGTGGATACGTAGCTGGTACTTTCTATATATAAGCGTCTCTGTCAAATTTTCAATAGCAGCGTTAAACTATTTATGAGAGTTTTAGTTAGTTTGTTTTGGTTTTATGATTGGAGATTTAAATAGGCCTTGTGCATTTAACTGTATCATTGTGGCATTTTAGGGGAGAAATTTTTTTCAATATCCCGAGTCGTGACACATATTAGTTTAGGCATTGTGAGTACACTTTACGACTCAGTTGCAAACTTTCACATGTCGCAAGTCATCTTCAGGACATGATTTTCTCTTAAGCCGCAATCAATCCTCAATGTGTCATTAATGGGATTCATGATGTGATAATTGTATCGCCTATGACCGACCCTTATCAGGAATGCTCCTGCGCGCATTAATTAGGTCTGCACCATTTGATACCTTAGCGCGAGCGTATTCTCAGAATCTTTAGGACTTGTGTTTAATACTCGTTACCTGACATTCCTAAAGAACAATCCAATCCTAAGATTCGAGTTCCTGATACTATTACTAAAATCAAACCAATATCATTTACGCTTATGAAAGACCCTATACTTAATCTTACCTGAGCAGTTCCCCCTAGTTTTGGGACGAAATTTCAAAAAGTTGGGGAGACTGTAACATCCGTTAAAAAACGAATCCCCAAAACCCGACATGTAATGTAAACCAGACCCGACGTATTTTTAATGAAATGTGAGATTTTATTATTCTAATATCTGGTTTATTACCCAAATTAAAATAACTAGTTATAAATTCAATATATATATATATATATATATATTAAAATTAAATATGTATTCAATTCTATACTTAATAGTCGAATCAAATGCGTTCTTAAATGAGTAAATTAATAAGGGTTTAAGTCACAATTAAAGTGCTATTTTAGAACTCAAAAAGAAGCAACCAAAGTTGTCAATATTAGATTATATAGTTGATATCACTTGAAACTCTATGATTTTTCATGCAAAACCCATCAAACAAAGGCAGTTCTCATCCTCTACGATGCTCGGATTTGATTCAAGAACGAACTAGGGCTCGTATATTCACTCCTCGATTTCTTCCTCATACGAACTCCAAATATCACACCCCGATATTTCCACGTATTACCGGTGTGCCCGGTAGGGGAGTATCGTGACGTAGTTGATATCATTACAGTCAAACAACACAATATTTAAATGCACAGCGGAAGCAAAAGATAGATATATTTCAACCGAATATAATTGTAATATTAAGTATCACAAACAGTTGAAAGTAATCCACAGGTGGATCAAAAATAAAAAGGAAACATTGTTCAACAGTTTTGACATCCAAGCTTGCGAGACTTATTGTGGACGCTAGGAGAAAGCCAGCCTAGTTCGCGTAGTACCTGCACTTAACCTTTTTGGGAAAATACGTCAGTTTACACTGGTAAATACAATTAACTGACTGATTTTGAAAAGGTTTATTAAAATTGATTTGAATGCACGTGGCACAAACTTTTATAACTTGGGATAATTATTTATATATAAACTTGTAAAAGAATTACATGTTTCTTATGCTTTCAGTTGCCCGGTTCGTGCCGGGTTAAAGATCAATAGACACACCACATTATTTATTTAGGCACTGAAGGGTGTACGCCTACACCCCGTGCTTAGGTCGTGGCCATTTCGTAAAATGATGCCAAGGATATCCGGGACATGGATCGACACCATCCAGCCTCCAGTGATCCTCTAATTCCTCAGCCGCCCACCAAACATGTCCTCGAGCCGCTCGTTGCGGCGAGTCATTGTCTGGTAGTAGACCGGTGGCAGCCCAGCATCTCGATAAACATGTCTTGGATACTGAGGCGGCGGTGGCGACTGTAGGTGTGGTGGAACATCATGAGGTGGAGGTTGCACCCTAACCCCAGAAGCACAATGGGGATCACCTACGGCAATGGCCGTAGCATGAATGACTGGTGGTCCCTCGTGCAAAACCGAATGCCGATGCTAGGAAACTTGCGCAGGGTGCACATGCCCCGCAACGTGTGTATGTATAGCCCTTCCGGTTGTACTGACATAGATAACTGGGTGTCGTTGTCCGGAAAGTATCCTAAGGAGTAGGCTAGAACGGTGATGTATGCCTCGTCGTACAACCCACGATCCTTGCAATAATGTGCCTTGTCAAAGTACCATGCCAAACACAAAGCTAGAGCACACGACTTCCTGTATAGCAAACTAGACTGGAATTAGAGATCACCATTCGCACACCACTCCCTGATCTTCTCACGAAGAGCGATAAATGGTGATCAACCGATATGGAGGAACCCGTAGAAAAGGTTTACAATAGCGATGGCCCTCCCTTTGGACTATGAGTCATCCTAAGGACCGTCGACAATCAAAGTCCAACAATCGAGAAGTCTGTGTAAGTTTTGTAAGAGTTGTCCATGATGATTCGAATAACGAGGTGGATGAAAATTTGGTAGAGACATGGTGGATACGTAGCTGGTACTTTCTATATATAAGTGTCTCTGTCAAATTTTCAATAGCAGCGTTAAACTATTTATGAGAATTTTAGTTAGTTTGTTTTGGTTTTATGATTAGAGATTTAAATAGGCCTTGTGCATTTAACTGTATCATTGTGGCATTTTAGGGGAGAAATTTTTTTCAATATCCCGAGTCGTGACACATATTAGTTTAGGCATTGTGAGTACACTTTGTGACTCAGTTGCAGACTTTCACATGTCGCAAGTCATCTTCAGGACATGATTTTCTCTTAAGCCGCAATCAATCCTCAATGTGTCATTTATGGGATTCATGATGTGATAATCGTATCGCCTATGACCGACCCTTATCAGGAATGCTCCTGCCTTAATTAGGTCTGCACCATTTGATACCTTAGCTTGAGCGTATTCTCAGAATCGTTAGCACTTGTGTTTAATACTCGTTACCTGACATTCCTAAAGAACAATCCAATCCTAAGATTCGAGTTCCTGATACTATTACTAAAATCAAACCCATATCGTTTACGCTTATGAAAGACCCTATACTTAATCTTACGCGAGCAGTTCCCCCTAGTTTTGGGACGAAATTTCAAAAAGTTGGGGAGATTGTAACATCCGTTAAAAAACGAATCCCCAAAACCCGACCTGTAGTGTAAACCAGACCCGACGTATTTTTAATGAAATGTGAGATTTTATTATTCTAATATCTGGTTTATTACCCAAATTAAATAACTAGTTATAAATTCAATATATATATATATATATATATATATTAAATTTAAATATGTATTCAATTCTATACTTAATAGTCGAATCAAATGCGTTCTTAAATGAGTAAATTAATAAGGGTTTAAGTCACAATTAAAGTGCTATTTTAGAACTCAAAAAGAAGCAACCAAAGTTGTCAATATTAGATTATATAGTTGATATCACTTGAAACTCTATGATTTTTCACGCAAAACACATCAAACAAAGGCAGTTCTCATCCTCTACAATGCTCGGATTTGATTCAAGAACGAACTAGGACTCGTATATTCACTCCTCGATTTCTTCCTCATATGAACTCCAAATGTCACACCCCGATATTTCCACGTATTACCGGTGGGCCCGGTAGGGGAGTATCGCGGCGTAGTTGATATCATTACAGTCAAACAACACAATATTTAAATGCATAGCGGAAGCAAAAGATAGATATATTTCAACCGAATATAATTGTAATATTAAGTATCACAAACAGTTGAAAGTAATCCACAGGTGGATCAAAAATAAAATGGAAACATTGTTCAACAGTTTTGACATCCAAGCTTGCGAGACTTATTGTGGACGCTAGGAGAGAGCCAACCTAGTTCGCGTAGTACCTGCACTTAACCTTTTTGGGAAAATACGTCAGTTTACACTGGTAAATACAATTAACTGACTTATTTTGAAAAGGTTTATTAAAATTGATTTGAATGCACGTGGCACAAACTTTTATAACTTGGGATAATTATTTATATATAAACTTGTAAAAGAATTACATGTTTCTTATACGTTCAGTAGCCCGGTTCGTGCCGGGTTAAAGATCAATAGACACACCACATTATTTATTTAGGCACAGAAGGGTGTACGCCTACACTCCGTGCTTAGGTCGTGGCCATTTCGTAAAATGATGCCAAGGATATCCGGGACATGGATCGACACCATCCAGCCTCCAGCGATCCTCTGATTCCTCAACCGCCCACCAAACATGTCCTCGAGCCGCTCGTTGCGGCGATTCATTGTCTGGTAGTAGACCGGTGGCAGCCCAGCATCTCGATAAACATGTCTTGGATACTGAGGCGGCGGTGGCGACTGTAGGTGTGGTGGAACATCATGAGGTGGAGGTTGCACCCTAACCCCAGAAGCACTATGGGGATCACCTACGGCAATGGCAGTAGCATGAATGACTGGTAGTCCCTCGTGCAAAACCGAATGCCGATGCTAGGAAACTTGCGCAGGGTGCACATGCCCCGCAACGTGTGTATGTATAGCCCCACCGGTTGTACTGACATAGATAACTGGGTGTCGCTGTCCGGAAAGTATCCTAAGGAGTAGGATAGAACGGTGATGTATGCCTCATCGTACAACCCACGATCCTGGCAATAATGTGCCTTGTCAAAGTACCATGCCAAACACAAAGCTAGAGCGCACGACTTCCTGTATAGCAAACTAGACTGGAACTAGAGATCACCATTCGCACACCACTCCCTGATCTTCTCATGAAGAGCGATAAATGGTGATCAACCGATATGGAGGAACCCGTAGAAAAGGTTTACAATAGCGATGGCCCTCCCTTTGGACTATGAGTCATCCTAAGGACCGTCGACAATCAAAGTCCAACAATCGAGAAGTCTGTGTAAGTTTTGTAAGAGTTGTCCATCATGATTCGAATAACGAGGTGGATAAAAATTTGGTAGAGACATGGTGGATACGTAGCTGGTACTTTCTATATATAAGTGTCTCTGTCAAATTTTCAATAGCAGCGTTAAACTATTTATGAGAATTTTAGTTAGTTTGTTTTGGTTTTATGATTAGAGATTTAAATAGGCCTTGTGCATTTAACTGTATCATTGTGGCATTTTAGGGGAGAAATTTTTTTCAATATCCCGAGTCGTGACACATATTAGTTTAGGCATTGTGAGTACACTTTATGACTCAGTTGCAGACTTTCACATGTCGCAAGTTATCTTGAGGACATGATTTTCTCTTAAGCCGCAATCAATCCTCAATGTGTCATTTATGGGATTCATGATGTGATAATCGTATCGCCTATGACCGACCCTTATCAGGAATGCTCCTGCCTTAATTAGGTATGCACCATTTGATACCTTAGCTTGAGCGTATTCTCAGAATCGTTAGCACTTGTGTTTAATACTCGTTACCTGACATTCCTAAAGAACAATCCAATCCTAAGATTCAAGTTCCTGATACTATTACTAAAATCAAACCAATATCGTTTACGCTTATGAAAGACCCTATACTTAATCTTACTCGAGCAGTTCCCCCTAGTTTTGGGACGAAATTTCAAAAAGTTGGGGAGACTGTAACATCCGTTAAAAAACGAATCCCCAAAACCCGACCTGTAAAGTAAACCAGACCCGACGTATTTTTAATGAAATGTGAGATTTTATTATTCTAATATCTGGTTTATTACCCAAATTAAATAACTAGTTATAAATTCAATATATATATTAAAATTAAATATGTATTCAATTCTATACTTAATAGTCGAATCAAATGCGTTCTTAAATGAGTAAATTAATAAGGGTTTAAGTCACAATTAAAGTGCTATTTTAGAACTCAAAAAGAAGCAACCAAAGTTGTCAATATTAGATTATATAGTTGATATCACTTGAAACTCTATGATTTTTCACGCAAAACCCATCAAACAAAGGCAGTTCTCTTCCTCTACAATGCTCGGATTTGATTCAAGAACGAACTAGGGCTCGTATATTCACTCCTCGATTTCTTCCTCATACGAACTCCAAATGTCACACCCCGATATTTCCACGTATTACCGGTGGGCCCGGTAGGGGAGTATCGTGACGTAGTTGATATCATTACAGTCAAACAACACAATATTTAAATGCACAGCGGAAGCAAAAGATAGATATATTTCAACCGAATATAATTGTGATATTAAGTATCACAAACAGTTGAAAGTAATCCACAGGTGGATCAAAAATAAAATGGAAACATTGTTCAACAGTTTTGACATCCAATTTTGCGAGATTTATTGTGGACGGTAGGAGAAAGCCAACCTAGTTCGCGTAGTACCTGCACTTAACCTTTTTGGGAAAATACGTCAGTTTACACTGGTAAATACAAGTAACTGACTCATTTTGAAAAGGTTTATTAAAATTGATTTGAATGCACGTGGTACAAACTTTTATAACTTGGGATAATTATTTATATATAAACTTGTAGAAGAATTACATGTTTCTAATGCGTTCAGTAGCCCGGTTCGTGACGGGTTAAAGATCAATAGACACACCACATTATTTATTTAGGCACTGACGGGTGTAGGCCTACACCCCGTGCTTAGGTCGTGGCCATTTCGTAAAATGATGCCAAGGATATCCGGGACATGGTCATTAACCCCCCAAAGGCGTTTAAGCAACAAAACATATTTTTAAACGGGTCATCTTGATAATACTTAACCACCAATCGATTAAGGTCGAATGCCCGACCAAGCGGTATTTTATATACTGTACCCCAAGCCCGTATAAGGGAAAATAAGTTAAAAGTATTTACCTTTGCAAGTAATAATCACAACAAGCAAGTGCACGTAGCTTTTACCGGGTCTCCTATTCTGGAACGAAGGTTTATAATAACCTATTAGAATCCTAACGGGTCATTAATTAAGCCTAAACTTAGACCGGTTAGTTTTAAAGGAAGATACGGTTCGAACGCGTGATTAAGCGAAGACCGGAATTGAATATGATTTAGGCCCGATAAGTTTGAAGACTTGTATAATATGGGTAACCTAAACACATTCTAGATTTTGAGATAAAATGATAAGGTTCGACCCGTTTCGGCTAATTTATGCAAACTAGTTACATAAACCGAACCGAACGCGCAAGAGGAGTAACGGGTAACCATGAGATTCATTTACAGGTTTCCTAAGTTAATATGCCTTACATATGTTGTGATATCAGTATGATACCTTCCATTATGCCCAAAACGAGTTTAATCTCAATTTAAGCCCCGTAGGGGTATTTTGGTCATTTTAAAGATTATAGGAGAGATTAATTATAATTCTGAGACTCGGGTCTGAAATAATTAGTAAAACAACTTAATTTAATAGATTGCATCAGTTGGTGATAAGTCTTAATTGCCAAAATGGTTTTAAACCTATACTATGTGTTTAATACGCGTAAAAAGTCGTTTTAAGCGATTCCCGGGTTTAACAGGAAATCTGATTTTTCTAATCATGTTATAAGTTAGAAATACTTCATTTATAATATAAAATCAGTGGCCAAAGATTTGGTATCAATTGGCTATGTAAAACTCATTTTATGAACAAAAGGGTATAAAATGTATTTACCGAATCACGGCCATAACCTTAGGTTATGAGCAGGTTAAAAATAATTAAAAATCTTCAAAAATCCGAAAATATTATATTACATCAGTGGGTAAAAGGTTTGGTGTCTAAAATTGGGTTTAGATAGGCTTTATGCTAATTACGCCGTTTAATTCATAAAAAGCGTTCTAATTACGCTATTAAGCATAACTCCTAATCTAGACCTCCAACTGATGTGAAAATTTAGGGACATGTTTATAAATTAGTAACAAAGATTATTGTCCACTCACATTTCCAAAACTCTCGTTTTAAGCTCAAGTGGGCATATTGGTCAACATTAGGCATTTAACGGAAACATCGGACAATCAACGAGTCAAGTAGTATAAACGCAGAGGGTTATACTATCATAATAGTTGGTCCTAACGAAGCTCTAAGGTAATTCTAAACCCATCTAAATCGGGTCAGAACTGAAGTCAAAGCAAAAGTCAAAGTTTTGCGACTTTCGGTTCCGAACCGGTTCTAAACGGGAAATTGTCGGATCAAACAAGCTTAGACCAGTTCTTATACTAATTACCAAGTTATATGAGTGGTAAAATAGGTTACACGTCTTCTACATTGCTAATTACGTGTTAATTCGCAAATTAAGTCCTGTTGACTTTTTATAAACAACTTTGACCGGACAAATGATCTAACTAGGATGGGATTCAGAGGGTGCCCTTTTAAGGGTTCAATGCCCACATAAATACCATCTTATAACAACTTTCAATTTGGTTAATCACTGACCCATTAGTGATTAATCGATAAGTCAAACCTTAATTACGACGGTTTGACTTTAAGCTAAATAACTAAGTAAACACGATTAAGGAAGGTCAAGGATACTTACCAAGGTCTAATGCACGATTAGAGATGCTTAGGAAAAGGCCTTGTGCTCCAGAAATGATCAGGAGTGAAGGTATGAATGAGTGATCAAAGTTTGCAACCAATGGGGCTTTATATAGTGAGTTTGATCTCACTAGATCATGCCAAGCAATGCTATACATGTTCCCTGATGTTAAACATGTGTCCCTAATGCCTAAAAACCAGTAGGGGTCGCTCATGGAAGTGAAAAATATCAATATAAGTCGGTTACTCATTTAAACAGGAAGTTTTCCCGTTTTCTGTTACTGGGGCCGCCTTACGGACCGTAAGCGGAGGGTCTTGCGGTCCGTAAGAGCCTCTTACGGACCGTAAGACCAAGTCCTTGCGGTCCGTAAGCCCTTACCAGAAGCAAAAAATTTGTAACCTTTCAAGCTTTGAAGATGCAACCTTTGTATTACGAATTTGGGCCTCTATTTTCAGTATGGGACCTTTAGATCATGCTTGAACAGTTATGACCACCTTGTTATGTTCTAAAGTTGACTTGGATCCTTTTGAAAGGCCATAAACGAAAATTGTCGTGCAGATCCTCATAGGATCCCATTCTTTCAATTTGGATCAATTATTGTTAGCATTAACCGAATTAGGATGTTTATCAGATGTTTACAACACAGGTTAAGGTTTGGGATTTATACATAGGTCGCTCAGAGGTATGTATTAACATGTCAACGCTTTTAACCCCTCGTGTACGAATTTTATCATAACTTTCTCATACGATAACGAAACTTGGTGAAATTTTTATCATGCATTATAGTGAGCATAATTAATCGTTACAAAGCTCCGGGTTTATTAAAAGGTCACTCAGAGGTATACTTTAAACATGTTGACACATTTAACCCCTGTAGTTTGTAATCTCTCACTTTCTTTCACAATCAGCTTCGTATGATCCATGATTCATTCGTTTAAAGGTATAAACATCATGTAGGGTTATGGTAAAGTATATTTATCCATTGTTGACATTTTGAACCCTTATATTCACATACTTTCCTTGTTTGTCAACTTTAGTCCTTCTAGAACATTCTTTCACACGTTTTAAAGCTTATGACACGTGTCAATACATTATTGGACATGAATTTTCGATGTGTCACACCAAATCATGTACTTCAAAAGCCAATCTTGTTATTTTTCCGAGCTCTAAAAAACACCTCTATCAATTTCTATAATAGAGGGCTTTTGATCCTAAGGACATGTTTTTATGAAATTGACTTTAGGATACCGATTATTATCACATAAGATTAGTTCATGGAAAATTTCGGGAATTTTTGGATGTCTTATGAATTTACTATGAATTTTTAATCATGATATATCTTATGGAAAATATATATAAAATATAGGTTTATCAAGATATAAAACTCATGAACATTATTTTCTAAATTTTGCAAAATAAATAGATGATAGAATTTGTATTGGACTTCATGATCTAGAGAACTATTGTTAATAGAATGATGGTATAACTATAAATATAAGAAAAGATTGATTTTTGGAAATGTATATAAATATTATGAAGATGGATTTTTGCTAAATTACTAGAAAAGATATTTGTTATGTAATGATATAAAAAATGTATTTTCATGACATGATATTTTATTTTTATAATTGTCTCGTTTATAAACCTACTAGATGGATTTTTGATGGTAAAACTAAATTTAGAATTTTACAAAATATGTATATATTAACATAACTAATGTATATTATTATTATAAATCCCCTTAAATTTGTTTAGGGGTTTATATGTTCATTTAATTGTTTGTTGAATTTAAATAACTAATTTCTTAATTAATGGAGTAATTATTCATAATATGCGATTTATCAATTCGTAGACACTAGTTATGCATCTTTTTTTTATAAAAGGGACTAATTTAATTATTACAAAATAATTATTTGGACTCAAATGACATTCTATATAGGATGTAGAAGATCCTAGTTGATATAAATTTTTAGGTGGATTAGCTAACAATATTAAAGGTTAGAAACTCATAAAAATATGATTAATACATATATATTGATTATGTTAATTTTTTATTAATTCATAATATTATGTCTTCATCATATCCTTAATCAAAACTTATATTTATTCCTTGTATGGACTTAAAGTTATAGTTAGTAAATTATTGGTTTGGAAAATTGAAAATGTATCTATTAACTTCTATTGGAATTTTAGTATTACAATTCAAGACTTAAAGAGTTATAATTAATTTTGGGATTATTACTCTTTGAAACATTAAACCCTAATCTAGGAATTTACGTATGTACATATAATTTAGTTTAATTTATAAATAAGTTGGGTTAGGAACACTAGTATATATATTTTTCAAAAATATATTTTATACAAAAGTCCCCAAATCAAGAAATCGAATCACTTGTTCTGATTTTATCATTTCATTTGGTTAGACGTTGTTGATTTATATTTAGGGTGGTTGTTATTTTTAGATTCTATCTATTCCTTTTCGTGTGGTAATTCTCGTGGAACAATTCTTTGTAACTTGTGAGTAATCTCTTCCATTTTCCCCTTTAATTTTATAAACTTTGGGGCGCGTCATGTTATACAAATTTCTGAATTATTTTACCTTTAGCATGCTACGCTCAAAGTGTTAACATGTGGTTGTCTTTATGTGTTTCCTTCATTCTATATGTTATGTCGTGTCAGTCTATTCCATGTTATTGTGTCAAGAGATCCACGGCTGACTAGGTTCCTCATGCCATGGGTTGTAGCCTATTATCGACACTAGTATTATACTCGCTCTTCGGGGGCTTGTAATGCACGCTACTGTCTTGTGTCTTATATTTAGTTTGTTTCATGTAGGGTATGTTTGGCAAAAGTAGCTGGTGGCTGGTGGCTGGTGGCTGGTGGCTGGTAGCTGGAAGCTGGAAGCTGTTAGCTGTTAGCTGGTGGCTGGAAGCTGGTAGCTAGTAGCTGTAGCTTTTTAGATATATTTGGTGTTTGGTAGAGTAGCTGGAGCTTTTAATAAAATGTATAAAATGACCAAAATGTACATAACTAAAAATTTAGAAAGTTGGCGCATTAAAAAGTTCCTTATTTTTAGAGGTTAAAATAGTCATTTTTTTCCTATAGCTCCTTCTAAACGCTACTAGTAGTAGCGTTCAACCAAAAGCTTCAAGCTCCTAACCTAAAAGCTTAAAGCTCCTTCAACCAAACAAGACTTTTTTATTGAGTATGAGCTTTTTCTTAAAAGCTTAAAGCTAGAAGCTCCTAAAAGCTCCTAAAAGCTCCATGCCAAACATACCCATAGTAGATTTGTTTTGTGCATTCTTGTTTGGTATATATGGATGTGTGCTATGTTGTTTTATACGAGACAATCTTTATACTAACCTTGAAATATATATATGTTAAAATTATATTTTTTTAAAAATAAATATAAAACTATTTTCTATAAAATGAGGAAATTGTTCACCAACATATTTGTTGACCCAAAAATATATTTTTCTAACGTGGTGTAGATAATCAAGATTGATGATTTAATGATGAGAATACGTAGCATGGGCCTTAGGAAAATAAATTGAAATCTTATGATATATTTTCTTTTTGAACAATTTTGATTATCATATGTTATATGTTATATGACAATTTAAATGGACATGCTTTAAATATTGTAACAATGATTAGTTGTCATGAGCTATGGACTACTCATGCCCAGCACCATATCCGCTGCGGGTCAGGGTATGACAACCTGCATGGGAGTCCTACCAACTTTCTTGCGGTTCTAATCTTGGCGTCTAACCTCCAAATGTCACGCGTTGCATCACGCAACCCTATAAAATAGGGTAACAATTTTTTTGATGTTGGCACGTTTCATTGTTACTGTAGTATGATTCTAATCACCACGATCACATTCAAGTCATACCTTCGCGACCTTTTATCCCCTTCTCTTGGATCGCCGGGTCATAATGACGTAATCATTGTCATTCGCCATTTTTTGTGCCCAATCCTTTAACTCTTTTAGAGACATGAAAAGTTGAAACAACATTACAGCTAACTTACATTTGTATTATTAATCTTATTAAATTGATTTTATTATACTTATTCATATTAATGTAGAATATTTAACTTAAAAACATATGCATATGATTGTCGATCGTAACTAAATGAATGGCATACCCCCTTAGTTTTAGACAAAACATTTTGGTTAGGGGGTTGCTCATCATGGTTTGTTGTACATACGAAGGTTCACCCATGTATCTATGGTTCAGATAGCCTTGTTGTACTTAAAAAGATTGACCCCCCGTATCTGTGGTCCGGATAGCCTTGTTGTGCTAGGTAAGAGGGTTCATCGTCAAGGATAGGGTCCTTAAATCTGGCAACAATATGTTATGGTAAGAACAAACGCTAGACACGACCTCACCCTCATATTGAGCAACCACCCCTGTCTCGTTAGAAAATTAAATGTCAAGCTCTTCCTAAAACAAAAGTGTGATAAGTATTTGATAAACAAAACAATTAAATGTTATACCAGATCGGTGTCAGACACCCATGACTCGTTGAAATATAGGTCAAATAAAGTTAGATGATTTTTTGAATGAAATATTATACCAAATCAGTTTTAGAAAGGCGATGAATCGTGCGAAGATGCAACAGAAAATGTAATGTAATGTGGATGTTATATGATGTTTTGAGAATGACGATGAATCTTCTGACCACCAACATACATGAGCTCAGTTTTCAACCCAATACACCTCGTATTGACCAATACGATGCGTATAACCTTTAAATTTGATTTCCTTGTGTCAAACAATATCGTACCAGGGGTCCAATCAGTCACATATATGCCACGTATAGCCATACATGTGACTGATTGGACCATTATACAATGTTGTCTAGCATGGGAAACATAAAAAAATGATACGACACGACACGTATTGACTAATACGTTTCGTATCATTGGTGTCCATATAGATAGAAGGGTGAAAAAGTACTCTTAGAATGGTTTTTGTGGTATGTTTAATTTTTGGTTTTGTTCTCTAGTATAAGAAAGTACACGATTGGTCCCAAACTATCCACAAAATTTTTACGTTAAGTTTTATAAATAAAAAAAAACTAGAATACAGTTAAGAAAATTAAAAGTTGTAAAACCTTATTTCAACTATAAAATGGACCGACATCGACATGAACAAATTCGATATGTTAACCCATCAAGTTCGCATAGCAGGTAACGTTGAAAATAATCGATTATCAAAGCAATTGTTCTATCCATTTGCTTGTCAAACTGCTCCGACTAAACTGACTAGAAAAGTAACCATTATCTATACTATACTATATTATAATGCATGAGTGAGGGGTATTTTAAGATACCCAAAAAATAAGAGTTTTCCTCCACTTTATTTATAGAAAGACCCCTAAAATGAGGGTAGTTTAGTCTTTTAAATACTATTTATTTTTTAGCCCCTAAACTTATTACACTTAAATCCCTAAGGTTTTAACAAAATTATAGATAATTAGTTACAATTCATCCATCCACAACAAACTTATATTTTTTTACGTATTCTTAACATATCTTATAAACTATAATGTTTAAAAAAAATCCAAAGATAGTATGACGACCTACACATTTTTGTCGACATTTCGATAGTTGTCTTGTTCAATATCGACGCACAGATTAAAAGGTACAAGTCGATAATGCTTTAATGTACAAGTAATTAATACTTGTGATCTAATGCGCCTAATCTACAAAGATATGTCCATCTATGCAAACAAAAAGAAAAAGAATTTAAAGTACCGTAACATAAAATGAAGATATTATGTGTCACATTTTATTTTATTAAAACTGCCTAATATCTATACTTAGATACATCTTATAAAAACTTAAAACTAACTACAACAAACTTCCTAAATAAATGGGTGGCAAATCTAACATCAAACCCTAATGCACTTCTATAGTTACTATTATAAATACATAGCAAGACACCCCTATATCTATTGCTGAACAAAGTTAAAAAATGGATGCAGTTCTTAATTCAATTGCTGCGAAAAACCAAACATGCGAGATTGGAAATTGTAAGGGCAGTTCTGTTATATCGCAACAGTGAATAATTCTTTTCTTTTATTTACTTTTATGTGAATGTTAACTTATTTGTTTTTCAGATTCAGTTGCATGATGAACATGCCAATTTAAACAACCCATTTGTGGAAAAAGCTTCTAAGGTATTGATTTTGCTGGTTTTTAAATATTATTTTTTCGTATATATCTTTCATATTAACATGTTCGTTATGTTATTACATGTGTGTTTTATTGCAGGATGATGGTGATAAAAGTGTTGATATTATTTCTTATGGTGCAATGTTTAGTCTATACAAGTCTAATCTTCAACATGAATTTAGTGAAGATGTAATTTTAAGGTTTATTTAATCTTTTTTTAACTTTTGTATTCAATTTTTTTCCTTTTTAAGGATCGAAAGTTTGAAATTCAAAGGAAGAGATCCAAAAGACTCTCTGATTGAAAATAGAGTGAGGTTATTAATTTAGACGATTCTGAGGACAATGACAAATAAGAGGAATTAAAAGATACTGCCGATTCAAGCACAAACCAGAAAACCTGATTAAAAATACCTCGAGTGTCAATTCAGAAGCAGAATAGATTTCATGCAGTCTAATATGAAATCTATCAAGTGTTTTTATGTTTTTTTATTCATTTCCAGCTGTTATGTTTGATCTAGACGTATGAATAAAATTTATTTTATATTTGAACTTTATTTTTGGTGTTAATATAATGCAGGTATTGACCATGTTAATAAAGTTCAAAATAAAGTTAGTATCCTAAATTTACAAGTCAGCTAAACTTATATAAGTTAATATCCTAACGTTGCAATAAATAGATATTGCAGTTAGATGTAGTCAGGCGGAAATTATAAAATATTGCAGTTATTCTTGAATATTAATCTAATAATTTGTATTTCTAAATTAAAAAATAATAAAGTAATAAACTTTAAAACTAAACAAACAAAACTGAACTTACTATGATATAAAGTTAACAAAGATATAAACTCTTAACATCCTATTTTTTACAAAAACGGTTTTAAAATTTTTATAAAAATATAAATTATAGAGTAAATTGCCATTTTCGCCCCTGAGGTTTGGGCACATTTGCCATTTTAGTCCAAAATGACACTTTGGTACCATTTTGCCCCCCACGTTTGTAACTTTTTGCCATTTTCGTCCAAATGGCTCAAAAAGTTACTTTATTTTTGGACGAAAATGGCAAAAAGTTACAAACGTGGGGGGCAAAATGGTACCAAAGTGTCATTATTTGGACGAAAATGGCAAAAAGTTACAAACGTGAGGGGCAAAATGGTACCAAAGTGTCATTTTGGACTAAAATGGCAAATGTTCCCAAACCTCAGGGGCGAAAATGGCAATTTACTCTAAATTATATATATATATATATATATATATAGGGTAGGGTTCTAGAGTGAACAACCTTTCAAGAGTGAACTGTGTGAACTGATCATAGCCCTTGATTATCTCTTTTGTTGAAAAGGATAGGATTGTAATTGTACATTAAGTTATTATTAGTTATTTATTTTAATTAATCTATGGAGGTTACACTTTCCTATTTTTTTGTGATTACTAAAAATATCTTTTAAATCTAAACAAGATCTATATCATAATCACCATTCAAAACAATCCAGATTTTTTTTTTCAATCTAGCAGTTCTTCATCATCAAGTATTTTTTATTCGTCGATAAAAAAAACTCAGATTTCAATTACGTACACACATGCATGAATCCCGAAGTACACATGTGTATTTAAATTTAATACACCTATGTACATACTTATACACAGGTGTACACCTAATTTATACAGGTGTATACACAGTTTATACCTATAATCAATTTGCATACACATGTGTACAACATATGTAAAAACACCGTATACACAGGTGTGCACCCAATTTACATAAACAACAGGCACATACACACTCAACATCAACAAGATCGAAACAAAATTCTTGCAAAAATTAAAAATTCTTGCAAAAATTAAACACTAAACAACTTAATCGGAACGTCATACACCAGTAGATCAGAAAAAACAAAAAAAAAGGATGTTGAATAAATGTATGGAGTAATGTTCAGGCGAATCACCGGAAGATTCGTCGACGGCACCCTGTTTACACCGCCTGAAAATTCGTCATACACCAGTCGGAACCCTGTTTACACCGTCAGCGGCACCCTGTTTACACCGCCTGAAAAAACTTGGAAACGATGAACAGAGGATTGCCGAAATCGGAAAAAGTCAACATTCCAAAAATCTTATGTCGTTTAACATCTCTTTCTTGATCTCTCTCCAACTCCGGCAAACAGTAGCACATCCGACAACATTCTTCCTCGACGGCCACTTATTCTCCGACAATTCATACAAGATTTAACTGGAAGAAGATCGATTAAGATATTAAAACAACACATACAGATCCAGAACATGAATATTAACATTAAAACAACAATATTTGAAACGATTGCTGATAAATTGATAACAAATGAAACCTAAAATGAAGAAACTAGGGTTTAAACGTACCTAGGGTTACCGAGGCGGCGAGAGTGGAGACGGGGAGCGGAGAGCGGCGGGGGACGGAGGCGGAGGACGGAGGCGGGGGAGCGGGGCGGTGGATCGGAAAGATGAAGATCTTACGGTGGACATTAAAGTTCTGGACATTAAAGATCTTAAGATGAAGATGAAGTTCTAGAGATGAAGGGGATAAACAAAAAAAATGGATTTGAATTTGATGAGATTTTAATAAAATGGAAACAATTTAGGTTTCTTGATTAAATTCTTTTGATTGTGTAATTACACTTATACCCTTTTGTATTTAATTAAATAAAAAAATTAACCAAATAATTACCATCATGCCACTCATTTAAATCTCAAGATCATATGAATCAAGGGTCTAGATCAGTTCACACGGTTCACAAACAAGGATGTTGTTCACTCATGATCCCTATCCTATATATATATATATAAACGAAATTTAACAAATAAAGTTAAAGGTGTAAAATGTACTTACGAGTCAACTACTATTTTTTTTATATAAAAACAAAAATTTTAAACTTAAAGTTTATTGGATGAGTATCATGTTGATATTTAAAAAAAAATGTTATGAACTTTAAATAATAAACTTTATCATTTAACCAACAAAATAAACTTACTTTACAACTATAACAACTTATCTTTTATTTTTTGTCATTTGACATTTTTTTTTATAAAAAACGAAACTTTACATGTGTAAAACCGTTTTTACTTTATTTATAAACAAAACATTATGTTTTTACAAAAAAATAATTCTTTTATAAACATTTTTTTGTAACAAGTAACATAAATAAAATACTTCAGAAATTTATAATCTTTACAAAATAAATACTAAATTCTGTTGCAAATTTTTAGGAATTATAAATTAGTCGGTTTCAAAAGAATTCTTTACCAACTTGACTAGATACATAGTAGATTGTGTTGCATATTTTTAGGGTTTATAAGTTAAAAGTAGACTCATATAAATAAGATTAGTTAGGAACTAAAAATCTGAACTTAGTATGATACAAAGTTAATAAAGATATAAACTCTTAACATCTTATTTTTCTATAAAAACATTTCTTGAAATTTTATAAAAATATAATTTTTTTATATCTGGAAAAACCGAAAATTTACAATTTAAGTTAAAGCTCTAAAACATACTTACGAGTCAAATACTATTTTTTATTTTTATTAAAATAAAAATTTTAAACTTAAAGATTATTGGATGAGTACTATGTGGATATTTAAAAAAAGTTATGAACTTTAAAGAATAAAATTATACTTTATAATTTAACCAATAAAATAAACATACTTTTCAGTTATAACAACTTAATTTTTTTTTTTTTGTCTTTTGGTTATTAATTTTTATAAAAAAAAACAATATTTTTCTTTGTCTTTTGATTATTAATTTTTATAAAAAACAAAACTTTACATACGTGTAACAGTAATGACATATATCCACCACAATATTGTTATCATAAATATTATACGAATAAGAAAACTAACAGAAACCAGTGCCGCAATCCAAAGTGTCGCCCCGCCGCATCACGCGAGCACCCTACTAGTAATTATAATGTGAAAACATATAAACTCATGTATTTCAGCCAATAAAGTATTCAATTAAAAAAATATATGTAAAATATTCATAAGTTCAAAACTTTCCTTAAAATCAATCAAATAGTATAAACAAAAAAGAATATTAGAATATATTGAAAAGGAATTAGAAAAACAAAAATCGAACTTGACTTACGGGTCAAAATACAAATACAAATGCATGATACTTATTTCTGGGCCGCCGGCCCAAATATTATTAAAACACAGCCCAATGATAATTGTTTATTGACCCATACTACTAAATGTCAACAATAATGAATAGACTTGCATGCCAAAGATGGATTAAACTTGATTATACGTCCAATATTCATCATTTCTAATCGTCATTCTCTCGAGAAATGTCTTTCCGTTAAGCTTGCGCGAGACGAAGTCTTTGAGGTACCGTTCCATTCAGGGGCGGACCTAGGTGAAGCCTAAGGTGGGCTGGCGCACCCCTTGAAAAAAAATTTAGTGTATTTTTAGGCAAAAAAACCCGACCGCACCCCTTGGAAATATGCTTGAACCACTCATCTGCACCCCCAGCAAATAATTCTCGGTTCCGCCACTGGTTCCATTACGAGTCTTAATTTGGTGGGTTTCCTGTGTGTGTTTGGACGCTCTTTGCAGCACCAACATTTGCTTCAAGCTTTGGGTTGAGGAACATGGCTAATGAAATTGTCTCTTTCGTTGCATTTATAGTCTTCCTATGCTCGATGCTGTTGTATACGCCATTGCTCATTATTTGCAACCTCCTGTAATTAATCACTACCAGATTTTTAAATTAGTAAGAATGGAAATGTATAGATTCGTGTATTAGTTACAATATATACGCATTAATTTGTGGGTTAAATATTTTCAAAAATAACGAAATTTACATGCATTACATACATAAACATGCACAGAATAACTGTTAGAAAAAGTATGAGCTCGTAAAAGAATGGGCATATTCATCAATTCTAGGAAAAAAAAAAAAAAAGATAGGATGATCTTATTGTAGGACGTAAACATTGACATCAAAACTAAAGAAGTCAAATATTCTTAGTGTTAATAATATATTAGGTAATAGTGTGTAAATATATTAGGTATGTTATCAGACGCCTGGGTGTGGAAGCGGGGAAGCTTCCCCAAACGTTTCCGGGAAATGGGGACGGCGGTATAACGTTTCGGGGACGTTTCCTATTATATCCGGCAAAAACTCCGACTCCGGTGATGCTTTCTACCGGAAACCATGAAGAAGATGAAGATAGCGTCTGGGTTTCAACATGTTTTAGGGTTATATAACTTTATGTATTTTGACATTTAGCCCCTCTATCTTTTACTAGTTTTCATTTATTCCTAAAACTTGTAAAGTTTACATAAAAAATGTAAAATTAATTTGTACATGTTAACATTTAACCCCCATTATTTTTACTAGTTTACATTTGGTCCTTAAGTTTATAAATTTATACATCAAAAATATAATTTTATTTATATTTTTTTTTGCCGTACCTTCGCCGTACCTGTATCTTGGATTTTTTAGTTTTGCCGTTACCCGTACCCAGTCCCGTACCCGTTTCCATGCTACATAGGGTCAAGGCCGGCTCCATAGACTTGTAAACCTAGGCACGGGCCTAGGGCCACCAAAAAATAAGAGCCTCCAAGTTTTTAGAAAGTTTTTATATATAGTATATGTATTAGGCCCAAATAAATAACTTTATTTCAAAACTAAACTAGTTTTTTATTTAAGAAGCCCTGGGTAAATATTGTTTAGCAAAAAAAGGCTCATTTCGCATTAATTTCTTGCGATACAACACAACAACCATCAACCTAATCATCATTATTCAGCGGCCTAAAGCCCCTAAAATACAACCGTAATCATTGTTACCACTTCCCATCGCAACCTGTTTTCAATTCTAGGCTATCGACTATCACTAGACGAAAAAATTAACCATAATCACCTATGGCGACGGGTCCATCGGGATTGGAGGAGTGTTTATGGGTGAAATTAGGGCCCCCACTTTATAGTTCACTTAGGGTCTCCAAAAACATTGGAACGACCCTACATAGGGTGGATGTCTTTTGAGGATGGAATGCAATCCGTACAAATGACCTACCAAGTACTATCCTCCTTGGCCACAACCAGATTTGGTTATTGGACTAATAACGCCACAGTCTGATGCATCTGTAGTTACCGTTTTTCTTCAAGTTTAGAAACAAGGCATTTGGATTCCAAACTCCGTCTTCCAAACGTCATGTTTTTTTTAACTTAGAGGTAATTCCAGCAATGTCAAAATGTCGGGTTAGACCTATAACCAGATCCAGTTGGGGACACCAAGGATAGTGATGACGGGCCAATGGGGAACCCCATTTTTACCCGCTTTGGGCTGTCTACATACGGGCCCAACAGGGTATAAGCCCAACCGGAGTCTAACTTGCCCACTAAGGTTTCTCCATTACAAAACGAGCGGGAAACGTGGAATCAGAACATGCAGGCCTCCATTAATGACTGATAAGAAGAGCATCATGGCTGGCATCGTACTTCTCCTGCTGAAACATTAAATGTCGCTGCCAATCTAACCGTTAGGGGTCAGACACGTGTCTGAGCCCCTCGAAGTCTTCCTAAGACCGTCGGATTATCTTAACAAATATCCCACATGCAAGATAAGGCTTGGGACTTATATAAGGGGAGAAGACGGTAATAAAAAGAGAGGTATCATCTTCAGACTATCTCATTTACTTCACTTTCATTTACTACCCTTACATTTATTTCCGACCAATATTCCCACATAGTAATTGTATACACCACAATTATTGAATTCACACCTTTGAGGAAACATTCTGGTGATTATACTCATCGGAATAGACTCCTCCCTCTCTCCGGCAAGTTTACTTACTCTCACGCCGGAGCTTGGTCACGGATCCCCCTCCCGGGGCCCTCCGTGACGAGGCTAACGGTTTATTCTTTTTTAGCTACAAGGAACGGGACATCTTGATGTCAGCGAAGATCCATTGAACGTCAGCCGGGATTTGGGTATTCGACATTGGCGCCATCCGTGGGACATCAGCCTGACCGGTGTCTCCACACTGAACTCCGACGTTAAAGATAACCCGTTTCAAAAACAACAACATGGAAACTACACCCGGTTCACGCATCACCCAGACGGTGCAAAATGACCATGACAAAGTCACAGTAGACGACATAACTCATGAGGACGAAAATGAGAACCAGGTGGAGATCCTAGAAAGAGAAGAGGCCATCACTCCAGATTTTGTCGCCATGCATAAGGACAAGTTAAAACAGTGTCTTGCAGATTTAGAGATACAAGAAAAGCTTAACAGTCTTAGGGCGAAACTGTCTTTCGATACACCTTCCAACCAGGACGAGATGAACCCTAAGAGCAAGAGCAGTGGTAGCGACCCACTGGAAACATTCATGACAGCCCTCAGACAAATGTCCTCGGAAGAGCGGGAAGACGTCATCACAGGGAAAAAACCGAAGGGAAAAGGAAGAGAGAAAGAAGACCAAAGTGGTGACGGCCTGGACCAACCCTACCTTCCCCGAGACCTGGCTGAAGTCTCAAAATTCACTCGGAGGATTGCAGAGGCACCCATGCCACCTAAAACAAAACTACCCCCGAACTTCTACCGGTATGATGGGACAAGAGACCCCGAGGATCATCTACATGCCTTCAGGGGAGCAGGACAACTAGGGCGGTGGCCCATGCCAGTTTGGTGCCACATGTTCGTACAGACCCTGACGGAGGGAGCCCGGCTCTGGTTCGACAGCCTCCCTCCTGGGGGGATTGATAGCTACGAAGAACAAAGTGAAAAGTTCCTGAGAAACTTCGGTCAACAAAGAAAGGTGGTCAAGAACCCAAACGAAATTTTGCACATTAGGCAAAGGGACAACGAACGGATAAACCAATACATGGAGAGGTTTGTGAAGGAGAGCATGAACATAAAGGATGTCCCGGAGGTTATGAAGATCAGCAGCTTCATAAACGGGTTAAATCATGCACAGCTATGCGAGAAACTAGGGGAGGAGTTCCCACACTCGTTTGACAATCTCATGGACAGGGTCAGGGCCATCGTCAGAGGCAAAGACACAGTCAGCAAGGCAAAGGAGACAGATACCTTACCCCGAAGGGTCACCCCGATCGCAAAACCTCTTGATAAAGGTACACCTTATTCTAGAAAACATGCTTTTGATAGAATGTTACATGACAGGACAAGACCCTTGTACTCCCCTTATAGACCTCGGGGGAGAGGCCCATCCCCCTACTCTGACAGCTTCACCCCTCTCACCAAGACCCCAAGCGAGATATTGGCCACTGAGAGGGTGAAAAGCTCCTTCCCAAGGCCACCACCCATAAAGCCTAGACCAAAGGCACAACCAAGCGAATACTGTGACTTCCACAAAGGATTCGGCCATAAAACTGATGATTGCATGTACCTCAAGAGGGAAATAGAAGCCGCGGTAAAAACAGAAAAACTGGCCCATTTGGTTAAGGAAATCAAGGAAGGAGGGGGGGATCGCAGAGGGAAAGATGCAAGGGAGCCTGGGAGGGCAGATGTAGATATGATTAGAAGAAGGAATGAATTTGATACCACCAGAAGCGTAAAGGCCAGAATCCTGGGCTCCCCGGACTGCATGAAAGCTCCCATCCTGATACCACACTTGGAAGAAAGTGAGGTGCAGCGGCTCCCACTAAACATCTCAGCCATAATAGCCGGTCACAAAGTGGCCAGAATACACGTGGACGGGGGATCTGGGGTAGAAGTTATATACGAGCACTGTTTCCTCAGGTTTGATAGGGATGTAAGAGACAGGCTTGAGGAGGACTCCAACCCTTTGGTAGGATTCAACAACAGTGTGTCACACCCCCTGGGAAAGATCAGACTCCCATTCACAGTTGGGGTAGGAGATCGCGTTCGAACTATAAACCTAACTTTCACAGTGGTCCGGTGTCACGGCCCCCGACCCGGTTTGACCCGTTTCAGGAGCCGCGGGACAGAAATCCCGTGGTATTTAATTAATTGAGTTTAACAGCGGAAGTTTATCATCATGATCTTTTAAAAACTGAAATATTTCCCGATTATTTTATTTCACAACTCGGGATAAAACCCGGTCATTTACAATCTTGAGATTTCACGAAGAAATCTTTTATTTTACAAAACATGTTTCTTTATTTTATACTGAGCCACTTCCTTAAGCTTGTAGTGCTTCTCGGCACTTTTCCTGGATCACAACAGATCACCTGAAACATGTTTGAAAAAGGTTTTGTCAGCGGGAAATACTGAGTGAATCATTCTATTTATGAAAACGACCCCTTTTTGTTATAATTTACAGTATTAAGAGAGATTACAATGTTTCAGATATCAAACCAACTACCCACAGTACTTGTCACTCGAACATCCATCGGTAGCTTCTTTGCCCAATGGTGTCTGTGACTATGGTCATATCACTCATTGGCTAACTCGTTGTCTAATAGTGACGGTTATCAAGTAATGTATACAAAACCCCACATACTGGCTGTAACTTGGTGATTACATAAACTTAATCACTGTAATTATAACTTTTGACAATAAACATGATTTTGTAAACAAATTTGATAAAAAGAGAATGTCTCACATTGCAGATTTAATTTGAGCAGAGCCTAGCCTACTGATTAGCCTTTTAACCTAATTTTAATAACAGGCACACAATTCGGTTAGTAACTTAATACAGCATTTACGATAACTCACGAGATCAACCCTCACAACGAATGACAAAGTGCTATGCTTAAACATCCATCGAATTAACGACTAATGACAAAGCATCACCCTAATGTGGGCAGCACTTAAACATCCATTGAGTACATTGATCGATCGGAAAATGAATCGTAATAGCGATCGAGTTAATACCCTGATTGCGGCGTCGATTAGTGATCCGTGTGTGTTAATTGTGGTAAACAGAACGTAACTCGGTGCCTAGAACGAATTTCTTCGTCGAACATACACAGAATTTCAAGTGCCAATGTCTGCTATTTATAGTCGAAATTTCACATTGCTTACGGACCGTAAGACTTAACCCTTACGGTCCGTAAGGGACACCTCATGCTCATAGTGTTGCCACGTGTGGGACTAGGCCTGCTGACTTGACAGAATTCGAAATTGAAATTTTGACAACGTTTTATTTAGATAATCGTGACTAGGAAATACCCCCCCCCCCTGAGTTTTAGGGGCCCTGATCCTTATTCCAATTGTTCTGAAAATTTTAGGGTTTGTGCAGAATCACTTGGGTGTCTCAATTAGGGTTTCCTATTGGTCAAATTAATTTAATAGATATGACTTTTGATGAGAGTTGTTACATTCTCCCCACCTTAATAAAAATCTCATCCTTGAGATTTACTGGAATAATTGAGGATACTTTTTCTTCATTTCTGATTCCAGTTCCCAAGTGTATTCAGCTCCTCTCTTTGAATCCCATTTTACTTTAACTAGCACTAGTCGTTTGTGCTTGAGAAACTTCACTTTTCTGTCTTCTATCTGAAGAGGTTTCTCAACAAATTTCAACTTTTCGTTTACCTCTATGTCTTGAAGAGGTACTACCAGAGATTCGTCTGCTAGACATTTCTTAAGATTGGATACATGAAATACATCATGTACCCCAGCTAATTCCTCTGGTAATTTTAAACGATAAGCAACTGGTCCTATACGTTGGATCACTGGAAATGGTCCTACGTATCTTGGACTTAACTTTCCTTTCTTACCAAATCTAACCACTCCTTTCTAAGGAGAAACTTTCAACAGTACTCTGTCTCCAACTTGGAATTCTAATGGCTTGCATCTATTGTCTGCATAACTCTTCTGGCGACTCGAGCCGTTTTCAGCCTTTCCTTGATTTGTGTAATCTTATCAGTCATTTCTTGTACAATCTCCGGACCTGATAATTGACTTTCTCCTATTTCTGCCCAACAAACTGGAGTTCTGCATTTTCTTCCATACAGTGCTTCAAATGGGGCAGTTTCAATGCTTGAATGATAACTATTGTTATAGGAGAATTCAATTAATGGTAAGTGATTGTCCCAATTTCCACCAAAATCTATTACACATGCGCGGAGCATGTCTTCTAGAGTTTGGATCGTCCTTTCACTTTGCCCGTCTGTTTGTGGATGATATGCCGTGCTTAAGTTTAGTCGAGTTCCCATTGCTTTCTGGAAACTTGTCCAAAAATGAGAAGTGAACCGACTATCCCTATCCGATACAATGGAGAGTGGAACTCCATGTAAGGATACTACTTCGTCTACATATAATTTGGCTAACCTTTCCATACTAAAGGTTTCCTTTATGGGTAGAAAATGAGCTGATTTGGTTAATCGATCCACAATTACCCAAATTGCATCATTACCTTTTCTGGTTTTGGGTAACTTAGTAACAAAATCCATTGTTATGAGTTCCCATTTCCATACCGGCATTTCTAATTGTTGTAATAAACCTGAAGGTTTATGATGTTCTGCCTTAACTTGTGAACAAGTAAGACACTTTGATATATACTTAGCTATATCCTTTTTCATACCTATCCACCAGAAATTCTTTCTTAAATCTTGGTACATCTTATTGTTTCCTGGATGTATAGTATACCTAGATTTATGAGCTTCTTCCAAATCTTATTTCTTAATTCTCCCTGTTTTGGTACCCAGATCCTTTTCTTATGGAATCTCCAAATTCCATCAGTTCCTTGTTCTAATTCTTCAAATCGTCCCTTCATTCCTTCAGCATCATCCTTGATTGCTGTTTCTTGGAAATGTTTTAGTTGTTCCATTAAATCTAATTGTAGATTTAATCTGAGAGCACGAACTCGTCGTTGGTTCTCATGATACTTACGACTTAAAGCATCTGCAACTACATTTGCCTTTCCTTCGTGATACTGAATATCACAGTCGTAATCACTTAAGATTTCCATCCATCTCCTTTGCCTCATGTTTAACTCTTTTTGCCCGAATATATATCTTAGACTTTTATGATCTGTATAGATAGTAAACTTACTTCCGTACAGATAATGTCTACAGATTTTCAGGGCAAAAATTACGGCTCCTAATTCTAAGTCATGAGTCGTATAGTTCTCTTCGTGCTTTTTCAATTGCCTTGAAGCATACGCAATTACTTTCTTGCGTTGCATTAGCACACATCCAAATCCTAGTTTTGAAGCATCACAATATACTTCAAAATTTTCAGTTCCTTCTGGTAAGGCTAAGATTGGAGCATTGGTTAATTTTTGTTTCAAAATTCTAAAGGTTTCTTCTTGTTTAGGTCCCCATTCAAACTTAACAGCTTTACAGGTTAGCTTAGTTAACGGTACAACTATCTTGGAAAAATCCTTAATAAACCGTCTATAATATCCGGCTAAACCTATAAAACTTCTAATTTCCATTGCAGTTTGTGGAACCTTCCAATTAGTAATCGCCTCTATCTTAGCAAGATCTACATAAATACCTTCATGATTCACCATGTGTCCTAAGAATTGCACTTCTTGCAACCAAAATTCACACTTCGAGAATTTGGCATAAAGCTTTTCTTTTCTTAACATAGTTAAGAGTGCATGCAAGTGTTGACAATGTTCGTCTTGACTTTTTGAATAAATAAGTATATCATCTATGAAGACAATTACAAATTTATCCAAATACGGTTTACAGATCCTATTCATCTTGTCCATGAATGCTGCAGGTGCATTCGTTAACCCGAAAGGCATGACTGTAAACTCGTAATGACCATACCTAGTTCTAAAAGCAGTCTTAGGTATGTCCTCTTCTTGTACCTTCAATTGATGATATCCGGAGCGTAAATCTATCTTAGAAAAATATCTAGCTCCTTGAAGTTGATCGAATAGATCATCAATCCTAGGTAATGGGTATCGATTCTTAATTGTAACCTTATTCAATTCTCTATAATCGATACACATTCTCATTGAACCATCCTTCTTCTTTACAAACAACACTGGCGCTCCCCAAGGGGATGAACTAGGTTGTATGAATCCTTTGCTTAGTAATTCATCTAATTGCTTTTTCATTTCTAACATTTCGGTAGGAGCTAACCGATAAGGTGCTTAGCTATCGGTGTAGTTCCAGGGATTAGATGAATCCTAAACTCTACCTCCCTATCTGGTGGTAACCCTGGTAACTCTTCTGGAAATACATCTGGGTATTCTGAGACTACTGGTATCTCCTTAAGATCTTTACCCTTAGTACTAATGATTACCGAAATCATATACACTATTCCTTGCTTTCGTTCATAACTAGCAACTTTCATTACTGATATGAACTTCATGGGCTTACGTGGTTTATCTCCTGTAACCATAATTACTTCTCCGGTGGGTGCCTGAATTTCTATAGAGTTCTTATCACAGAGAATTCGAGCATGGTTGGCTACTAACCAATCCATTCCTAAAACAACATCGAATTCAGCTAATTTCATAGGTAACAGGTTTGCATAAAATTTATGACCTACAAGTCCTATTTCTATATTTTGCAAAACCTTATCTATTTTAACTGAATTCCCATCAGCCGTTTCGACTGTAAAAATTTGCCTAATGTTGATTAAGGGTATATTAAGAACGTGGCAGAATGAAGTATTGATAAAACTTTGGTTCGCACCATAGTCAAATAATATTTTGGCGTAAATGTTTTGAACTAGAAAAGTACCAGCTATCACATCTGGAATCATCTCGGCTTCCTGAGTAGTTAACTGAAAGGCTCAGACATTCTTCTTAGTAGCTCCGTCGGCTGTCTTAGGTTTGTTGTCTGCAGGTTTGACCAATTTAGGACATTCAGGCTTAAAATGTCCTGTTTCTCCGCAATTATAGCAGACTCTTGTTTTCTTTCTGCATTCCTCTTCACGATGTCCTACCATTTTACAAAAATTGCAGGTTACACTACATCTTCCAAAATGTTTCTTTCTGCAATTCCTGAAAAACGACGGATTTGAAGATTGCCCTGTTCCTCTTCTCTTGAAGTTGTTATTATTACCCATACGAAATCCTTGGGTAATTTTCTGAGCCAGTTCTTTCTTCCTGTTTTCATCTTACGTGCGTACCAGTTCGTCAGTTAGGGTATTAGCTAATTCCACCGCATCGTCAATAGTGCGAGGTCTCGCAGCTTTAACGATGTTACGGATTTCACTAATCAGTCCCCAAATATAGCGAGAAATGAGTACAGGTTCTGGCGAAGCCAGTGTTGGTACCACTCTAGCATATTCAAAGAATGTCGAAGTATAACCGCGACAATCTACTCCAATCACTCGATGGTTTAAGAACTTATTTGCCATTTGATCTTTTTCATATTCGGGACAGAATTTTCTTTCTACAAGAATCTTAAATTCTTCCCATTTCATGGCATAAGCCCTATCTCTTCCTTTGGCTTGTAACACCGTGTTCCACCATTCTAGCACCCCTTCTTTGAAAAGATTTGACGCATACATGACCTGATCATCCTGAGCACATTTACTTATGGCAATTACTGCCTCGGTTTTCTCTAACCAACGCAGTGCCGCAGTCGCTCCTTCATTGCCTGCAAACTCAGTGGGTTTACAAGCAAGAAATTCTTTGTAAGTGCAACCAGGCGTTGCAGCTTTCATTTTCTTAGGAAGCGGAGCTTTCCGTGGTTCATTATCATGATTAACATGATCATTGCCTCCGTTTATGCTATTACTGAAGTTATCTTCAGAAATACGTTTGCTAGGAACAATTTGTTGCGGTTCTATTGGATTTTTAACAGCAGCAACGATTGTTGGAATAGCATTGGCTATCCCTTGAGCAACAATTTCAGGAATAGCGTTGGCTATCCCTTGAGCAACGATATTTTCTATATCCTGCCTAGTCATATATTGATCCCCCGGTTGTTGCTCAGATTGATTAACTTCGTTAACTGGTTCATTATTAGCATTTTCCATCTGATAATTAATATATATAATTTATTAGTATTAAATAAATAACAATTACACACAAAATCATCATACAATTTCACAATACACATATAGCCAAAACTTATCAAGTTCTCAATTTATAGTATGCATCAATACACACTATTATCTTACAAAGTTTTATTTGTAGTTATTTTACAGACTGATTCTTACTATTACTATTACACAACCATATTTCCATAAATCCCCTTATCCTTTGTCAGATGATATTCTAGTAACGGCGTTCCCTCTCATCGTATTTCCAGGAGATTTGTCCCCCAATCTCTTGGATTCTATTCCCAGTATCCATTAGTTCTTCATCAAAGTGAAGTTCGGCCATATTCTCGTTACTTATTGGTGGATTTTGTAAAGGTTCTGGATTGAACTGAGGAAAAAGCTTATAGGGATGGTTTTGTAACTGTATTTCATTAGTCAACCATTCGTCTATTTGCGAGTGGATTGAAGGGTTTGGAATAGCTGGTTCTAAGTTCATTGATAGTTGTGTTTCAAGAGAGTGAAAAAAAAAACATTTTCATTAACAGGCTTAATAGTATTATAGTTTGCCATTATAAAATCTAGCTCTTCCTGAGATGGTAACCTCTCAATTTGTCTAGAGGTTTCCCCAATTTCCATTTTCTTAGGTTTGAGTTTCTCGAGAGGTAAAGCGTTGAATTCTATAGGTTCTTCTATGTCTGGTGTATATCTATTGAAATCTCTGGAAACTTCTATTCTTACTGGATAAAGATTTAAATTCTGAAGGGCGTCAGACAAGTCACTCCTGCTGTTTAACAAAATACACATAATTACTAATTTTAAAAATCATAACAAACTTTTATAGAAAAACTTTTAAATATTATTTCATACTGTGTAAAACAACTGGAATTTAAACATACTAAGGTTTACTTATTTATTTACTGGGTAAGGTTTTTAGACTGTAGATAATAAAGGTACTAAAACTTTAAGTCAAATTATTTAAGGATTTGTATTAATTGCTACATTGGCTTAGCATATAAAGATCTGCCCATATTGTACACAATTAGTCAGATAATAAAACACATAATCACAAAATAGTAATTAATAAAAATTAAGTATTTTCTAAATACTTAATTGGCTTAAATCAGTGGCTCTGATACCACCTTTTTCTGTCACGACCCCCGACCCGGTTTGACCCGTTTCAGGAGCCGCGGGACAGAAATCCCGTGGTATTTAATTAATTGAGTTTAACAGCGGAAGTTTATCATCAGGATCTTTTAAAAACTGAAATATTTCCCGATTATTTCATTTCACAACTCGGGATAAAACCCGGTAATTTACAATCTTGAGATTTCACGAAGAAATCTTTTATTTTACAAAACATGTTTCTTTATTTTATACTGAGCCACTTCCTTAAGCTTGTAGTGCTTCTCGGCACTTTTCCTGGATCACAACAGATCACCTGAAACATGTTTAAAAAAGGTTTTGTCAGCGGGAAATACTGAGTGAATCATTCTATTTATGAAAACGACCCCTTTTTGTTATAATTTACAGTATTAAGAGAGATTACAATGTTTCAGATATCAAACCAACTACCCACAGTACTTGTCACTCGAACATCCATCGCTAGCTTCTTTGCCCGATGGTGTCTGTGACTATGGTCATATCACTCATTGGCTAACTCGTTGTCCAATAGTGACGGTTATCAAGTAATGTATACAAAACCCAACATACCGGCTGTAACTTGGTGATTACATAAACTTAATCACTGTAATTATAACTTTTGACAATAAACATGATTTTGTAAACAAATTTGATAAAAAGAGAATGACTCACATTGCAGATTTAATTTGAGCAGAGCCTAGCCTACTGATTAGCCTTTTAACCTAATTTTAATAACAGGCTCGCAATTCGGTTAGTAACTTAATACAGCATTTACGATAACTCACGAGATCAACCCTCACAACGAATGACAAAGTGCTATGCTTAATCATCCATCGAATTAACGACTAATGACAAAGCATCACCCTAATGTGGGCAGCACTTAAACATCCATTGAGTACATTGATCGATCGGAAAATGAATCGTAATAGCGATCGAGTTAATAACCTGATTGCGGCATCGATTAGTGATCCGTGTGTGTTAATTGTGGTAAACAGAACATAACTCGGTGCCTAGAACGAATTTCTTCGTCGAACATACGCAGAATTTCAAGTGCCAATGTCTGCTATTTATAGTCGAAATTTCACATTGCTTACGGACCGTAAGACTTAACCCTTACGGTGGTCCGTAAGGGACACCTCATGCTCATAGTGTTGCCACGTGTGGGACTAGGCCTGCTGACTTGACAGAATTCGAAATTGAAATTTTGACAACGTTTTATTTAGATAATCGTGACTAGGAAATACCCCCCCCCCCTGAGTTTTAGGGGCCCTGATACCATCAGATTCAAATGTCAATAGAGGACGAGGAAAAAACCGCCTTCATCACGGACAAAGGGACATTTTGTTATACCAAGATGCCCTTTGGTCTTAAAAATGTCGGGGCCACGTATCAAAGATTTATGAACGCCCTCTTCAGGGAACAACGGGGGAGAAACTTGGAGGTATACATTGATGACATCGTTATCAAGAGCCTGACCGAGATGGCCATGATAGATGACATAGCCGAGACCCTTCGCACTATGCAAGATGTGAATATGA
This sequence comes from Helianthus tuberosus, assembly GCA_030545235.1. NCBI lineage: Eukaryota > Viridiplantae > Streptophyta > Magnoliopsida > Asterales > Asteraceae > Helianthus > Helianthus tuberosus. The sequence goes on from CM060435.1 coordinate 34,914,127, forward strand.
AGCTAAACCCCGGGAAGTGCTGTTTTGGGGTAGAAGAGGGAAAATTCTTGGGGGTAGTAGTCACTAAGGGAGGAATCAATCCTAACCCGGAGAAGACTCAAGTTGTGGTTGAAATGCATTCTCCAAGGTCCCTGAAGGACATCCAGCAGCTGAATGGGAGGCTAATCGCATTAAACCGTTTTTTGTCAAAAGTAGCTGACAGGACTCTCCCCTTCATGAAGGTGCTGAAGGACTGTCTCAAAACAGACAGGTTTAAATGGACCCCCGAGGCAGATGCTGCCTTTCAGGAAATGAAAGCTTATATCTGCAAACACCCAACATTGGCCACCCCAGTACCTGGAGAGCAGCTCCTCTTATATCTGTCTGCCTCGAAAATAACCATACGTGCGGTCATGATGGTGGAACGGGAGAGAAAGCAGATACCAATATATTTCATCAGTAGAACACTTAAAGGCCCTGAAGAACGCTACATGCCTCTGGAGAAGTTAGCATTGGCCCTTGTTTTCGCATCCCGGAGACTCAGGAGATATTTCCAAGGGCACAAGATCACCCTAATGACTGATCAACCCCTCCAAAAGGTACTCAGGAGGCCGGAACTGTCGGGACGGTTGGCTAAATGGGCCGTGGAACTGGGAGAACACTCTTTAGAGTTCAAACCCCGGACGGCCATGAAAGGACAAATACTGGCCGATTTCTTAGCAGAAGTCCCTGAGGATGAAGAAAAAGAACTCCTAAAATGGGAGGCCTTGGAGAAAGAAGAGAAAGAAATGGAAGACGAGGCTGTGTGGAAGCTATTCACAGATGGAGCCTCCAGCGAAGAAGGGAGCGGAGCGGGCATTACTTTGACAAGCCCTGAAGGAGTTGAGCTAACCTATGCCATAAGACTGGATTTTGAAAATACCAACAATACTGCAGAATATGAAGCTCTTCTAGCAAGGATGTGATTGGCAGAAAAGTTGAAAGCAAAGCATGTGGAAGCCAGTACAGACTCGCAGCTGGTAGTCAAACAATACCAAGGAGAATATGAGGCCAAAGACAACACCATGGCTCAGTACGTGGCAAAGGTCAAAGAGACGGCCAAGGCATTCAAAACTTTTAAGTTGGAATACATCCCCCGCGGGAGAAACAGAAAATCTGACGCCCTCAGTAAGCTAGCCTCAGTAGCGTTTGACCACCTAGCCAGAGAAGTCAAAGTGGAAGTCCTAACCTCTCCCTCCCTTAGCACAAATGAGGTAGCTACGGTTGAGGATGTACAAGAAACTTGGATGACACCAATCATAAAGTTCCTCCAGGACGGGACACTACCCGAGGGAGACTGGGCAGCTAGGAAGATAAGGGTAAAGGCCTTGCAATATGAGATGGTTGATGGAGAACTATACCGGAGGTCATACCTGGGCCCATCCCTGAAGTGTGTTGACATGAAAGAAGTTGAGTATGTGATTAGGGAGATGCATGAGGGAATTTGTGGAATGCATTCGGGGCCAAGGACGATAGTAGCAACGGCGATGAATGCGGGATTCTATTGGCCTCGAATGTACGAAACAGCATCTGAAGAGGTTAAAAAATGTGATAATTGCCAGATACACGCACCTATGACTCATCGACACAAACACCCGATGGTGCCAGTCTCAACATCCTGGCCCTTCCAGAAGTGGGCCATCGACATAATCGGACCATTTCCGGAGGGTCCAGGAGGAGTCAAGTATGTGGTTGTCGCTATTGATTATTTCACCAAGTGGATCGAGGCAAAGCCCTTGGCAAAAATAACCGGGGAACAGATGAAGCGATTCGTACTAAATAACATCATCTGCAGGTACGGGGTCCCAAAAGAGCTGGTAAGTGATAACGGTGTCCAATTTGCTGGGAGACCCTTCAAGCCATGGTGCGAGCAAAAGCACATACAACAGGTGTTTACCTCCATCACTCATGCCCAAAGCAATGGACTGGTATAAAGAGCCAACCAAAGCGTTATCAAGGGGATGAAGGGAAGGCTGGGGAGGAAACAAAAAGGATGGCTGGAGGAGCTACCGTTTGTACTGTGGGCATACAGGACCACCCCCAAGAACTACAATGGGGAAACTCCTTTTAGCCTGACTTACGGGACTGAGGCAGTCATCCCAGCTGAAATAGGATCCCCGACTGCAAGGATGAAGCTCAGGGAGGCGGAGAACGAACAAGACCTTCGGATGAACCTGAACTTACTGGAAGAAAGGAGGAAGTGGCGGCGGTCAGGGAGGCTAAGTATAAGAAACAGCTGGAAAGCTATTACAATGCCAAGATGAAGAAGCTTAACCTCGTCCCTGGAGATTTGGTCCTGAGAGCAAATGAATCCAGCCTGCAGGAGAACACTAGAAAGTTAGGACCCAATTGGGAAGGGCCCTATCGGGTCGTATGGGCAAACGGCAAAGGAAGCTGCAAATTGGAAACTCTCAAAGGCAAGGAGGTCCCCAGGACGTGGAACCTCATGCAACTTAGGAAATACTACATATGAGGGGTTTACCCCCCAGGAAAAACGGCCAAGAGCCACTTTTGTAATATTTAACTATTAGTTTGGGGCTCCCCCAAGAACAGATCTTTTGTAACAACTTATGCTGGGAAGTTTAACCCCCAAGAAGTAAATGAAAAACGGACAACTAACCTGTCCTCTTTTGGTAAAATAACAGGTGTTATAACCAGGCAGACGTGCTCAGGAATACTATAAACCTAACCAATAAATGAACACACGTGTATAAGGTATATCAAACAAACCGAAAGCCTGGCTGTGGGGCAAAATAGGGTCTAGCTAACCCAAAGAAAGCGGACAAAACAAACCAAAAACATAATCTCACATTATAAACCTGTCCAGTGATTGGCCTCGAACAGACAATCTTGGTTTTCCAAACAAACCATAAATATAATACACTTCTGTAAGCAAACTACTAAAAGAAGTCTTTCTTTATTTATTTGCAAAATAAATGTACAAAGAAAAGCCCTAGTAACTTGGACAAAAGCAAAAAGCATACAAAAAACACAACAAACTTAGACCAAAGCACATCTTCTGCAACATGAAAAACCACAACAAGAAACAAGCAAAAACAAGAAAGCAATATACAGTCGTAAGCCATACGATTAAACACCTAGGAGGCCCCCAACACAAAGAACCTCCTTCCAAATAACCAAAAAAGTTTAAGTATCCTAGGGAAGACAAGTTATCCAAGTTACAACCATATCGAAAAGAAGTTAATGTTTGGAAATCACTGGGGATTAGCCCCAGACAAAGACGGTGGAGACGAAGGACCAACAGAGGAAAACAGGGCTTTCAACTCATCAATTGATATCATGGCATCCTTCAATCCAGCTTGGTAGCCAACATCCCGGTACGCCCTATACACCTCTTCCAAGCTACTCTTAAACTCCTCCGACTGAGCAACGACTGTAAGGAAGGCTTCAAAACCCTCAGTGATTAACCAATGTTTCTCCTTTGCTAACCGCTGGTTATCGTCAGAAGTTATCCCATAATCCGCATACATAGTGTTCAATTGCTCCTGAGAAACGGAGCCAACTTCCTTCAAATACCTCAGCTCAGCGGCCAATTCTTCCTTCTCTTCCACCAACGCCACCATCTCCTGCTCCCAGGCTCGCTTCTTCCTCTCCAACATGGCCCCAGCCCCCTAGACAAGAAGCATCACAAGAAACCCAAAAACAGTTGGAAAATAAAAAATAATAAAAAAATGAGGGGGGAGAAAGGCTATGTACCTTCTCCTCCTGTAACTTTCTCTCGGCTTCGACCACTTGGCACCTAAGTCCGGCAGCAACAGACTTGGAGGTTTTAAGCTCACCCTTGAGACCTTCATTTGCCCTCCTCAGATCATCAATCCGCTGCAGCATGCCAGCGCCCCTGAAAAAACTTTCACAAAGAGACATGCTATATTGATCCTCGAAAAGATCATCCCTCAAAGCAGAATTTACAAATTTATGGGAGGGAGGGACTGCATGATTCAGGAAGTCGCTAGCAGCCTCAGGAGTCCCTATCACCGAGGAGGGGGTTACTTTCCATTTAGGGACATAGGTGAATGGGATAGCATCGGCAAATAGGGGAACCAAAGGGGACCGATGGGCAAGACCCTCAGGTTCAGTGGGTCTACTGGTCCCCGTAGCATGAAGAGGTGAGAGTTCAAAGGCCGAGGTAAAATGAGCCATGCCCACTTCCGGGGTTTTGTCCCGAACACGGGAAGAAGAGGGACCGGTAGGAATCTCTATGGGATCATGAGAACTCCCCTGCACAAAAAGAAAAAAGAACATCAGAAATAAAACAGAGGTGGGGCAGACAAACAAGAAGAAAAAGGAACTCACCAGCAAAGGTGCACTCACAAGACTTGAAGATCTCAGGTGTTTGGACAAAGAACCCTTGACCCCAACAGGGGGAAGCTCGGAAGCAGCCTTCGATGAAGGAGGGGGCTTCTGTCCACTGGCACTCCGAAGCCTTTGACGGATGTCACGGGGAGCCGGGGCTGGCTTAGGACTTGTAGCCTTCCTCTTACGGACTAAACGAACCTCCAGAGCTTCATCATCGCTTTGATCAGAATGCTTGATAGGGGCAGGATCAGGGGAACTCTCCTCCCCATCAGAGGAGGTTTCCTCATCCCCTTCTACAGCGACGGAGCCCCCTGCCTGGGTAGACCCCCCGGTAACCTGCACCATCCCACTCCGGTTCAAGCCCGGATCAACTTCATCGCCAACTACAAACTTCACATCCTTAGAATCTCCCTGAAGCAGCCTCCATAAAGTCAACTCTGTGAGAAAAAGACACTAAAGATGACTACACAAATACCAAAAAAACAAAAACAAACAAAGGGAGATCCAAGACAAAAAGATACCTTTTTTACCAAAGAAAGCCTTGGGACGAACAGCGTAAGAAGGACTCAACCCTCCCATGGCTAAAACTCCCTCAGAAAAGGTGAAGGCCCTTGTAGGGATTTCATACATGCGTTTCCACTGAACGGTCTCATTAGCCGATAAAGTAGGAACAACATCTTCAATAGTGGCATTAACATCCTTGGGCAATGGGGATTCTGGTTTCATGGTAGCGGAGACAAAAATGAACCTACTTTTCCAATCCTTCGGGTAAGTGGAGGTTGGCATGAAAGTATAACAGGGCTTCGACACGTTGTTCTGCCACTTGGCAAAGGTAAACCAATCTCCATCAGAGATCAGCTTGTAGAACATGCAAAATAAAGGGATGGAGGGTTCACCAGAAACGGCCACACAGGACAGCTCAAAGTGCACCACTCTCATGAACCCTAGGGGATGCAACTAAGAAAAGTGAACTCCGAAATGACGAAGCAAGGCAACCTTAAAAGGGGAAAGAGGGTATCAAACTCCGCAAGAGGAAAACGCCAATGTATAAAGGGGAATTCTGTCCGGTGTACATTCTGCCGGTTCGTTGGGACCCGGCAAGGTAGGGAAAAACTGCTCAGGAATGTTGTACGTCTCAACAAAAGACTTTAGGTCCTTCGCCGTTAAGACTGGCCTAATGGCAAGGCGGCCGGAACGACTCATGTCTGAAAGGAAAATTGTGATCGGAAGAGGATAAAGAGGGTAAGAAAACAGAGAATAATGACATAAGTGAAATGAGGGTTCGAGAAGGATAAGGGGGTATTTAAAAAAGAAAACTGACAGGGCGAGTAACCGTCAAATCAGCCGTCCTTTCGAAATTCAAAAAAGGGGACACGTGCATTTAAGGGATTAAACCCCCGCCACTAGTCTACGGAGGAATGATGGCTAGAAGAAATAGCTAATTATAACCGATCAGAAGTGAGCCCATATCCGAAGCCCAAAAAAGTAAGCTTTCTATTCGAACAGTTATGATTCAGCACCGGATCATGAGCCTCGGGTCTCAGAACCAGGGACTAAAAATGACTTGACGACGGGCCAATGGGGAAGCCCATTTTTACCAACTTTGGGCTGTCTACATACGGGCCCAACAGGGTATAAGCCCAACCGGAGTCTAACTTGCCCACTAAGGTTTCTCCATTACAAAACGAGCGGGAAACGAGGAATCAGAACATGCAGGCCTCCATTAATGACTGATAAGAAGAGCATCATGGCTGGCATCGTACTTCTCCTGCTGAAACATTAAATGTCGCTGCCAATCTAACCGTTAGGGGTCAGACACGTGTCTGAGCCCCTCGAAGTCTTCCTAAAACCGTCGGATTATCTTAACAAATATCCCACATGCAAGATAAGGCTTGGGACTTATATAAGGGGGAGAAGACGGTAATTAAAAGAGAGGTATCATCTTCAGACTATCTCATTTACTTCACTCTCATTTACTACCCTTACATTTATTTCCGACCAATATTCCCACATAGTAATTGTATACACCACAATTATTGGATTCACACCTTTGAGGAAACATTCCGGTGATTATACTCATCGGAATAGATTCCTCCCTCTCTCCGGCAAGTTTACTTACTCTCACGCCGGAGCTTGGTCACGGATCCCCCTCCCGGGGTCCTCCGTGACGAGGCTAACAGTTTATTCTTTTGTAGCTACAAGGAACGGGACATCTTGACGTCAGCGAAGATTCATTGAACGTCAGCCAGGATTTGGGTATTCGACAGATAGTAAGTCATATATTGATCGCATTCCGTCATCAATGACATCCATGATAAAGACATGTCAAACATTTGCACTCCATACAATTGCAAGTAGTTTTGCATCGTATCACTGTTGAAAAAAATGAAGATTGATAGTGTTATGACTAAGATTAAGAATAAGAATAAGAATAAAAATAAGAATAAGAATATACTTGGATATGATTGCATTATATTTAGGGAGAGGATCATTTAAAAATAGATATAAATGATAAAACTAAAAAACTACCAAAAATCTAAAGAAACACAACATTTTTTTTTAAATCACTATTTTTAATATATAAAAAACTTTTATTAAAAAAAATTAGTACTCACATATGCATTATATGTATATGTTGCACATGTAATTTAGTCTTAGGGTTTAGGTTTAGTTTAGTTTTTAGGGGGTTTAGGCTTAGGGTTAGGTTTTTAGATGTGTGTGTGTATGGGTGGGGGGGGGGGGTAGGTTTATAGGGGTTTTACGTTTTAGGTTTAGTTTTAATTTTTTTGGTGGGAGAGGGGGGGTTAGGGCTTTAGTTTTTTTTAAGTGGTAGGGGTGGATGTGTTTTGTTTTGTTTTCTTACCAAAACGAACTACGCCCTTCCAATGAGATATCTTGAGAACTATAAAGTCACCTACTTCGAATTCCAAAGGTTTGCGACGCTTGTCAGCGTAACTCTTTTGTCGGCTAATGGCTTTCAGCAAGTTGTCTCGAACATGTAAAATCGAGAAATTTAGGAAGGGTATGGGGGTGTTTAGGTTTTTTAGGGGGGAGGGGCGGCGACAGCGGTCTACGGATGTGTTAGAGGGTTTAGGTTTTTTCGTATTCATGCACATGTGTAGTAATTTTTTTAAACTTAAAAATAGAGAATTTTAGGGTAAAAATTGGAAAAACAAAAAAATTTGATGTGTTTTTAGATGGTCTTTTTGTTTTCTTATTTAAACTTGTTTTCTAATGATCCATCCCCTAAATACATACATACATACATACATACATACATACATATATATATATATATATGTGTGTATGTGTGTGTGTGTGGTAGGGATCTTAAAGAAGTCCAACATATTTGAGAAAGATTCTGAACCACACATCCACTCTAAGCTTTTCGTAATATACATATATGTATAGTTTACGAAAAGGATAGGGATATATATATATATTGGGGTTAGGATCATGTGAGAAGCAATTGGTTAATTGAGAAACTTGAGAAGCATTCTGGACCACACATTTTTCCTAAGCTTTTCGTAATATACACATATGTATAGTTTAAAATTGACTATATACATATGTGTATATTACGAAATGCTTAGGAAAGTGTGTGGTTCAGAATACTTCTCAAGTTTCTCAAATATGGTGGGCTCTTCTTAGGATTCATACCCTATATATATATCGGGAGAAGATCATGAGAAAACAACATATAAATGAGAAAACTAACTAAAAAAAGCCTATAAAATATACCAATTTTTTTTACATTTTTTAATAAAAAAATCGTTATCTTTTATATATAAAAAAATTCAAAAAAAACTTGTACTGCACATGTGCATTATATGTGTGCACACATATGCATTACATGCTTAAAATTAGCTTTTGAGTTTGGTTTAACTTTTAGGGTTAGATTTTTTGAAGGATTAGGTTGTTGGTTTTTTTTTGGGGGGGGGGGGTGGGGGGTGGGGGGTGGGGGGCTGGGGGTTTAGGTTTTTTTCGGGTTTATGTTTAGGGTTTGGTTTTAGGTTTTCGGGAGGAAGGGATGGGGGGGGGGGGTTTAGGCTTTTGTTGGGAGGGTGAATTTTGGTTTTTGGGGGGTGGGGGGTAGGTTTTTGGGGGGTGGGTTAAGTGGTTTAGGCTTTCCGTATTAGCGCACATATGTAGTACAATTTTTTTTTTTTGAAATTTATTTAGATATATAAAATAGCGATTTTGGTATATGAAATTGTAAAAAAATTGATATGTTCTTTAGGCCTTTTTAATTAATTTTTTGGTTTTCTCATTTAAACTAGTTTTTTCATGATCCATCCCCTATATATATATATATACCTTTTTAATTAGTTTTTTTTGTTTTCTCATTTAAACTAGTTTTTTAATCCTACTTAGGCAAAATAAACTTTTGAGTTAATTACTGTTTTCGTCCCTGTGGTTTGTCAAAAATCACTATTTCAGTCCATTAGTTTAAAAATTATGATTTCAGTCCCTGTGGTTTCACTTTCATAACCATTTTAGTCCACCTCCATTAACCCCATCCATTTATTCTGTTAAGTACACGCGAATTGACCATAATGCCCTTATTAATAAAAAAACAAAAAGATGTCCAAATGAGTTAAATATTGTTTTCGTCCCTGTGGTTTGTCAAAAATCACTATTACAGTCCCAGTGGTTTTACTTTCGTAACCATTTCAGTTCAGTCTCCTAATACCGTCTGTATTACCGTTAAGTTTTTAATGAAATACCTAAATTACCCTTGTGTTAATTAAATTGGATTGTAGGGTTCGACCCACCATGGCTTCAGTAGAAGTAGAAGTTTGGCACTATTTTTACATATATGGTTCCAAAATTTTAATTTTGGATTTTAGAATGAGAAAATGTCCAGATAAGCATTATTTTTTAAAGTTATTATGTTAATTGATGCTGCTAGGAAGATATTAATTGGGGTGGGGTAATGGGTCGCCGGATATTAAGAGGGTGGGGTTGTGATGCCGGAGAAGATGACCGGAAATGAGAGCAGGGATGGAGTGGGGTGGGGTAGCATGGGGTTGTGTTTTAACAAGTGGGTCCTAAAATACGATCTTTTAAATTTCCATGGTTTTTTTATTTAATTACCACAAGGGTAATTTAGGTATTTCATTAAAAACTTAACGGTAAAATAGACGGTGTTAGGAGACTGGACTAAAATGGTTACGAAAGTGAAACCACAGTGACTGAAATAGTGATTTTTGACAAGGGTGTACCTATTGGCACACCCATCTCACTATATACACACCTAAAAAGGTGTTTTTTGTCTTTATATGCACACCATGCAGTGTCGAACTGTGGCCAAAGCGCGGCATTTTGGTCCGGTTAATCAGAAAAAACTGACGGGTGTCTGACGGGTCTGTTGACCGGACCAAAACGCCGAGCTTTGGCTGCGTTTTGGTCCTGTCAACCAGACAAAAGACTGACACCCAGTCTGGTTGACAGGACCAAAACGCTGCCAAAGCTCGGCGTTTTGGTCCGGTCAACAGACCCGTCAGACACCAGTCAGTCTTTGTCTGGTTAACTGGACCAAAACGCTGCATTTTAGCCACAGTTCGACACTGCAGGGTGTGTATATAAGGACAAAAACCACCATTTTGGGTGACTATCTACACACTTGGTGTGTAGATAGTTTGGCCCTTTGACAAACCACAAGGACGGAAACAGTAATTAACTCATTTAGATATCTTTTTGTTTTTTATTAATAAGGGCATTATGGTCGATTCACGTGTACTTAACAGAATAAATGGATGGGGTTAACGGAGGTGGACAGAAATAGTTACGAAAGTGAAACCACAGGGACTGAAATCACAATTTTTAAACTAATGGACTGAAATAGTGATTTTTGACAAACCAGAGGGACGAAAACAGTAATTAACTCTAAACTTTTTATTTGATCTTACCCCTATATATATATATATATATATATATATAGAGAGAGAGAGAGAGAGAGAGAGAGAGAGAGAAAGTATAATGTACAAAAAGGCTTATCCTACATTAACGTACGCGACAACATATATAACTTGCGTGATTTTTTTTTATCAACTATAACATGCGTGATTTGTATCCCATGCGTGATTATAAGGCTCCCATGCGTGATTTTGTACCTCCATGCGTGATTATCACAAAAACTAGGGTTCCATGCGTTATTTTTCCCTGATCCGATGGTTGACGCTGTCGCGTACGTGAAGTACGATAAGGCGTCTTGTATGTTAACCGCACTCTATATATATATATATATATATATTGGGTAGGGTTCCAGCGTGAACAACATCCCAAGAGTGAACTGCGTGAACAGATCTGAACCCTTGATTTCCTTTTTAGTTGTTAAGGGTATGATTGTAATTATATAAAAAATTAGATTTAAATCGTTATTTTAATAATTGAATTAAGTTACATCTTTCCTATTTTAAATTCATTATCCACAATATCTTTTATTTCATTTTTATTTTTCAGATTTCACCACCAGAATTCGGATTATGATTTTTAAGATCCACGTAACCTTCATATTTCAACGGTATACACATGTGTACTTGTATATGAATTGAACAGTACACATGTGTACTCAGCATGGTACATGTGTGTAATTAGCTACATAATACATACATATAAACAAAACCTGTAAAACTATTTTATATTAAGCAGATAACAAGTTCCATAATGTTTGTCAAATATAAAAAAAAAACATACAATTACAAGTTCCAGTTTCGTGAAAACAATAAACGCAACATAATCGGAAAAATAAAAAAGACATAGTCTTTTAAAACTATTCGCCGCATTGTATGCTGAATCATCCTTATCAACCAAGCAAACAAACATACGTGAATCATCCTTATCGACCTCATACGCAAATCATCCTTATCGACCTTCCATCTCCACTTTTCTCGTTTACGACGTCTCCTATAATAACACAAAAAAACTCAGCAATTAGTACTTTGCATAATTCACAAGTGTACATCAACAACTTTACACATTCAATACACAAAAAATATGAGATATTACAAAAAACAGACGCTATACACATGTGTACATCGCATTAAAAACAGAGCAAAATCAGAATACACATGTGTACAGCGCCTTAAAACCAGAGCAAAATCAGAATACACATGTGTACAGCGCCTTAAAAACAGAGGACAAGTAGAGCCTAATAGTCTGGTTGATAGATTTTTCTCAATTTCTGCTTGTAATCATGTTGTATAAACAACATTATTGTCAAATTTTACTCAAAGCAGAAAATAACCTCTTCAATCGTAATATGGTGTAGCCAAATTGATATAATCTTTGAAGATGAAACTTAATTCTTCCTGTGGGAACACTGATATGGTGTAGCCAAATTGGTATAATCTTTTGTGTTCGTATGCAACCTTTATCATCTAGGCAGGCTTAAATCAAACAACGAAAAACAACTTTTTCTTTTGAGAAACAACTTAAACGACACCATTGTTCCAAAATTAATAAAATCCAACTGAATAAAACTAAATAGCTAGATAATAACAATTACGTATAAATAACAATAATCGAATAAGAATACCTTATTTGATTGCTTTCGATTACAAACATCCTCCTACTTGTAATCGACGACGAATGAAAGCCTAGGCCTAGCCCTAGCCAACAACATTTTGGGCGGTGAGAAGTCCGGCGAAGTCTGGCGAATCGATTACTAACATCCTCCTACATCACAACTGAAATCTACAATAAACAGTTGCTAATCATAATCGAAATGAATCGGGAATTGTAGAAACTTACAGATCGATTGAAAGAGATAACAGATGATGTCTAGGGTTTTTAATTGAGGCAGATAGATGAGCAATTGAGAGACGCGGCCTATCATTTTCGATCATGTTTACAACCTCCGTCATTGTCCCCGCTGTTTCGTCGGACGCCGCCACCAAAAGTAGTGGCTGGCGGTAATCTAGAGGCACAGAGAGAGAGATAAAGCAGCGGGAGAAGAGATGGGGGCAGGGCGATGTCTGCGACGATCTGGGTGGCGATGCAGTTCCGGCGACCTTCCATCTCCACTTTTCCCGTTGATGTCGACGATGCAGTTCTGGCGACAGATCTGTGTGGTGTGGGATTTTCGTTGATGTCGGCTGTGATATGTGAGAGAGAAAGATGTGTGGGATTTTGAAACCTAATTGTAGATATAAACGGGATTTATGCAATCAAGATGATATGGAAATTACACATATACCCTTATTCACTTAATTAAATAGTAACAAATAACCAAATAATTACCATCATGCCATTCACTTAAAATCTCAAGATCATAAAAATCAAGGGCCCAGATCAGTTCACGCTGGAGAAATTGTTCACGTTTGAACCTAATCCTAAATATATATATATATATATATATATATATATATATATATATATATATATATATATATATATATATAGGATTAGGTTCAAGAGTGAACACTAGTGTAGCTTGCGAACTGAGTGAACTAATCCTGGCCATACACGTGTGTAGATCAATGGCCAGGATTTGATGTTGAAATACACTTGTGTATTTTACGATTTGATGATGAGATCCTGGCCATACACGTGTGTAGATCAATGGCCAGGATTTGTTCACTCAGTTCGCAAATACACTAGTGTTCACTCTAGAACCCCACCCTATATATATATATATATATATAGAGAGAGAGAGAGAGAGAGAGAAAGTATAATGTACTTTAGGGCTTAACCTACATTAACATACATGACAAAATATATAACGTGCGTTATTATCATAGAACGTGCGTGATTATAGTCCCATGCGTGATTATGTGGTCCCATGTGGTCCCATGCGTGAATATGTGGTCCCATGCGTGATTATACCCCTGATCCAACGGTTACCATTGTCTTCTACGTGATGTATGATAAGGCTTTTTGTATGTTAACCTTTCTCGAGATCATAAAAATAATTACCATCATGGCATTCACTTAAAATCTCAAGATCATAAAAATCAAGGGCCCAGATCAGTTCACGCAGTTCACGCTGGAGAAATTGTTCACATTTGAACCTAATCCTATATATATATATATATATATATATATATATATATATATATATATATATAAAGTCAATCAAATATATATAAAAATTCTTTATATATATTTTTTAATATTGCTTCAATTCGTTTATATTCTACATCAGGTTAACATTCGTAAACTTTTTTTTTTGTTCTATTCTTAATCAAGCATAATTCAGGTATTAATTCGATGAACTGCAAACAACTTAAAATATAAAGGGAAATTGGCATGTAATAATACCACCTAGACCTTATTTGCCATTAATAATCTCACCTCAGAATATTCCCCCCAACAGTCTCACCTTTCACATATTTTTCCTACAATGGTCCCCCGTTAAAAAAACTTAACGGAGTTAAGCTTTTTCCCGATTACAAACAGATTTTTTAGGGCTTTTGCTCAGAATAATGATTGATGATACGAGTCCATTGATGTAAAACTTACTTTGAAATGATGCTCCAAGTTACTTGATTTTGGTTAATTGGAAATTTAAACACCCGAATTGAAGCATCATTTTCATCGTTTGGAGCATCGTTTCGAGGCAAGTTTTACATCAATGGACTTGTATCGTCGTTCTAATCAAAAGCCCTAAAAATCTATTTGTAATTTGGAAAAAAAAAGCTTAACTCCGTTAGGTTTTTTTAACAGGGGGACCTTTGTAGGAAAAATAGGTGAAAGGTTGGACTGGTGGGTGGAATATTCTGAGATGTGATTATTAGTGGCCAATAAGGTCTACGTGGGATTATTACAGACCAATTTCCTAAATATAAATTATGCATATGTTAACTTTTTTTTAACAAGCTAACTCATATATTTTTTAATACAATTTGTCCTCTATGAACTAGATCCTCAACTTCTTTCGGAAGGACGCTTTTTTCATACACCTTACCTTTACATGAATGGGCACTCAATAGTAGTACCCTTGACTCGACTAATCAAATCTTATCATGCCAAAATTCTTAGAAACTACCCTTAAGCCACAATACGCTGGCGATGCCTTACCGTTACCATAACCCCACTTTTTTACCCCACCCATCAATTACACACACAAATTTTAAGATGGACCCCACCTTAAAGTCATGCTTTCCTATCATTAAACAGATACTTCTACCGGCAGAATCAATGCCAAGCCTACCCTTGTTGGTGGCCGCGGTAAAGTTACCAAGGCCAGAGGAAGAGGCTACACCGTCCATTCTATAACTGACCCCAATTTTTTCCTCTGTAAACACCGTTACGATGAATTCATATCCTTTTTCGTTCGCTTTTCTATATTTATATAGTCAAATATATTAGAGAATAAATATGTGCACCTAGGGTTGTAAACGAATTAAACGTTCAGCAAAAAGTTCGTGAATCGTTCGGCGGGAAGTTCGTTTATGTTCGTTCGTTTAGTTAATGAATGAACACAAACAAGATATTCCGTTCGATTCACTAAATGAACGAACATGAACAAATGTCTCGTTCGTTCGACTGCGTTCGTGAACGTTCGGTAATATGGTCGTCTACGCTCGTTCATGTTTGATTTTTTACATTTGTTGGTGTTCGTTTGTTTATGTTGATTTGTTAGAAGTTTTTAATGTTTTATAATATTTCACTTTCCCTCTTAAATTTTACTTTCCTCCCTAAAGATTAGTTAATAATTATATAAAAAAAATTCTAAAATGTAAACCCTAATCTAAACATATGAATTCAAGTTGGACACTAAAGACATTTTTTGGGATATGTTTAAGTGACTTTAGATAACTCTGTTTTAAGTTAGCTAAACTTGATTTATGGTATGGTGCTTGTACTATACTTCTTGTGTCTTGAATTCTTGATTTATGTTTAATGGTTGTATTTGACTACTTGTGTCGGATGTCTAAGGTTCATGGTACGTTTTTTAATTTCAAGTTTAATGTTCGTTTGTATTCATTTGTGTTCGTGACCTGTGTTCACGAACGATTCGTGAACAACTGAAATTCCTTAACAAAAGAACAAGAACATAAACTTCTGTTCGAAAACAGTTCACAAACATATGCATTTTCTTAATGAACGAACACCAACTCGTTTGTGTACGCTCGGTTCGTTTACAGCCCTATGTGCACCCCGACACGCAGACTTGTGTTATATACCCCTAAAAAAATTATGTATTTGCCATTGTTGAAACCGCTAAGCCACATGCCATTTAGCATCCAAGTATTAACTTGAACCTTACGGGTTTTTTACTCGAAAAAAGGTTTTGTATTTGGCCAACTATCATGATTCAAAGTTTACTCGTTTTACAGCAAAGTTAAAGAGATACAAGTGTGCTACTGCTATTTCTGTATATACGAGCTTATGTTTAAAATTATAGTTAAGAGGAGATATGAATATAATAGAAAGACCTTAGTGTTGTTGGGAACTGTAAAAGTAGGTTGGGTTTCTTTTGTGAACAGAATAGGTGATTATGGAGGGGGTTTGACCATACCTTTATTGGTCTTCTGGAATCGGCTTCTTTCATTGTCTTCACCAACACTTTAAACTCCATGTATCACCAACTACAGGTTGGTTTGTGCAGTTTATTTATATGTATATTGTTTAACATACACTACTAGAAACCTGGTACAGAAATTTGCCATAAAGCAACATAGGAAGAGATTTCTTAATAGGTTGTGCCAAAACAAATATTGCTACAAAACGTTCAAGAGCTTGCAAACAAACTCAACTTGGAGGTCCCTCACTAGTACATTGAAGAAAACAACTGAGAACCAACCTTTGTCTCTAACGCCTCTTCGTCTCCCACTCGGTCTTAGAGACATAGGTTGGTTATCGATTTTCTTAAATTCAGAGCCGGACCTTGATCAAGTTTGAGTTCGTTTGCTAGCTCTTGAACATTTTGTAGCAATGTGCTAGCTACAAGTGAGAAGTTTTCTGAAAGACAAATTAAAGAAATTTCTTATGTTGCTTTAAATAGACAATGAAAATCTTAAAAGAATGTGATGTAACAACTTACCCGATATATTAAATAGTTTCATGGGACTTACCCAAATTAGCAAGCTATGGAATATTTAATAATTGCTAGGAGAACCTTCGAATTAATAGTTAACTTGTTGCCGGATTTCAGTCATATATATATGACCCAGTACAATTATTCACGCCATTGCTTATTTAATTCAGCAATGAGACAAAAAAAGTGTAAATATCTCATAAAATAATTTGGTTTTCTGAAAAAAAAAAGGGTTACATAACATGTTTGTTGGCCCAAGAAAGTAAGAGAACCCGTAATTTATAGTTATGCAACCAGGTTGGCGGGTTGGAAGTATGGTAGTTCAAAACCGGTTGATTAGAGCACACAAAGTGGGAGCTGGGGAAAGGCTTCCGGAATCGGCCCTGAACGGGAACACCATTCCTCCCGGTCTTGAGAAATGTTTTATCACTAACCGATCCAAGGTATTCATCAATGCTCACTATATATATATATATATATATATATATATATAGGGAGGAGCTCATGCGAGAACCACCTTTATTGTGAGAACCGCGAGAACCAATGTGAACACAACCTAAAATAGCTAAAAAAAACCTAACCCCCCAAGCTAAATGCTAAAAAACTAAAATCTAAAAAAAACCTAACACCCCCCCCCCCCCCCAAAACCTAAAACCCCCTCCCCCCACCCCCCAAAAAACCTAAAACACCCCCCCCAAGCTAAAATGCTAAAAAACTAAACCCCCAAAAAACCTAAAAACATCTAAAAAAAAATAAAAAAAATCTAAAATTTTTTTTTTTGAATTTTTTAATATTTTTTATGTTAAAATCGCTACTTTTAAAAGCCAAAAAAAAAAATTTTAAAAACAATTTTTTTTTTTGCCTTCGAAAAGTAGCGATTTTTTTTATAAAAAATATTGAAAAATTCAAAAAAAAAAAAAATTTGTGTGATTTTTAGGCATTTTTGGTTGTGTTCACATTGGTTCTCGCGGTTCTCGCAATAAGAGGTGGTTCTCGCATGATCTTCTCCCTATATATATATATATATATATATATATATATGTATACACACATTGTTTAGTAAAAATGGATGTTACATACCTGTCACATTTTTTAAAAGAAACCACTCGGCGCTTTTGGATTTTATGGTTTTCACGGCATTGATCAAGTCAAGTGGGCTAGTGGATGAATCTTTTAAGAAAATTTTGTTAATATTTATCCCATAGATAAACAAACATTTGTTATCTCTCATCTCTCTAAAAAACTTGTTGAAATTAATTATACAATAAATCATACCAAGTATAATTTCACATATAACCATTGCTATTGGTAAGGTATGAGAATGGTAAGATATAGGAAAACTACTTTAAGGGAGACCTTCGACTTTAAAGCCATATACAATCATTAGAGTCAAATTAAAACATACATAGCTACGAAAATACATGTATTTAAATTTATCCTACATATATAAAAAATTATCATACACGTATCGAATATATCCTACACATTGAAATTTGTCTTACACATATCAACCCAACGTTAATCTTTTATCATTTCTGTATAAAATTTGATGAAAGGTGTCCTATAATTACTTGTTTAATTTATTTATCTAAATTATAATTCATTTATTAATTTATTGACATTACCTCTACAAATTTGGTTCTGTTCTTACATTACATATATATATATATATATATATATATATATATATATATATATATAGAGAGAGAGAGAGAGAGAGAGAGAGGGTAAGGATATATAGAAAACCACTTTTAGCTAGAAAACCCGGGAAACTCTAAGCTCCCGACATTTTTTTTTTTTTGAAAAAAATAACATATGTAATATACATGTTTTTAAGACTTTTGGGCCAAAAAAAACAAAAAAGCGCCGAGAGGATTTTTTTAAAAAAAATAAACAAATTTCAGCATTTTTTGTGTAACACGTGTTACATTGCAAAGTTGCTGAAATTTGTTTATTTTTTTTAAAAAAAAACCTTCGGCGCTTTTATGATTTTTTTGGCCCAAATGTCTTAAAAACATGTATATTACATATGTTATTTTTTTCAAAAAAAAAATGTCGGGAGCTTAGAGTTTCCCAGGTTTTCTAGCTAAAAGTGGTTTTCTCCATATACTTACACTATATATATATATATATATATATATATATATATATATATATATATATATATATATATATATAAAGAGAGAGAGAGGGAGAGAGAGAGAGAGAGAGAACGTGCTACATGTGAGATGTTTTGACACAGCCTATAAGGAGGAGGGAGCCGTGGCAAGTAATTCTTCGGTTTTTTCGTGTGACAAATCAATGTCAAGTCAACTTTTCCTTCGCTTACTCTAGTTTTTCCCTTAGGGGGTGTTTGTTTTTTCTTCAAACATCTTCAAGGGAGCTGATGTCTGCAGGCGCGCAGACGTTACCCTTGAAGACTGTTTTTTTTTTTTTTTTAAAGATCTGAAAATGGATTTTTTCAGCTTAAAAAAAAAACTATCACACCCTTTCTTCAAACATCTTCACAAAAAAACCTAACTCTCTCATCTTCAAAGAAAACCCCTCCTCCCTCAAAACTGACCACCACCACTGCTCTAAGGTCGCGCCGGCCGTCGCCTCAGTCGGCATCATCATCATCATCATCATCATCGTGTCCGGCCGTCGTTAAATCACCACCTTCCCCTCTCTCCCGCCGCCGTACCAACCACCACCACCACTGCATAAATGGGGAACGATGAGGAGACAAAAACAGGGGAAGAAGCGAGTCAGCAGATTAATAATAATACCCCGCAGCAGCCTTTTGATCTGAATGATTACACCATTATCAAAGAAGGTGAAGCTGAGATTTTAATGCACAAGGAAAACCATGTCTTTTATAATAAAGCCCAGGTTTGCCTGCCTTTTACCTAATTTATCAATTATGTTGTGGTTAAGTAGTGTTACTGATTTTGCTTGTATAAATTAATCTATGAAAATTCTGTTGGTAGTTTCATGGTTTCTGAATTTGGTAGTAGATTAATGGCAGTTATCTCCTTAATGTATGATTTCAAGTATCATGATTTGTTGTTGTTGTAACTGGTGGAAGATTTAAATTTTGTGCAAGCTCATTAGTCATTACTTACAAGCATTTGATTTAAAATAATTACATGGTATGGAATATTCCAAATTAATTTAGGTTAGGAAGTGAGAAGTGTTTAGTTGGAGTAGAAGAAGGTGAAATTGATACCTAATTTGAATGTGAATTCAGTTTAGTTTAATCGATAATTTGGGAATTTGGGGAATTGGGTTGCACATTTTGGATGTTGAATGTGTAGTTGAGGTAATTGGTTTAGGATGTTTTAATTTGGAAAATAAAACAAAGTTCATGTAGTTTGTACAGACAGTATCAATTTATAAAAACAAACAGTCTTATATTTTCAGCTTGAAGAGCTTCAGACCACATCTTCAGTTGCAGACATGCAGACATGAAAACAGATGAAATCAGCTTGCAGACAGTTTATGTCTGCAAAAACAAACAGCACCTTAATGAACGGTCTCATCCCAGATTTCCTCATATTTCCCCAAAACTAGATTATTTAAAAACATTAATACATTTAAAATGTTTTAATATAACTAAGGAATATTGGATTTTAATAATCCCAACTATTCGTTGTTGACCGCCAATAGTCCCAACTTAAAAAATAACCACTGACAGTCCCAACTATTGACATATTGGCCACCAATGGACCCTGACTAACAGAACCCTAACGTCGTTAGTCTTCAGTCGCCGAAAAATCGTTTTTGACCAGAAAAAAGTTTCTAAAGGTTCGATCTAAGTTACAAAGAGGTTTGGGATAAAAAAGTTGAGTTTTCCGGCCAAAAAGTTGAGTTTTTCCGGCGAAAATGGAGTTTTCCGGTGGCTTTAATAATTGAGGCTTTTACTAGAAAAAGGTTCACAAAGGTCCATAATAAGGTTACAAACAGGTTCGAGACGAAAATGTTGAGTTTTCCGGCCAAAAATGTTTTTTCGACGATTGGAGACTAACGGCGTTAGGGTTTTGTTAGTCAGGGTCCATTTGAGGCCAATATGCTAAAACTTAGGACTAGCAGTGATTATTTTTAAAGTTGTGATTATTGGCGGCCAACGACGAATAGTTGGAATTATTACAATCCTATTCCTATAACTAAAAAGAAAAAACTACATAATTAAGATAATAAAAGGGTAAATTACAGTTTTCGTCCTTTATGTTAGTATCGGATTGCAATGGATCGCCTTTAACTTCAATAATTACAGTTACAATCATTTATCTGGAAAATCAATTACATCTTTCGTCCTTTAGCACTAACCAAGTTAATTTTTTCAGTTAAATCTAATCAGTTAACTTCAAATTCATAAAACGGTTTTGGGATGGGTTCCAATATGATTTCGTTAGGCTTTTTAACAAATTTTATGCAGATAGATCTTTAAATAGGTGTTGCACTTCATCTTTTATAGCATTAATTCCGAAGGTGAAAGATCCGACTTCCCCATCTGATTATCGTCCTATATGTGACAACTGGCACCAAACCGGTAATTTTCGTACACTTTAATTATTATTTAATGACTGCAATTATGTGCTTAAATGTCAACATTGACTGATTACATGCTAAACAAGTGAATTCATGCACGTTTTATACTACAAAATATTGTTTTATGCATAAACGAGAGCGTTGCGTCAGAAATACTAATAAACTCACCGGTAAGACACTTTGTGTCAACAGAACTGCAGAAAGCAGTCAGACAGTAGAATTGAGGCCTAGGTGTAGGTCCAACGACAAGAATACATTAAAACCCTAGAGTACATACAAGGGTTGACATATAGACCTTCCGAAAGCTAAAATAAGCACTAAAAAGCACCCGAAACGCACTTTAAGTGCAGAATTTTATTAAATTCAGCTACAAATCAGCTTTGAACACATAAATATTATGCAGAAAATATGACTTATCAGTCAGAATACTTCCCCAAGTGTTGGGAATTGAAAGGGGTACAAAAGGATACTTAAAAGACACTAAACTGTGCAATTTAGCACTTTAACGGAACAGTGTCTAACCGAACAACCGGACATCACCCGGAACACCAAAATAATGCTAGAAGCATTGTTTTTATTTTTCTGAGCTAGTTAGGGTCCCCGAACACCCTAACACACTATATATTTAATAACATACCATAAGGCACTAACTAGACATTTGATTTCCAACTAATCACTAACTAATAGTTGGAAATATTACACTTACCCCCCCCTAATGTTGGACGGTTGGGAGACATAATCCCACATGGGATTTAAGTTTCATATTTTATTAGTTCATGCTATGTCCTTTTGAAACATAATACCCAAGGGTTAGAGTGTTGAAATGGTTATAAGTAAACACCATGAGTTCATAACCATCACAACTTCACACACTACACACACACTTTCTTCTCCTTCTCTTCTTCTTGGCTTCGGCCGACCCCAACCACCACCATCACCACCATCATTTGCTCATCTTCAACCATTCTAAGGGTGTACAAATGTGTTAGTGATCATACAACGAAGCTTGGTGTTCTCGGAAGCTCAAGGACCACCTCTATTTGCTTTTAACCACCACTTTCTTCTCTTGAACATCCCTAGCTTAAAAGCTAGTAGTAAGTCTCTTAGATCTTCATCCCCTTCATGTTTTTGATGGTTAATAGTTAAAGAATGATGAAATCTCAAAAAACACTAAAAACATAAACAAAGTCTTGAACATAAACTAACATAGTGATGAAGTATGGTTAAAATATGAAGAAAACTTGGTGTACATGAGTTGTTGTGATTGTTGGTTATTGTTTGTTGGTAGAAATAATGTGGATAATCATGTAATCTTGCTAGATCATGATTAAAATCATAATCTAGCAAGATGAGAGGATGAACATGTTAAAGGTTATGGATCATCCTCACTAAAGTCATGAACTTGAATGAAAATAATGTTTCTTGAAAAATAATGATCAAAATATGTTGTGAATCATATAGATCTAAATATTTCAAGTATGATTATCCAAGAAACCAAGTTAAAAATACAAGTTTTACTTAATCTAGGTTCTTAAACAAATAAACCTTATTTTTGGTGGTTAATAAAGTAAAGATACACATGTGTAACAAGAAAAATACAAGAAGAAGTATTTTTAGAAAACTTGAACATAAGTTGTAAAGAATCATATTCTTTAAAAATGAAGTTTTAAAGGAGCAATCACACTTGAAAGGGGTAACAAGACTTACTAAATACACTAGTAAGTTACTACACATTTTTATAAATTCTCAAGTTCATGAAATAGAGAAACTAGTATATATTGTTGATGATTGTTGTTGAAAAATTGATTGTTGATGATTTAAAAGAAAATAAACACATGTTTTGAAAACATGGGAAACCTCCATTTTTAGGGAAACTCTGTCAAAATTTCTATAAATTTTGACACTTAGAAAATATAAGTTTTTGAGAAACTTATTCCCTAAAAATGTACCTAAAAATATTACCAAGGTTTCCTTAATTTTTGGTGACAAGAAATGATGATTTCTTCAAGACTTAAAATCTATATTAAGTATGTATATTTTTGAGGAAAATATATGTATTTATTTGTCACCAAACTTTGTGCTAAGTGTATGTAGTATGTACTATACGTGATAGTGTATTAGGACTTGAAAATACACTAAATACTCATGAGAAGTAAAAACACAAATATACACATACAACATACAAGATACATAATTCGGGTGCAAAATACAAGATACTTATATTTATTTTTGAGAAAATAATATAAGTAATACACATAGTTAAAAATATAAAATATTTTTTTAACCCAAGAATACATATACAAAAGATAGTGACTTGTGCTTGTGCGATACAAGTCTAGTGACTAACGATAAGAAAACACGTATAGGTCACGACGTTAAGTAAGCAAATCCGGTGAAGTTTACGACGCAAGGAACGCAAAGTTGTGAGTTCATGCTCCCCCTTTTCTTTTAACTGTTTACAGTTTTATAACTTCAGGGGTGAAATACATGTACAACTGTTACGATGTTTATAAATGGTATGATATAAAAACAAGAAGCACTCTTGGTGAGAACGAGTACCAAGTATGATGCGTTTTGAGAATACAAGAATACAAGAAGCACTCTTGGTGAGAACGAGTACCAAGTATGATGCGTGTTGAGAAATGATACGAGAAATCGTGTCACGAATAGGGTACCATAAGCACCATTAATCAACAATATACCTAGACCGCAAAACAAAAGGTTAGATCTAACGGGTGTCGGGCAGCCACACTCTTGGTGAGAACGAGTACCAAGCAGTGCTTTTGTGTCTCAGAATATGCCAACTAGAAAAATGCCTAAGGTTTGGTGACTTCCTAGGTCGTGTCACATGTTAATGGCCTTGCAACCCATTAACAACCCTGATACATACAAGAATACTTTATTTATACGAGAATCATACCACAAGAACACTTGATTTATACATGAATACTTGATTTTGCGTGAGTATGTGGTGTACACAAGAATACTGGATTTTATACAAGATACCAACTATGTTTTCATACAAAGTAAACAAACGTGAAATACAAAAACTGCATGAATTCACACCAACATTATGTTGACGTTTTTCCAAAACTCACATGTATTTCAGGTAACTAGAAGTGGATGTGCGTGCGGCCTTACTCATGCTTGTGGATGTCGCTTATGTTTATCTTTAAATAAAGTTGTAAACTTTTAAGACAATGTTTTATGCTATCTTGCGATGTAAATGCTAACTTATGTTTTCAAATTATGAAATGTTTGGTATTGAAGATATTTTTAACAGCATGTAGTATGTTTACCTTTCGTATGCAATGAGAACCTTTCATGATCACACCTCGTGCTTCCGCCGCAGAAAGGGGTGTGACACTATAAGCCTCATTGGAGTTATAAATAAGGTTATATCCAAGGTCCTGGTTAACCGGTTAAAAGGAATAATAGGGAAAGTAGTCTCGGAAGAACAGTCAGCCTTCTTGGTAGGGAGGAATATTATGGATGGTCCTCTAGTTCTAAGCGAAATCGTTGCTTGGATGAAGAACACTAAAAAGGTAGGTATGGTCTTTAAAGTTGACATCAACAAAGCATACGATTCGTTAAGTTGGGGCTTTCTTGACTCCATAATGGAGCAAATGAACTTCCCTGCGAGGTGGAGAGGCTGGATCATGGCAACCTTAGTTTCGGCACATTCGTCTGTCCTTGTTAATGGCTCACCAACCATGGAGTTCGAGTGTTCCCATGGTCTCCGCCAAGGGGACCCCTTATCTCCTTTTTTATTTGTGATAGCAATGGAAGCACTAACAGGAATCATGAAACAAGCTACATCGATTGGGTTATACAAAGGTATTCGCTGCACAAATAACGGGCCTTCCATTTCTCACTTCCTATATGCCGATGATGTTGTTTTTCTTAGGGAATGGTCTAAAGAGAACGTTAGTAATCTTAGAAGGCTTCTTCGATGCTTCTTCTTGGTTTTGGGTTTGAAGGTTAATTTGTCTAAAAGTAGTGTGTACGGGGTTGGAGTGAACCAACTTGAAGTCCAACACATGGCAACTTTCCTTGGATGCAAGAGTGGTTCCTTTCCATTCAGGTATTTGGGTTTGATTGTCGGGGCAAACATGAATCTTGTTAAAAACTGGAAACCTGTTGTTGATATATTTAAAAACCGTTTGACGTTATGGAAGGCGAAGCAACTGTCATTTGGGGGGAGGGTTACATTACTAAAATCGGTTTTGAATGCCCTCCCAACACATTTCTTTTCATTATATAAAGCGCCGATACAAGTGATAGAATATTTGGATAAACTAAGAAGAATCTTTTTTTGGGGAGGGTCTGAGGAGAAAGCCAAAATGAATTGGGTCGCGTGGGATAAAATGATAGCCCCCGTAAAATATGGTGGTCTAGGTTTTGGATCTCTAAGGGATGCGAACCTGGCTATGTTGGTGAAATGGTGGTGGAGGTTCAAGGCGGAAAAAAGGGCCTTTGGAGGAGGGTAATATGGGCATTACATCATAATTCTTGGTCATGGTCAGCCATCCCAGCAAAGATTTCGATACCGGGGCAATGGAAACAAATTAATAAGATACGCCATTCTCTTGGGTAATTAGGTATTGATATACAGTCATCAATCCGGAGTACGATTGGGAACGGGATATCTACTTTGTTTTGGCTTGATGTGTGGCTTGGTGAGGATGCATTAAAAAATTCATTCCCTGCCCTTTTCAGTTTGGAAAAGTCCAAATTATGCACTATGTCGGATCGAGTTAAGCGTATTGGGGATTTCAATGCTTACGAATGGGAGTGGTCCAGGCCCATCACTTCCGAAAGCGAGTTGGCTGGACTACAAAGCTTAACGGGCATGCTCAACCAAGTGATTGTCTCAGATGGGCCAGACCTGTTAAAATGGACTTTACACCCCTCTGGTGTTTTCTCAGTTGGGAATATTAAGACTATTATTAGTAGTTTTAACAGACTCATACCTGAGCATAATTTTATATGGAATAAGTGGGTTCCAAAAAAAGTTGGTTTTGTAACTTGGCGAGCGGAAAAAGAAAGGCTCCCAATGAGATCAGCCCTCTCAGTAAGGAATATACATGTGTCATCGAATAGGTGTGCAATATGTGGAGATTACGTTGAGACTAGCGAACACATTTTCGTCTCGTGCCAATTTGCGCAAACAATTTGGGCCATAGTGACTCAGTGGTTTCAAATCTCTAGCTTCTTTGCTTTCCATTTGAAAGACATTCTGGAACTGCACTTGGGGCTGAGGATGTCTGCAAAGAAAAAAAGGGCATTTCATGCCATAGTACATGTAACAATTTGGAGTCTATGGTCTGCAAGAAATAAGTTAATTTTTGAAGGCAAGTACCCAGAAATATCAAAGGTTATTGAGGAGATAAAAACAATGAGTTTTTTGTGGGTTAGGAATCGGGAGAAGGACTCATAGATCACTTGGGAAACTTGGAAAAAATTTGAGGGGCTTGGTTAAAATCTGTAACTGTTTTGGTTTGTTTGACTTGGTGTGCTGTTTGGCCTTGTGTAATTTGGTGTAGTATCTCGCTAATTATTAATAAAATTTTCTATTGGCCGTTCAAAAAAAAATTTTTAAAACCCCACTTTTATCTATTTTCTTTTTCATTATTTCCCCTTCTTTTTTCACCACTACCACTGTCCACCATAACTACCACCAATCTCTCTTTATCTCAATATCAGTTTTCTCTCTCCAACCAACTCCCACCACCACCATTGTGACAGCCACTACAAACCCTATAAACCCATGTTTATAACTATACAAGTGAGATGCATGTGCTTCTTCAACACTATTTCACAAGTTAGAAAAAGGGGAAATCTTAAAGAAAGTTAAAAAAGATTCATTTTTAACAAAATCCAGTTGAGAAATCAAATGGGATGTATTAATTAACCTTGCACTATGAACAGAAGCAAGCATCTGATCCAACCTCTGAATCGAGCAAACCGCACCTTTGAATCAATGGGATGTAATGATTAACTTAATCGAGTGAACTCACCTCTGAATCAAATACAACGGCACTATTCCACCAGCCTCTGTAACAACTCTTATTTAAAAGTCCTATTTATTACTTTAATTGACCAATATGAAACCCTAATTGAGACACCCAAGTGATTCTGCATAAACCCTAAAATTTTCAGAACAATCGGAATCAGGAACAGGGCCCCTAAAACTCAGGGGGGGTAAACCCTAATCGGTAATATCCACACAGTTTGTTGTCGAAATTGAAAATGAACGCGAGACCAACTCAGCTGAGCTACTGGAACACGGAGCAACCCTATAGTAGAATAGGGTCTCTCGCGCCACGCGACGCGCACAAGGAGACCTTTCGTGTGGCGCGAGAGGGACGGTTTTTCATGTATAAATAGTAGAGTCTGGGACTTGATATTTCGCATTCGTTCGACGATAAAACTCAAAACATACGCTGAGATATCATAGAATTACTATAAAAACACACACAGATCACGAAGTGCTGCCGCAATATAGGGTAATAACTCGATCGCTGCTACGATTCAATGTCCGATTGATTAAACTATCCAATGGATGTTTAAGTGCTGCCCACATTAGGGTTATTGCTTTGTCATTCATCGTTAAATCGATGGATGTTTAAGTATCACACTTTGTCATTCATTGTGAGGGTTTGATCTCGTGAGTTATCGTAAATGCTGTATTGGTTACTAACTTAGTTTATGTGCATTGTTATTTAAATTAGGTTAAAAAGGCTAATCAGTAGGCTAGGCTCTGCTCAAATAAATCTGCAATGTGAGTCATTCTCTTTTTATTCACAATGCTTTATAAATTCTTAAATATTTTCAAAGTTATAATTACAGTGATTAAGTATATGTAATCACCAAATTACAGCCAGTATGTGGGGTTTTGTATACATTACTTTATAATCGTCACCATTGGGGCAGCCAATGGGGGATATGACCATAGTCACAGATCCGGTCGAGTGACAAATACTGTGGGTAGTTGGTTGATATCAGAAACATTGTAATCTCTCTTAATACTGTAAATTATAACAAACGTGTCGTTTTAATAAATAGAATGATTCACCAGTATTTTCCGCTGACAAAACCTTTTTCAAACATGTTTCAGGTGATCGGTTGTGATTCAGGAAAAGTGCCGTGAAGCACTGCAAGCCTAAGAAAGTGGCTCATTATAAAATAAAAGAAATCATGTTTTGTAAAATAAAGATTTCTCCGTGAAATCTTATGATTGTAAATTACCGGGTTTTATCTCGAATAGTGAAATAAAATAATCGGGAAAATTTTAGCTTTAAAAAGATCCTGATGATAAACTTCCGCTGTCAATTCAATACCACGGGATTTTCTGTCCCGCGGCTCCTGAAACGGGTCAAACCGGGTCAGGGGCCGTGACAGAAAAAGGTGGTATCAGAGCCACTGAGTTAAGCTAATTAAGTATTTAGAAATACTTAATTTTTCCTGATTACCATTATGTGATTATGTGTTTTATTAACTGACTATTTGTTAATTACAGTATGGGTAAGCAAAAGCTTTCAAACATCTATCTTAAATTAGATAGGTCATTCAACGAGAAGGGAAGTTCTTCCCAAACCAAATCCTCAAATCACTCTGTAATTCCTGAAGAAGGAATATTTGTGCGAAAGGCACAATATGAGGAACCAGTTTCTCCTAATAAAAGAAGTTTGATTTTTAAGAAAAGTCAAGAGAAAATAAAGAAATTCCGAGAAAAGAAGGTTAAACAAGAAACCCAGGAATTAACCAGTAAATCACCTTGGGAAGACAAGTTAGATGAAAAATGGGCGGATCTCTATATGCTAGCTACTATAGCAGTAAATGCAAATCTTTAAATACTTTAACTTAAGTTTTAGCAACATTATCACCTACAAGTCAGAAATATTAACTAGTAAAATAAATAAGTTACAGTAAACCCTGGTGTGTTTTAATTTTAATTATCTTTGTGTTAAATCAGTCACACGGTATGAAATAATATTTAAAGGTTACTTATGAAATTTTGTTTTAACTTAGTAAAATTTTGTATTTTGCATATGTGATAAACAGCATGAGTGACTTTTCTGAAGCCCTTCAGAATTTAAATCTCTATCCGGTAAAAATAGAGGTTTCCAGAGATTTCAATAGGTATATACCAGATATAGAAGAACCTATAGAATTTGATGCTCCACCTCTGGAGAAAGCCAAGTCTAAGAAGAGGAGAAGATTGGTTGGATGGAGGCGTGTGCGTAGAAGAAAACCTGTCACTAGGAAGATTCCTAAAATAAACAATCCCTTAGAAAAAGCAAAAGAAATTGAAAACGGGGAAAGTTCTAGACAGCAGGAATTGGGGATTGAAGACGGGGAAATATTCTAGGCAGATGGAAATGGAGTATGGAGAAGGTTCTAGACAAACCAAGAGGGAAATTGGGGAAAGCTCTAAGCAAACCCAGGAAATAACATTGCAGGAGGAGCTAGATTTTATATTGACAAGCTGTGATACTATTAAGCCTGTCAATGAAAATGTTTTTACTCATCCTATTGAAACCCAACTTCCAATGAATTTGGAACCAGCAATCCCAGAACCTATAATCCACACCCAACTTCTAGGAATGGACGAGTGGTGGACTAATGATTGGCAGTTCCAAAACCTTCTCAACAGTCCTTATTCCTTTCTCCCTCAGTTCGATCCAGAACCTTTACCAAATCCACCGATGAGTAATGAGAATATGGCTGAACTCCGCCATTTTGGCGAAGAGCTGGTGGATGCTGGGAATAGGATCCGAGAGATTGGGGGACAAATCTCATGGAAATATGATGAGAGGGAACATCGTTATTAAATATGCAAGTTGACAAGGGAAAAAGGAATTAGGAATCTATGTTTGTATAATAACAATAATAGTAAATAAAAATCAATATGTGTAAAATAAACAATACAACGGTTGTAAGATAAAAATGTATATGGAAGCATAATATAATCTATAAACAAAAGAAAATTTACAAATTTTGGTTGTATATTTGTTTATGTGATTATGTGCGATTAATTGTTATATTGGATTGTTTCTTATTTTATACTAATTATTTATTTATAAATTAATTATCAGATGGCAAACATTGGTAATGAACCAGTAAATGAAGTAAATCAATCTGAGCAAAATCAGGAAGAGCAATTGTTAAATAGGCAAGATATCGAGGATATCGTTGCTCAAGGAATAGCCAATGCTATTCCAGCAATCATTGTTGCTGCCAAGAAACCTGTTAAACCTCAATCAATCATTCCTAGTAAACGTACACAAGGCGATAATTTTAGTAATAGTATAAACGGAGGTGGTAATCATATTAATAACAATAATGATCTGCAAGCCCCAATTTTCAAGAAAATGAAAGCTGCAACACCTAGTTGCACTTACAAAGAATTCCTTTCCTGTAAACCAGCTGAGTTTGCAGGTAACGAAGGGGCTATTTGTCACGGCCCCCGACCCACCCTGGACGGAATCGGGTGCCGCGGACAGCCCAGTGGTACCGGTGATTATTTTGAAAACGTTGCAGCGGATATCCACGACTTAGTCCCTGTAATTATAACTTTTGAAAATAATTTGAGGTATTGTAAAATAATTGATAAAAAAAGAGAATGACTCACATTATAAACATGCAGATTCATACGACCAAAGTTACAGATAAGTCTTGATATATTGCAGATTTATACAGGCAGAGCTTAGCCTATTGATTAACCTTGTAACCTCGTGCACACGAACTAGGTAGGTAACTTAATACAACATTTACGATAACTCAGGAGATTAAACCCTCACAACGAATGACAAAGTGCGATACTTAAACATTCATCGGATTCACAACAAATGACAAAGTGCAATCACTTAAACATCCATCGGAATCACGACTAATGACAAAGCATAAACCCTAATGTGGGCAGCACTTAAACATCCATTGGATAGTTCCAATCGATCGGACATTGAATCGTAGCAGCGATTGAGTTAATACCCGACATCGTAGCAGCACCCCGCTATACTAATTAGTGATTTTGAGAGTGTTTCGACTATAACTCAACGTACAGATTGAATTTGATCGTCGCTCAAATGTCAGATTTCAAGTGCCAATGCCTGCTATTTATACGCGAAAAGTGACATGCTTACGGACCGTAAGCCTCCTTCCTTACGGTCCGTAAGGGACACATTTTATTTATAGGCTTGCCACGCGTGGGACTAGGCCTGCTGAGTCGACAGAATTGATAAATTCGATTTATTTAATGAGTTATATGGATAATCGTTGAGTAGGGAATACCCCCCCTGAGTTTTAGGGGCCCTGATCCTGATTCTGATGGTTCTGATAATTTTAGGGTTTGTGTAGAATCAATTGGGTGTCTTAATTAGGGTTTCCTTTTAGATAAAATAATAAAATAAATAGGACTTTTAATGCGGGTTGTTACATCAAGGGTCTGGTTTTATACTTACAGAACGTTTTTAGGACATTTTTGTGTGAGTCATTACATTCTACCCACCTTAATAAAAATCTCGTCCTCGAGATTTGGGTTATGATATTTTTTTTTAGACTTATGTCGTATTTTTAAAAAGTATATTTTTAAGGTAAATGACACAGAATCTAAATATCAAATTTTGTGAATACGAGTTGTACCATAAGTAGGATTCAATGATTCCACTGAATTAGTTCGAGAAATTGATGACAAACGAATGAAATGAAATGAAATGATATAATTTCCAAGATGACTAAGTTTATGCCAAAAGATATATGATCAATAGATATGAATGTGAAGGATTTTTAGAATTAATAAAAATTCTTTGTCAAAAGAAAGCTTACTTTGATTGGTAACTGAGGAAGACTTAGAATTGACAGGTTCCAAAATGAAATGATTTGTCAAATATTAAATTATGATATGAGAAAATCAATATGTTGAGATGAGTGAATTACAAAGATACACCAAAAGACTATAGAGTTAGTGTATTATTGTTTAGAGTTCCAAGTTGTTTTAATTTGTGAAACAATGTGATAGTATACTATTAGTAACCATATTTTTCACACTATGTTCTAGAGATTGAAATATAATATAATAATAACAAGTTGTTTTGGCATGACCAATTATTATATTATATTTGTAAAGTAAATGTAATATATATTATTTATTTTCTTGTCTGAACCGTATCTTATATATCAAATATAAATACTATGTAATATATATTATTTGTTACGCATTTTTACTATATGTAAATAGTCACCACTTCTAAATAAATATTATTTTAGTATTTTATTATACTATGTAATATATATTACAAAACACCGCAATGAAGCTATTATTTTACAAAACATTTTAGTATTATTATTTTGTAAAAGAATCACTATTATTTATAATATTAAATGAAAATTGTAATTAAAGGTGTAAAAATATTTATTGTACAAAAGTACTTGTAAATTAATTTGTAAATATATAATACTTAATGGGTCAATTCTATGTGATTACTTTAATTTATGTATATTAACTAGCTATTATCATGGTTGGATATTGGTTAGTGCTGCCTTGTTTAAGCATAGTTGATCAGTCCATGCCTAACTAAGGCTAGGCTATCCAATATCTGCCCTTAATCCTAGTATTTAAAATAATATTAACACTATTACTATTAATATATTATTAATAATAAAATTATCAATAATAATTAACTTTAAATGAGAGTATACCTCAAACATAGTTTTTATACATGTATATAAAAATATAATTTCTTCACTGCAATGGTTTAAAATATAGTAATACTATATTTGTAAATTAGGTAATTCCATATATACTCAATTAAATTTATATATAATGTTTTTCGATCAATGATGATAGAGCAATAAATATTATGAAAGGCTCGATTGATATTTGTAATAATTATTAAGTGATATACCGAAATATAAATTTGGGTATCATTATCTGAGCACATGATTGTTTTAAGATTACTTGTATAGAATAAATCAACAAAGTGGATTTAATATAAATAATTAGATAATTAAATCCGAGATTAGCGCAATCTTCAGATTTTGTGAAAATATTGCCACAAGGTGATTGTGATCACAGAAATGATTTAGTGAAGTCGAGGATCACACAAGCATGTTATAGTTCAAGAGAATTGAAATGCTTGTTAGGATTATTCCGAATATGATGGTTTTAATTCATCATATGGAATCTTGAATTGAATATATAATACGAGCAAGTTCAAACAATTGAACTCGGTTTAAACGAAACGAATTTAAATAAGAAAGTTCGGACATGGTCATAACAAAACCATGGATGCCAAAGAAAATTGAGTTTTTCAAAAATTTATTGACTCGATATTAAGAGTCATCGTTTAGCAATAATGCGGTTTACCGTGCCAAAATCAAGTTTAACTAAAGGATATTTGAGTTTGGATAAAACGAAAAATTAGAATAAATCCCTCTAGTAGAATTTAGAAATTAAATGAACCACATGCGCGACAAACGGTGCATGTGTAACGTGTGGATTTACCAAGAAATGAAATGAATCAATACTCGCTATTATGAAATAAATCCCCCTGGTATGATGACCGTTAGGAAAAGTAGAAATGCGAAAGTCAACTTATTATATGCAGAAGTCAGAATTTTCAACAAAAGAAATATAAGAACTTCTATCTGGAATTTCAAGTGATAACCGTTATTAAATGATATTACCAGGGAATGTTGAATAAAATAAAATAGGGAATTTTCAAAGGTATATGACTCCTTTTTCAGTGCTAATACTTATGATTCTGATTAGACTGTGCACAGATGTTTTTGTGAAATCTTGTTCTAGCGTACCTCAGCGATATTCATGTCGTTTGTAGGATCATGTGGCAAAGTGCTTCTTTTTTATTAGTAGTTCTTCTACTGATGGAATTAACATTGGTGTTATCGTGCCCAATTTATATTTTCCAAAGGTCTTGCCTTGGAAGTCGTATGTGATATACTTCATCTTCTGTGGGCGTTTAAATTTTTAAATTTTCATGTGTTTTCTTGTTATCATAACTTTACATGCTTCTTATTTGCATTAATAATTTATGGTAACGCGTTAGAAATTCTTTTGATGGCGTTTTAAAGATTTTCCATTGTTTATTTTATCACACGAGTTACTGGACAGATGATTAAACAAAATAATGTTTAATATCGGAAAAGAAATTCCTGATAAAGAAATCTAGACACAGATGCTTGTGCTTTATTCCAAATTGACTTTTGGAATTTCTTATAGATATACATATCTATATAATCACATATTTCACATGCTGAAATAAACATACCATCTATCAGGTCAATGTATTTAATAGTATTCATATTTCCAAGAACCAGTCAAATATCTGGTCATGATACTATTTAG
Organism: Helianthus tuberosus; assembly: GCA_030545235.1. NCBI lineage: Eukaryota > Viridiplantae > Streptophyta > Magnoliopsida > Asterales > Asteraceae > Helianthus > Helianthus tuberosus. Next base: position 34,948,347 of record CM060435.1, read on the forward strand.
GGAAATCTTGTCACTCGTTTGACATATTATATACCCCGTCTTATCCGATTCGCGCCGGAGCGGTAACCTCAGTATATCAGGACAAACTGGAGAGTCTGCTACACCATACCCAGTCTTGTCGGAGAAAATTTTCTATTTCCCATAAATAGTATCTTTTCAAAAGTGCCTCTTTTATTAGGGCTTTTATCCAGAATCAAAGAAATTTGTATTCCCGTAACATATCTTATTCTAGACCAAGTAATATCAGATAAGCAATAATTACTATTAATTCTTGCTTATTTATCGTATCTTGCAATATTCTAATTACCATTCTTATGGCATATAAAAACCCATCATAATTTATTCACATAAGTACTTAGCTTATCTTGAAGTTTATACTAAGGCATCTTCTCTTAAGTTCAAGTCTAAATGCTATCATGTGTGCTACCAGTTAACAGCAATCTCCTAACTCTTTTATACAAACTTAGGTATTATTATTACAACACCTAAAGGCTTGAAGCAGTGGCTCTGATACCACCTTCTGTCACGGCCCCCGACCCACCCTGGACGGAATCGGGTGCCGCGGACAGCCCAGTGGTACCGGTGATTATTTTGAAAACGTTGCAGCGGATACTTCATCAGGACCGTGAGTTAGGAAAAATATCAGAGTTTAGAAACACCGGATTTTATTTATTAAATAGATGGAATAAATCCATGTTTTACAAAGGTACCTTTAATAAAGATAAATTTGATTACATAAAACAATATTTCTTAATTTGATTTAATTAATAAAATAAGCCACTTCTTGATGCCTTTTAGTGCCGTATCCATCTCTTACTCCAATCTACTGTAATTACCTGAAAAGTATTTTAAAAAGGTTTTGTCAGCTGGAAATACTGAGTGAATCATTCTATTTTGCATAATGATGCATAGTTATTAATTACAGCATAAGAGCGATTACAATGGCTTCTATCTTATTTTTATCTGGCGCTCTGTCACAATGGTGACAAGTCACAATGGTGACAAGTCACAATGGTGACAAGTCACAATGGTGACGACGGTCATACCACTATTAGATCAATGAACCTAAATAGTGATGATTATCCCTGTAGGTCAATGAGCCTAACAGTGATTATCCCGAGTAGGTCAAGGAACCTAACTGGGAGAAAATTAGTAATGTGCACAATACCCCACTAGCCAGTGATTCAAGATATCCACGACTTAATCATTCTATTTTGCATAATGATGCATAGTTATTAATTACAGCATAAGAGCGATTACAATGGCTTCTATCTTATTTTTATCTGGCGCTCTGTCACAATGGTGACAAGTCACAATGGTGACAAGTCACAATGGTGACGACGGTCATACCACTATTAGATCAATGAACCTAAATAGTGATGATTATCCCTGTAGGTCAATGAGCCTAACAGTGATTATCCCGAGTAGGTCAAGGAACCTAACTGGGAGAAAATTAGTAATGTGCACAATACCCCACTAGCCAGTGATTCAAGATATCCACGACTTAGTCCCTGTAATTATAACTTTTGAAAATAATTTGAGGTACTGTAAAATAATTGATAAAAAAAGAGAATGACTCACATTATAAACATGCAGATTCATACGGCCAAAGTTACAGATAAGTCTTGATATCTTGCAGATTTATACAGGCAGAGCTTAGCCTATTGATTAACCTTGTAACCTCGTGCACACGAACTAGGTAGGTAACTTAATACAACATTTACGATAACTCACGAGATTAAACCCTCACAACGAATGACAAAGTGCGATACTTAAACATTCATCGGATTCACAACAAATGACAAAGTGCAATCACTTAAACATCCATCGGAATCACGACTAATGACAAAGCATAAACCCTAATGTGGGCAGCACTTAAACATCCATTGGATAGTTCCAATCGATCGGACATTGAATCGTAGCAGCGATTGAGTTAATACCCGACATCGTAGCAGCACCCCGCTATACTAATTAGTGATTTTGAGAGTGTTTCGACTATAACTCAACGTACAGATTGAATTTGATCGTCGCTCAAATGTCAGATTTCAAGTGCCAATGCCTGCTATTTATACGCGAAAAGTGACATGCTTACGGACCGTAAGCCTCCTTCCTTACGGTCCGTAAGGGACACATTTTATTTATAGGCTTGCCACGCGTGGGACTAGGCCTGCTGAGTCGACAGAATTGATAAATTCGATTTATTTAATGAGTTATATGGATAATCGTTGAGTAGGGAATACCCCCCTGAGTTTTAGGGGCCCTGATCCTGATTCTGATAGTTCTGATAATTTTAGGGTTTGTGTAGAATCAATTGGGTGTCTTAATTAGGGTTTCCTTTTAGATAAAATAGTAAAATAAATAGGACTTTTAATGCGGGTTGTTACATCAAGGGTCCGGTTTTATACTTACAGAACGTTTTTAGGACATTTTTGTGTGAGTCGTTACATTCTCCCCACCTTAATAAAAATCTCGTCCTCGAGATTTGGGTTATGATATTTTTTTTTTAAGACTTATGTCGTATTTTTAAAAATTATATTTTTAAGGTAAATGACACAGAATCTAAATATCAAATTTTGTGAATACGAGTTGTACCATAAGTAGGATTCAATGATTCCACTGAATTAGTTCGAGAAATTGATGACAAACGAATGAAATGAAATGATATAATTTCCAAGATGACTAAGTTTATGCCAAAATATATATGATCAATAGATATGAATGTGAAGGATTTTTAGAATTAATAAAAATTCTTTGTCAAAAGAAAGCTTACTTTAATAAAGATAAATTTGATTACATAATCTGCTTTAACTGTGGAGAAGCGGGGCATTTTAAAACATAATGTCCTAAATTGGCCAAACCAGCAGACAACAAAACCAAGGCGACCGACGGAGCTACTAAGAAGAATGTCAGAGCATTCCAGCTAACCACTCAAGAAGCAGAACTCATTCCAGATGTGATAGTTGGTACGTTCTTAGTACACAACATTTATGCAAAAGTATTATTTGACTCTGGTGCAAACCAAAGTTTTATCAATACTTCATTCTGCCAAGCTCTTAATTTACCTTTAACCAACATTAGGCAGATTTATACAGTCGAAACCGCAGATGGGAATTCAGTTAAAATAGATCAGGTTTTGAAAAAGGTAGAAATAGAACTTTCAGGTCATAAATTCTCTGCAAACCTGTTACCTATGAAATTAGCTGAATTCGATGTTGTGTTAGGAATGGATTGGTTAATAGCCAACCATGCTCGAATCCTTTGTGATAATAATTCTATAGAAATTCAGGCACCTACTGGAGAAGTAATAATGATTACAGGAAATCAACCACGTAAACCCATGAAGTTTATATCAGTAATGAAAATTGCTAGTTATGAACGAAAACAAGGAATAGTATACATGATTTCAGTAATCATTAGTACTAAGGGTAAAGAACTTAAGGAGATTCCTGTAGTCTCAGAATACTCAGATGTATTCCTAGAATAGTTACCAGGATTACCACCAGATAGGGAAGTAGAATTTAGGATTCATCTAATTCCCGGAACTACACCGATAGCCAAGGCACCTTATCGGTTAGCTCCTACCGAAATGTTAGAATTGAAAAAGCAATTAGACGAATTACTAAGTAAAGGATTCATACAACCTAGCTCATCCCCTTGGGGAGCGCCAGTGTTGTTTGTAAAGAAGAAGGATGGTTCGATGAGAATGTGTATTGATTATAGAGAATTGAATAAGGTTACAATTAAGAATCGATACCCATTACCTAGGATTGATGATCTTTTTGATCAACTTCAAGGAGCTAGATATTTTTCTAAGATCGACTTACGCTCCGGATATCATCAATTAAAAGTACAACAGGAAGACATACCTAAAACTGCTTTCAGGACTAGGTATGGTCATTATGAGTTTACAGTCATGCCCTTTGGGTTAATAAATGCTCCTGCAGCATTTATGGACATGATGAATAGAATCTGTAAACCGTATTTGGATAAATTTGTAATTGTCTTCATTGACGATATATACTTATTTATTCCAAAAGTCAGACAGAACATTGTGAGCACTTGCATGCACTCTTAACTTTGTTAAGAAAAGAAAAGCTTTATGCCAAATATTCGAAGTGTGAATTTTGGCTAAAGGAAGTGCAATTTCTAGGTCACATGGTGAATCACGAAGGTATTCACGTAGATCCTGCTAAGATAGAGGCAATTACCAAATGGAGGATTCCGCAAACCGCAGTGGAAATTAGAAGTTTTATAGGTTTAGCTGGATACTATAGACGATTTATTAAGGATTTTTCCAAAATAGTTGTACCATTAACTAAGTTAACCTGTAAAGCAGTTAAGTTTGAATGGGGACCTAAACAAGAAGAAGCCTTTAGAATCTTGAAGCAAAAGTTAACAAATGCTCCAATCCTAGCCTTACCCGAAGGAACCGAAGATTTTGAAGTATATTGTGATGCTTCAAAACTAGGATTAGGATGTGTGCTTATGCAACGCAAGAAAGTAATTGCGTATGCTTCAAGGCAATTGAAAAAGCACGAAGAAAATTATACGACTCATGACTTAGAATTAGGAGCCATAATTTTTGCCCTTAAAATTTGGAGACATTATCTGTACGGAAGTAAATTCACTGTCTATACAGATCACAAAAGTTTAAGATATATATTTGGGCAAAAAGAGTTAAACATGAGACAAAGGAGATGGATGGAAATATTAAGTGACTACGACTGTGATATTCAGTATCATGAAGGAAAGGCCAATGTAGTTGCAGATGCCTTAAGTCGTATGTATCATGAGAAACAACGACGGGTTCGTGTTCTCAGGTTAAATCTACAATTAGATTTAATGGAACAATTAAGGAATGTTCAGGAAACAGCAATCAAGGATGATGCTGAAGGAATGAAAGGACGAATAAAGGAATTAGAACAAGGAGCTGATGGAATTTGGAAATTCCATAAGAAAAGAATCTGGGTACCTAAGCAATGAGAATTAAGAAATAAGATCTTAGAGGAAGTTCATAAATCTAGGTATACCATACATCCTGGAAACAATAAGATGTACCAAGATTTAAGAAATAATTTCTGGTGGATAGGCATGAAGAAAGATAGCTAGATATGTTTCTAAGTATCTTACTTGTTCACAAGTTAAGGCAGAACACCAGAAACCTTCAGGTCTACTACAACACTTAGAAATGCCAGTATGGAAATGGGAACTCATAACAATGGATTTTGTTACTAAGTTGCCCAAAACTAGAAAAGGTAATGATGTGATTTGGGTAATTGTGGATCGATTAACCAAATCAGCTCATTTTCTACCCATGAAAGAAACCTTTAGCATGGAAAGGTTGGCAAAGTTGTATGTAGATGAAGTAGTATCCCTACATGGAGTTCCACTCTCCATTGTATCAGATAGGGATAGTTGTTTCACTTCTCACTTTTGGACAAGTTTACAAGAAGCCATGGGAACTAAACTAAACTTAAGCACTGCATATCATCCTCAAACAGACGGGCAAAGTGAAAGGACGATACAAACTCTAGAAGACATGCTCCGAGCATGTGTGATAGATTTTGGTGGAAACTGGGATGATCACCTACCCTTAATTGAATTCTCCTATAACAATAGTTATCATTCAAGTATCGAATCTGCCCCATTTGAAGCACTATATGGACGTAAGTGCAGAACTCCAGTATGTTGGGAAGAAATAGGAGAAAGTCAATTATCAGGACCAGAGATAGTACAAGAGACTACCGACAAGATCACTCAAATCAAGGAAAGACTAAAGACGGCTCAAGATCGTCAGAAGAGTTATGCAAACAATAGAAGGAAGCCGTTGGAGTTTCAAGTTGGAGACAAAGTATTATTAAAAGTATCTCCTTGGAAAGGAGTAGTACAGTTTGGAAAGAAAGGAAAGCTAAGTCCAAGATACGTAGGACCATTTTCAGTGATCCAACGTATAGGACCAGTTGCTTATCGTTTACAATTACCAGAAGAACTAGCTGGAGTACATGATGTATTTCATGTATCCAATCTCAAGAAATGTTTGTCTGATGAATCCCTGGTAGTACCTCTTCAAGATATAGAGGTAAATGAAAAGCTGAAATTCGTAGAGAAACCTCTTCAGATAGAAGACAGAAAGGTGAAATTTCTCAAGCACAAACGATTAGTACTTGTCAAGCTCAAGTGGGATTCAAAGAGAGGAGCTGAATACACTTGGGAGCTGGAATCAGAAATGAAGAAAAAGTATCCCTACTTATTCCAGTAAATCTCGAGGACGAGATTTTTATTAAGGTGGGGAGAATGTAACAACTCTTATTTAAAAGTCCTATTTATTACTTTAATTGACCAATATGAAACCCTAATTGAGACACCCAAGTGATTCTGCATAAACCCTAAAATTTTCAGAACAATCGGAATCAGGAACAGGGCCCCTAAAACTCAGGGGGGGTAAACCCTAATCGGTAATATCCACACAGTTTGTTGTCGAAATTGAAAATGAACGTGAGACCAACTCAGCTGAGCTACTGGAACAAGGAGCAACCCTATAGTAGAATAGGGTCTCTCGCGCCACGCGACGCGCACAAGGAGACCTTTCGCGTGGCGCGAGAGGGACGGTTTTTCATGTATAAATAGTAGAGTCTGGGACTTGATATTTCGCATTCGTTCAACGATAAAACTCAAAACATACGCTGAGATATCATAGAATTACTATAAAAACGCACACAGATCACGAAGTGCTGCCGCAATACAGGGTAATAACTCGATCGCTGCTACGATTCAATGTCCGATTGATTAAACTATCCAATGGATGTTTAAGTGCTGCCCACATTAGGGTTATTGCTTTGTCATTCATCGTTAAATCGATGGATGTTTAAGTATAGCACTTTGTCATTCATTGTGAGGGTTTGATCTCGTGAGTTATCGTAAATGCTGTATTGGCTACTAACCTAGTTTGTGTGCATTGTTATTTAAATTAGGTTAAAAAGGCTAATCAGTAGGCTAGGCTCTGCTCAAATAAATCTGCAATGTGAGTCATTCTCTTTTTATTCACAGTGCTTTATAAATTCTTAAATATTTTCAAAGTTATAATTACAGTGATTAAGTATATGTAATCACCAAATTACAGCCAGTATGTGGGGTTTTGTATACATTACTTTATAATCGTCACCATTGGGGCAGCCAATGGGGGATATGACCATAATCACAGATCCGGTCGAGTGACAAATACTGTGGGTAGTTGGTTGATATCAGAAACATTGTAATCTCTCTTAATACTGTAAATTATAACAAACGTGTCGTTTTAATAAATAGAATGATTCACCAGTATTTTCCGCTGACAAAACCTTTTTCAAACATGTTTCATGTGATCTGTTGTGATTCAGAAAAAGTGTCGTGAAGCACTGCAAGCTTAAGAAAATGGCTCATTATAAAATAAAAGAAATCATGTTTTGTAAAATAAAGATTTCTCCGTGAAATCTTATGTTTGTAAATTACCGGGTTTTATCTCGAATAGTGAAACAAAATAATCGGGAAAATTTTAGCTTTAAAAAGATCCTGATGATAAACTTCCGTTGTCAATTCAATACCACGGGATTTTCTGTCCCGCGGCTCCTGTAACGGGTCAAACCGGGTCGGGGGCCGTGACAGCCTCTCATTCTTCGATTTTGCAGATCTATGATTTTGCAGATCTGGAATCTTGTCACCCCCTCTGACATCACTCCACCGCTGCAATCGACCAAGAAAAGAGAGACGTGGAGTGAGAATGTTAGAAGGTGATGGTGATTACGATGGTGATGCTAGGGCAGTAATGCTTATAGCGGTGGTAATTATTGAACTCAAAGGCTATCCATTGCAATCAGATACAAACATAAAAGACGGAAATTGTAATTTACCCTAATAAAAATTACAAAAACAAAACAAAACAAAAAACTACAACATCTTTTTAAAAAATATACCTAGTTGTTCAGTTAGTTCATTTGGATGTATGCTTGGTGTAGATCCTCCAAATGCCCGATCAGATCCGTTTTTAGGTGATTGTGTATTGTTTATGATCGTAACAATGAAAGAATATTGTATTCAACTATTTCTTCGCTTGGAGGATCCTCTACTAGTTAAGGACATATAGCCACACCATTATGCTTCAAAATCATATTGTGTAGGATTATACACTCGTGCATGATTTTTCTACTCTTCCGGGGATGTAGAGGCCTTGCAGGTTGTTGAAGTATGTACCACCTACCTTTTAGGACGCCAAAATCTCTTTCAATGTCTTTTCATGCCACTTCGTGTGCTTTCTTGTAGCGACAACTTTTTAAATCGTCTCCAAGTGGATGCGACAACGTCTTCACTATAGTTTCCCAGTAGGGTATATCCCATCCGCATATTCATATTGGATTCCATTTGCTATCAAAGGACAGTGTGGAGCGGATCCATCCAAATAATTATTGAACAAATGAGAACAGTCTATAACATTGATGTTGTTCTTTGATCTACGAGGTCTAAAAACGCATGCTAGAACAACAAATCTTGAGACGTCACCACTTCAAACATAACTGTCGATATCTTATAATCACCTCTTATAAATTAAACCTGTCATTCTGTTGGACAGCTCCTCTAATGCCAGTGCACACAATCTATGTTTCCTATAATTCCCGGAAATTTCTAGCTAATGCGTCACATACAAAAACTCTGAATGTCGGTGTAAGTCGGCCTATGAAGATATTCTTTTCAATAAAAACTAATTACACCATCAAAAAACTCTTCTAAGCTTTCCTATGTTGTTGTTTCAGACGTATGCAAATAATCATCAAGCACGTCAAGGACATTCTCGTATTCTAGTTGTCATATAACTGACATAAACTTTTGTAACGACGCAAAACTCTGATGACCCCTTGTATCAAAGGTCGTTTGAAGGTATATATAATTTATCTCTAGATCACCTATGATTTGCAAAAATATATACATATATATAAATATATGTGTACAAAACCACCTTAAAAACATTGCAGGGTAAAGGTATTTTCATTGTTAGACCATGTGTAGTAGGAGGGGAAGATAATGCCCCTACTCTTGGGCGTTTTGTGCCAGGTGGCGGTCCAGTCAGCATGTGGGCATTATGGGGCATTATCTTAAAACGAGTGTAGTGGTGTAATGCCCTATAATGCCCCAACCAATGATTACTCAATTTTCATATTTTTTTCAAATTATAAGTAATGATATTTCATTAAATAAAAAAAATTACATTACAAAAAAAATAAAAAATAAAAACTGAAAAACGCAATAAAAAAATCTAAAGTCTGTGTTGGTCACGGATTTGTTGTCGACGCATTTCCGCTAGGATCCACGCGTCTCCTACATAGTGATCGATCGGTTTAGACAAAAATTCTATGTCTTTCTCCATTTGCCTCACTTCTTGTAGCGCATCAATTTTTTTTCCGGTGTTTCTTTCTTGCATTGTCTCCAAACGCCTATAACCGAGGTCTCGAATGTCTTGCAAGCGTCGGTTCATCTCTTCGAAATCTTCCTTCATTTTGAAATTAGCCGAAGACGACTCCGCATTTCCCCTTTTTTCCCGCTTCTTCTACCGGGCGGTCGGGCCAACTCTACATCCTCGTCGTCGTCCAAATTAATGTTTTAGTTAACGTTACGAGTATCGAAAGTGGGTGTCTGCGGATTAACCGAGGATGATGTTTTGGACCGTTTTGCTTTGCGTCTACCACTAGACGTCATGCTCGGTACATTAGACCATTTAGGACTTCCGCGTAAAAGCTCCCAACATTTCAAGTATGTGAAACGCGTCTCGTTTGGTTATACTCTTCCAACGCTCTTGTTAAAAATATCCGCATCGTTTTGTCCGCTACCCTAGTTAACCCAAGTGCGTTGGAAAAATTCTTGGAACTGATGACATTTCTGGTTTATATTTGTCCATTTGCTAGATATCGAATCTTTGTCCCGTTACTCACCTTTACCTATTGCTTTAAAAAAAGTTTCACGAATTTGATACCAAAAAATTAGTGAAGTTTGATAGTTTGCTACAAAAAATATAAAATGTTATATTCTTAAAAAAATAAAAATAAACAGTTACGAATTATTTAAAAAATTAAACAAATATATTTTTGTAACGGAACTTCGAGGTCCTCCCATGCCTAGTATTTGTGCGTACACCAACATACTCGGGTCCATCTCTTGAAAATTGATGTTTGGTTGCGATTGGGTGATGTTCGGGCGATATGTAGTGAGGTTACCGGATCTAGATGGAACACCGAAAGGGAGTCGGAAGGGAATAAAAACTCATGTAGTATAGAAGAGAGTAGGATAAAGTTTATAAAAAAGTGTAAAGTTGAGTGTTTTATAGGTTAAAAGTGGAATTAAATAAAAAATATAAATTTTTTGTTTGTTACCATTGAAAGTGGTGCAAATTTTAGTGTTTTAAACAAAACGCTCCAGGCCTATTTTTTGAAAAAAAAAATGCCCGGGGAGGGGGGTGGGGGTCAGGGGACGTGATTGGGCGTTTTTTAAGAAAAATGCCAAAAAACCCTCCACTACGGGTGGTCTTAGTAGTCGTTTGTGACACGCTCGTCTTTATAAATTATCTAGTGACATTATTGGAATTAGAAAAGTTACAACATATATTTAATTTTAACATGATTTACATACCAAAAATAATAAACTAGAGTACAACATTAAATAAAAAATTTACAAAATTTAATACTTTTTTGACGATGACACGTTCTTTTGAGTTTAGTTTATAGATGACGTGGCGACATTAGTTAAGTATACAAAATTTTGTGTCCTCCTCTCTTCATCTTCGTCTTCTGAGCTTCATGAATCGTGCAAATATGACGTGACTTGAAGAATATCAAATAGATCTATTTTGAGGTGTGGGAGAAGATTAATTTTTGTGTGCGTGGAAGAAACGGTGTGAAGAACGTAAGAGAAGACTACATCTTTTTTGTGAGAAAAAGACGTTAATTAGGTTGATTTATAGGGTAATTTTTTTTGTATTTAACGGTCAATTGAACGTTCCCAACATGCTCAACTTTGTCTCTAAATCCCCGGTGAACATTCACTAGTTTTCGATGAAAATTGTATCCCCGGTTTAAGGGGTGATGTGCCCGATCAAGGGCAACAATCCCCCAGCTAGTGGCGGACCCATAATTTTTTTCGATGGGGCTCATTTTTTTCCGGATTCAAAATTTTCATAACAAAACGTTAAAATTTCCGGGTCGATCCTCATTCGGGTTGGGTCAGCCCGAGGTTTGAATTAGATTTAAAAAAAAAAAAACAGAAAAAATGGGCTATACAAGTATTGAACCCATGACCACTTGTTAGTAAAGAGTGGAGTTTTCCAATACAACCACTTTCTTTTCATTGTATGTTGTCCACCTAATTGTATTTATAGGGTCCTTATAAAATTTTATATAACGGATCTACCATTTTCTTTAAATACATTGGGGTTCGATGACCCCAACCAGCTCAACATGGGTCCGCCCTTCCCCAGCACTCACCGGTACCCACTCCTTGTGTCCTAAACAAATCTCTTACGTTAACCTTGATAGAATGTGATGTAACAACTTACCCGATATATAAAAATAGTTGCATGGGATTTGCTTAGATTAGCACGTTATGGAATATTTAATTATTGGTAGGAGAACCTTCTAATTAATATTTAATAGTTGCGGGATTACAATAAAATATATGTTCCCCAACATAATTATTCACGCCATTGCTTATTTAATCCAAAAAGCTCTCATTATTAAATTACTAGTTTATAGACCCGTGTATTACACGAATTGTGTATATATAGATATTTCAATATTTCAAAGGACTGAAATTACATTTTTACATATGATAATGGAAACGATCAATTAGAGTTGTATTTTATCGGAAATCTTCAACTTGGTAACATGTTTCATTTAAAAAAAAAGCAAAAAAGTGAAATAATCAAATGTGTCAAAAGCATTTGAATGCTTAAAATGTTCTTAATTGTTTTATTAAAAAGAAATCTTATATCATACTTTTGATAATATGTTTTCACTACTCATAAACAATACATCAAGCATTACAAAATGTATATAAAAAACAAAATACACAAAAGGTGTTGAACGTTGGCCTAACATGACTTAAATCCTTTTAACCCATAAAAAATACCTGTTTGAAATGAACCCTTTTTAACCTGAAAAAGAAGAATAAATAAGATTCAAACATTTCTCATTAAAAAAATAAACAAAATCCTATTACAAATATGTGATTGACCTGAGTAGTTCATAATATTTACTTTAAGCATAAATTATTGTGAAATACAAGAATAAATTGGAAACCGCAACTAATACGTAACAGGTGAAAATTATAGACCGTATGAAAAAAACTTAAACATAATTATTCATTTTAAAATTATTAAAATTATAGGTTTTAAAATTATAGATAACCACCTTTAAAATAAAGTTGAAGTATTATTTTAATAAAATCTTTAAGTATTTTTAATCATTAATTAATCTTGAATTTTAATTAATATTAATAGCATAATATTATTAACAATCATTAATTGAATTAGATATTAATTAAATAATATTATTAATGATTTAAAGAAGAAAATGCCATGTGGCATTAGTTGAAATTTTGAATAAGAAAATGGCATGTGACATTAGTTGAAGTTTTTTATTAGAATTAGATATTTAGCAATGAGACAAAGGTTCAAACGTTCAATACACGGTATTCAGTTTGGATAGCTTGAAAAATAGTAAGAATACGATTACACTACTAAAAAATGCAAATATCTTACTTATAAAATAATTTGGTTTTCCGAAAAAAGGGTTATACAACTGAGTTGGAAGTACGTATGGTAGTTCAAAACCGGTTGATGAGAGCACACAAAGTGGGAACCGGGGAAAGGCTTCTACAATTGGCCTTGATCAGGAACATTGTTCCCCCGTCCCAGACCGTTCTGTGGGTGTTCACTGATGATTACCGATTAAGGCGTGCACGCACACACATTGTTGGTTTATATATCTATATAAATACAGATGGGGATGAACAAGCAAAAGTGGGTTGGGTTCGTCCAAAATAGGTTGATGACCTGATGTGGCATGCGAGGAAATATAGGGAAAACGGGATACCTCCCCATGCTCATACATATAACCAGTGTTGTAGAGATCGCTAGGCGCTAGTCAGGCGGTGGAGTACTGAGTAGGGATTAATCGGAATTAATGAGGATTAATCGGGATTAATCAGGATTAATCGGATCAAAATTTTTATATATAATTTTTTAAATTTATATATACATACGTACATTAATATCAATGTAATACTTAAAAATAGTTTAAAATTCAAACAACTAAATTTAAAACATAGCAAATCAAGTATTTAAACATTCAATACACACATTAATATCAATATAATACTTAAAAATAGTTCAAAATTCAAACAATGAAGTTTAATACATAGAAATTTAAGTATTTAAACATTCAAACATTAACATATCAATCATGACCTCATGGAATATGTTTTAATGGGTTAGAAACATGTTTTTTTTTATAGATTGGAACTAAACAACTTAGGTCATGTATTTAATGGTTAAAAACATTTGTTTGGGCCATGTATTTAAACTAAAAAAGAATGGGCCGACTAGAAACGATTTGGCCGACTTGGGCCAATTTGGGCCACCTTGGACCGACTACCGACTAATGGTCCGACTAGCTCAAACTTAATCAGCCAACGGCCGACTAGCGCCTAGGCGCCGATTAATACCGATTTTTACAACACTGCATATAACCATGTTACCCGTCAAAATGGGTGTGTCAATCATGAAGTTCACCGTTCAAAAAATGGAAATAGAATCAGGTATTTTTTTTTAAATGGGCTCTACGTTCAAATGGATGGTACACTCATGAAGTTCACCGTTTAAAAAAATATATAATTATATTTATATTTATACATATATATAAAGAGAAAGAGAGAGTAAAGGGGATTTTTATTTTTAAAAAGGTTAAGATGGAACATGAACCATTGATCAAACATAATGAATGGATAAGATGATTGTATTGTCGTGCTTCACTTTTGATTTTTCTAAGCATTGCTTTGTATTGTTGTGTGTCGGTTTTGTACTACTAAGACATATTAAAGTAGTGCACAAGAATAAAAACACGATGTAGATACATACAAACTAATGCATATTCACACATATAAATTAATATCCAATCTAAGGAATCCAAACCCATAAGTTAAGAAGGTTAAGCTCTCACAATCGAAGGTCGTCGAGAACATTAAAGCTAAAATTTGTTCTCATGGATTAAACATGTTGGAAATTTGTGAAAATAACATTTTTCACAAATATAGGAAAATGATTTTTTTCCTATTTTGTACTAGAAATAAATATAAGAAAATGAGCGGGTTTTATATATTTATTTGTGGGTTTGTGTTCTATGTTGGAAGAGCTTCGCAACGAACATACCACGTCCAAAATGGAGCTAAGATGAATGAGATACCGATGCTCAAAGTTTGGTGTTTGAAACTTGAATGCTGAAAAAATGGGAAAGTGGCATCTTGTCCCACATAGGAGGAGAGATGAAACTTAAAGGGGTATTTAAGTGGGAACTCTCCATCCTTATTGTTTCATGGAAGCACACACTAAGTGTACTCGCGAAGAGTGCTCCGCACCCCTAACTTGCACTAGCACTCGCACACGCGCGCGTGGCGTGGGCGATGAGGCCCAATGTGGCGCATGAGAGCCGCCTTTGTATTTTTGACCGCGTGCGCGTGGTGGAGCACAAAGGATGCAAGGACCAGGTGGTTGGTGACGTGGCAGTCATGCGCGTACGAGCGCGAGTACACGTGGCATGGTGGGGCGCAGTGGCGAATGGAGTATGGGCACTGAAGTGACGTGCTCGTATAGGCTCACAGGTGACGTGGCGCACGCGCGCATGGAAGTGAGCCAAAATGGCGCACGCGCGCATGAGCGTGCAGACCTGCGCGCGTAAGGGCGCGCACGCACCAGTGTGTCTTGCGCGCACGCGCAGAAGCTTTCAGCAGTTAATGCCAGTGCAGTTATACTTCAGCATTTGAAACTGACGAGTTAATAGCTTTGACTGAGAATTAAATGACGAATTAAAGTGTATTGAAGAAGTTTAATGCAGTTTAATTCTCCCATTTAATTCCTTTTCATTTTCATCCATGACCAGCTAGTAAAAATAGGGTGGTACCCCTGTTGAAGAACACACCGAAACACACAGCAATACAATCCTTCTCTCTGAATTTTCTTCATCTTCTTCAAGCATTCAAGGTACACCTTCGGGTAGGAGTCAAGACCGACAGTGCAACTGCTTCGGGCTGTTGTATCCTAGAAACAAACGTGTTATCATCGGAGACACGAAATTTGTTTTAAGGGACCCGTGTCTAACACGATCCTCAACCAAGAATAGTTTTTCCGCGTGTTTTTCTGTTCTTAATTTGTCTTTCAGTTGTAATTGTAATTTTATTTTCAGTTTCATTCTGTTTAGTATTTGTAATTCAAGTTAATAAAGTTTTTATTTAATTTTGCACGAACGGATTCCTACAAAACATAGATCTGACTTTCATTTGTGTGCTGGACAACCTATTGCCACTCTCTTTTGGTAGCGTTTCTGATATATTGACGGGCTGTTATGAGAGGCCAGCAGCTTCTTTTTTAGGTGTTTGAATTGGCGTTTATGAATTGCTGG
This sequence comes from Helianthus tuberosus, assembly GCA_030545235.1. Lineage (NCBI taxonomy): Eukaryota > Viridiplantae > Streptophyta > Magnoliopsida > Asterales > Asteraceae > Helianthus > Helianthus tuberosus. The sequence continues at coordinate 34,964,036 of CM060435.1, forward strand.
TGTTTAGCTTTTGTATTGATTAGTTTCGTAATCTATTTCTTTCTTGTGTCTTCCATTTATCAGTCCAGTTTTCCTGCTAGCTTTCATCTTTTGGTTAATATATATATTAACTAGTCTTAGGTCCCCCGTGTTGCGGGGTGGGGGCGTAAAAGCATGCTACCAGTGTGGGGTCGAGGGGGGCGTAAAACCGTGTTGACCAAACAACAACCAAAACCGGGGAAAAACATAAAACAAATATACGAATTTATAATACCAAGTGATCAACTGAAGACATACATAAAAATAAGGACGGAAACATATTATATTTGACCCGACCGAACTAAGGAAAAAATCTACGTCGAAACATAAACGAATTTGTATTATACCAACACGTACATATAAGAAAGCATGTAAAACTCCAGAGAGTAAAAATAACATTCTACAAAGTTTTTTAAATATTGAGGGGCTTTAAGTGTCCATGTTGAAAGTTAAATTAAAACTAACAAAACCCAACAACAAAAAAAATACAAAAAAAAATAATAAACAAAAGAATACACAAGAAAGAAAGTAAAAAAAAAACAAATAAACACTATTCCGTGGGATATGTTATGAAATAATATATAATCAATTGTAGTGATAAAAAAACAAAACAAAAAACAATGCTCAAATTGTTTTCGATATTCACTTTGTATGCTTAAAAAATAGGAAAAATTGAACCAAACCACAACTAATTATTTCATTGTATATGTGGTCGGCATGAAACAAACAAAATATATAGGGTGGTCGCCATGAAATAAACAAATCTGTAGGTGTACGAAAATTTCTTGAATATTATATACGCATATGGAGAATTTTTATAAAAGGCACTTAATTAAAAATATACAAGATAAAATGCCGTGGGGATAAAAATGAAAGAGAACTAATGATTTCCAAACTCAAAACAACTAGTAATAAGGCCCGCGCGCGTTGCGGCGCGAGTATAACGCAAAAATCAAATAAATTAGTCCAAGCGTTATGTGATGTGTTAACCATACAAACGTGCATTTCAACGTATCTGATTGAACTCAATGTAACCTATATAAGCATTCAGATTGAATCAAAACGTAAAGTAAAAAATTTATACCGTACAATCATAACGGATTATATGGTATTAATTAGGGTTTTTAAAAAAGGAGAAAAACCACAATTTGACTCTGCTCATTTCGGAACAAAATTTACGAAAGGTACATAAAATAAGCACGAAAATGTATTATATTTGACCTGGCTCGTTTCGCAAAAAAATTTACGTCGAAATGTAGAACAACTCGAATTAATAAAAACACATATATAAAAATATACACGTAAAACTGGTTTTTCTAAACGAACACGTATTATATTTTACCTGACTCGTTTCCGGAAACAATTTACGTCGAAACATAGACAGACTCAAATTTATACCGACATGTACATAAAAAAAATGAATGTAAAAAAAGTAATTAACAAAAGAGATTAACTAACAGAAGTTATTTAGAGAAAATTAATTTAGTAAAAAGCTAGGGGCTAAAAATGCCAATTACTAAAGTAGAGGATATTAAAAATGAGGAAAGGACTAAGTCCAAAAGTTGAAAGGCCAACCAAAGCCGGTGGGAAATTCCACCGACTTTGGTTGTTGAAACATAGACACACTCAAATTTACACGGACACGTACATAAAAATATGAATGTAAAAAAGTAATTAACAAAAGAGATTATTAACGAACGAAAGTTATTTAGAGCGAATTAATTTAGTAAAAAGCTAAGGGCTAAAAATGCCAATTGCTAAAGTAGAGGATATTTAAAATAAGAAAAGGACTAAAATTGCCAAGTTTAAAAGTTGAAGGGCCAACCAAAGCCAGTGAGAAATTCCACCGACTTTGGTTTTTAAGATATTATACAATAAGGTAGTCTATTGATATCAAGTTGGGATAGAAATGTGTCTCTTTCCAATAAGGTGTCTCATCGCAACAGGCTCCAAAGCAAATGGTGTCTTTTTAATTTTAGGTCATACATAAAATAAATGAAAAAAAAAATCTACTCTATCACGATGATACGTAGTTACAACAGAGTTAAAAGATGGCTGGCAGTACTAGAAAACTTTTAATTTTGTGACAACCAAATTTGTAGCAAATCTGTCGGAAATTGATCTTACCGACAAATTTGCTATAAAAAATTCCGTGTGAAATAAACTTGTCGGTAACTGGATTAGCTACAAAAATATGTCAAATATATTTCTACAAATTTCCGACAAAATTCTCTCGTCGTAAACATTGCCAAAATGCCAACAAACTATTTTTAATGTTTTCCGACAATTCTTAGACAAATTTGCCTTTTTTAATTTTATTTCTAATATTTTTTTTTAAATTAACAATATTTAGGAAAAATAATAACATATAAAAACAAATAAAATTATTTTTGTTTTGCGACAAAATTCCTACAAAACTTAATAACTTTACTTTTAAAAATTTGCGGCAAATTTCATACAAGACTTGATAACTTTCTTTTAACATTTCCAACACAATTCCTACAAACGAGGTCAATTTGCTACGAAATTCGGACAGATTTAACATTTTATTTTTTTAAATTATTTAGCTTACTAAAATTTATAAATAAAGATATAAAATAACTCACCATTGTCGCAAATTTGTGGCTAATTGCTACAAATTTTGAAATTTTATTTATTAAGTTACTTATTATTTTGTTGTAGTAACAAATAAGAGTTAATTGCCAAAATCGTCCCTGATGTTAGGGCAGGTTTGTCATTTTCGTCCAAAATGACACTTTTCTACCAAATTGCCCCTAACGTTTGTAACTTTTTTCATCCAAACCACTAACTTAATTTATTTTTCTGTTAAGTTGAGGATATTTGGATGAAATTGGTAAATATAAAACCACATGGACGATTTTGGCAATTTACTCAAACTCTTTTAAATTTCTTTTATTTAATTAATTTTGTTACATACATAATGAAAAAGAATATACATGCAATTTTTATATGAAAAAAATAATAGCTTTGTCACATAATTTATATAAATTTTCATCCAACTACTAACTAAATTATTTTTTTCTATTAAGGAGAAGGATGTCTATAAACTAACACAAAAATTAATTTCTAATTTTTTATATAAATCAGTTTTATAAAAATAAAATCTACTTAAAACTCTAAATTTTATAAAACTAAAATGCTGGTAATCTTATTGAAAAATGTCAAATAAAAAAATCTTATCATATGTACCAAGTTTTTAATTCATCTTCTACTCTTTTAAATTCGCTCCTAAGGAAAAACAGAAACCAGTGCCCCCCCCCCCCCCCCCAAACAACGTATCGTTACCAAACCTTAAAATTACCCACCAAATTGTAATTATAATGCTATGAACCAAAAATTTCTTTACTCAAGCCACTCAGAATAAATATTAGTTAGTTATCCTCATAATCTTAATTAAATAAATATTTTATTTCTACCAACATATTTCCTAGGGACCTAACACATTTAAAAAATCTGTAACGTTTTACAATTTTTTCTATCTCTACAACTAATAAATACTAAAAGTTGTAATCGATTGTTATGTGTTGCACATCAATTACGTTTTCTTTTTATAAAACTGATTTATATAAAGAAGCTGTAAATTAATTTATGTCTTAATTTATAAAATTTAAAACATCCTTCATCTTAACAGAAAAAATAAACTGAGTTAGTGATTTGGATGAAAATTTATAAAAATTATGTGGCAAAACTATTAATTTTTTTTCTTCTAAAAACTCCATGTATATTCTTTTTTATTAAATATGTAACAAAAATAATTAAATAAAAGAAATTAAAAAGGGTTTGAGTAAATTGCCAAAATCGTCCCTGTGGTTTTATATTTGCAAGTTTCATCCAAATATTCTCAACTTAACAGAAAAAATAAACTAAGTTAGTGGTTTGGATAAAAATGGCAAAAAGTTACAAACGTTGGGGGCAATTTGGTACAAAAGTGTCATTTTGGACGAAAATAGCAAACGTGCCTAAACCTCAGGGACGATTTTGGCAGTTAACTCAACAAATAATATATAATTTTAATTTATTTTGTCAGAGTTTTGTCAGAAAACTGTAGCAAACGAGGTCAATTTCCTACGGATTTCTGACAAATTTAACATTTTATTTTTTTTGAATTATTTATTTTACTAAAATTTATAAATAAGATATAAAATAACCTACCATGTTGCCATGAAGTTTCTTTGCAACAGGGGCCTAAAACCCAAAATTTTGAGCAAACTTTTAGCCAGGACATGTCGTCGCCAAAACAGAAGTTATGCCAACGACAGTGATCCCTATAGGGGTTGTCGTTATAGACTTCGATTCTTGTAATAGTTGTGTGATTTAGCCTTTAATAAAAAAAACACAAGGCCTTTATCAAATACATGTTTTTCTAACTAATATATTATACTTCTTTTCATTTTTACTATCCAATTAACCTGTTGCAATTTTTATACATTTTTCCTCATTCATTTTTATTTTTTAACCTAAGTCATATAACTCTTTTCCTTTTCAATTTTTTAAACCAACCCATCTTTTCATTTTTACTATCCAATTAACCTGTTGCAATTTTTATACATTTTTCCTATTCATTTTTATTTTTTAACCTAAGTCATATAACTCTTTTCCTTTTCAATTTTTTAAACCAACCCATTTTTAATACAAATAACAAGGTAATTTCGTTATATGCATGTACAAGACAAATGAACCGGGATGGAGGTGGTAATAGGGCTTGAGAATTTATAGCATCTCCAATGCGTTCTTTTCAAACACGACTAGTTCAAAATTCAAGACGCCAAGAAAGGGACACCCAAATGGACGGCTCATCCATTGGTGTCATCCCCATTTTGGATGTCACCAACACAACCACTCTCCTTTGCTTTTTTTTTTTTTTTGTATAGGAGAGACTTTGTAGTAGAAAAAAGAGTATGTAATATTGTCAGCGTAAATTTATTGTCGTGGGCTTCAATTGGATTGTACCTACATGTAAGAAGATTTCGTTTTCTTATATTAAAATACGATGTATGTGCTTTCTTTTGTTTTATAATTTGTAAAACTGGTTTATTATGAAATGCCAAGAAATTGAAGCACCATATTCTTTCAGGCATTTCATCGAATAATTTTTTATATGTATTAATGCCTGAATCATCAAGAAAAAATATTTTTACAAGAAATTAACTAAAAGTAAAATATAAAACCCTATAATATAATGATTAAAAAAATTATGTAGGTAGGTCGATTGAATTAAAAATAAAAAAAAAGTTAAAGAATATATTATATAAAAGTACACCTATTGGATAAGAAAAATAAAAAAAGTTAAAGAATATATTATGTAAAAGTACACCTATTGGATAAGTATTTTTAAAACCCGCCTTTTGATAAATAAGTTTACACGAAATTCGATCATATGAAGTAGGGTGTTCATGAACCGATCCGATCCGATCGAGGGTCTGCTCATGCTCGGATTGAATTACAACCGATCCGATCCGAGCGGATCAAATTTGCAAAACCGAGCGCAAAAGTGATGCTCATGCTCGGATTGAATTTGAATCGATCGGCTCGGTTTCGCTCTGTTTTCATCAAATCCTAAAAAAAATCGAGCGGATCGTTTTCGCTCGATTGAATGATAAGGCTTCGTTCAACAAAAACAAATTCTAACTTAAGTAAAACATGTCCAACACTTTAAGGATTAATTAACATAAAATCATACTATAACAAACATACAGAAGACTGAAACTAGGGGTGTTCAAAACTGGATATCCGAAATTTCGGATATCCGAAAGTTGGATATCCGAACATTTCGGATAGTAGATTTCACTATCCGAATCCGTATCCGAAATTTCGGATATCCGAAAGTCGGATATCCGAAATTTCGGATACGGATTCGGATAATGAAACGGATATCCGAAACTCTAAAAAACTAAATTTCAAAATAAAAGTTTCAACAAACCAAACAGCAAATAAAAGATTAAAGCTCCGATGTTCAAAAAAAAAAAAAAAAACAAAAACAAACCAACACAATCCATTGTTCTAAATCACATAACATATCCAAAATAAAGCAAAACATTGTCTTAAAAGTCGAAATAAAAACATAATCTTCCAAATCCATGCATCAGATTCCAATCCATCCTTCCAACTTTCAAAGCACCATATGAAACCTGTTGCGCAAAAATGCATAAATGAGCTCAGTCTAGCTAGAAGGTTGATACAACATAATATATATTTTCAATGCACAGGTAACAAACAATAACCGAAAGTGAAAAGTGAAAACTCATTACATAATATATATTTACAATCCTTTTTTAGCAACAGCTAAGTAGCCTATGAGTCCCCAATATAATATGAATATCCACTGATGTACTAAAAATGTGAGGTGGAAACCTGTCATGTACATCATTTGTATAAGGCTTTTTCTAACTCTAGAAATGACTCTTTGTTAGATTTCTCAAGTACTACTACAAAGCTATGTGTAACACCAAAATTTCTTTAAATACAGTTGGGTGAGTAAAATGGTAATTAAAAGAAGTGGCCCATTTTAAGATGGATCATAGACATGGCTTTGAAAGGGCACTATTGTAATACTATCACAAAAACCCCAAAGGGGAAAAAATACCTTTAGTAGTTTAAGACGTTTCATTACTTTCATCAACCGTTTCATCAATAATAATTGTGGGTTGTTCCAACACCAACTCTTTCATACATGTGACATAATAGAAAAGAACATATCAAAAACGGCATATGTATAAAAAAATATACAACTAGAAGGTAAAAATAATAAAAAATTAAAACCTTCTTCCAAGCGCTCGATATCAAAAATGGTATCTTCAATGAAAATTGGGTTATTAGAAGCACGTAACCAATCTTGTGCACATACCAACGCTTCTACCATTCTTGGAGTCAAGGAGGTTCGAAAACAATCAAGCACCCGTCCACCGGTGCTAAAAGCCGACTCGGAAGCAACTGTAGAAACCGGAATGGCAAGAATATCCCGGGCCATCTTAGCAAGAACGGGATATCGGCATTGTTGAACTTTCCACCATTTTAAAATGTCAAAACGTGCATCCATGGGTTCGCGATCTTCATCAAGATATTTATCTAACTCACTTTTGTTCAAAGATGTTTGCGAACTACCCATGGCCATTTCAAACTTCTTTGTCATGAGTTTGTCAACATCCATTGTGTCGCTAGAATTAGAACCTCCCATGGGCATTGATGTAGGTGACGACACCTCAAATTCCTTCTCCTTTTGAGGTATAGATTTTTTATAAAATTCAAACAAAGAACGCAAGTTTGAATCTAGACTTTTTAGGATCCTCTCATTTACATATTTTGCTGAAACAACCCACTTAATATACTTCCATTTCCGTCTCGGGTCAAGAACCACGGCAATGAACAAAAAATGGTTTAACTTGGTAACATCCCCCCAATATTTTTGATATTTTCTTTTCATGTTAAGTGCCATTGAACTTATTGAATCATCAGAACTCAAAGAAAAACCATCAATCACAGTGCCAATCCCAAGTATCTCATGCACATAAGAATTAGAAGGCACATAACGAGAACCTGAAAATCTCAATGTAGCGTCATAAAATATCTTCAAAAAAGGCAACAAGCTATTCACATTGTTCCAATCTTCCTCGTTAAGTAAACCACATTCACACTTTAAAACTTCTTTCTCACAACTAGAATCCTTTAACAATAAGTTAGAAAAAGCTTTCTTAAACTTAATGGCAGATTCTAACATTAAAAAGGTGGAACTCCAACGGGTTTCAACATCCATACACACTAAACTATTGCTTTCTATCTTCTCTTCTTCAACACAAGCTAAAATTTTTTGAAGTCTAGCAGGAGAAGCCCTTACATATTTCACTATTGCACGAACTTTCTTGATTGATGAAATCATATTACTAAGACCATCTTTAACAACTAAATTCAAAATATGAGCCGCACATCTCACATGTAAAAATTCTCCCTTCAACACACCACATTCCCAATGGTTTAAAACCTTTTGCAAGTGTTTAATAGCTAAATCATTTGAGCTAGCATTATCTACCACTTAAAACATTTTTTAAACCCCATTCTATTAAACACTTTTCAACTGCTCTCCCTATTAGGACCCCGGAATGACCAACGATTGGGCAAAAATTTATAATTCTTTTATGCAAACGCCAATCGTCATCGATAAAATGTGCAGTTAAACACATATAAGATAAATTTTGGCCCGAGGTCCAAGTGTCGGTGGTTAAATATATTATAGAAGACATGTTTTTAAATATATCTACTAATCTCCTCCTTTCCTCAATAAAATAGCTATAGCAATCTCGTGTAGCAGTTGAACGTGAAGGTATAATAAAATGTGGATTAATAACCTTACAAAACTCACGAAAACCCTCACGCTCAACGAAGGAAAATGGTAATTCGTCAACAATCAACATTTTTGCTAAAGCCTTCCTAATAATTTCTTAGTTAAACTCCCATAACTTAGGTATTGTCCTCGTTTCAACCGAACCATCATCACTAACATGTGTCTTAGACTCAAGATCAAGTAACTTCTGTTTTTTTATCAATATTTGCCGGAAATTTTGGGCAAGCGCTAATATGGTTTTTCAGAGGGGTCGTCCCGCTTTTTGATGCACAACCTATCAACCTACTGCAGTAAACACACTGTGCCTTATCAACTACATCACTTTTAACAAAATGATCCCACCAACCAGATCTTTTTCTACTTGCTCGTGTAGGTTCAGATTCACTTACAGTGCTGTTGAGTATATTTGGGGGTTTTCCTTTTCCATCTTGTTTCTTCTTTTGCTTTTTTTTTTTCTTTAACCTTATAAATCACCTCATTTTCCGACACTAGCTCACAATCGGAGTTGTTTGCATTGGAGATATCCATTTAAAACAACCTGTAACAAATCAAAATATAATGAATCTATGAACAAATCAAAACAAGATAACAAATCTATGAAGAAATCTGAATTGAAATTGTATGAACTAATCAAAACAAGATAAAAATCTAACGAACAAGCCTGAATGGAAATCGTGTGAACAAATCTTTGAACAAAAATCATATGAACAATCTATGAACAAATCAGAAAGACAGAAACTGGAAAGAAATACATAATCGAAAAAATCATAAATGGTAATCTAAAAATCGATGAAACTGGAAACAAATGATAATCTAAAAATCATAAACTTGGATTCGTACCTTGGATCTTCGATTTTTGGATTATTGGATCTTCGATTTTCAGATCTTGTCTCACAGATCTGGATGTTTTTTCATTCGTGGGGTGAGAGCTGAGATGTGAGAGAGCGGCTGATGGAATAGAAAGAGATTAGGGTTAGGTTTTTTTTTTTTTTTTTTCTATAAGTGGTATTATATACTAGGGGTATTTAAAAAAAATCGGATATCGGATATCCGAAATATCCGAAACTTTCTGAAATAACTATCCGAATCCGAATCCGAAAATTCGGATTATCCGACTTTCGGATATCCGAAAATTCGGATATCCGAATTTTCAGATAATTCGGATTCGGATAATCGGATAAATCGGATTCGGATTCAGATGATTTTGAACACCCCTAACTGAAACAAATATAACAGAAACATAGGATTAACAGAAACATATGATTAACAGAAACATACGATTTAACGATTATATGTTTCAGATTGAAGATTGTTATTATATGCTGGTAGCGAGTCCGTCTGATGATCTGTTGCAGAATGAAGACAGGAGCGGCGATCTGTTGCAGAATGAAGACTGGAGCGACTCACTTGTTTGATTGTCCGACGAATGACGATGTGTGTGAGTGTGACTGTGGACCGGAGATTGAGCGGCGAATATTATTGAGCGGCGGATATGAATATGATGATACGACTGAAACTGAATATGTTTTAGGAAATAGATTTAGGGTTAGATTTCATATTAAATATTAAGTTGGACCAAATATTATTTGGGCTTTTAATTTTTTTGGGGCTATTATATTTTTTTGGGTTTTTAATCTATAAAATCTATAATATATATAGGGTCAAGATTTAAAGAGAACGGTGAAAAGTGTGAGAACGGTGAGAACGATTTTGGTGGTGACATGTGCCATTGATATTAAATTACACTAAGGGGTAATATTGTCAAAAAACCCACTCACATGAACTGGGTGTTCAAATAAAACGCCATAAAAACATCCAAAACGCCATGAAAAATACCCAGTTAAAACGCCATAAAACACTCAAAAGCTATTTTTTTGAGCTATAATTTACAACAGCTCAAAAAAACTATTTTTTAAGCCATAAAACACTCAAAAGCTATTTTTTGAGCTATAATTTACAACAGCTCAAAAAAACCATTTTTTAACTGAAGAAACACTAGATAAATGGCCGGAACTGAGATATCTGGGGGGTTTGAATCCGCATAAAAAGGTTAGTTTCCTCTCGTTTGATTCGGTTACAGCTGATCTCCTTCTCCGGTAATTCTGCAAAAAAGAAGCACCGTTAGCCTCGCCAAGGGGAGAAAAGGGTTCTCTCCTTGACCCGACTCCGGTGTGAGAATAAGTATGGGTTATGAAGAAGAAGAAGTATTTGAGAAGTGTGTGTAACTTAACTTTCATACCTGAGTAGTTCTCATATTTATAGCTGGGAGTCTTTTGGGCGGGAAAACCCGTTAGTGAAAAGTTAACGGAAGATGCTAACCCTGTAAGCGGTTACATTTCCTTCCGTCAAGCTTCTGGATCCGTCGTGGGAGCACACGGATCGTGGCTTAGATCGAAGGCTGGGGATTTGCCACGTGTAAAGTGATCAAGTGGAGATTACTCTCCAACTACATGCTTTCGTTGTGATTTCAGGGACGCCTGAGATGATGACACGTGTCCAGACGGTTATAACCGTCTTAGTGGTGCACGATTGTATTTCTTCTAGAAGATTACTGCTGTAACCTGGTGTGACGCCTTATCGTGTGGAATCAGCTGAATAGATAAATCCCAAGTCTGGGTAAATAGTATCCAAATCTGGATATTTAAGCGGAAGTGTTTATTTTGGGATTTTCATCCTTTGTTTATGGGATAAAGCGCAAGGATTTATGATTTCCTTTGGGCGCGCAAGTGTTGATTGTTGACTGTTCTTTAAGTCTCTTTTTGTGAGACCAGTGCGCAGCCGCGCAAGGTACGAGGCTGAAAAGCAAGGTTGTGGTATGGTCCCAAACACTTATTATGAGGTTTTTGGGACCTTACCCCTTCAAGTCCCCCCAGTCTAGTGTTGCACTTATGCAAGTAAGTGGAGCACTAGACTTTATAAGAGGAAAAAACTTTTTGGCTCGAAGATGTGGAAATTTCTATGAGAAGATTCATTATAAAGATTTTTGAGAGAAAAAGCGATTTTTTCTCCTGAAAATTGGATCTTTTGTAATCATGATCTGACGTTTGATGACGTCAGTTTGTAATAAAAAATTCGTATTTGCGAGAGTTTGTCTTCTTACATTGGGATTCGTAATGGCGCTTTGTCAGACTTCATTAATGGGGATATGACTCTGGTCTCTGTAGCGCCGTTTGGATGTGATGTTTTTCTGACAGTTAATCATGATGATTAAGTTTCTCTTTTCTCGAAGTTGGGTTCTTCTATATATATGTACATTCAAGACGTCTTATCTTCTTGTTGATTCTTGGCAAAGAAGATGAAACGCTCTTACCATACTCGTCTTTTGTTGGATGTTCTTAGGGTTTACGAGGCTGCTGAAGGCCTCATGCTTCTTTCCGGCTCACCATCTTTAGTTGCTGTTACGACAAAGGGTCCGGTTAATCCTGTTTCTCCGGTGGCTGTTGGTTCCGACTGTAAAGTTCTCCGGCACAAAGGTGTCACTGATGATGGTAGCACTGTGCTGGATGCTGATGGCTTGATAGCTCGCTTTCCTATGATCCAAAAAGGGAGATGCCAGTTGGTGTATCAACGCCGGAAGACTCGCCGGTGTGATCAGGTGCCTACCGTCGGTGATGGTCCCGATGCTGGTTAGGTGTTTAACCTTAGGGCTAGTTCTCTTCCTTTGTTAATGTTTTTTTTTGTAAATTTGCTAGTTTTGGTACTGAACAATTTTTAAAGATCATTGCCATGATCTTGTTAAGTGTTTATGCTACACCTTGATGATATATATTTTGGTGTACTGTATGTTTGGATTACAATATGTTGCATGTATTTTAATTACTTTGATCAGGAAGAGCGAATGAGAGATGGTATTGTGCTCATGTGCGAACGTTTGTCCGGAATATGCGCTTTTTGTTGCGCTTTTTTCAGACTGTTCATGAGGTGTACAATGTTTACCATATTGTTTTCGCGCAAACCAAAAGAATTTCATGCAATTTGTAGCAAACAGTAACAATTATGAAAATAATGTTTGTATTAATAAAGCGCGAGGCTTGTAAAACAAGTGTAAATAGGAAATACATTGCCTGTGAATGATTTGCCCTATATGTAACACCTGCGCAGCTGCTGCGCCTTCCAGGTGCGGGGAACTAGAGTCCCGTCAATTCTTTTTTGGGTATATGCCCCTTTGCCTAGGACCTCATTGATAATGTATGGTCCTTCCCATTTTGGCGCTAATTTGCCCGGTTTTTCAGCGTTTGACGCTTCATTGTCGCGCAAGACTAAATCACCGGGGACAAAGGTACACACGCGTACGCGCGCGTTGTAATATTTTTCGAGTTTGGATTTGTACCTTGCTTCTGTGATGGCGGTGTTCTCGCGCCTTTCTTCAAGAAGGTCTAAATCCATTCTTCGTTCTTGCTCATTGTTTTGTCTTTCCATAGCTAGCATGCGCGGTGATGGGAGACCAATTTCGGCTGGGATTACTGCTTCAGACCCGTAGACCAGGCTGAATGGAGTTTCTCCCATGCTAGTCTTTGGCATTGTACGATGGGCCCATAAGATGCTGGGGAGTTCGTCAACCCATCCCCTGCGCGCTGTGCCTAGTCGCGCTTTAATGCCGTCGACTAACTGTTTGTTGACGCTTTCAACTTGGCCATTTGCTTGTGGGTGCGCTACAGAGGCAAAATTGTGCTCAATCTTCATTTCTTTGAACCATTTCTGAAGATCTTCTGAGGCAAAGTTTGTGCCGCTGTCGGAGATAATGCGCAATGGTAATCCGAATCTACAAATAATATGTTCCCATATAAATTTGCGAATTACCATTGCTGTTGTTAAGGCTAGTGCTTTGGCTTCGACCCATTTTGTGAAATAGTCGACAACTACAATGATGAATTTTACCGCGCCTGGCGCGTCGGGGAATGGACCAACGAGATCGATGCCCCACTGTTGGAATGGCCAGGTAGCGGATTCTTTGGTCGGAGCATTTTTGGCGCGTGACGTTGGCATGCTGCGCATTTCCGTAATATTTCTACCGCGTCAACGTGCATTCCCGGCCAATAATATCATGCGCTCATTATTTTAGCTACTACCATGCGTGGTCCGGCGTGTATTCCGCACAAGCCTTCATGGATTTCTCTGATCAGGTATTGCGCGTCTGTCTTATCAACGCATCGGAGTAATGGTCCCATGAACGACTTTCTGTATAGAATGTCGTCCGCCATTTCGTAGTTTATTGCTTTATTCTGAATTTTCCTGGCTTCTGCTCTTTCCTCCGGGAGTTTCCCGTGCTGTAAGTATAAGATGATCGGGGACATCCAGGATGGACTACCGATCTCTATGATGTTGACTTGTTTTAGAGGAATAGAGGGATTGGACAGTACCTCTATGTGTACTTCTTTTGCTAAGTGTTTAAAGCTGGTTGCAGCCAATTTGCTCAATGCGTCCGCATGTTTGTTTTCACTTCTGTTTATATGGTTGACTTTGAACGTTTGGAATTGACCAATTAACATTCGCGCTTGTTCTAAGTACAATGCCATAGCTTCTCCTTTTGCATCGTAGTGCCCATTAACTTGTTCAGCTACTAGTTTTGAATCATCGTTGGCTTCGAGGTTTCTTGCCCCCATTTTAAGCGCTAAACGAAGGCCTGCTAAAAACGCTTCGTATTTTGCTTCGTTGTTAGTGCTTCGGAAGTCTAGGCGTATGGCATATGTGAGTTCGTGATCGTCCGGGCTGACTAGTCGGAGACCTGCCCCTGCTCCTTCATCATTGGAAGCGCCGTCTGTGTGTAAGGTCCAGAATCTGTCGTCGAAAACGGGTATAGGGTTCTGGATTGTCTCGCACTCGTGAACTTTGTCGATGGGAACTTCGGTGACAAAGTCTGCTAGAACTTGCCCTTTGATTGCTGGTCTTGGTCTATACATGATATTGTATCCCTCCAGCTCAATAGCCCATTTAGCCAATCTTCCCGCCACATCGGGTTTGGATAAGATTTGGCCTAAATGATAATTTGTGAGAACCGTGATGACGTGGCCCGAAAAATATCGACGTAGGCGTCGTGATGCGTGTACCAGTGCTAGGACCAGTTTTTCTATCATTGAGTAACGAGTTTCCGGACCGGTGAGCATCTTGCTTATATAGTAAATTGGAGTCTGAATATTTTCTCGTTCTACCATCAATACTGCACCTACCGCTACTTCCGCAGCAGATAGATATAAAACCAGTGGTTCTTTTTCTCTTGGTGCGGTCAGCGTTGGCAGCTGAATTAAACACTCCTTCATTTGTTTGAAGGCTGCTTCTGCTTCAGGTGTCCACTGAAAGTGGGTTTTCTTCGCGCAGTTTCGCAGCGTGCTGATGAATGGATAAGATTTTGCCGCATGATTAGCCAAGAATCTGTTCAAGGCTGCTAAGCGCCCGACGAGTCTTTGCATTTCTTTTATTGTTGCAGGTGATGGCATTAGCTGGATGGCCTGCACTTTTTCTGGATTTACTTTAAAACCGTCTCTTGTGACTATAAAGACCAAAAATTTTCCCTCCTCCATGCCGAAGGAGCATTTTGTTGGATTGAGTTTCAAGTTCACACTGCGCAAAGAGTCAAACGTGCGCTGAATATTGTTGAGCATTGTCTCTTCCTCGTGGCTCATGATGACGAGGTCATCCATGTATACCTCGACTGTCTTGCCAATGTCACCTCTGAAAACTGTGTCCATCAAGCGTTGGTAAGTTGCGCCAGCGTTGCGCAGGCCGAAGGGCATTTTAGTGTAGCAGAAGATGCCCTTATCTGTGCGGAATGCAGTTTTATCTTCATCTTCTTCCTTCATCTGGACCTGATGATAACCTTTGTAACAGTCGAGAAAACACTTCCATCTGAATGACGCTAAAGAGTCGACTTTTTTGTCTATCTCCGGAAGCGCGTAGCAATCTTTTGGGCATGCTTTATTCAAGTCTTTGAAGTCGACGCACATTCTCCATCCGCCACTGTGTTTCTGTACCATTACTGGATTGGCAACCCATGTATGGTATTTAACTTCACGTAAGATTCCCGCATTGAGTAGCTCTGTCACTTGTTCATCCATAGCTTTCGCTTTTTCTTCGCTAAAGCTACGCCTCCCCTGAGCAACAGGTTCTGCTGATGGTTTGATATTCAGGCAATGTTGCGCTATGTCGCGTGGAACCCCAGTCATGTCTGCTGGGCACCAAGCGAATATATCTTTGTTGTTGGACAACAATTCTTTTAATTGTATTCGTGTTACCGGTGAAATGACATGTCCTAACAGGATGGTCTGCTCTGGATATTAGTTGTTCAGGACCCACTTCTCCGGTTCGTTTGATGCTGAAGGTTTGACTACCTTTGCCGGTGGCTCGTCATCTACGTACATGACCTCTTTGCTTGAGTATAGAATTGCAACTCCGGTTTCCGTTGGAAATCCGCATGCAGCGTGTGGGATAGAGGTGATCATGCTGAATTCTATTTGTGATCTTCTTCCGAGCAGGACATCATGGCGTGATGTTGCCGGCATGACCATGAAATTTACCGTGACTGTTCGTGAATGCTCACCATCAGATAGAGTCACAGGGAAAGCTATTTGCCCTAATGGGAATACAGCTTCATTGCAAAATCCGGTGAGGGGAAAATCGACCTGTTCTAGGCGTGCTTTGTCTTCTGGGTCAAGCTGTTTGAAGCATTGCTCGTATATGATGTCCATCGAGCTTCCCGGATCTATAAACATATAGTCCGTCTGGTAATGGCCGAAGATGCCAGTAATAATTACTGGTCGCTCTTCCTGAGGGCCTCCAGGAACAACAGGAAACACGACTTGTTGTTCCCTCCAATGTTGATCATGGTTTCGTTTATTTGGTCTTCGTGACGGACCTCCTTGAACCATGTTTATTTGTTTTGATTTAACTCTCTGATGGCTGCTATTTCTGGATTGTATATCAATATTACGACTAGATTGGATGTCCCCCCGACAGGGTGTTGGTGGGTCCAATACTATAGTGTCAATTTCTTCACCAGATCTGATGTTTGAGGACTCGGATCTGGCAATTTGCATAACAATTTTGTTTAAAGCAGTCTGGCATCTGTTAAACCAATACTCTGGGGATCTCTTTATGATTGGATTTGAGAAATTCTTTCTGTCTGAATGACCGTTGTTTTCGTTTACTCCCATGATTCCGTTAATCTGGTTATTTTGGGTTGTAAAACCCTTGAACTCAGATCGAGGACCTGATGGGTGAGATAATGAATTCTCTGCCATGTGAAAAACAAAGAATAAGGTAACTGAATGGAAACTAGACAAAAGCTGAAAAAACAGAGGAATCGGTGGGCACCAATGAAGAAATACTAGATAAATGGTCGGAACTGAGATATCTATGGGGTTTGAATCCGCATAAAAAGGTTAGTTTCCTCTCGTTTGATTCGGTTACAGCTGATCTCCTTCTCCGGTAATTCTGCAAAAAAGAAGCACCGTTAGCCTCGCCAAGGGGAGAAAAGGGTTCTCCCCTTGACCCGACTCCGGTGTGAGAATAAGTATGGGTTATGAAGAAGAAGAAGTATTTGAGAAGTGTGTGTAACTTAACTTTCATACCTGAGTAGTTCTCATATTTATAGCCGGGAGTCTTTTGGGCGGGAAAACCCGTTAGTGAAAAGTTAACGGAAGATGCTAACCCCGTAAGCGGTTACATTTCCTTCCGTCAAGCTTCTGGATCCGTCGTGGGAGCACACGGATCGTGGCTTAGATCGAAGGCTGGGGATTTGCCACGTGTAAAGTGATCAAGTGGAGATTACTTTCCAATTACATGCTTTCGTTGTGATTTCAGGGATGCCTGAGATGATGACACGTGTCCAGACAGTTATAACCGTCTTAGTGGTGCACGATTGTATTTCTTCTAGAAGATTACTGCTGTAATCTGGTGTGATGCCTTATCGTGTGGAATCAGCTGAATAGATAAACCCCAAGTCTGGGTAAATAGTATCCAAATCTGGATATTTAAGCGGAAGTGTTTATTTTGGGATTTTCATCCTTTGTTTATAGGATAAAGCGCAAGGATTTATGATTTCCTTTGGGCGCGCGAGTGTTGATTGTTGACTGTTCTTTAAGTGTCTTTTTGTGAGACCAGTGCACAGCCGCGCAAGGTACGAGGCTGAAAAGCAAGGTTGTGGTATGGTCCCAAGCACTTATTATGAGGTTTTTGGGACCTTACCCCTTCATTAACCCATAACCATAAGCACTCAAAAAGCTATTTTTTTAAGCTATAATTTACAACAGCTCAAAAAAACCTTTTTTTTAGCTAGCTCCCAAAAACACCATAACAAAAAAATCTATTTTTTTGAGCTATAAATTACAACAGCTCAAAAAAACCATTTTTTTAGCAAGTTCCCATTTAAAACGCCATAACAAAAAAAAAAACTATTTTTTTGAGCTATAATTTACAACAGCTCAAAAAAACATTTTTTGAGCAATATAGCTCAAAAAATGTGTGTGTAAGTTTATTTGTGCTGATTTTTGTGCGGTTTAGGTGTGTAACCGCCTAAATTAATATTTTTTGAGCTTAGAAAAATCATAATTTGTACTGTAAAAACGCCATAAAACACCCAGTTCAGAAAAACGCCATGAAAAAACTTAGTTGAAAACGCCATAAAACACTCAGTTCAAAAAAATGCCATGAAAATACCTAGTTTAAACGCCATAAAAACACCTAGTTCAGAAAAACGGCATGAAAATATCTAGTCTAAAACGCCATAAAACCCAGTTCTTTTTTCGAAAAGTATATCAATAGTATACTCGTTGGAAAGATAAAAAAAACGCTGAGTTTTATGGTGTAATTTTTTTCAAAAAATAATCACGTATAAAAAAGTTATTGTCGTTTAAATATGATGGGGGAAAATGGCATGTGATTAGCATGTGTATCTTTGTTTGAATCTTCCTATTTTACCCCTCCTGGTAGTTCCAAGACCCCTATTATTTATAAAAATGTCACCGCATCAATCTCAGCCACAAACCACTAAGATCTTGTGGCTAAAAATCGTTCTCATACTTTGAAGGGTTCTCTCCTGGTCCTGTTTATATATATATATATATATATATATATATATATATATATATATATATATAGGGGAGGTTCATTTGAGAACAAAATTTAGTTGAGAAGAAAAAGAACAAAGGGTACAATTGTAAAATATTAAGTAGTTATTCTTTAATCTCATTTATTACAATCTTTATGTAATTAATTACTCATAAAGACTATTATTGTCTACACTAATTTTCATTGCCTACACACATAAAAAGTTATCCTACACATTTTGAAAATTATCCTACACATGCTCAAATTTATCCTACACAACTCGTAATTTATCCTACACACCTAGTAATTTATCCTACACTCTAAATTATTTTTTTCATTTTTGAAAAAATATATATTTTTTGAAAATAAGTTACAAATTTAATGTAGTTAGCTATTAAAAAGGAAGACTAGATATTAATGATCTATGTGACTTTACCAATATACCCTTACATTAAAATTAAATGATAATATTAAATGAAGTAAAATGAAATATTCTTATTGGTTGAAACTTATTCTTTTTTATTCTTACAAAAACATTCTTCTCATTTGAACCTTCCACTATATATATATATATATAAATTATTAATTATTTTTATTAATAATTAATATATATATTAAGTATTAATAAAAATAATTCGAGCGAAACCGAGCGATCGACGAGTGAGCGGAGCTTTGCTCATGCTCGGATTGAATTTGAATCGAACCGATCCGATCCGATCGGCTCATTTACAAACTGAGCGGGTATCGAACGAGCATTTTTTGAACGATCTTCGATCGTCGAGCAGTTTTGACAACCTTAATATGAAGTATGGATTGAGGGTCGCATTCAGTTATCCGCTTGTATGGCCCTATACTATAAGAAGGATGCACAAAATCTAGGATCTCATACTTTAGATTTACTAGTAGGGTGTCCGCGTATTACAGTGGGGATCGCAACAGTTTGGTTGATGATTTTAAGGGTGTGCACAAGTGGTTGTTCGATTCAGTTTAGTTTTGAGCCATGACCATAATCAAAATCAAAACTTTTGATTAAGGTATTTCAAAAACCAATAGGTTTGAATTATTTCATTTTGGTTAATCGGTTATAAACATTAGGTCCAAACCAGTTTTCGATTAATAACCAAAAATTTAACTTGACCTAAAAATGTTGACTTGAGTTGAAGTACTCAAGAAGAAGAACCAAATAAAATATATATGTTGCATATTTAGGAGTTGTATGTGGTGATTTGGTTCAGTTTTAAGCATTAACCATAATAAAAACGTAGTTATAAATAAATAATTTCTTATTTAAGGTGTGGTAAAAAAAGGGGAAGATGTTTGCGCGCATTTGTTCATTTAGTTTATTTTTATTTACACACTTGTATCACTTAGTTTATTCTCATTTACACTTGTATCATTTAGTTTATAATATTATATATATATATAGTATAGATTGTTATTTTTTTTCATTATAAATATTTAAACTAATTTTATTTTTCTTGTATTGTTAATTTCAGATGAGTCATGACATTCAATTAATTATAGTCCCAAGAGATCCATTTCAATTAATTATAATCGGTTAGAATTAAGATATTAATTTAATATTCATGTCGGAAGACAATTTTTACTCCTAAAACATAATTAATATACGCATCGTGTGTTGTATACTAAGTCTTTCTACTTGCACCTCTTAATTTTAAAGAAGTCCTTGTAGAAAAATGACAAATTTAACCCTCAAACATAATTAATATATGCATTGTGTGTTGTATCCAAAGCATTTCTACTTATACGTCTTAACTTTTAAGAAGCCCTTGAGGAAATGCTTTATAGATAGTATATAGATATAATGGACAATGCTAGACAGAAAACCCTATTTAGGTAGAAAACTCTGGAAACCCAAATCTCCCCCCATTTTTACCCAACCTCCCGACATTTTTTTTTGAAAAAAATAACACATGTAATATACATGTTTTAGAGTGTTTTGGGCAAAAAAAAAAAAACAAAAAAGCGCCGAAGGGATTTAAAAAAAAAATAAACAAATTTCAGTGCCTAACATGTGTTAGGCACAAAAGACAGAAAATGCTGAAACTTTTTTTTTTAAATTATCCCTTCGGCGCTTTTTTGATTTTTTTTGGCCCAAAACTCTTAAAAACATGTATATTACATGTGTTATTTTTTTCAAAAAAAAAATGTCGGGAGGTTGGGTTTTCTAGGGTTTTTTATATAGATAGGGTTTTCTATATAGCCCTACCCTAGATATAATATTGTATATATATATATATATATATATATATATATATAGTATAGATTGTTATTTTTTTCATTATAAATGTTTAAACTAATTTTATTTTTCATGTATTGTTAATTTAAGATGAGTCATGACATTCAATTAATTATAGTCCCTAGAGATCCATTTCAATTAATTATAATCGATTAGAATTAAGATATTAATTTAATATTCATGTTGGAAGACAAATTTACCCCTAAAATATAATTAATATACGCATTGTGTGTTGTATACTAAGTATTTCTACTTGTACCTCTTAATTTTTAAGAAGTCCTTGTAGAAAAATGACAAATTTACCCCAAACATAATTAATATATGCATTGTGTGTCTTATACCTTTTAACTTTTAAGAAGCCCTTGAGGAAGTGCTTTATAATATATATAGATATGCATTGTGTGTTGTATACTAAGCATTTCTACTTATACATCTTAACTTTTAAGAAGCCCATGAGGAAATGCTTTATAATATAGTATATATATACATTGCAACATAGTTTGTAAATTAGAAATTCTAATAAATACGTATCAGAAAACATACGAAAGCATCATCCAAAGTCAAGTACAAACCACAAACAAATGTCTCTAAACATAACATAACACAGATAATAAAGATCCTAGCTTCTCGTAGAGTAGTCTTCACTCCAATGTCACTGCTAATCATAGGATCTACTTAGCAACATAAACATTAACCTTTTTTTGAAAGACAACTTTGGATCACTGAAGGACATGCCACCATGGGAACCACCCGATCATATCCATTTCCAATATGCGATAATGCATATACACCAATTTAGGAGTAAACCTAATATATCTGGAAAAAAAAACCTTGTGGGAATCGAACCCAAGATCTCATGGTCTTAGGCCTTATCCCACCCCTAAGATGCCACTAGACTATGATGCTATAGGCAAACATTAACCTGATGAAGTCAGCTATGTCAATGCGTGCAAATGTGTATATTTATTTTTATAATGGTTTTCTTGCACAAATTTCATTTTAAATTTATATAACGGTTTTTTAACTTATGCATAACTATAGACATCTAGGCAAGTTCACATATCGTGTAGTAGTATAGCATGGTATATAACCAATTAAGTGTCAGCCCAAGGCCTTAGTATCTCCCATAACTCCCCTTTGTGTAATAAGTAAAATTTGAAGTTACTCAAGTGGTGAGTTGAATACGACATCCCATCATGAAATGAGAAAGACCACATCGGCAGAACTATCCCAAAACTTTCCATACTCCCGCATAAAATTGAAAGACAACATTGGGCGCTGATGCGTGTGCAGTGTGTATATAAGTTTAAGTATATTTTAAGCCCTTTTACACCTTTTTAGCCAAGTTTTAAATTTATAAAACATGATATTTACTAACACTAAACACACATATGGGCAAGTGCACCCATCGTGAGCGTAGTATAGTGTTGGTAAGATACCGAGGTCGTCCAAGGACACAAGAGCTTTTAGTACCGGTTTATCCTCAACGTCTAATCAAATCAAAAAGTTAGAAAAAAGTTTTTAAACTAGAAAAATAAAAACTAACTAAAATGCTGAAAATAAAAAAAATAAAAAAGAAAAACAGATAGACAAGATGAATCACTTGGCTCTGACTCGTGTATAGTGTAACATTTGATTATTTCCGCACTTTTGCACTTTTTAAGAGATTATCTTAGTTATTATAGTAGGCCCCTCTTTTGAAGGTGACGTTACCTTCAACCCAGTAGTTTGAGTCAGCAAGGATACAATCCTAATGGGTCGGATTATTGAAAGATAATTAATTAAGTTATTAATGCATATTATGGTAGGCCCCTCTTTTGAAGGTGACGTTACCATCGGCTAAGTAGTCTGAGTCACCAGGGATACAGTCCTAAGTAGCCAGGTTAAAGTATTAATAGTAGCTTACATAAGAGGGGGTCAAAGAGTTTGGACCCCGCCATCCAATACCGTTAAGTATTGAAGGAGGTCCTACTAAATTTGACCCAGATCCTTGCAGGATCTATACACTGAACAAGGCAAGACTTTTACCAAACCGTTCCCTTAACCCCCGACCAGGTAGCCAACATACCTCCATATAGACCGTGGAGATATGAATGCTGAAAATCTTTTATTTTATATAGACAGTAAAATAATGCCAAGACACCACGGACAAACGATAAGGAAAAATCACCTTCAACATAAGAAACTAGTTATTAAAGTCATTAATACATACCAAGTAAAAAGTGCGAAAAGATTAAAAATAAAAAGTATTGTACTAGACACTTTGTCTTCACCAAGTGATGTAAGATACTTAGGCAAACATGGCCTTGATTGTCAAGAACTCTTACGATCAATTTTGGATCCCGAGATGACTCACACACTCTATGATGGACAATGGATGATGGTGGTGGATGATGGTGTTATGGTGGTGGTGGGTGGTGGGTGAAGTGTGAGAGAGGTGGTGTGCCAAGAGATGGTTTGAACTTGAGCCAAGCACTCCAATTTATAGGCTGAACAGAAGCTCGGGCACGGCCCCGTGTCCAGTGGGCAGGACCCCGTGTCCATCCTCTTCTCTGTCTTCATTAATTGCAGTTTGTCTGCATTAGTTGACCACGCCCCCGTGTCCGCTGGGCACGCCCCCGTGTGCAGAAGCATATCTGTACTATCATGATTTACCTGGATTCTGCGAATCTTATAGTTGAGCACGACCCCGTGTCCGCTGAGCACGGCCCCGTGGAGGGCGATAGAAGCTTCTATAGCTTTGTCTTTTATGATGGCACTTGGGCACGCCCCCGTATTCACTGAGCACGAGGCGTGTTCAGCCTTCTGTTCTCTTGTTTTGCTTGGGAAGATGCTGTCATGGGGTCGGGCATGTCTCTTTTGTTCATTTTCTTGTATTTATGTTAGATTTAGCTGTCTTTTTGCTTCTTTTATTAATTTGAGCTCATTTAATCCTGAAAATACAAAAGGAAGACAAAAGCACACTTTTTCCAACATTAGTACTAAAAAAGGGTTAGTTTTATGCCACAATTGATGTAATTTATATGTTTCATTTTGCACACATCAAATACCCCCACACTTGAATCTTTGCTTGTCCTCAAGCAAAACTCTTTATAATATGGTTTTACACTCCCAAATGGAATGGGTAGAAGAGAAGGTTTTTGGGCTTGTCATAGAGTGTCGAGATTTCCAAGATTCTTTATTAAGTTTTATTTTTATTTATTTACAATCTTATTCGTCATGATTTATTTAAAACTTTTCATAAGATAAATTACTTATTAGGGCATAATATGCCTCTTTAAAATTCTATTTATATACAAGTTCACATACCTCACGGGGGATCACTCAACACTCGGCCGGAGATGTATTTTAGTGAATCACTCGAGAGCGGCATGAAACGTACTCCTACCATAGGCTTGCCAAGCAATCAATCCTCCTCCTTTTTAACTATATACCTTTGTAAATATCAAGAGGACTTTTGGGGCGAAGGGTTAGGCTTGGGTTAAAGGTAGGTGGTTGGGTTAGTAAAAGGGCGAAAATCGTAACAAGCGTCGGTTTTCGTAAGACTTTTTATTTTTGCAACTTTTATTTTGATGAAGCTTTTATTGAAACAAAACTTATTTTTGATAAACTTGTTTGTTTGTTTCTCTTTTGCTTCATCATCAACCTATTTTATTTATTTATTTTTTTAGGAAAGTCATACGAAATACCGAGCTTATTACTAAAATAAAAGGTTAAAAAAATAAAAAGGGTTTTGGTGGGTGAAAGGGTGTTTGGTTTGGGTTATGAAATGAAAAGGTTTAGGCTCAAAGGGGCTAACTAGGGGGATTTTGGGTAGGTGGTAAAAAAAATAATTGTGTAGAAATAAAAAGGGTTAGTCCTAATGCCTCCATCATTTACTTACTCGGGTTTAAGTTGGTAAGGACCGGGAATGTATCGTCGTGGCAAGTTCTAGAGTCGTAATAACCAAGTGGCTATTCACACAAGAAACGAAAAATGAGCATTTAGTTTAAAGATAAATATTTGTATGCTCAATAAAGGCTCAAAACTCACTTTTGTGGGAATGGGTTTTTATGTGATCAAGTATATATAATCAAATTTTAATTAAGCTTGTCATGCCGTTTCATAATTTTCTTATGTTGGTTTTTTTTTATCATGACGCTATCGGTTGTAAATTTGTAAAAATATAACCTTTTTTAGAACTTGAAATTCCCAAGTTAAACCTAGACAAGTAAAAAAAATGGAAGTTTTTGAAAAAAATTGGGGTGATTAGCAGTTCCAATAGAGTTTTGTGTAAGGCTTGTAGTTAGGACTTGCAAGATTCAAGGTTTTAGCATCCCCCCACACTTAAATTACACATTGTCCTCAATGTGTCCCAAAAATAAGTTTTTAGGTTGATTGAATGTGAAAAAGGGTGTGAAAAAGCAAAAAATTGTGTTACTGGGCGTCTGGACACGGCCCCGTGTCGGATAAACACGACCCCGTGTTTAGGTGCCAGTAACGAGAAACTTACAGAAGGTAGACACGGGGGCGTGTTTACTGGGCACGACCCCGTGTCTGGCGAAAATCTACAGACTAAGACAAACAGCAGGTCTGTGGTAGTGGGCACGGGGGCGTGTCGGCTGGACACGACCCCGTGTAGACAATCTGCAAGGTTGAAAAACAGGTTTCTGGCTCTGGTTTTCCTGTCCCGGCTTTAGTAGCACTAAGGTTTAGTGCTCTAAGCCTCGTATGTACCTGTTTTAGCAATAAACACTACACCAAACCATAGCAAACATCCTAAATTACCAAGTTTAACATCCATGTCACAAAGTTAAAAAGAAAAAGAAATGCAGAAAATAAAAAGAGTTAAAGGAAAGTAAATTGTTCAACACACGGCACGCAGGCCGGAAATTATTCAAGATAAAGGGGGGTTAACCTGTGGGATCACCAACCAACCGCTTCTGCCTCCGCTCCTCCCGCCTAGTCCATGTCCTCGTCCTCCTCATCATCATCATCTCCTCCACCGTGCCCCGCAATGTACTCCCAGATATTTCCAATATCATCTTGGATATCGGATATGTTTCTCTCGATTGCTCCAACCCGGTTGTACGTGTTGCTTGCCATGTTATAGGTGTTCCTGGTGCACATGAGGTTTTCCTGCAAAAAATCATGTAAACTTTGGAAGTTAGGAAAACCACCTCCTTGTGAGGAGGATTGGCCCGGATCACCATGGGGCTGGTACTGGTACTGATGATGTTGTGGAGTGTGAAGGACGAGTGCCTCTTGCGGGTTCCATGCATGCCCCTGCATCCTCTGGAAGCTAACCGTCCCATCTTCAGCCTCATAAATTAGGTTCATTGAGCGGCAAATGTGTATGTCCATTCTTCCCGACCATGGGCTCCTTTCGAATGACCTAGGTATGTTGGTGAAGTGCTTGAAGAGAAGGTATACCCATCCTCCAAAGAAGATAGGGGTTGGTGAAGTAGCAAGCTTGTTCAAATGCATGTTTCGGAGCAGGAGGTACGGAACATCTAGGTGTCTGCGGTTATGAATGCAATGAAGGACAACCAAATCCCTCAACCCAACAACGCCACCGCTATCATGCCTTTGGCTAAGAGAGTAGCCGAGGAGCCTATGGATGTATCGGTAGAGCGGCTCCCTCAACTTAGTGCTCTTAGTGCTGCTCTGATTGTAGTGCCTTTCACCAATCTTAGCCCACACGGCTTGGCGATCGTTCTCATCTATCTCTCGCATCCCTCCGGTGTTTTCTTCATTACCCGCGTCTTCCTCCGCATACAGCCCGACTATCGACCCAAATTGTGCCATTGAAATCGAGTACCTAGTTCCACCACATCGGAATGCTACCCCATCATTGTCAAATGGGTCGCACCTTGAGTTGAACGTGAAGGTGCTATAGAATTCCATAGTGCACTCGTGGCCTGATCGAAGTCGAGTGGTTAGGGCGACTCTTAGTGGTCCGGTGACTAGGTTGTTGAAGCGGTCAAGTTGGTTCACCAATGCTAACAAATCCATGCATGCTTGTCTTGGGTATTCTTCCGGTCTTGTTTGAAGTACCTCGTATCTAGCCCTAGCATCGAGCTCATTTGCGTTGAACCTCGTGAATTTCCTCGACATCTGAAAGAATACACCAAAAGTTAGCACGAAACAGTAGAATTTTCGGACAAAACTGCAAACAGCGTGCTGGACACGACCCCGTGTTCAGCGGACACGGCCCCGTGTCCAGGTGTCTGTTACTAAAAAACATCATTTTTCGACCCGGTTTCGAAAATTTGAAAATTTTTGGTCCAATAGGTGCGGTTTCCCCCTAAAATGAAACCACAAGTGCCGTTTTTCCCAAAACAACCCGTTTACGCATTCAATTTTATATTTTTTCGGTTCAAAAACAAGGGTTTGGGGTTTTTGTGAGAAATTGGGCGAATCTTTGAACAATACAAGTGGATTTACTTCTTATAATACTTATCTAACTAAATGCTAACAGATTTAAGCAAAAATTTGAGGTTCGATCCGGATGTAGTTCAAGAACCCTAGATTTTCACCCAAATTTTTGAAGTTTTAACTACATGCAACTGCTTAATCTAACTACTAATGGTGATAGAATCATACCTTGATGTTGTTAGAATGATAGGAGACGTCGAAAATCTGCAGAAAATCGCCTTGAACCAGAGCGTTTTCGGGGAAACGGGGCGTGTGGAATGGTGTAACTGTTTTGAAAAAGGGGATTTATCCTGACAGTCGTGCGGACACGGCCCCGTGTCCAGCGGACACGGCCTTGTGCCGAGCAAAGTTGATATTTTTTTAGTGCTCGTGTGAATGCCCTCGTTTTTCCCAAAACTTGGTTAGAAGACTTACCGATTTAGATGTTGTCCCAATTGTTCGTAACTTACTAGGTATGATGTTGATGCTTTCATTCTTCGACCGTTTGAAGCGAGATTTCTTCCTCTTCATCCTCAATGAATCCTTGATAAAGTTTTAGCCGTTGGCCATTTACTTTGAATGGAATTCCATCCCGAGATTTAATTTCTACTGCACCGTGTGGGAAAATATGGGTGATGGAAAAAGGTCCTGACCACCTAGACTTTAATTTACCAGGAAACAATCGAAGTCGTGAATTAAATAAAAGAACTTGGTCTCCTACTCGAAATTCATTAGGTTTAATATGTTTGTCATGCAAGTTTTTCATTCTTTCCTTATAAGTTTCAGAGTTTGAGTATGCATAATTCCTTAGTTTGTCTAATTCATTTAATTGACAAAATCGATTTTTTCCAGCAAATTCTAAGTCTAAGTTTACATTTTTAATTGCCCAGTAGGCTTTGTGTGCAATTTCTACTGGCAAGTGACAACTTTTTCCATAGACGAGCTTATATGGGGTTGTACCTATTGTTGTTTTATAAGCAGTTCGAAAAGCCCATAAAGCATCATCAAATTTATCAGCCCATTCCTTTTTATTTATCCCTACGGTTTTTTCAAGTATTCTTTTTAAACCTCTATTAATCACTTCGGCTTGTCCGTTTGTTTGAGGGTGATATGTTGTTGAGACCCGGTGATAGACCCCATATCTTGTTAATTTTTTTTTCAAGTTGATGGTTGCAAAAATGGGTACCTCTATCACTTATTAACGCTTTAGGTGTGCCAAAATGAGAGAATAATTTTTTTCAGAAATCTTACCACGACTCTTCCATCGTTTGTTGGAAGTGCCTCGGCTTCGGCCCATTTAGACAAGTAATCTACTGCCACAAATATATATTTGTTTCCTTTTGACGGTGGGAAAGGTCCCATAAAGTCGAGTCCCCACACATCAAAAATTTCACAAACAAGAATGCCATTTTGGGGCATTTCGTTTTTGGAAGAAATATTACCTGTTCTTTGGCAAGCATCACATGTCTTGACAAGACTTTGGGCATCTTTGTAAATTGTTGGCCAATAAAATCCTGAATCAAATACCTTTCGTGCGGTACTAGCGGTACCATGATGTCCTCCGTATGGACCTTCATGACAATGGCCGAGAATTCTTCGTGCTTCGCTACCATATACGCATCGTCGGATGAGTTGGTCGACACACATTTCGAAAAGATATGGATCTTCCCAAAAATAATGTTTCACATTAGCAAAGAATTTTTTTCTTTGATGATGTGGCCAACCTTTTGCAACTATACCGCTAGCTAGGTAGTTAGCATAGTCGGCGTACCATGGCTCTTCTTTGTATTCCACCATTTCTAGGGACTCCGTTGGAAATTTTTCGTTGATTTGCTCGTCCCTAGTTGCCTCCAAAGCTGGGTCTTCTAAGCGTGAAAGATGATCTGCCGTGGTATTTTCTGCTCCTCTTTTGTCTTTGATTCCAATATCAAATTCTTGGAGGAGTAGAATCCACCGAATCAAACGTGGTTTTGCGTCCTGCTTCTTGAAGAGATATCGAATGGCTGCATGATCTGTATAGACTATAGTTTTAGAAAGAACAAGATAAGAACGAAATTTATCAAAAGCAAATACCACAGCTAGTAATTCTTTTTCAGTTGTTGTGTAATTTTCTTGTGCATCGTTAAGTGTTTTACTAGCATAATAAATTGGGTGAAAATGCTTCTTTTCTTTGTCCTAAGACAGCTCCAACTGCAAAGTCACTTGCATCACACATGATTTCGAAAGAAAATTTCCAATCAGGTGCTATCATGATAGGTGCATTGACTAGCATTTCCTTTAGGGTTAGAAATGCTTGATTGCAATCCTTGTCAAAGATGAAAGGGGCATCTTTTTCAAGTAATTTTGTTAGAGGCCTTGAAATTTTAGAAAAGTCTTTGATAAACCGCCTATAAAATCCGGCATACCCTAGGAAACTTCTGATAGCTCTAACGGAGGATGGGGGTGGTAGTCGAGAAATGGTGTCTATTTTGGCTCGATCCACCTCCATTCCTTCGCTTGAGATTTTATGACCGAGTACTATTCCCTCTGTTACCATGAAATGGCAGTTTTCCCAGTTAAGGGCGAGGTTAGTTTCCTCACATCGGGATAGCATCCGTTCAAGGTTATCAAGGCATTGGTCGTATGAATCCCCAAAGACAGAAAAGTCGTCCACGAAGACTTCCATTGTCTTTTCTATCATGTCATGGAAGATGGCTACCATGCAACATTGGAATGTTGGGGGGGGGGGGGGGCATTACATAGACCAAATGGCATGCGTCGATAAGAAAAAGTTCCATAGGGACATGTGAAGGTTGTCTTTTCTTGGTCTTCGGGATTTGAAAGTAACCTGAAAAACCATCCAAGAAACAGTAAAATTTATGACCGGATAATCTTTCTAACATTTGATCAATGAAGGGCAAAGGAAAGTGATCTTTCCTTGTTGCTTCATTTAACCGTCTATAATCTATACATACTCTCCATCCTGTGACGGTTCTCGTTGGTATTAATTCATTCTTTTCATTAGTTATTACCGTCATACCTCCTTTCTTTGGAACAACTTGGACGGGACTTACCCAAGGACCATCGGAGATAGGATAAATAAGTCTGGCGTCAAGTAATTTGATGACTTCGTTTTTAACCACTTCTTGAACATTGGGATTTACTCGACGTTCTGGTTGTATTACCGATTTGTAGTCATCATTCATTAAAATTTTGTGCGTGCACATGGAAGGACTTATTCCTTTAATATCTACAAGCTTCCAAGCGATCGCATTTTTGTGTTTTTTCAAAAGACTAATTAATTTTTCTTTTTCTAAACTATCTAATTTAGACGAAATAATTACTGGTAATTTACCATCTTTGTCTAGAAAAGCATATTCCAAACCTTTTGGAAGTTCTTTGAGCTCAAGAGGTGGGTCTTTAAGAGACTCCTTATTTGGTTGCTCATATTGATCAAGAACTTTAAAAATTTGTTCTATGGCGACCTCTTCTTCAACAAAGTGGTCAAACTTTTCACTTGAATCGGGTGGTTCATCTTCATCTTCAATTAGGGGGTCATTATTGCCGAATGGATATTTCATTGACCGCTCAAGATCGACACTTTTTTTGAATGCCCCTAATTGAATAGGTAGATTGTTGAACTTCCGGTTTTTCAAAGCTTCGTGAGTTTTAACAAAGGGTCGTCCCAACACTAGAGGAGCGTCATCGTGGATGACAAAGTCGGTTGGGATTATCATTTGATTTGTTTGAATCAAGACATCCTCAACTACACCAATTGATTTTATTATTTTCCGATTAGATAGAAAAATGGGTATTTGAAGTGGAGAAAAATCACTAATATTTAATTTTTTCGAAAATATAGTTGGGCGTTATGTTAACACAAAGATCTTTATCAATAGTGACATTACTAATAAATAAATTTTGAAAAAAACATGGAACCGGTGTAATGTTAATTTCAAATGGGTCTTCTTTTATTAGCGAGGTTTGATCATTAGTTAACTTAACACTTACCATTTTGTCAATTTTAGTGTTAGTCTTCAACTCTTTTAAAAACTTAGCATGAGTGGGAACTAAACAATGATTTTCAAAAGAAGGTGACAAGAGATTAATTTCTTTAAAATTAGACTCTTCTTGAATTTTAACGTTGTCTGACTCACCTTTTTCGTTGTTTAGCTCATGTGTCGGTTTTTCACTTGTTTGTTCTTCCATTTTTACACTTTCAGTTATCCCTTCTTTATTTAATTCTTCTCTTGCGCGGGACTCCTCTTCCCTTGCGCGAGATTCTTTTATATAGTGATCGATAACTCTAAGGTGTTCTAATATCATATTGGTCACTTCGGTTATAGAAAAAGGATCGGGATTTTCAAAGCTTGAATCCGGTTGTTCGATCCTTTGTTCCTCATAATACTCATGTGAAGTAGATGGTTCACACCATTATTCTTCATTGTAAGTATATGATGGATAAGGGTCATAATTTTGTTCTTCATAATACTCATATGAGGTGGGTTGTTCACGCCGTGGTTCCTCATAATAAGCATATGAAGGTGGTGGCTCATATCTTGGTTCCTCAAAGTATGAGTAAGAAGGCTCATACTTTGGTTCATCAAAATATGAGTATGAGGGAGGAGGTTCATACCTTTGGTCTTCATAGGATGTGTATGAAGTTGATGGCTCGTACCTGGGCTCCTCATAGTAGGTGTATGAAGTGGACGGTTGATATAAGTTACAATATTGAACCGAGTGCGGGTTACCACAATTAGTGCAATAATTATTCCTATAATCATCCTCCTCATAGGTGTAGTTGTAACCTCCTGAGTATTGATCCATAAGAATCACTCAGCAGACCACAACGGAGTCTCGAGATCAGAAAAAAAAACGGAAACAGAGGCTGGACACGGCCCCGTGTTCAGTGAGCACGGCCCCGTGTACAGAATCTGTATCTGGGCGTTTTAATTAAAGTTACTGATTTCGTTGAGCACGGGGGCGTGTTCAGTGAGCACGTCCCCGTGTTCAGGCTTCTGTTAATGGGTGTTTTATGAAAAATATGCAGCACGGCCCCGTGTTCAGTGAGCACGACCCATGTTCAACCTATTGTAAAAGCAAAACTAAACAAAAATGCAAAAAAATGTGCGCGCGTTTTATAAAGGTTTTGGAAAACTGATTAGGCCGTCGATTTTAAGCTTTCTTAAAATCCTTGTGTCCCCGGCAACGGCGCCAAAAACTTGATGCGTGTGAAGTGTGTATATAAGTTTAAGTATATTTTAACCCCTTTTTACACTTTTTTAGCCAAGTTTTAAATTTATAAAACACGATATTTACTAACACTAAACACACATATGGGCAAGTCCACCCATCGTGAGCGTAGTATAGTGTTGGTAAGATACCGATGTCGTCCAATGACACAAGAGCTTTTAGTACCGGTTTATCTTCAACGTCTAATCAAATCAAAAAGTTAGAAAAAGGTTTTTAAACTAGAAAAATAAAAACTAACTAAAATGCTGAAAATAAAAAAAATAACAAAGAAAAACTGATAGACAAGACGAATCACTTGGCTCCGACTCGTATATAGTCTAACCTTTGATTATTTCCGCACTTTTGCACTTTTTAAGAGATTATCTTAGTTATTCTAGTAGGCCCCTCTTTTGAAGGTGACGTTACCCTCAACCCAGTAGTTTGAGTCAGCAAGGATACAATCCTAAAGGGTCGGATTATTGAAAGATAATTAATTAAGTTATTAATGCATATTATGGTAGGCCCATCTTTTGAAGGTGACGTTACCCTCGGCTAAGTAGTCTGAGTCAGCAGGGATACAGTCCTAAGTAACCGGGTTAAAGTATTAATATTAGCTTACATATGAGGGGGTCAAAGAGTTTGGACCCCCGCCATCCAATACCGTTAAGTATTGAAGGAGGTCTTACTAAATTTGACCCAGGTCCTTGCAGGATCTATACACTGAACAAGGCAAGACTTTTACCAAACCGTTCCCTTAACCCCCGACCAGGTAGCCAACATACCTCCATATAGACCGTGGAGATATGAATGGTGAAAATCTTTTATTTTATATAGACAGTAAAATAATGCCAAGACACCACGGACAAACGATAAGGAAAAATCACCTTCAACATATGAAACTAGTTATTAAAGTCATTTATACATAACCAAGTAAAAAGTGCGAAAAGATTAAAAATAAAAAGTATTGCACTAGACACTTTGTCTTCACCAAGTGATGTAAGATACTTAGGCAAACATGGCCTTGATTGTCAAGAACTCTTACGATCAATCTTGGATCCCGAGACGACTCACACACTCTATGATGGACAATGGATGATGGTGGTGGATGATGGTGTTATGGTGGTGGTGGGTGGTGGGTGAAGTGTGAGAGAGGTGGTGTGCCAAGGGATGGTTTGAACTTGAGCCAAGCACTCCAATTTATAGGCTGAACAGAAGCTCGGGCACGGCCCCGTGTCCAGTGGGCAGGACCCCGTGTCCATCCTCTTCTCTGTCTTCATTAATTGCAGTTTGTCTGCATTAGTTGACCACGCCCCCGTGTCCGCTGGGCACGCCCCCGTGTGCAGAAGCATATCTGTACTATCATGATTTGCCTGGATTCTGCGAATCTTATAGTTGACCATGGCCCCGTGTCCGCTGAGCATGGCCCCGTGGTGGGCGATAGAAGCTTCTATAGCTTTGTCTTTTATGCTGGCACATGGGCACGCCCCCGTGTTCACTGAGCACGGGGCGTGTTCAGCCTTCTGTTCTCTTGTTTTAATTGGGAAGATGTTGTCGTGGGGTCGGGCATGTCTCTTTTGTTCCTTTTCTTGTATTTATGTTAGATTTAGCTGTCTTTTTGCTTCTTTTGTTAATTTGAGCTCATTTAATCCTGAAAATACAAAAGGAAGACAAAAGCACACTTTTTCCAACATTAGTACTAAAAAGGGTTAGTTTTATGCCACCATTGATGTAATTTATATGTTGCATTTTGTACACATCAGGCGCACATCTCCCATGAACTTATATACGCTAAAGTTAAAAAAACCCATACTTTAAGTGTAAAATCCTCTTGCTATGGTAAACGTGCGATGAGACTTGTAATTGAAAGTGTAAGCTTGGTAGCACCGCCATACAAGAGAAAGATTACCAATCAAAGTTACCAAAGTAAATTCCGAAATATCCATGGCTTTCATAGCTTTGAAATAAAAAATTAAAAAAATAAAACTCTACCCACCATCTTTAGTGTGATAACCGAGTTTGTATAAAGATGTACAAACCCATAATATATGCAAAGACAACATTGGGATAACTTATACACATACAAGCTCAAAACCCAAGTTTAACTCTTATATAATAAAGCATAAAAATGTTTTAGAATCCAAATATATGAACACACCACTAAACTAAATTTCAAACACTATATATAAACATCAAGATTCATTTAAACCAAAGAGATACAAGAAGTGTAGCCAATAATGATCATTACATAGCCAACAACATTTGATGGATTAACCAATGTAATTCCAACAGTGTTGTAAAAGTCGGCCAACTCGGCCTTGAAATCGTAGAGGAATCAAAACTCAAGGGTCTTCTGAAGCACTTTTAACCAACTCGTCAGTAAGAATCAGACTTAGTCAACATTGGTGTGGGTTGGTCAAAATCGGGCTACTAGGTCCGAATTGTCATCTCGGGTCAATGGGCTGAGTTTGACTTTTAAAAAAATATATATATTCTAATTGCTACCTTAAGTCGTTGATTCACATATTCACTCTCTTCTCGGTCGTTCCCTTTGCCATCGCTACATACACTAACTACGACAACAACAAAGACGACTTTGTTTCTTATCTAATTTATCATCGATGACAACAATCAAGAACGTCTTTCATTTATTTATACTGATTAAATCATCTAAATTTGAATGTGATATAACACCCCAAATTTAGCTCCCTTTCGGCTAACAAATGAATGTTTATGGTTTGTTTATATTTTTTTAACGTTCAAGGATTGGTTGAGCTAATATCACAAACTTCTTGGAATAAAAAGGATGTGATTAGTGATACGGATCATTCTTGATTCTTCACCAAGTTCTAG
Organism: Helianthus tuberosus; assembly: GCA_030545235.1. Classification (NCBI taxonomy): domain Eukaryota; kingdom Viridiplantae; phylum Streptophyta; class Magnoliopsida; order Asterales; family Asteraceae; genus Helianthus; species Helianthus tuberosus. The sequence goes on from CM060435.1 coordinate 34,999,168, forward strand.
AGAAAGAAAGGGTGTTAGAAAGATGTATGAGAGAGAGAAACCACCATCCATGTTTCAAATCCGGTTTTTGGGTGCCGTAGCTCCAAATCCAAGAGTGCGGAATCTTCTAGACCAAACTAAAACAAAAAACATGTAGAAGCAGTTTATACTAATTCCAAACAAACTAATCTTTATTTATTATCAAAATTAGTTGTTTTACAATCAACCTAAGATCTAAACACTTTACAGAATTCGTCATCTCTCTCTAACCTACCAATTCTTTCTCTCTCCATCTCCTTCTCTCTCTCTCTCTCTAACTCTCTGTAGATTGTTTTGAAGTGCTTAACCCTAACCCTAATGCATAGTAATGTTTATATAACATAAAACATGCATGTTGGGCTTGGTTTAACACAGGCCTGCGATTGGACAGGCCCAATTCGCCTACCACACACCCTGTGCGTTTGGCTTGGCCCAATCACAGTAATCAAACTATACAAAGCTAAACCAGCTGTAACACCTTGTAAATTCATGCCCAATAATATATCAACACGTGTCATGGACTTTAAACGTGTAAAGAAGTGATTTAGAGGGACAAAAGTTGACAAACAAAGAAAATATGTGAATATAAGGGTTTAAAAAGTCAACAATAAATAAAAATACTTCACAATAGCCCCACATGATGTTTGTACCCTTAAACGAATAAATCATGGATCATACGAAGCTAATTGTGAAAGAAAGTGAGGAATTACAAACTACAGGGGTTAAATGTGTCAACATGTTTAAAGTATACCTCTGAGAGACATTTTAGCAAACCCGAAGCTTTGTAATGATTAATTATACTCACGATAATAAGTGATAAAAAATTCATAAGGTTTCGTTAAAGTATGAGAAAGTTATGACAATATTCGTATACGAGGGGTTAAAAGCATTAACGTTGGAATTTAAGGCTTTACGGGTGATCACAAAGTTAACCGAGGACTTAACAATGGTTTTTTATACCTTGGAGCCCTTAAAAGTCAAGTTAGAGGGCCAAAAGTGCAAGAAATGAAGTGAAAACCATGTTTGGAGGGACCAGGGACCTAAATTGCAATTGTTGAAAGTTTGTTAACCTGGACCCAGGCCTCACACGTGCCGCGTAAGCCCAAGCAGGACCCTTACGCGGGCCACTTGGCACTGCCAGCTTCAGAAAAACTTGGCAGCTACCTGTTCCAACCGGTTAGACCGACTTTAAAGCTTGTTTTTCGATTCAAGGGGCTTGTTTGATGGTTTTTGAGGGCCTAGGGACACTTGGATCAAAGGGCATCAAAAACTCCTATATAAAAACCCATTTGTTGCAAGACTTGGACACTTGCATTCAAAACCTTCACAACTCAACTTCTGGAGGTTCCTGGAGCTCAAGGACAATTCCTAGTGATCTCTAGTCGTGCATAGGACCTTTGTAAGCTTCCTTAACCTTCCTTAATTCAGTTTTGCTTAGTTAATTAGTCTAAAGTCAAACCGTCGTAATTAAGATTTGACTTCGTCATTAATCTTAATTTGTCCAGTCAAATTCCAAATTGAAAGTACCAAGGATTTGGTAATTATGTGGGCAATAAACCCTTAAAATGGCACCCCCTGATTCCCACTCTAACTATGTCAATTGTCGGGTCAAACTTGATTATAAAAAGTCAACAGGAAGCTTATTTTCAAATTAATGCATAATTAGCAATGTAGAAGCTATGCAACCTGTTTTGTCATTAATATAACTTGGTAATTAATGTAAGAACATGTCTAAACATGTTCAACTCGACAATTTTCAGTTTAAGCTCGGTTCGGAACCGAAAGTCGCAAAAGTAGACTTTTGATTTGACTTTCAGTTCTGACCCATTAGAGCATAGTTTAGAAATGTCTTAGAGCCTTATTAGGACCAGGTTTCATTTAAGTATAACCCTCTGTGATTATACAACTTGGTTCATTAGTTATCCGATTCATATGCATATTTCCGTTAAATGCCTAAATGTTGACTATTATGCCCATATGACCTTAAAACGTGATTTTTTAAAAAGTAAAAGAATAGAAACCTTTATTACTGAATTATAAACTTGTCCCTAAGATTTGACATCAGTTTGAGGTCTATATTAGGAGTTATGCTCATTAGCGTAAATGAAAAGCTTTTTATTAATTAAACGGCATAATTAGCGTATAGCCTATCCAAACCCAATTTTTGTTATCAAACATTTTACCCCCTGATGTAAAATAATATCTTGGTATTTTTGAAGATTTTTATTTATTTTTAGGCTGAGCATAACATATAGTTCTAAGCTTGATTCGGTAATTGTCGGTTTTGCCCTTTTAGGATATAAAATGAGTTTTACCAATCCTTTTGATACCAAACCTTTTTCTACTGATCCAATATGATAAATAGAATATTTTATGCCTTCTGGAATAATAAAAATATCAGTTTTTCTTATCAAACCCGAAAATCGCTTAAAATCGCCTTTTTACGCGTTTTAAGCGCATAGTATGTATTAAAACCATTTTAGATATATAAGACTTGATACCTATTGATGTTTTAAATAAATTTTTATACTTTAGCAGTAAGCAAATGTTTTAAACTCAGATTTCCAGTTTTGACCTTTTAGGCTTAAGTGAAATTACCAAAATGCCCCTTCGGTGCATAGTATGGTTAGAAATGATAAATTTCACATATAGGTTATACCCTACTGATATAACTTAGTAAATTAAGTATTTTTACCGATTACATCAGACCCAAAACTCAGGTTTATATTAAAACTCTTTTATAACCTTTAAAATGACCAAAATACCCCTACGGGGCGTAATTTGAGTTTAAATCCGTTTTGGGCATAATAGAAGAGATCTTACTGACGTCACAACATATTTAAGGCATATTAACTTAGGAAACTTGTATATGACTCATATGGTTACCCGTTACACACTTTTCGCGTTCGGATCGGCTTAGGTAACTAGTTTGCATAATTTAGCCGAAACGGGTCAAACCATATCGTTTTCATCTCAAAATCCAGAATGTGTTAACGTTACCCATATTAAACAAGCATACAAGCTTGTTGGATCAAAACCACATTCTAAACCGGTCTTCGCTTTATCATGCATTTGAACCGTGTCTTCCTTTTGAAAACTAACCGGTCTAAGTCTAAGCTTAATTAAAGACCCGTTAGGATTCTAATAGGTTTTTAAAAACCTTCGTTCCAGATTAGGAGCACAGTAAAAGCTACGTGCACTCGCTGTATTTTGATTTATACTTTGCTCAGGTAAATACTCTTAACTTATTTTCCCTATACGGGCTTGGGATACGGTATTATAATAATACCGCTTGGTCAGGTATGTAGTCATTTAAATTGGATTGTGATTAATGTATTTACATAACTCGTTTTATTCTGTATTATTTGGTGTATGGCCTTTGGGGGTTAAATGACCATGTCCCGGATATCCTTGGCATCATTCAAAGAAATGGCCACGACCTAAGCACGGGGTGTAGGCGTACACATGACAGTTGCATATGTAAAAACTGGTAGCCCACTTAAAGGAATCAACCTTGTGGGTATTATACCTGTGGCGTGTTAGTTAATCTAGACCGGCCCTACCAACCGGCCCTGACGGACGACAAATAAGTAAAACTGTATACAAGATTATTTTTGAATAATTGTCCCAAGTTATAAAATGTATTTTTGCCTAAGTGCATTTAAATTAATTTTCAAACTCTTTTCAAAATGAGCCAGTTAAGTTATATTTACCAGTGTAAACTGACGTATTTTCCAAAAAGGCTAAGTGCAGGTGCTATACGTAATAGGCTGGCTACTCCAGGCATCAATAATCAAGTCTCGCAAGCTCTAGATGTTAAAGTCTGTTGAACAATTTCCTTTTTCTTTCGATCCGCCTGTGGATTTGTTTCAACTATTTTGTGATACTTAATATTACAATTTATTCATTTGAAATGAATCTATCTTTTGATTCCGCTGTGCATTTAAATTTGTGTTGTTTGACTATGATGATATCAACTACGCCACAATACTCCCCACCGGGCCCACCGGTAATACGTGGAAATATCGGGGTGTGATAGGTTGGTATCAGAGCCAACAATGAGTGAATTAAACACTAGCCTTTTGTGTTTAATCTCAGTTACACAGTTGCACATTCTCGAGTCTAGACAAAGAACATAGGACTAATCCTAATTCATTTTATTTTGTCCTTATTTGTTTCCTTTGTTATTTTCTGATTAGCCCCTGCATGGGCAAGTCATTTCAGTTAGAAGTCACGCTTAGGGCAACCATGTACTTGTTTAAATTTTAATGGAACAATTAGATTTAAAATAACATTCCTATTTAAGATCTATCATTATAATAAAATGACAAAATCTAAAAAGGACAAGACCTAGCCATATGTCACCTTAAGACAGGGCCAAGATGGTAGTTCCTCAATTAGATTCAGATCCATATTAACATCTCAATTTAGGATTTTTCTCCGTTAAATATTAAAAAAATCTTAAAGGTAAAACCTAGCCTAAATGTCGTTGCAGACATGGCCAAGATGGTAAAACCTATTCAAAAGATTCAAATCCTTGTTAACATCTGAAGACATGTTAACCTTGGTGGCAAAAATGTGATTCGATAAAATAGCATAAGTCATCCTTAAATTGGATTACTCCAATTTTACTTATTAAAATAATCATCCCTCTAGAGATGAAGTGCCTACGGGCCATAATTAACGTCCTCTGAGACTAAAGACAGTGGTAGCCTACAACTCCCTATCAAGAAAAGGTAACGAACTTTGATTCAAACCTTAATACCTCGATTCTGAAAAATCCTGGTTTATAAATTAAATCTGTCCATGTGACTAGGCTTTAGTGCTATTATTAAATTATAACTAGGGATTGTAATAAAGATCTTGAATATGAATATATTTAGCAAATTGGCCAAAAATAGTTATTAAAAGCATGGTTAATAAATCGTCAAGAACGATAGTACTGTATAGACTTCCAAATAAACCTTGTCCTTATTTTTTTATGTAGCAATTAAAGCTACATGACTAGGTCAGAAGAGGTAAACAGTCATCCGGTGGAAAACCATGAAAATGCTAAGATACATGTGACCAGAGCAGAACTGCAAGCATTGATAGATAATGCTGTTGCAAAAGCTATGGAGCGACAATATAATGAATCTAGTGGGACGCATAGTAGAACCTCATCTGTACCCCACTCTAAGTCTGTCCCTAAGACTCATTCTGAGGCTCACAGCAAGCCACCCTCTAAGAAAGATGAACCCAAGAAAGAGGATGTCCAACATTCCTCAAATCAACACAGTGTTCCATCCAAGAGGATAGTGTTCGATAATGAACCGCGTACCAAGATTTTACCTATAAGTACTTTGTTTCCTGCAAACCCCGGGATTTCACTGGGGAGAAAGGGGCAATTGATTGTATGACTTGGTTATATGAAATGGACACAGTTGTTGACATCAACGGTTGTGTTGAAAGGGATGTAGTGAAATATGTATCCCAATCATTCAAGGGAAAGGCACTAACATGGTGGAAGTCTCTCATTCAGGTTGCTGGAAAGATCCCACTATACAATCTGACATGGGATCAGATTGTTTCTCTCATTAAGGAGAACTATTGCCCTCAACACGAGGTTGCGAGGATTGAGTAAGATTTCTTATCTTTAGAAATGAAAATTTTAGATTGTCAAGCTTACCTCACCAGTTTCAATACCCTGTCTAGACTGGTTTCGTATCTGGTAACCCCGTAACCCAAAAGGATTGCTCGCTTCATTGGGGGGGGGGGGGTTTAGCCCCAGAAATCAAAGATAGTGTTAAGGCTTCAAGACCTGCTACTTTTAGGTCGGCAGCTGATCTATCTTTGTCCCTCACTTTAGATGCGGTCAGATTGAGATCGCTTAAAAATTCTGAAGAAGGTAAGAGGAAGCGTGAGGATGATACCTCATGAAGATTTGAGAAGAAGCACAAAGGTAATACGGACCACAAGAAGGAGTTTGGGTCCAACAAAGGGAATCATCAAACAGAGGAAAAACCAAAGTGCAAGACTTGCCAAAAACGCCACTTTGGAAAATGCAGACTTGAGTCCAAGTCTCAGTCAGGACCAGCTGCATGTGGGTTATGCAAGTCTAAAGAACACAAGACTGTGGATTGCAAGAAAATTAAAGATACCACGTGCTACAACTGCAATGAGAAAGGGCATATCAAGACCAACTGCCCTAAATACGCCAAGAAGCCTGATGAGGTCAAGAAGACCAATGCAAGGGTCTTCCGGATGGATGCAAAGGAAGCTGTTCAGGACGACAATGTGATAACAGGTACCTTCCTCATAAATGATGTTTATGCAAGAGTGCTACTTAATTCAGGAGCTGATAAGTCGTTTATAGATAATAAGTTTTGTAAGTTGCTGAATTTACCTATTAAAACCTTAAGTGTGAAGTATGAGGTTGAATTAGCCGATGGAACCATAGAAACCGCATCAACCGTGTTAGATGGATGTGTTATATCCATTAGGAACCACTCTTTTCCTTTGTCCCTACTTCCTTTGAAGTTAGCCGGTTTTGATATAGTTCTAGGCATGGACTGGTTATCCCATAACCAAGCCCAGATTGTTTGCAACAAGAAGCAAGTGGTGATTAAGACTCCGTCTGGTGAGTCACTTACCATTCAGGGAGATACCCAGTATGGACTGCCTGAACAAATGTCTATGCTCAAGGCATCTAGATGTTTGAAGAAGAGTTGTGTCATTTATATGCCACAGGTGACTATTGATGATCAGAAGCCCAAAGTCGAAGATATTCCTGTCATTTCTGAGTACCCTGAAGTATTTCCTGAAGAACTACCTAGTTTACCACCAGATAGGCAAGTAGAATTCAGAATTGACATCATCCCTGGAGCAGCGCCTATCGCGAGAGCGCCTTATAGATTGGCACCAATAGAGATGAAGGAATTGAGGACATAACTAGACGATTTGCTAGCCAAAGGTTTTACTAGACCTAGTTCGTCTCCATGGGGAGCACCTATCCTGTTTGTAAAGAAGAAGGATGGATTGATGTGTCTATGCATAGATTATCGCGAGCTTAATAAGGTCACTATCAAGAAAGGTATCCTTTGCCCAGGATCGACGATCTGTTCGATCAATTACAAGGGGCAAGCTACTTCTCTAAGATTGATTTGAGGTCAGGCTATCATCAATTGAAGGTTAAAGATGAAGATGTACACAAAACTGCATTTAGGACTCGCTATGGCCATTACGAGTTCCTAGTGATGCCTTTTGGGCTCACTAATGCACCTGCCGCATTCATGGACCTCATGAATCGCGTCTGCAAGCCTTACTTGCATAAGTTTGTCATCGTCTTCATCGAAGACATTCTCATTTACTCGAAAAACCAAGCTGACCATGAGAAGCATCACCGCTGCATTCTGAAACTGCTTCATCAAGAAAAGCTCTATGCCAAATTTTCAAATTGTGAATTTTGGCTTCGTGAAGTCCAATTCCTCAGACATGTTGTTAGTGAATGTGGTATCCAAGTAGATCCCGCTAAGGTTGAATCTGTTATGAATTGGCAAGAGCCAAAGACGCCTACAGAGATTCATAGCTTTCTAGGTTTAGCGGGATATTATAGGCGATTTATAGAAAACTTCTCAAGGATTGTTGCACCCCTAACTTCGTTGACGCGTAAGAATATTAAGTTTGACTGGGGTCCTAAGCAGCAGGAATCCTTTGACATCCTTAAGCAAAGGTTGAGCAATGCACCAGTGTTGACATTGCCTGATGGAATAAAGGAATTTGTAGTATATTGTGATGCATCGCACACAGGTATGGGATGTGTGCTTATGCAGAAAGGCAAGGTTATTGCCTATGCTTCTCGACAGTTAAAGCTGCACGAGAAGAACTACACCACCCACGATTTGGAGTTGGGTGCGTTGTATTTGCACTAAAACTTTGGAGGCATTATTTGTATGGAACTAAATGTGTGATCTATTCGGATCACAAGAGCCTTCAACATCTGTTCAATCAGAAGGATTTGAACATGAGGCAGCGACGTTGGATGGAAACTTTGAATGATTATGACTGTGAGATAAGATACCATCCAGGCAAGGCAAATGTGGTTGCCGATGCCTTAAGTAGAAAGGAAAGGGTGAAGCCCATAAGAATCAATGCCAAGAGCATTGAATTAAAGAATAGTTTGAATGAAAGGTTGTTAGCTGCGCAGAAAGAAGCTGTACTAGAAGCTAACTATCCTGATGAAAAGCTAGGAGTAACTGAAGAGCAGTTATCCTATGGCAAAGACGGAATCCTAAGGTTAAATGGACGAATATGGGTTCCAGTTTATGGATCACTTCGGGATGTTATCCTCCAGGAAGCCCATAGTTCTAAATACTCCGTTCATCCTAGAGCTGACAAGATGTACCAGGATCTGAAGGCGAACTATTGGTGGATAGGATTGCAGAAGTCTATAGCTACCTATGTGGCCAAATGTTTGACGTGCGCTCAAGTCAAAGCTGAACATCAGAAACGTCAGGTTTGCTACAACAGCCTGAACTTCCCACCTGGAAGTGGGAAATGGTGACAATGGATTTTATCACCAAGTTGCCAAACACAAAGAAAGGAAATGATACTATATGGGTGATAGTAGATAGGCTGACTAAGTCAGCACATTTCCTACCCATTAAGGAGACTTTTAGCTTCGACATGTTAGCCTAATTGTACGTAGATAAGATTGTATCTCTGCATGGCGTACCAGTGTCTATTATCTCTGACAGAGATACTAGATACACATCACATTTTTGGAAAAGTTTCCAACAATCTCTGGGCACGCGCTTAAATTTTAGTATGGCTTACCATCCTCTGACGGACGGGCAGAGTGAGCGTACCATCCAAACTTTGGAAGACATGCTTCGTGCATGTGTGATTGACTTAGGTGGTAGTTGGGATAACCACCTGCCATTGATCGAGTTCTACTATAACAATAGCTACCATACTAGTATTCAGGCAGCGCCTTTTGAGGCATTATATGGTAGAAAATGTAGAACACCTATTTGTTGGGCAGAAGTAGGAGAAGCTCAGTTATCAGGACCTAACTTAGTCTTTGAAACGACGGACAAGATTGTCCAGATTCGTGACCGCCTGAAAGCTGCCAGGGATAGGCAGAAAAGTTATGCTACTAAAAGGCGAAAACCTCTAAAGTTTGAGGTTGGTAATAAGGTTCTGCTTAAAGTATCACCCTGGAAGGGAGTGATGCGATTTGGTAAGAAAGGTAAATTAAGCCCAAGGTATATAGGACCATTCGAGATCATCGAATGTGTAGGAGCAGTGGCTTATAAGTTAAACTTACCTAAAGAGCTCAGTGGTATTCACAATGTATTCCACATCTGCAATCTAAAGAAATGTCTAGCTGATGAATCACTAGTCATACCACATACAGATGTGCACATAGATGAGAGCTTAAAATTTGTGGAAAAACCTTTGTCGATCGAGGATCGACAGGTAAAGAAGCTTCGAAGGAAGCATGTGCCAATTGTAAAGCTTAAATGGGATGCCCAAAGAGGTCCCGAGTACACGTGGGAGGTAGAGTCCACTATGAAAGAAAAATACCCTCATTTTTTTCAGTAAATCTCGAGGTCGAGATTTCTTTTAAGGTGGTGAGGATGTAACACCTCGTAAATCCATGCCCAATAATATGTCAACACGTGTCATGGACTTTAAACGTGTAAAGAAGTGATTTAGAGGGACTAAAGTTGACAAACAAAGAAAATATGTGAATATAAGGGTTTAAAATGTCAAAAATAAATAAATATACTTCACAATAGCCCCACATGATGTTTATACCCTTAAACGAATAAATCATGGATCATACGAAGCTAATTATGAAAGAAAGTGAGGAATTACAAACTACAGGGGTTAAATGTGTCAACATGTTTAAAGTATACCTCTGAGTGACCTTTTAGCAAACCCGAAGCTTTTTAATGATTAATTATACTCACGAGAATAAGTGATAAAAAATTCACAAGGTTTCGTTAAAGTATGAGAAAGTTATGACAATATTCGTATACGAGAGGTTAAAAGCGTTAACCTTGGAATTTAAGGCTTTACGGGTGATTAGAAAGTTAACCGAGCACTTAACAATGTTTGTTTATACCTTGGAGCCCTTAAAAGTCAAGTTAGAGGGCCAAAAGTGCAAGAAATGAAGTGAAAACCACGTTTGGAGGGACCAGGGACCTAAATTGCAATTGTTGAAAGTTTGTTAACCTGGACCCAGGCCTCACACGGGCCGCGTAAGCCCAGGCAGGACCCTTACGCGGGCCGCCTGGCACTGCCAGCATCAGAAAAACTTGGCAGCTGCCTGTTCCAGCCGGTTAGACCGACTTTAAAGCTTGTTTTTCGATTCAATGGTTGTTTGATGGTTTTTGAGGGCCTAGGGACACTTGGAATGATCCCATAACACTTATAGACTTGTTTGTTATGATCAAAGGGCATCAAAAACTCCTATATAAGAACCCATTTGTTGCAAGACTTGGACACTTGCATTCAAAACCTTCACAACTCAACTTCTAGAGGTTCCTGGAGCTCAAGGACAATTCCTAGTGATCTCTTGTCGTGCATAGGACCTTTGTAAGCTTCCTTAACCTTCCTTAATTCGGTTTTACTTAGTTAATTAGTCTAAAGTCAAACCGTCGTAATTAAGATTTGACTTCGTCATTAATCTTAATTTATCCAGTCAAATTCCAAATTGAAACTACCTAGGAGTGGTAATTATGTGGGCAATAAACCCTTAAAAGGGCACCCCCTGATTTCCACTCTAACTAGGTCAATTGTCGGGTCAAACTTGATTATAAAAAGTCAGCAGGAAGCTTATTTTCAAATTAATGCATAATTAGCAATGTATAAGCTATGAAACCTGTTTTGTCATTAATACAACTTGGAAATTAATGTAAGAACATGTCTAAACATGTTCAACTCGACAATTTTCAGTTTAAGCTCGGTTCGGAACCGAAAGTCGCAAAAGTAGACTTTTGCTTTGACTTTCAGTTCTGACCCATTAGAGCATAGTTTAGAAATGTCTTAGAGCCTTATTAGGACCTGGTTTCATATAAGTTTAACCCTCTATGATTATACAACTTGGTTCATTAGTTATCCGATTCATATGCATATTTCCGTTAAATGCCTAAATGTTGACTATTATGCCCATATGACCTTAAAACATGATTTTTGAAAAAGTAAAAGAATAGAAACCTTTATTACTGAATTATAAACTTGTACCTAAGATTTGACATCAGTTTGAGGTCTAGATTAGGAGTTATGCTCATTAGCGTAAATGAAAAGCTTTTTATTAATTAAACGGCATAATTAGCGTATAGCCTATCCAAACCCAATTTTTGATATCAAACTTTTTACCCACTGATGAAAAATAATATTTTGAGATTTTTGAAGATTTTTATTTATTTTTAGGCTGAGCATAAGATAGAGTTCTAAGCTTGATTCGGTAATTGTCGGTTTTGCCCTTTTAGGCTATAAAATGAGTTTTACCAATCCTTTTGATACCAAACCTTTTTCTACTGATCCAATATGATAAATAGAATATTTTAAGCCTTCTGGATTAATAAAAATATCAGTTTTTCTTATAAAACCAGAAAATCGCTTAAAATCGCCTTTTTAATCGTTTTAAGCGCATAGTATGTATTAAAACCATTTTAGATATATAAGACTTGATACTTACTGATGTATTAAATAATTTTTTATACTTTAGCAGTAAGCAAAAGTTTTAAACTCAGATTTCCAGTTTTGACCTTTTAGGCTTAAGTGAAATTACCAAAATGCCCATTCGGTGCATAGTATGGTTAGAAATGATAAATTTCACATATGGGTTATACCCTACTGATATAAGTTAGTAAACTAAGTATTTTTACTTATTACATCAGACCCAAAACTCAGGTTTATATTGAAACTCTTTTATAACCTTTAAAAAGACCAAAATACCCCTACGGGGCGTAATTTGAGTTTAAATCCGTTTTGGGCATAATAGAAGAGATCTTACTGACGTCACAACATATTTAAGGCATATTAACTTAGGAAACTTGTATATGACTCATATGGTTACCCGTTACGCACTTTTCGCGTTCGGATCAGCTTAGGTAACTAGTTTGCATAATTTAGCCGAAACGGGTCAAACCATATCGTTTTCATCTCAAAATCTAGAATGTGTTTAAGTTACCCATATTAAACAAGCATACAAGCTTGTCGGTTCAAAACCACATTCTAAACCAGTCTTCGCTTTATCATGCGTTTGAACCGTGTCTTCCTTTTGAAAACTAACCGGTCTAAGTCTAAGCTTAATTAAAGACCCGTTAGGATTCTAATAGGATGTTAAAAACCTTCGTTCCAGATTAGGAGCCCAGTAAAAGCTACGTGCACTCGCTGTATTTTGATTTATACTTTGCACAGGTAAATACTCTTAACTTATTTTCCCTATACGGGCTTGGGATACGGTATTATAATAATACCGCTTGGTCGGGTATGTAGTCATTTAAATCGGATTGTGATTAATGTATTTACATAACTCGTTTTATTCTGTATTATTTGGTGTATGGCCTTTGGGGGTTAAATGACCATGTCCCGGATATCCTTGGCATCATTCAAAGAAATGGCCACGACCTAAGCACGGGGTGTAGGCGTACACCTGACAGTTGCATATGTAAAAACCGGTAGCCCACTTAAAGGAATCAACCTTGTGGGTATTATACCTGTGGCGTGTCAGTTAATCTAGACCGGCCCTACCAACCGGCCCTGACGGATGACAAATAAGTAAAACTGTATACAAGATTATTTTTGAATAATTGTCCCAAGTTATAAAAGGTATTTTTGCCTAAGTGCATTTAAATTAATTTTCAAACTCTTTTCAAAATGAGTCAGTTAAGTTGTATTTACTAGTGTAAACTGACGTATTTTCCAAAAAGGCTAAGTGTAGGTACTACACGTAATAGGCTGGCTACTCCAGGCATCAATAATCAAGTCTCGCAATCTCTAGATGTTAAAGTCTGTTGAACAATTTCCTTTTTCTTTCGATCCGCCTGTGGATCTGTTTCAACTATTTTGTGATACTTAATATTACAATTTATTCTGTTGAAATGAATCTATCTTTTGCTTCCGCTGTGCATTTAAATTTGTATTGTTTGACTATGATGATATCGGGGTGTGACACCAGCTAACCGTTATCGTCTTACTAATTACAAGATATCTAAATACCCAAATCTATAAGTTATTATCACAAATATACACCAACAGTTTTTATGTGCCAACCGGTTATGTGACAACTTATGTGGCAAAAAACATGGGTATTTTGCTGACGTGGTTATTATGTGGCACCACCACCAACAATACCACCCACCCACCACCATCAGCCACCCCACCACCTGCTACTACCACCAACATCTACCTTCTGCCACCACCATTCCAAACCCGACTTGCCACGCATTATGCTACCATGACCTTAATTTACCGGATCCTAAACTCAAAACTCTGGGTTTGGAGCTCCAATTTGACATCATATTTTTTTTTTCAAAACCCCAACCCCGAAGAGCAAGTATTGCTAGTTGGAAGTACTTTCTCCGCCAGGAAATATTACAAAGGTGAACATGGGTGGCAGAATGGAGGGTGTTGGTGATATGACAACTTATGTGGCCTAAAACGTGGTTGTTTTGCTGACGTGGTTATTATGTGGCACCACCACCAACAATACCACCCACCCATCACCATCAGCCACCCCACCTGCTAATACCACCAACATCCACCTTCTGCCACCACCATTCTAAACCAGAACTCGACTAGCCACGCATTATGCTACCATGACCATAATTACCGGATCCTAAACTCAAAGCCTCGGGTTTGGAGCTCCGATTTGACATCATGTTTTTTTTCAAAACCCTAACCCCAAAGAGCAAGTATTTCCAGTTGGAAGTACGCTCACCACCGGGAAAATATTACATAGGTGAACATGGCTGGTAGAATGGCGGGTGCTGGTGGTGCTAGCAGGTGGGGTGGATGATGGTGGTGGGTGGTTGGTGGTGGCGAAATGGTAGATGTTGGTGGTGGTGATGGTAGTAGGTAGGATGGTTATTGGTGGTGGTGGTGGAGGTGCCACAAAACAGCCATGTCAGCAAAATAACCAAGTTTTTTTTTACCACATAAGCTGGCCCGTCAGCAAAAACTAACTGGCCAATTAGTGGAAGTTAAGATTATTAAAATCCAATTCCTTTTTTTTAATCTTAGTGAATGTAAATGTTATGTTGATAATCCATTGTATGTTGGGTTTATATATATATATATATATATATATATATATATATATGGTAAGGTTCATGCGAGAACCACCCTTATTACGAGAACCACGAGAACCATTGTGAACACAAAATAAAATCTAAAAAAAATCAAAAAATCACTCAAATTTTTTTTAATATTTTTTAAAAAAAATCACTATATTTCGTTACAAAAAAAAAAAAAAAAAAAAACTTTTTTTTTGAGTAACAATTATCCATGCACATGTGCATATGTATCATTACTTCGACAAATTCGGTATTACATTATCAGGAATAGACAATTGCACTTTAATTTACAATACCATCTGTAATAGACTACTTTTTACATTACCAATATTCAAAATGCACATGTGCATCATTAGGTATAACCATGATATAACGTGTTTTGGTACAAAAAGTTTGTGATTTTGAATGGAGAAGTAGGCACATATACATGTTTTTTGGTTAGTTATATCTAGTGGTTGATGGTTTGGTTATAGTTGTCAATTTATGATGTAATATGTTGATTGGATGGTATAAATGGTGTTTACATACATGTAATAAAGTGAAAATATTTGTAATGGTATTGTATTATGGATGGTATGAGGTAATGGTATTGTATTATGGATGGTAGGAGGTAATGGTAGTGTATTATGGATGGTATGATAGATGAAAGGGGAAAGTGTATTCAAAGTAGTGTACCAAAACACCTTATTTCATGTTGATACATATAGATGCACATGTGCATTTCTAATATTGGTAATGTAAAAAGTATTGTATTACACATGGTAGTGTAAATGAAAGTGCAATTGTCTAATATTTGTAATGAATTACGGAATTTGTCAAAGAAATGACAAAAATGCACATGTGCATGTTTGTGTATTATGGATGGAATGATAGATTAAAAACAAAGTAGTGTACCAACACACCTTATTTCATGTTGATACATATAGATGCACATGTGCATTTCTTATTTTGTTAACGTAAAAAGTAGTGTATTACACGTGGTAGTGTAAATGAAAGTGCAATTGTCTAATATTTGTAATGAATTACGGAATTTGTCAAAGAAATGATACAAATGCACATGTGCATGGATAACTGTGACTCGAAATTTTATTTTTTTTGAAATTTTTTTTATTATAAACGAAATATAGCGATTTTTCCAAAAAAATAGTAAAAAAAAAAATAATTTTTTTTGGTGTTTTTTAGATTTTTTTAGGTATTACTGTTTGTGTTCACACTGGTTCTCGCAATAAAGGGTGGTTCCTAACGGATCCTTCTATATATATATATATATATATATAGGCTTCGGTTCAGTTCAAATGAGAACCACACCGAGGTATGAAAACCATGAGAATTCCTACTTCCCGCGCGAGTTGGGCCACAAGTTACATTTATAAAAATAAAGAAAAAAAAATGTCGAGTCGGTAGTTTTGCCTGATGTAAGTTTTGTTTACGCGCTGATATAAGTTTTTTTTCTTTATTTTTACAGAAGTAACTTGTGGCCCAACTCGCACGGGAAGTAGGAGTTCTCATGGTTCTCGCAACTCAAGGTGGTTCTCATTTTAACCGAACACTATATATATATATATATAAACGGGATCAGGAGAAAATGCCCAAAAGTGTGAGAACGGTGAGAACGCATTCTGGCAAAACATGTGGCGCGGGACATGATCAGGGTCCGAGGGTTTTTTTTTGTCTTTTCAATCTTCTTTTATTTTCCCAAGGCGCCATAACATTTTATGGCGTCTAATATTTTGTTGGCGTTAATTGTATTTATTAAACTTTTTGGCGTTGAATTAACTGTTTTTGTGTCACAGAGATAATTTTTTGGTGTTATAGCGTTTTCTGGTCAATTTTTTTGGCGTTTTGTATAATACGAGTCATTAATATTTTCACAAGATTACAATAAGACCAAATGTTTTTTTTGGCGTTTAGTGAATTTTTTGGCGTTTAATGCATTTGACAAGTGCTTTGCCAGCACCCGTTCTCACAGTTTTCATACAACAAGCGTTTTGGTGTTTGTAGTTTTTGGCGTTTTATATAATACTGTATTTAATCTGTAGAGAATTAGATAACAAAACAACAGATAACTTGATAACAAAACAATATAAAATGAAAATAAAAAAAAATTAAAAATGGTTATCTAATTTCTCTTCCGAATCTTCACTGTCATCAGCCTCTTTCTTCTTGAATTTGTTTTGGCGTTTTGAACCTTTTTGAATACCTTAGCTAGATGCCCCAACTTTCCTACATAAACCCCATCTTTTTCAAATGAAACTGCTTAGTGGCATCCTGTGTTTTGGTGTGATATTCTTGTTTGGTGGCATGTCATTGAATATCAACTCTTGGTTGGTGCTATTTATAATAATGGAGTCCAAAATAGCATTTTACATTGGTATCGATCCCTTCATGTTATCAATACATCCATCAAGAACAAAGCTCACATGATGACATATCACTGTTATCAGTCTCTTTTTCTTAAATATTTGTCCATCTCATTCAGCAAAAGATTATTGAGATAACCCCCTCAGAAGAAGAATCCTTTCAGTGAAAGCTTTGCCATCTGTGGTTATTTTAACTAACATTTTTTGGCGTTTTAAAGTGAGTGGTTTCTAGATGATATGGCGTTTTTTTTCTTCTGGGTGTGATCAATTCATTGTGTATAGAGCCCTCTCTTATAGGAGTTTTTTGGCGTGTAGTTTAGGCGGAATTTTTTTATTGTAATAAATGATAGTAATAAAGTAACCGTCTTTTTCAGTTACTGTCTTTTTCTTAAATATTTGTCCATCTCATTCAGCAAAAGATTATTGAGATAAACCCCTAAGAAGAAGAATCCTTTCGGTGAAAGCTTTGCCATCTGTGGTTATTTTAACTAACATTTTTTGGCGTTTTAAAGTGAGTGGTTTCTAGATAATATGGCGTTTGTTTTTCCGGGTGTGATCAATTCATTGTGTATAGAGCCCTCTCTTATACGAGTTTTTTGGCGCGTAGTTTAGGCATAATTTTTTTATTGTAATAAATGATAGTAATAAAGTAACCGTCTTTTTCAGTTACTGTTTTTGTATTTACTGTTTTGATCAGCTTTATCAGCCATCTTCTAAGTTTGGCCTTTTTTTTAATGGCGTTATGCACACCAAGATGACAAAATACAATAACGGAAAAAAAAATATTAAGCAGGAAAAATATTTTTTTGTTATTTCGCGTTTTGTAAGCAATAACCTTTCTTAGTATTTTTTTTTTTGGCGTTTTGCAAATAAAGAGAGAGATATATCATTTAATTATCTTAAAAAAAGATTACACAGAAGAAAAAAAGAAAAAAAAATTAAAACCTTTCATCAGAAGGTACTTTATCCGAAAAGTATACATCACTTGCGTAATCTTCTTCCTCGGAGTCTTCATCTGGATCTTCATCCATGTCATCACCTTCATTGGCTTCTTGTTCCTGAAGATTCTGAAGCCTCCACTTGAACATGTTTTGCATTAACTCCAATTTTGAGTCCATTTCTGTGTTCAAACAAGTGGCGTTATGCAATTCTTCCATGAAACCAAGCCTCTGCTTTGTCATGATGTTTTCAAGCCAGTAGAATTCCTGCTCTCCGCTGTCGTATATAACAGTCACCATGTCTGTTTCATCATGAAAACGCCATGATGTCATGACAGGGTCCGACTTTACATCTGCTTTGATTGGTCTAAATTTCCTTGTTAATGCTTTCATAAGCATATGTGTTTCATGGCATTCGTTGTCCAGAGCGATGCCATGGGATAGGATACTCCTCTATACCTCTTCTTCCATCTTCAAAATAGCCTTGATCATCCTAACATACACCCTCCTTTTGTTGTCAAAACGCAGGACGAATCGCCTGATTTCCAGAGTGTATCTCCACCAAACGATTGTTGCCATTTTTGGCGTTTTGGTTAAGTTGGCGTTTTTGGTTAAAGATGTTTTTGCAGAAATTGATAGATTGAAGTGATTATGGAAGGGATGTTTTACGTCGTTTATATAATGATGTTTTCAGCGCGTAATTTAGGAGGGAATTTCTTCTAATAAATGTTAATAACTGAAATTCAGTTACTGTGTTGTTTCCTCTTCCTGTAATATCCAAAGCGTTTTATCACTAATTTTTGGCGTTTTGTTTTTAATGGCGTTTTTTTTGGAATGGCGTGTTATCATTTAATGGCGTTTTGAATTTGAGCGGTAAAAGACCCTTTTACCCTTAATGAAGCGCGCCCCACATAATAAAATTGATGTTATTTACAAAAATGCCACCACGCAATCTAGTCCATTGATTGTTTTGATCGGACGACCCATAAGCGTTCTCACAATTTCAACCGTTTTCTCTAAATCCTGACCCTTATATATATATATATATATATATATATATATCATGGTGGGGTTCTAGAGTGAACGCTTGTGTATTTATAAATTGAGTGAACAAATTCTAACCATTGATTACACCATCAAATCGTAAATACAGTAGTAGATTTTCACCATCAACTCCTTGCTATTGATTTACACTTGTGTATTGATATTCAAGGTGTATGATTAGTTCATTAGTGTTCACAATCAAGCGGGTTGTAAACTAATGAATCTAACCCTATATATATATTACTTATAAACGAAATATAGCGATTTTTCCAAAAATAATTTTTTTTTGTTTTTTTTTAGATTTTTTTATGTATTACTGATTGTGTTCACACTGGTTCTCGCAATAAAGGGTGGTTCCTAACGGATCCTTCTCCTATATATATATATATATATAGGCTTCGGTTCAGTTCAAATGAGAACCACGAGTTATGAAAACCATGAGAATTCCTACTTCCCGCGCGAGCTGGGCCACAAGTTACATTTATAAAAATAAAGAAAAAAAAATGTCGAGTCGGTAGTTTTGCCTGATGTAAGTTTTGTTTACGTGCTGATATAAATTTTTTTTCTTTATTTTTACAGATGTAACTTGTGGCCCAACTCGCGCGGGAAGTAGGAGTTCTCATGGTTGTCACAACTCAAGGTGGTTCTCATTTTAACCGAACACTATATATATATATATATATATATATATATATATATAGAAACGAGATCAGGAGAAAACACCCAAAAGTGTGAGAACGGTGAGAACGCATTCTGGCCAAATACGTGACGCGGGACATGATCAGGGTCCGAGGGTTTTTTTTGTCTTTTCAATCTTCTTTTATTTTCCCAAGGCGCCATAACATTTTATGGCGTCTAATATTTTTTTGGCATTAATTGTATTTATTAAACTTTTTGGCGTTGAATTAACTGTTTTTGTGTCACAAAAATAATTTTTTGGCGTTATAGCGTTTTCTGGTAAATTTTTTTGGCGTTTTGTGGCGTTTTGTATAATACGAGTCATTTTACACTGGTATCGATCCCTTCATGTCATAAATACATCCATCAAGAACAAAGCTCACATGATGACATATCACTGTTATCAGTCTTTTTTTTCTTAAATATTTGTCCATCTCATTCAGCAAAAGATTATTGAGATAACCCCCTCAGAAGAAGAATCCTTTCAGTGAAAGCTTTGTCATCTGTGGTTATTTTAACTAACATTTTTTGGCGTTTTAAAGTGAGTGGTTTCTAGATGATATGGCGTTTGTTTTTCTGGGTGTGATCAATTCATTGTGTATAAAGCCCTCTCTTATAAGAGTTTTTTGGCGCGTAGTTTAGGCGGAATTTTTTTATTGTAATAAATGATAGTAATAAAGTAACCGTCTTTTTCAGTTACTGTCTTTTTCTTAAATATTTGTCCATCTCATTCAGCAAAAGATTATTGAGATAACCCCCTCAGAAGAAGAATCCTTTCAGTGAAAGCTTTGCCATCTGTGATTATTTTAACTAACATTTTTTGGCGTTTTAAAGTGAGTGGTTTCTAGATGATATGGCGTTTGTTTTTCTGGGTGTGATCAATTCATTGTGTATAGAGCCCTCTCTTATACGAGTTTTTTGGCGCGTATTTTAGGCAGAATTTTTTTATTGTAATAAATGATAGTAATAAAGTAACCGTCTTTTTCAGTTACTGTTTTGATCAGCTTAATCAGCCATCTTCTAAGTTTGGCCTTTTTTTAATGGCGTTATGCACACCAAGATGACAAAATACAATAACGGAAAAAAATAAAATATTAAGCAGGAAAAATATTTTTTTGTTATTTCTGGCGTTTTGTAAGCAATAACCTTTCTTAGTATTTTTTTTTGGCGTTTTGCAAATAAAGAGAGAGATATATCATTTAATTATCTTAAAAAAAGATTACACAGAAGAAAAAAAGAAAAAAAATTAAAACCTTTCATCAGAAGGTACTTTATCCGAAAAGTATACATCACTTGCGTAATCTTCTTCCTCGGAGTCTTCATCTGGATCTTCATCCATGTCATCACCTTCACCTTCATTGGCTTCTTGTTCCTGAAGATTCTGAAGCCTCCACTTGAACATGTTTTTCATTAACTCCAATTTTGAGTCCATTTCTGTGTTCAAACAAGTGGCGTTATGCAATTCTTCCTTGAAACCAAGCCTCTGCTTTGTCATGATGTTTTCAAGCCAGTAGAATTCCTGCTTTCCACTGTCGTATATAACAGTCACCATGTCTGTTTCATCATGAAAACGCCATGATGTCATGACAGGGTCCGACTTTACATCTGCTTTGATTGGTCTAAATTTCCTTGTTAATGCTTTCATAAGCATATGTGTTTCATGGCATTCGTTGTCCAGAGCGATGCCAAGGGATAGGATACCCCTCTGTACCTCTTCTTCCATCTTCAAAATAGCCTTGATCATCCTAACATACACCCTCCTTTTTGTTGTCAAAACGTAGGACGAATCGCCTGATTGCCAGAGTGTATCTCCACCAAACGATTGTTGCCATTTTTGGCGTTTTGGTTAAGTTGGCGTTTTTGGTTAAAGATGTTTTAGCAGAAATTGATAGATTGAAGTGATTATGGAAGGGATGTTTTACGTCGTTTATATAATGATGTTTTTGGCGCGTAATTTAGGAGGGAATTTCTTCTAATAAATGTTAATAACTGAAATTCAGTTACTGTGTTGTTTCCTCTTCCTGTAATATCCAAAGCGTTTTATCACTAATTTTTGGCGTTTTGTTTTTAATGGCGTTTTATTTTTTTTGGATTGGCGTGTTATCATTTGATGGCGTTTTGAATTTGAGCGGTAAAAGACCCTTTTACCCTTAATGAAGCGCGTCCCACATAATAAAATTGATGTTATTTACAAAAGCGCCACCGCGCAATCTAGTCCATTGATTGTTTTGATAGGACGACCCATAAGCGTTCTCACCGTTCTCACAATTTCAACCGTTTTCTCTAAATCCTGACTCTATATATATTTATATATATCATGGTGGGGTTCTAGAGCGAACGCTTGTGTATTTATAAATTGAGTGAACAAATTCTAACCATTGATTACACCATCAAATCGTAAATACAGTAGTAGATTTTCACCATCAACTCCTTGCTATTGATTTACACTTGTGTATTGATATTCAAGGTCTATGATTAGTTCATTAGTGTTCACAATCAAGGGGGTTGTAAACTAATGAATCTAACCCTATATATATATATATATAGGGGATCGCTAGAATGAGAACCACCACGAGTTGTAAGAACCACGAGAACCGCGCCCCGCGGGTGGCCGTTGACCACGAAATTTTTTTTACACCTAGATCCGTATATTTTAACACCGGGGGTAAATTTTGGGTTCAAACGGCGAGCCCGAGGGGGTAGTTTTTTACGCCCAAAGTTTGGGTTTTTTTAATTTTTCTTTTTTTTTTAACCAAACTTTGGGCGTAAAAAACTACCCCCTCGGGCGCGCCGTTTGAACCCAAAATTTACCCCCGGTGTTAAAATATACGGATCTAGGTGTAAAAAAAATTTCGTGGTCAACGGCCACCCGCGGGGCGCGGTTCTCGTGGTTCTTACAACTCGTGGTGGTTCTCATTCTAGCCATCCCCTATATATATATATATATTACTTAATTTATTTTCTTTTTCACAACACATGCAAACACATATTTTTATGGTCATGCATCTAGTTCAAAGAGTTGTAAAAGATGTATTAAATAAATCTGTTTGTTTCCATCATTGTAAATTGTTATATCTAATACACCGTAATAAGTTAGTGTTTGTGTAATAACTTCACCATTCATATGTATTGGTCAAATATGGAAGAAAAAGAAATAGTGTCGAGCAAGAGTAAATTGCCATTTTAGTCCCTCAGTTTTGTTCCAATTTGCCACTTTGATCCAAATAGTTTTTTTTTTTGCATCTGGGTCCCTAACTTTTCCCTTTTATTGCCATTTTGATCACTTTGCCTAACTCCATCTAAAAACTCCATCTTTAACCAGGGGTATTTTGGAGATTTTGATTTTAAATGTTTTTAATTGCCATTTTGATCCAATTCCAAAAAATCAAAAAAATTCCAAAAAATAATAAAAACTCTAAAAAATCATAAAAAATCTAAAAAATCCAAAAAATTCTAAAAAATCCGTTTTGGCGCGAACCGTTTCGACCCGTACCGTTTCGAAGCTGAACCGTTTCGACGCGAACCGTTTCGACCCGTACCGTTTTGAAGCCGAACCGTTTCAAGCTGAACCGTTTCAAGCCGAACCGTTTCAAGCCGAACCGTTTCGACCTGTAACGTTTCGAACCGAACCGTGCCGTATCGAACCGAACCGTTTCGAGCTGAACCGTTTCGACGCGAACCGTTTCGAGCCGAACCCTTTCGAAGCCGAACCGTTTCGACCCGTACCGTTTCGAGCCGAACCGTTTCGAGCCGAACCGTTTCGAGCCGAACCGTTTCGAGCCGAACCGTTTCGACCCGTACCGTTTCGAACCGAACCGTGCCGTATCGAACCGAGCCGTTTCGAACTGAACCGAACCGTGCCGTATCGAACCGTGTCGTTTCGACCCGTTCCGTTTCGACCCGTACGGGTTGAAACGGTTCGGTTCGAAACGGTACGGGTCTAAACGGTTCGGCTCGAAACGGTACGGGTCGAAACGGTACGGGTCGAAACGGTTCGCGTCGAAACTCCATCGAAACGGTTCGGTTCGAAACGGCTCGGTTCGATACGGCACGGTTCGGTTCGAAACGGTACGGGTCGAAACGGTTCGGCTTGAAACGGTTCGGCTTCGAAACGGTACGGGTCGAAACGGTTCGCGTCGAAACGGTTCGGCTCGAAACGGTACGCGTCGAAACGGTTCAGCTCGAAACGGTTCGGTTCGATACGGCACGGTTCGGTTCGAAACGATACAGGTCGAAACGATTCGGCTTCGAAACGGTACGGGTCGAAACGGTTCGCGCCAAAACGGATTTTTTGGATTTTTTAGAATTGTTTGGATTTTTTAGAATTTTTATGATTTTTTAGAATTTTTATTAATTTTTGGAATTTTTTTGATTTTTTGGAATTGGATCAAAATGGCAGTTAAAAACATTTAAAATGAAAATCCCCAAAGTACCCCTGGTTAAAGATGGAGTTTTTGGATGGAGTTAGGCAAAGTGATCAAAATGGCAACAAAAGGGAAAAGTCAGGGACCCAGATGCAAAAAAAAAACTATTTGGATCAAAGTGACAAATTTGGACAAAACTCAAGGACTAAAATGGCAATTTACACGTCCAGCAATTATAAAAGAGAGAGGCTCTAGTGCAACTTAAATATACATTATTTGACATCTTGAGGACACATAACAATATAAAGTAAGTAGGAAATCTAATCTCTAATTGTAAACCGATATGCAAACCCACGTTTTAGAATTGCATTTCACAAATACTTTATGATTTTTATATCCTTTTATATCTAAATTCATTTTATCGAATTTAAAATGCTGAAGGAGAGGCCTAAGCTCAAGAATGTCTCCAACATTTCACTACAACCCATAGCGACAACAGATGTCGTCACTAGAAGATCCAAATGTTGTTTTTATAGGCTATCATGACGATTTGTCATCACAAACAGTGTCGTAGGTACCATATTGCGCTTGTATGGTACACAGTCCGTCGCTATAGGTATCATCGTTACAGGTATTTTAGTTTTTTTTTTTTATAAAAGTTATGATTTATTAAAATATTTTGTTTACCTACAGGGACGACATGTGTAAAAAAGAATTTAATAAAATCATTTTTTTCGAGGTTATTTGACAAATATAAAAAATACAAAAACCTATTAAATCTTTATTCAAATTACCATCAAGCTCAAAATATTCCATACAAACTAAACACGATTTAAATAACATATGTAGTCACAATTCTTATACAAACACAAAATTTATAAAACAACTATTGACGAACTTCGACCTCCTTGCAAAATCCAACATTATTAACTTGGAGAAGAATGGTAATTCTAGCAGCATCAGAGTGTGGTGTTAGCCCACTAACCATATCCGGTTGTGGACATGGAGGGTAGTATGTCATCCGTACGGATCACACTACGTCGTCAAAGACATCCACCATCTCCTGGATGTGTATATCTATCACTTGCATAGCCGGCCCTAGGGGTGGGCGGGGAGGACCACCGGCCAGGGCCCGATATTTCGAGGGGCACGTTTTTTTATGAAAAAACCCCGATAAGTATATGTAAAATATTTTTTTAATAGGGTACACACATACAAACACCAACATAGGCTCCCTTACAAAACGATTCATATGGTTTAGATTAGTTATTAACCCCTTTGGCATTAGCTTTAGACCTTTAGTGAGCCTAACACCCAATTTCGTTAAGGCCTAAGGGAATATTTTTTCGAGCTCGAACAGGGTACATGAATTCTCAGGGCCGGCCCTGATCACTTGGCCTATTAGAACAAACAAAATCATATTCGCACTTCTTGAAAGTATTTCTCCAACCAAAGGGCCTTTGACCTAATGGTATTACGGTATTGGATAAGGTTTTCCCTTTATATGTTGTGAGGGCTCAAATCCCATTTAACAACAAAAATTTAAGCCGTTCAAAAAAGGGTACTTATCCATGGATTTTCTGTTGAAAAAAACGAAGATGTATAGGTTCTTAATACTTCCTCATCAAGTGTATTAAGATATTTGTTAAATCGAAAAAAATATAAATAATAACAATAATACTTCCTCATCAATCGTATTAAGATTCTGATTGTTACTGTTTGTAACCATTATGGCAGGGGTAGTTTATATCTTTTCGTATTTGTTGATTAATTTCAATATAAGATGTCGGTGATATTTTTTGCATTTCAATGATGAAACACAGGTTAACACCAAGGTTAATCTGTGGGGTTATTTCTTCCGTGGGTTCAATCTCCTTTCTTACTCATAGAAATGACCCGGATCCTGCAAAACAGCAACACCGTTAGTCTCGTTAAGATGGGAATATGGGGGTTTCCCTCTTAACCAGACTCCGGCGTGAGAACAAGTACTGTTCTGAGGGAGAATAAACAGTGTGTGTTGAGTGTGAGAGTATAAGGAGCCAGATGATTCAACCTAGATGATGAAGGGTCCTATTTATAGCCGGAGGGTGAAGGAGGGAGGAGCAGCTGTGCCAGCTGTGGTTGCACGCCAGCTGTCCGACCAAAGGGGAATATCCTTTTGCTCTCCTCTGCCGTGGTCAGTGTAGTGGTACACGTGGCGCGCTTACATTTGCCTATTTTGGAGACGTCGTACTGGTCCTGTCGGACTGCTCCTTGATTCGTCGCAGGCCTACCTGGCGCTTGATGTCTGGTGACACGTGTTGTCCTTTTTGCCGGATGGAGCATCTTTGGTGCCACCCTGATGTTTTCCAGAAGCTTCTAGAAGCTTCTGGATGATCTTGCTGATGTGAACGCCACATAGGATGGAAAAGTGGTGTGGTCCTTGTCATGTGGGCAAGGAATTGGGATCATACCTCTTCAAGTCCCCCCAGTCCAGTGTGCCTTCTAGTTGAGTTGATCGTCTAGGAGGGATTCTGGACTTATGAAGGTAGTGGTTTCTATGGCGTATGTTTGTTATGCGAAGTTGTACCGACAGGACATATGGAGCATGCTTTTGTGGAAAACTTGAAAAGTTGAGCCAAATGGACGCATGACGCATGGGTTTTGGCAACTTGTAAAAGTTGAGCCAAATGGATGCATGGCGCATGGGTTTTGGTAACTTGAAAAGTTAAGCCAAATGGACGCATGGCGCATGGGTTTTGTCGACTTGTGAAAGTTGAGCCAAATGGACGCATGGCGCATGGTTTTTGGCGACTTGTAAAAGTTGAGCCAAATGGACGCATGGCGCATGGCGCAATGGCACTTGTTGTTTTCTTCTGAAGGGAGTTTTGTTGTCTTGGGAGGGAGCGACTGATGTGACTGTCTGGTGTCCCCTGTCTTATCGAAAGTGAACAGGCGCCTTTTCAGTCATGTCAGTTACTTTCTGTCAAGGTGTCAGGCGTCTGTTTCCCATGCTCCCGAAAAAAGAGGTGACGTCTTCTCTCTCTTTTGACGTGTGTCTCCCCCATTGGTTGCCTTTCTGGATTCTGACGGCCCACTACCCATCGCATTAAATGCGATGGGTATAAATATAAAGGCGGTTTCTCCTTCTTCCCCACTTATCAAAATTTGAAGTTTGGTTCTCTCCCACTCCTTCGTCTTTTCTCCTTCTTTTCTTTGAGTGTTTTCGTCCAACTTCTGATTTTCTTCATCATGTCTGGGGCGAATCCTTCCCAGAAGAAGAAGAGAAATAAAGGGAAAACTCCCCCGGGTCCCCACCAGGCGGTTATAGGGTGGAAAGAAGAGGAGTTCCACAATCTGGTGAGGGAGATGGGTTTCCTACCTGAATGGGGAGCCCAGTATCCGACTGCTGGTTCGACTGCTATGGATGCACCCCCGGGCTACATGACTTTGTATGCTGCGTTTTTCCGGGAGGGCAACTTCCGGCTTCTAATCACCAGGTTTACTGCCGAAGTTTTGAGGAACTACGGGCTCCATCTTTCTCAGATCAATGCTATTGGGCTTCCCCGTATTACTCATTTTGAGTTTGTTTGCATGGCTAACCGTTTGGAGCCGACTTTTGCGATGTTCAACGTCTTTTATACTGTTACGTACACTAGTGGCTTTTATTCCTTTAACTCTCGGACCGGTGTTACTCCAGTTTGTTCTGTTCCCTTGAAGAGTCTTCATGATTGGAAACAAAAGTTTTTCTATATTCGCCGAGGTGTTATCCCTATGGATAGGCATTACCGGTCCGTGAATGAGGGTATTTCGAAGATAGACGTTTTGTCGGGTTTTGCTGAAGAGAACTGGTATAAAAAGATAACGCATAAAGCTACAGCCATTTCTCAGTTGGAGGAGATGGCTTTGGTTGGCGCTGAGATGAGTTTGTTGTGGGTTCCGAAGAACCCCCTGGGTGTTCCTGTGTACGGTTACCAAGGCAAACGTATGTAGTTTTATTATTATTATTTTATTTTACCGTCCGTTTTCCCTTATTCTTTTGTGTTTTGCAGTTGGATATAGCTTGTTGAATGTTTTGGATCCAAAGGCCGCGGGTGCCATGGTTGAGGCGATCCAAGAAGATGGAAAACCGGCTTGGTTGGAACAGATTCGCCCGCGTTTCCTGCATCCCACAAACGATAGCTTTGTTGCCTATGCCAATGTTATGTTAGGTGAAACTGATGAAGATGATCCTATTGGTCCTACCCGAGAGGAAGTTGTTGTTCTCTCGAGTGGAAGTTCTGGTAGATCCCTTGGAGGCCTAACTTCTCATTCCGCGCGTGCAGGTCCTGCGCAGGGTGTTGCTAATAAGCCTGTCAAGAGACTGTTGGTGATGATGATGATGTTCCAGTTGGGTCCACTGATCCACTGGAGACGAGAAGGAAAACGAAAGCTGATAAGCCGGAGAGGAAGGAGCAGAGGGTTGAGGGAAAATCTGCTGGTGCATTGTCTGGTTTAGGGACCGGAGAGAAACCTCGTGGGTCCGATCCGGACGACCGCGCTACCTTGACGGAACTGATGCAGAAAAAAGCTCTTGATGACAAAAAGCGAAAACTTGATGAGCAGGCTGCTGCTCTTCTTGCTTCGAAAAAGGCTAAACTCCAGAAGGAAACTCCTCCTGCACCTTCCGAATCTGAGATTGATATGGGTATATTTAGCGGTGATTGTGGTAATCTCTTGGAAGAAATATTTGCTGCATCTACTCCTACTGGTGAAGCATTTGTGATTGTGGGCTTTGTCATCTGGGTTTGTTGCTTGTTTTTTATTTTTGTGTTTATCTTGTCTCAGGTGTCAAGTCAGGTGGACCACCGCGCAGGGTTGATGTTTCAAAAATTACTCCTCCTACCTCTCCGCCGTCAAGGACCATTGACTTGTCTCCTCCTCGTGATGATCCTGGGAAGAAGAAAAAAGATGATGTGACCACTGAGCATGTGAGTGAAGGTGGTGGTGATGCTGCAGGTGGCGAGGGTGCAGGTGGTGATGGTAGAGGTAAGGGTGCTGACACCACAGTGGAGTCCAGTCAAACCGCTCCACGTCAAACCATTTACACCAAACGCCCTCCGGGTGACGGCGGTGGGGCTACTTCAGGTGTTGTCCGCAGCCCCAAGTTTGAGAATGTTCGTGCTGATTCTTGGGAAACACATAACCCTGCTTGTGATGATCTGCCACATGCCCCTCGCTGGAATTTAACCCAAGGTTCCAGGGTGAATGATCTGGGTAACTGTCACACCCCGATATTTCCACGTATTACCGGTGGGCCCGGTGGGGAGTATCGTGACGTAGTTGATATCATCATAGTCAAACAACACAATATATAAATGCACAGCGGAAGCAAAAGATAAATATATTACAATCCGAAAATAAAGTAATATCAAGTATTACAACGGAAAGTAAAGGATCCACAGGCGGATCTTAAAACATAAACATTGTTCAACAGACTTTAGACGCCTAGAACTTGCAAGATTCCTTATTAACGCCCTGAGCTTCCAGCCAATTACGTTCAGTACCTGTCACTTAAATTTTTTGGAAAATACGTCAGTTTACACTGGTAAATACAATTAACCGACTCATTTTAAAAAGAGTTTAAGAAAATTGATTTAGATGCACCAGGCACAAAGATATCTTTTATAACTTGGGACAATTATATAAAAATAATCTAGTATACAGATTTACATGTTCGTTGTACGTTTAGAGCCCGATGTAGAAACCGAGTCAAAATTAATAGACACACCACAAGTATAGGCCCGCAAGAGAGTGAACCGTTTCCCTTATGCAATGTCAGGTGTATGCCTACATCCCGTGCATAAGTCGTGGCCATTTTATAATACAATGATGTCAAGGATATCCGGGACATGGTCATTAACCCCTAAAGGCTTTTATTTCAAACAATACAGATTAAAGCGGGTTACCTCAATAATTTAATCACAATACGACTAAACATTCAATACCCGACCAAGCGGTTTTATTATAATACCGTATCCCAAGCCCGTATAGGGAAAATAAGTTAAGAGTATTTACCAGAGCTAAATATAAATTCAATCCCAGCCGTATATCAAATCAGCAAGTACAGATAGCTTTTACTGGGCTCCTAATCTGGAACGAAGGTTTTTAATAACCTATTAGAATCCTAACGGGTCTTTAATTAAGTCTTGACTTAAACCGATTAGTTTTCAAAAGGAAGAAACGGTTCAAACGCATGATAAAGCGAAGACCGGATTAGAATGTGGTTTTGACCCGACAAGCTTGTATGCTTGTTTAATATGGGTAACTTAAACACATTCTGGATTTTGAGATAAAGATGATAAGGTTTAACCCGTTTCGGCTAATATATGTAAACTAGTTACATAAGCCGATCCGAACGCGACAAGTGCGTAACGAGTAACCAAAATAGTCATATACAGGTTTCCTAAGTTAATATGCCTTAAATATGTTGTGATATCAGTAGGATACCTTCCATTATGCCCAAAACGAGTTTAATCTCAATTTAAGCCCCGTAGGGGTATTTTGGTCATTTTAAAGATTATAAAAGAGGTTAATTGAAATTCTGAGATTCGGGTCCGAATACATCAGTAAAATAACTTATTTTATTAGGTCATATCAGTTGGTAATAGGTCTTATATTATTTGGTTTGGTATGGTTAGATAGCAATACGGTATTAATTTATCGAAAGCAAAAACAATAAAAATAAATACATATACATATGTTGTTTAGTCGGTTTCGGTTCGATTTGGTACGATAGTGTCACGGTATCTATTTTTAATAAAATTTATATCGTAATGTTTGAAAAAAGCAAACATAGACCACAAACGAACCTAACCAATATCAGCTAAATAACATCGGTTCCAACATCGATATTCGTTCTTATTCTTTTCGATGGACGTAAGGTTTATTCTTTCGATTACTATAGACACTGATATCATAACGAACACCGATACTTACCAAATTCCCCAATGAAATGCGAGGGAATCTCACTAGTTCATTAAAAAAGTATGTATTACTAATAAATATATTAAACAGTTTATGTTGAGGCCAATTAACGTACAATACGGCTTAACGTACATCACGTACGACAGATAATTACGCACGTTCATTTGAAAATCACGCACGTTATAAACTAAAAAACCCAAATCACGCATGTTGGAAAACATTAATCACGCATGATAAAAACAATAATTACGCACTTTATACACATAATCACGCACGTTGTCGTACGTGATGTACGTTAAGTCGTATTGTATTTTACACTTTTCCGTTTATGTTTGTTATTTTTATGATTTATAATGTTCACCCTTGGTATGTATTGGTCAAACATGGAAGACAAAAAATTGTAGGGTTTGTCAAAAAAAAAATTAAAAATAATTGTTACTCATATTCTATTTTAGACTAACAATTCTAAAAAACTATCTTTGTTCAGTTTTAAATCAATTACCTCTTTTCTAATAAGCATGTGTCTTTACCAAGTGAGCTAGTTTCATATTAGCAGCGTTCGTCAATTATGCAAGAAATGATGCTCTAGAGCCTCAAGTGCTTGCAAATTAAATAGATATTATTTAACATCTACATCAGGACACATAATTAACCGTATAAAGTAAGTAGGTAATCTAATCTTTTTTTTTTTTCTAATGGCAAATTTCTTTTATTCATGTTGGGGTTTGTGAGACTTGAACCCAAAATCTCTCCCTTCCAAGGTGTTTAAAGGCTTTGCTTTTGCCAATGTACCGCATACCCACGTTTTAGAGCTGCCTATAATAAATAATTATACGTTTTTAGTATTCCTTTTGTTTGTTCACTTTGCAGGCCCTATCTTGCCCGAACTGTGTCGTTTTATTGAATTTAAGATGGTGAGAGAGAGGCCAAACCTCAAGAATGTCTCCAACATTTACAACCAAAGCATCTGGATGAAAATTCACAGGTATCCAAACACCATGTTTCTTAACTTGCAAACCTTCAACATCATTAGCTTGGAGAAGAATGGTAATTCCAGACGCATCAGAGTGAGGCGTCAGTCCTATAACCAAATCAGGTTGTGGACAGGGAGGATAGTATGTCATCCTTATGGATTGCATTCCATTTTCGAATACATCTACCATCTCTTGCAAGTCTATATTTACTGCTTGCCCTACTAGACCAAATAAAGTCATGGCAAGTTTTTGCACTTCTTGCAAGTATTTCTCCATGGTATCTCTGTTGAAACAAATGAAGATGTATAGGTTCTTATTTCTTAATACTTCCTCATCAAGTATAATAAAATATTTGATAAATTGCAACAAATATAAATAATAACAATATACCATAAGTTGTATGAGACAGCTTTGTACTAGGAAAAAAGTTGTGTTCGACCAACTAATGTTTCTGATTTCAATAACATTTTTATAAGTTTAGGGTTGTCTTTGTTGTGTAGCTCATTCGATTTCAATTAAAGTTGGTGCATAGCAGTGGCGAAGCTTGAGATTTCCGACCATGGGGCGGAAGTCACCGAACCTAAAAATTTCTATAAAATCAGGGGGTCGAAAATGTATATATCCAAAAATTTATATACGAAAACTACATACTCTCCACTACTGAGCAAAAAGTTCGAGGGGTCGGCACCCCCTCTCGCCCCTTAGAAGCTTCGCTCATGGTGCATAGGCGATTTGGTCCGGCTGTCAAAGCCAAATTCCGCCATTTAGGGTTTAGATTTCATCACCCACGACTTTCCTTGTTTTTAAGCCATTTTGATTTTTTTTTTATCTAGTGCCAGATACATAATTACCGATTTCCATTATTTACGCGTCTATTTAGGTCCTTAATAAATTAACGTATTTGATTAGCAGTTTGTAATTTTGAGTTTAGTTGCTAAGATTGAGAAATTTGAAGATGCCTTTAAAATTTTGAAATTCCCATACAAGGACACCTAATGGTATGATTTAGTTAAGAATTCGGGTTATATCAACAGCTTATAAATTCTTCTTTGTTTATTTATTTGTTTCCTCTCACAACAAAACTAAGAGATACAAGTGTGTTATATCCTTTTAGAAGAGCTTAATTAGGTTTAAAATTAAAATGAAGACTAGAAAAAAATAATAAAAAGACCTTAGTGTTGTTGGGAACTCTGGAAGTAGGTTAGATTTTCTTCTGTGAACAGGATTGGTGATCATAAAGAAGCGATCAGCCCAGTCAATTTTCTGATCTTGAGAATGGAGTGGGGTTTGACCATACCCTTGATAGTCACCTGGCATCAGCTTGTACTTCATCTTCTCTTCCAATGGCATGTTAAAAAACTTTACTACTTCTTCTTTCATTTTCTTCACCAACACTTTGTCAACACCATGATTCACCAACTACAGGTTAGTTAATTTGTTCAACTTATTATCATTTACATTATACGCAATTCTAGAAAACTGGGCAAGTAGACCGAAATCCTAACGGTTGGGACTGATTTGCAAATGAAAAGGCGATCGTAATTGCTCAGTTTTCTAGTAATGATATATATATATATATATATATATATGGGAAGGTTGTAAATTTTGCTACATAAAGACACTTAACCTGAAACATTCCCCATTCTCGGCATACGGAACACAGGTTTTTAAGTTGATTGTTGTCGGATCCTAGTGTCCCAGTGAAATCGTTCATGTCAATAAGTGGGATAGAGAGCAAAGACAACGAGCTGTTCGAGACAACAGTGGGTTCTTGATTAAGTTGCACGTAGCATTGAGGAACCTCTAGTTTGAGCTCTTTTGCTAGCTCTTGAACGTTCATATGGCTTTGTGGCAGTATAAATGACGAAGACATTGATATGCGTATAGTAGTACTACAAGTGAAAAGACTTAAGTGTTGTGAAAGGACAGGCAATTTATGGTTTGTTCTCATCAACCTATGAACAAATCTCTTTTGTTGTTGCTTTAAATAGAAAAAATCTTGAAAGAATGTGACGTAACAGCATTCCCCATAGAATAGTTGCACGGGAATTGCCCAAATTAGCACGTTATAGAAAAAAAAATTATTGCTAGGACTCTAGGATACTTAACTTCCA
The DNA here is from genome assembly GCA_030545235.1 of Helianthus tuberosus. Classification (NCBI taxonomy): domain Eukaryota; kingdom Viridiplantae; phylum Streptophyta; class Magnoliopsida; order Asterales; family Asteraceae; genus Helianthus; species Helianthus tuberosus. Next base: position 35,032,894 of record CM060435.1, read on the forward strand.
AATTAAAAGTTAACCATGTTGCCCGATTCCAATAAAATATATATTTCCCAATATAATCATTCACGCCATGGCATTTTTTTCCACAAAAACCTCCGTTTTTTTTTTCAGGGTATTCAATTTGGATAGCCGGAAATTAAATAGTTGGTATCCTAAAAATAGTAAGTATACATACGATTTACACTGCTATAAAATGCGAGTATTTCCCTCGCGGACCTGGTTAAGATAACGTAAGTCTGGACAGACTTGGCTAGGGCCGCCAATTAGACTGTATGACGTTGAGTCACTAAAAAAGAAAGTTACCGTTAAAAAAAAAAAGTAAAATGCGAGTATTTCCCTCATGAAATAGTTTGGTTTCTTGAAGAAGAAAAAAAAGGTTACGTGCGGGACTCTACTACACCGACTAAAGTCTAAACCATTAAATTTAAAACGTTTATGGCATGTTATGTATTAGAGCAGTTACATGTATTTTGATTTCTCTTTGTAATAACTAGCATAGTTATAGTGATGTTTGGCTTTCTAATTCCTCTACAATTGCTTCGTAGCTTTGTATCCTAGCTGTTGAACAGTGAAATACTTAATGAATACAATTAAATAATTAGTTAACAATATATAGAAATGACAGGTAACCCTAGAAACCTAACTGAGCATGGGGGTCCATACTACTACTCCCCCACAATCGTAGCGGAAAGAAGCTAGAAACTTAGACTGAAAAAAAAAACATTAAAACAAGAACCATAAAAAACCCTAAGAAAACTAAGTCTTCAATTTCGATTGAGAATTCCATAATCCTACAAGCTGTAATGATAATCCACAAGTTTGAATGATCTCATAATCATGAAAGAGACGTCAAATGAGGCGGCGCAACGGCGGCGGGTAGTGGCACGACGACAGACCTTATTCCTGCAGGCGATGCAGTGGAGGACCGTAGTTGTAACACCTCGCAAAATCACGTCCAATATAATGAAGACACGTGTCATGAAGATTAATCATGTAATGAATTGATTTCGAGGGACTAAAATTGTCAAACAATGTAAATATGTAAGTAAAAGGATCCAAAGTGTCAACATGCCAATCTTGTGCCTCTGATTGACCTCACACGACGTTCTTATTCTTTAATGAATAATTTGTCGGACATAGAAAGTCGTTTGTGCTTTAATTAAGGATCTTACGAAACATAGGGGTTAAAAGTGTCAACATGTTAAATGTTACCTCTGAGTGACCTTTTAACGATCCCAAAAGCATTGTAATAATTGTATATTATGCCCTCAAGAATATTAGATAGTAATCTCATGGAGTTTCGATGAAAACAAGACTTTTCGGGTGATCTCATAACTAACCGGGAGCTTAACGGAGTTAATTTGTGACCCAAGACCCTTAAAAGTTAACTATGGGGGTCATAAGTGCAATAAATGGAAGTTATTTAAACTTAAAATGGACCAGGGACTGAAATTGCAAAGATTGCAAAGTTTTTATCGGAATAACAGGTCTACGCGGGCCGCGTAGACTCCCTCTATGGTCTACGCGGGCCGCGACAGCAGTGCCAGCCACAGATTTCTACACAGCTGCAAGTTGCAGCCCTTACACCGCCATTGCATGAGTTCTGAGCAATACCATGGACTTGTAAACGGTTTTTACTGACATGGTAACACCTGTAAACATCTGGTGAGTCCTTAATACAGCTGCAATGATCCTAGATCTCTTCCATTTCCTATATAAGAGACTTGTTGTTCTTGAGTTCATTTGCATACTTTCAAATATTCACTCAAACACTTCTCTGGAGCCTCCTCGTGTTCAAGGAAGTCTTCTAAAGTTCAAAATTCGTGCTAAGGACTCTAGTAAGTGCTCTTAGATTCTTCAGTTAAAGTTTTATTAACTTAATGACCGAAAGTCAAAGTTAGCGTAATTAAGCTTTGACTTAGTGATTAATCACAAACGGTCCAGCCATTTTTCGAATTGAAAGTGGCTATGTGTTGGTAATTATGTAGGTGTTAAACCCTTAAAAGGGCACCTTCAAATTATCACGTTATCTCAGTCAATTGTTGGGTCAAACTTATTAACAAAAAGTCAAACGGGTCAGTTTTTACAAATTAATTCATAACTGATAATGCAGAGGTTATGAAACATGTTTTAACACTTAAACAATTTGGTAAATAATATAAGAACATGTCTAAGCATGTTCAACCCGACAATTCTGAGTTTAGGCTCGGTTCGCAACCGAAAGTCGCAAAAGTAGACTTTTGCTTTGACTTTCAGTTCTAACCCGATTTAGCTTAGTTTAGATATGCCTTAGGGTTCCTTTAGGACCATATTAGATGTTAGTATAACCCTCTGAGATTATACTATATGGTTCCTTTGAAATCTGAATCATTTGCATGTTTCCGTTAAATGCTTAAAAGTTGACCATTATGCCCTTTTGATATAAAAATGAGATTTTTGAAAATGTGAGAGGACAAAAACCTTTATTACTGATTTATAAGCATGTCCTAAAAATTTGACATCAGTTCATGGTCTAAAATAGAAGTTATGCGCGATATCGTAAAACGAAAGCTTTTTATTAATTAAATGGCATTTTTAGTATAAATCATATTTAAACCCAAATTTTGGCACCAAAATTTCTTCCCACTGATATAATATAATATTTAGGGATTTTTGGAAATTTTTGTCAAATTTTATACTGATTATATTATAGAGTTCTAGTGTAAATTTGGTATTGACAAAATTGCCCTTTTCTTTGATAAAATGAGTTTTACATAACATTTTGATACCAAACCTTTATCTACTGATTTCATATATTAAATAAAACATTTTAAGCTTTAGAGACTAATCAAAACCTTAAAATTTTATAAACATTTAAAATATCATTAAATACCGACTTTTACGCTTATTAAGCGCATGGTATGGATTAAAACTATATTTAACACCAAAGACTTATTACCTACTGATATTATAAGAAAATTTTTATACTTTAACAGTAAGTAAAAGTTTTGAACTCAGATTTCCAAATTTGACCCTTATAGCATATGTGAAATGACCAAAATGCCTCTACGGTGCATAGTTTGGCCATAAATGATAAATTTCACATATATATGATATCTTACTGATATAACTTATTAAAATAAATATTTTTACTGATTATTTTAGACCAGAACCTCAGATTACTATTTAACCCTTTTTATAAACTTTAAAATGACCAAAATACCCTTTCGGGGCTTAAATTGGTTTTAAATTTAGTTTGGGCATAATGGAAGGTATCCTACTGATATCATAACATATTTTAAGCATATTAACTTATGGAACCTGTACATGACTCATTTGGTTACCCGTTATGCATATTCGCGTTCGGTACGGTTTATGTAACTAGTTTGCATAAATTAACCGAAACGGGTCAAACCTTATCATTTTTGCTTCAAAATCCAGAATGTGTTTAGTTTACCCATTTTATACAAGTCCTCATACTTGTTGGGTCTAAATCACATTATAATCCGGTCTTCGCTTAATCTTGCGTTTTGAACCGTAAACCTTTCATTAAAACTAACCGGTCTAAGTTTAAACTTAAGTAAGACCCGTTAGAAATCTAATAGGTTATTAAAACCTTCTTTCCAGGTTTAGGAGCCCAGTAAAAGCTACTTGTACTTGTTGATTGTTATACGACTGAGAATAATATTTTAATTTTTGCTCAGGTAAATACTTTTAACTTATTTTCCCTTATATGGGCTTGGGATACGATAAATTATTATCGCTTGGCCGGGTATTGAATATTTAATCGATTAGTGGTTAAATCATCGAGATAACCCATTTTAATCTGTTTTGTTTGATGCAGTGCCTTTGGGGGGTTAATGACCATGTCCTGGATATCCTCGGCTCATTCATTAGAAATGGTCACGTCTTAAGCACGGGGTGTAGGCATACACCTGACAATTGTGTATGTATAAACGGTATCTCACTCTCTTGTCGGCCTATACTTGTGGTGTGTCTATTAATCTAATCCGGCTCTTCTAACCGGGTCCCGATTGGACGACAAGCATATAAATCTGTATACAAGATTATTTTAAAATAATTGTCCCAAGTTATAAAAGATTTTATGCCTTGTGCATCCAAACTAATTTTATAAATGTTTTCAAAAGAGTCAGTTAATTGTATTTACCAGTGTAAACTGACGTATTTTTCAAAAAGGTTAAGTGCAGGTACTACGCGTAATGGGCTGGCTACTCCTAGTATCAAATAAAGAGTCTTGCAAGCTTTTGATGCTTAAAATCTGTTGAACAATATTTCTTTCTGTTTAAAGATCCGCCTGTGGATCCACTTACAATCCGTTGTATAATATTTTATTGTATTTTTAAATCGGTTTGTATAATTACTTTTAGACTTCCGCTGTGCATTTAAACTGTGATTAATTGTCTATGATGATATCAACTATGTCATGATACTCCCCACCGGGCCCACCGGTAATACGTGGAAATATCGGGGTTTGATAGTAGTCCAATTAGCGGCAGCGGTATGGGATCCGCATAGTAAGGTGGTCATGCATAGACATGCATGACGTGAGTCTTTATGTTACTTTTTTTGGAAGTTGTTTTTTAATAAGTCAGGTCTCTAGGGACTTGTGCAGTTATTTGGTTAAGTTTACGTTATCGAGTCATGGGTAGGGTGAGTCTTAGAAGTTGTTGAGTCTTCCCGTTTAGTCGTTAGTTTCCTGATTTTTCTGTTTCAGTTAGTTTCTACACGTTGTATTGTTTGGCTATTTAAGGCCTGTTAGTGGTTTAATGAAGTTATGCATTGGAAATATTATTGTGTTAGTATACTAGCTTGACACTTCTAGTGGTATCGAAGCACAATTATGCGATCCATTAGAGTGCTAAGAGAATAGAAATGGAGCTGTTGTACGAGATTAAATGGCAGAAGAAACGAGTCAATTCTAGGCAACCCACGTACCGAAGTTTGATGGAGATTATGATCACTAGAATATGGTCATGAAGAATCTAATACAATCAAAGGAGTGTTGGAGTGTGGTGACTGATGGGTATGCAGAGATCAAGTCTGGGGAATAAGCAACTCCCACACGAAGAAAAAACTATGAAGAGAACGAGTTGAAAGATCTGAAGGTGTTGAATCACTTGTTCTAGTCGGTAGATAAATCAATACCAAAGACAATCACTCGGAATGAGACCTCCAAACAAGTTTGGGACGCTATGAAGGCCAAGTACCAAGGAAGTTCACGAGTTAAAGGGGGCTCAATTGTAAAGACTCAGGAGCCGTTTTGAAGCTTTGGAGATGAAAACAGGTGAGAGTATAAATGACTATCTTGGTAGAGTGATGGTTATAGCTAATGAGATGCGGATGTGTGTAGACGATATGACAGATGTGAAGATTGTTGAGAAAGTCTTTCGAACACTCACAGAGAATTTTAACTTTGTTGTGTGTTCGATTAAGGAGTTAAAGGATTTGGATGTAATGAGTGTGGAAGAATTGCAAAGTTCTCTTCTTGTGCATGAACAAACGTTGTTGAGGAAATTAAGTGAAGAACAAGTATTCAAAGTTGAACAACAGACATGTTATGCTCTAGGACGTGGTAGAGGGATATCATCTTATGCAATAGGAAGAGGCAGAGGATGAGGAAGAGGCTCATTTGATACGAATTATATGGAGTGTTACAAATGCTACAAGTTGGGCCACTTTCAATATGAGTGTCCCACAGAAGAAAAAATAATAAACTGTGTTGAGTTCGATGAGAATGAAGAACTGCTGCTAAAGGCAGTGGTAGATGTGGAAAGATACAAGCAGGAGGAGGAAGTGCTAATGGCCACATCTGAGACATTAAAAGAATGGAAGGAAAGAATTTGGTTTCTGGACTCAGCATGTTCAAACCATATGTCAGGAAACAAGCATTGTTCTCAAAATTGACATGAGTTTCACTCACTCAGTCAAGTTAGGAAATGATAAAAGGCTAGAAGTGAAAGGAATTAGTGATGTTAAGCTAACACTAAATGGAATTAGTGATAAAAGGCTAGAAGTGAAAGGAATTAGTGTGGGGCAACTGCAAGACAAGGGGGTGACCTTTATTTTCAAAGAAGGCGTTGGCAAGGTGTATCATCCAGTGAAATGTCTGATCTTAACCTCCAAAATGACTCGTATGTTTCCAATAGTTGGTGTGCCAAACAATCCTTAAACTCCATGTAAATCATAACAGTAGAAGATTTGTGACATAGGAGATTTGCACATGTGAATCACAAGGCCCTTCAAATTATGCAATTCAACAGTATGGTTGAAGGGTTACCTAAGGTGGCTGAAAAAACTCAAGTGTGTGAGGTTTGCGCTATTAGAAAACAAAATCGAGTGGGAATAAAAGAAGTGGACTCGCCAACTTTATGCAATTCAACAGTTTGTCTTTAAAGCTAAACATTTACATTATTTACGTTGAACAAAACCAGTGGACTCGCCAACTTTATGTTGACATTCTTCTGCATGCTTTGCAGGTCGTTAGGTACATCGATGCACAGAAACTTGTAGTCTGAGGAGCTAAACATTTACATTATTTACGTTGAACAAAACCAATGGACTCGCCAACCTTTTTGTTGACACTCTTCTGCATGCTTTGTAGGTCGTTAGGTACATCGATGCACATGAACTTACAGTCTGAGGAGCTTGAAGTGTCATGGGGTGTGCTGTTTGATGAGAACATTTGATATTATGCATTTTAAAACAATATGGTTTTGGTTGTGTTGAAACAGATACTCTTGCTTCCGCTGAATACATACTTTTGTTTGAAACGTTTATTTTGGAATACACTATTCATGTTGGACATGATGATTGTGTTTAATATTGTTTACTATTAGTTCGACATGATTAGTGGCTAGATCCTGGTATGTCACACGGCTCGCGGTGAAACCCGCATGTGGTAATTTGGGGATGTGACAGAACCCATCATGTATTAAAAGGGTCGGTTCTGGTTCTTAAGATATGTTCTAAACGGTTCTCGGGTCTGGTCCAGCACGGTTCCCATCTGTTAGACCCTTTTGCTCACCCCTAATTATTTGGTTTCATTTTGTATGCTACGAGTTGACGTTAACCTGCGCGTTACGGTGGGATGCTGAAATTAAAATATTATTAAGTTTATGTTCAAAATTATTTGACAGGAAGTAGTTTTATTTGTGGGATATGTTGAGTTTAATTAGTTTTTGAATGTAGGTGTTGAATTATCCATAGAATAAGAGTTATCAACATCCATTTACAATTATCCATTACTTTATATACTAAAAATGATACATGCGTTTAAATTGCAATTTATATATTCAAACGGTGCTAATACAACGTTATATGGTTATATTGCTTTTTTAAGTGTTCAAACGGTGCTAATAAAACAGCTGAAACTGCCAACAATCAAACAAAATGTTATTTTACATATGGATTTGGTTATGTGATTGTTAAACACAACCTTTTATAGAACAATATGACCATTTATTATAGAGTCATGTTTGAAATTATATTCAACTAGAAAAGTGACCCGCGCGCGTTGCGCTGCGGGCAACAAAATTGGCGTGCAATCGATCAGATTCAAACCAGTTTTGTTTAAGCTTATCATACTTCTTTCGTCATCAAAATCCAAGGGGTGCGGTCGAAATATACAAAGGTTACTTAGAACTTAGAACTTAGAAACCATTAAATCGTAAACTGTACAAACTAACAACATGCAAACTTAATGTAAAGTATTAGCGTCATTAATTCATTATATCTAACACATTGTAAAAAAACTTACCATCATAAAACTTTTTGTTCTACCAGGATCATTGTAGCGAGCCAATAAACACCCATCTTTTGGTTTGAGACCGTCAAAAAGAACACTGTTGTTTCTATGCCTAATAAATAAAAGCCTAGCTTATCTAGCAGACTTACTCATTCAAGAAGTTACATTATTTGTTGTTTAAACGATGATGAATCCATGTTGTCTATAGCTTATATTATACACTTAACCAAAATATATATGAACTCAATAGTGACAAATTTGAATCCAATTGTGGATCCCAACTTTAACCCTCAACTATTTCATCTAAAAAAGCTAACTGGACATACAAACATCTATTAGCAATCAGATCATCAAAGCTACTTACTTCAAGCACAAGGCCAAAACCGCACATTTCATATGCTAATTGTGTGGCTTCTGCCATTCTTTGTAGAACCTCCTTTAACATTCAATAATACTACGTGTCTTTTAAGCCAAGATTAACCAAAGATTTTTCAACTATTACTGTTATAGATTACAACTTCTGAGCTTCGAGTATAAAAATTTTTCAACTATTACAGTTCGAGAATCGAGTCTTCTAATTTCTAATCCACTTATCTTTCTACTGCATATAACCTAGCAAGGCAGCAGCCCAAACTTGTCTCATTAGGGTAAACACCCAACACGGGCATTATGTCGAGCACCTTGTGTGCATCAAGTACATGGTCAAGTTCATGACAACAACAACCATCCAAATCAGGGAATAAGAAACTCAATCAAGCAAAACATCAAAAATCTTGTGAGCAACATCAAAACACATCAATAAACAACAACCAACTAAAACATGCAATTATCTTATGGACCCGTAGCTAACAAATTCAAAGGAAAAGCTAAAGAAAACAACGAATAAGAAACTTACAATATGGAGATCTCATAGCGGTTGCTGCTACTACTTCTATCGCGGTTTGGTGACCTTTCTTCTTCCCCTTCTCCTTCTTCTTCTTCTTTTTCGATTTCTTCTTCTTCCCCGAAACACTCAAATAGAAAATCAACTCAGAAAGACTCCGCTATGCACCGTCGCGCCGCGCCGGACTGCCGGATGCGACGGCGTCTTCTTCGGTAAACCACCGCCATGGAAAACCGTATCAACAGCTCCGCCTCAACCCACCGTAGAATCAGTTCCCTTTCTCCCTGTGCATTCTTTCTATCGCTCTCTCCCTCTCTTTCTCTGATCTGATTGAAGGCTATGAAGTTTGATAAAAGCAGTAGGTAGGTTATGCAAGAAAGGGTACAAGTCACAAAGTAAAGGGTACAACAAAAATAAACATAGAAAAACATAACAGCACAAGGTACAACTCCCACAACACAAAAATGTTACAAATTAGAGTGTTATATAATGGTTCGGTGATGACTCTCCCCAAGAACCTACCAACACAATCTTTCATAGAACTAAATCACCCTTTATTCAAATGGTTGTTTCCTTTCGATTAAAAGTAAATGGTATCCAAACCCTCTAGCCAAATCACACCCTTTAACTGACTCGACTTTTAACAAATGGATACAAATCTCAAGTTAGTAACTGTATATGATATATATAACCTTTATTATTCGTCTTTGTACTCAAATGGGTACAAACCTCAAATTGGTAACCGTATATAATATATATAACCTTTTATTATTCGCCTTTGTACTCAAATCAACATATCCAAAGCCAAATTTAACAAAACCTAATTAAATCAACATATCAAAGCCAAATATATTCAATACGTAATCAAATTTTGAGAAGAAACGAATCTCAATAATATATCCTATAATCTTCGTCTTTTGTAACATTCCCATTTTTATCATATAAGAATTTTAGGTTTGTCTAAATTTATTAACCACTAGTAACTAGTTTATTTTTAATATAATTATTCAACCCAAATAGTTTTAAAAACTATTTTATATAGTTGGTTGAAATATTATATTAATTAATTGGCCTGTATATAGGTGACACTTCTAAATAAAATAAAAGTATATAAAAACTTATATTATTAGACGAGTAGATTACGGGTAAGCTGACCGTTAGAAATATAAAGTAACTAGACGGGACCCAGGAACCGTTTAATAATTAAATTTACATTATAATTGAACCTATTCCGTTTTTAATGAAACTTGGTTCAAAATGTAGATAAGATTATTCTCGTTCTAATAACATATTTATTATTTTCTAAAAACGTTATATTTTAGAAGTTATACATGCCAAATAAGTGAATTAGTTGAATTAATTATAATATGTAAACTAATAAAATAATAATAATAATAATAATAATAATAATAATAAAAGCTTAAAATGATCGTATAGAATATAATAATAAAATAATAAATAAATTCAACAATTGAATTCTTTGAATTGAAGGTACACATGTCGAGAATCAGATAAGAACAAAACCAAATATGAAATAATAAAATAGTAATAATAATTAAAACATTGAAATCAAACTTAAAATGGACGTGTGTCCATGTAAAAGAAATAGTGGACACTGAATTAAATTATGTTGATACGTGTAAATCAAATAGACATCAAGTGAATGTCTTCTCCAAGTAACGGTTTCACTATAAATATAGAATATTGAGCTTTCCATCTTTTCATCATGAGTCTCGCTACTCTCTCAATATATATATATATATATATATATATATATATATATTTTATTTATATTATACCTATAATAATAATAAAGCCCTGCCCGGTTTTAAGTATTTTAACTCTCGATCACCGCTACCCTTTCCGATTGATCTAAGTCCCATAACACAGGTCAAGGCTCTGCCTGACTAAGTTCGTTGGGGTTCTGTCTCGTGACATAGGGACAAGGTTGAATTAGGGGTACTATACTAAACACGGGTACAAAAATATATATATATATATATATATATATATATATTTAAATAGCTCAGAAGTTATACCCAATATTCTACCAGGAGACTTTCTAGTTGAACCCTAAAGTTACAAAGTGAGTCCATTCTCTTTTCTCACTATTTCATTCCCTTTTTCTTTGTGATATAATTATATTCAAAAAGGTCCCAAATTGATCCGTTAGTAAAAGCCCGGACCCCTGAAACCCCAATCCATATCAAAAATCAAGAAATCAAGAATTGTGGTCTTCTCGCGGGCCGCGTAAAGAATAGGCAGAAGGTCACGTGGGCCGCGACAGCTTGTAGGTTCCGGATATGCATAAAGGCCACGTGTCGTCACACGTGTCACAACCACCGGTTGATTTCGCTTATTGTGACATTCATCTGGTTTCGCTTTTGTGTCATCACAACTGATTTCGCTTATCAGTCACACAACTAATTTCACTTTTGTGAACATACAAGCTGATTTCGCTTATTTGTCACTGTTTTTCAAAAATACGAAAATTTTTCTAAGTGATTGCTGATTTTTGCAGGTACATTCAAGATGGATGATATATTCTTGAACCCGTTCAGCGACATGTATGCATTTTCTGGAAACTCGGGAGACGATTCATCTACAAGCAACAACAATGAGAATCTGCCAAAAGAGAGGAAAAAAGAAGCTTGGGAATCTGAAAGTGCCTTTGGAACCTTCAATAAACCTCCAAAACTAATGGCTATCGAGGAATACAGTCGGTGGTCAAGAAAGTTTGAAGATTGGTTGATGGCATTCGCATTTCCCAGCTGGAAGAGTCTGAAAAACGGTTATGAAAATGGAAACAAAAATGGTGAAACTTTAAGATCAGCTGAGGAGGTTGATTCGTTTGTAGCTGAACAAAAGTGTGTAGCTTTGTTGTTCCAGTCTGTCCGGGAGGACATAATCTCTTTGATCGATTATTCAAATGCAAAAGATCTTTGGAAAAAGTTAGAAAAGAAATGTATAGGTAGTGAAGAAATCAAGAAAAACAAAATAAAACTACTTAGGAAAGAATTTGATATCTTTGGGTGCTTAAAGAATGAATCAGTTTCAAAAATGATTGAGAGGTTTGGGCACCTGAAGCTGGAATTAGCTAGACATGGAATTAAGTATTCTGATGATGAGCAAGTAGACAAGTTGTTCGATTCGTTGCCAGACGAGATGGATTGGAGATATTATGCTCTCATGCTAAAAAACACTATCTTGCCGAAAGATCTTACTCCAGATTTGCTGATTGAGAGACTCAAGAGTCACGAGTTGGAATTGAAGAAGACGTACAGAGTCAATCATTCATCTTACCAGCAGAATTTGGATTTGTATTATCCAAAAAGCATGATGCCAAAAGCAACTTCTCCAAAAACTGCATTTTCTGCTGAGAATGTGTCCACAGCTAGCAAAGAAAGTCAAAGCAGTGGAAATCACAGTGGTTATCACAGTGGATCTTCATCATCTGCAAGTCATTCTGATGCAAAGAATCGTTTTCAATGCAACATCGCAATAAATTTAAAGAATGCTCAGAATTTTGACGAGGAGTCGGCCAAACAGCAGATGATCTTCCTAGCATCGGTGTTGGAATCGTATGAAGGGTTAGTAGCTGGGAAGATTGGCAACACCAACTTAACGAAAGAAGATTATGATCAGATAGATCCTGAAGAAATGGAGCTGATCGATATTCGTTGGGCTATGGCCACTGCTGCTCGTCGAGCACAGCGGTTCATGGAAATTACCGGCAGGAAGACAATTGGTGGTCCATCTACCAAGCTGGGGTTCGATAAATCCAAAGTGACGTGCTTCAAGTGTAAGCAGAAAGGTCACTTCAAGCGAGAATGCAGAAACGCATATGCTGATGAGTCGGAGAACCCATTCAGAGAGGATTACTACAAGAAGGCAATTTATCACCAGAATAAATCTGAGCCGCCTAGATTGAAGCAGGTTGAAGACAACAAAGAGAAATCTAGAGCTCTTGCAGTAATTTACGATGACGAAGGGTATGATTGGAGTCAAGAGGTTCTACCGGAGGATGATGCGGTTGGTTACGCATTCATGGCGAAAAACGACGAACCTATTCCTTGGAAAGATAACCGAACTAAAGAGCAGAAGTATAGATACAGAAAAATGTTGGCTGAAAACAGAATCATTAGAATTTCTGGTATCTATCTGGAAGCGAGGAGAGCGAGAAGATGGGATCCGGATAGGTAGTGTTATCTTGACCCATATGGAAATATTGCAATCGATGACAAAACGCTTGATATCGAAGCCATAATCAAGGAGTACAAAGAAGAGGATGAGTATTGGCAGAATAAATGGTGGGGAACTAGAGACGAGAAAGAGAAAGAAGAAAAAGAGAAGAAGGAGAAAGAAGAGAAAGAGAAAAAGGAGAAAGAAGAGACAGAGAAATCAAAGAAAGTTGATACTGGAGTTATTGACACAACGCAGGAGTTGACTGCAGAGAACCTGGGAAAAATGGCTGACAAAGTGCTGGCCGCTAAGGCACTTGAGGTAGACTCTAACTCCGTGTCTGAGTCAAAAAGCCAGGTCAGTTTAAACTTGATGGAAATTGATGGAAATGCTGATTGCAAAAATTGCAACAAAAAGTGCAAATTTTGTAATACAGTCACGTATCTAAACGGTAAGAAAGTTGAAGATCTGACAGCAAAGGTCAGAAGTGTTGAGAATCAGATTCTTGATCGTGACAAAACAGTTAAAGCTTCAACTGAACGGATAAGAGAATTAACTAGCCAAATTGAAAATGATAAAATTGATCATGAAAAAGTTAAAAAAGGAAAATGAAAAGTTAATTCTTGAAAACCGTCAGATTTCTCTGAAGTTTGAAAAACTCAAAAGCACAATGAAAGATAATGATGATCGAAATGGTAAAACTCATAAAGAAAATGTTCACCTAAAAGTAGTGCTCAGAGTAAAAGAAGAATCAATCAACCAACAACTGGATGAAATCGCTAAACTGAAACTTAAAGTTCAAGAAGCTGAAATTGAAAATGAGCGAATCCAGTTGAAGCTTAACAGTTACAGCTCCGCAAGCTTTGTGTTGTAACACATTATTCCCAAACCTATCGGGAAAGACAAAGCAGGCGAAGATGTGTACTCTGATGGAACTGGGGTGGGTTTTCATCAAGTTCCACCACCTGTTCTTGATAACTACACGAAAAAGCAATCAGGGTTGGTTGAAATTGAAGGAGAAAGTGAAATGAATCTTTCGGATTCAATTGATGTCACATTCACATCTTCCAATGACAATAGTGTCCAAAATGATATTGTAAAAGGTGTTGTTGAAACTGTGCTAAAAACGGATAGTGACACTACTGAGGAAGATGGGTGTTTCTTGGACAACTACATTCCGAAACAAAAGTCCAAGAACAACTTAAATGAAGAATCAAATCTTGTCATGTACAAGATGTTAGGTTCAGATAAGTTGTTTTCGGATTCTGAGTTTCCGATTGAGAATGTAAATTTGAACAAATTGACAAACGTCTTCAAGCTGGTTGAAGTTGAGTTGTCAGAAGTGAACAATTTGAGTCAAACAAAGAGAAAAATGAGTTTTGAGAAAGATAAATCATACTACAAGAAATCTGTTAATCCATCACGTTTTTATAATAACAATCGAAATAACTGGTCGGGTGGTTATCAGGGTGGTAGAAATTATCAGAGAAGAAATGTTCCAAACAAGAGGTTTGCTGAAAAGAAAAAGTTTGTGAACAGTTCGAGTTCACTTGCTGATGAAGAGAAAGAGATTTTTTCTAAATCGGATGAAGAGTTCTTTGAGAAAAGAGCTTCACAGTATCATTCTGAAGGCACAAGTCGAGTTGTTGATACTCGAACATGTTTCAGATGTAATCAAGTTGGTCACATTGCACGAAAGTGTACCAACGTGAAGCCTAAGACTGAAACTGTGAAGATTCAACAGAAGAAAGTTGACGAGAAGGGTAAAGCACCAATAGTTGTTGAGAAAAAGAGTGTGAAAAATGACAACACCAAAGTGAAAAATGAACCCGTAAAGAAAGTGGTAACTAAAAATGACAAATTTTATAAACGGGTTGCATTATCTCAACAAGTTTAGAAACCAAAAAGTGAGAAAAAGATTTCACCTTCTGAGGATTCAATTCAAATTGATTATGATGCAAATTTTCCACCTCTTAAGGCTGAAAACTTCAAAATTCAAATTGCGAGAGTCAAGGTCACACCTAAGGCTGATGAGGCCTGGGTGGACTCCATGTTTGACTAAACAGTTTGAATTTCCGGAGCTTCCTTGATCGCGAAGCATGAATCGGCATCTTTATTGAAGTTGGTTAAGTCAAAGTTTGTTATGTGCAGGATCTTCCAAAACTTGTATCCAGATGGATCATGGATAGTGGAGCTTCAAGACATATGACAGGAAAGACTGCGTTGCTGTATGATGTTAGAAATATTAATGGTGGTTATGTGGGATTTGCTGGTCATGAAGGTGGTAGAATTATTGGTGAAGGAACGTTATCCAATGGGATTGTAACGTTTGAAAGAGTTAACTACATTACTGAGCTGGAGAATAATCTGCTAAGTATCTCGCAGATTTGTGACAATATGTATACTACTCACTTCACTGATAAAGAATGTTTGATCTTGAAACCAGGATTTGTTATCCCTGAAGAATGGATTATCATGCGGGCACCTAGAGTGAATGATTTATATGTGTTGGACATGAGTGTAGCAACTACAACAACAGGTCAAGCACATTGTTTTGTTTCTAGAGCAACTGAGAAAGAATCGAGATTGTGGCACCGCAAGATGGGGCATATTCACCTAAGGAAGATGAATCACTTGGTGCACAATGATTTGGTTCTTGGAGTTCATGTCAAAGGTTTTCATCTAGAAAGGGAGTGCATTAGCTGTGTTAAAGGCAAGCAGAAGAAAAAGTCACACCCTACAAAGCAAGTCAATTCAGTTTCGAGACCTCTGGAAAGACTTCACATGGATTTGTTTGGTCCTGTGAATGTCAAAAGTATTACAGGAGATTACTATTGTTTGGTCGTTACTGATGATTATTCCAGATTTTCGTGGGTTTCTTTCTTGAAGACGAAAGACGAAACGTTTGATAGTTTGATGGCATTGTTCAAGAAGATTGAGAATCTGTACCAACGGCGTATCAAAAGAATTCGAAGTGATAATGGTACTGAATTCAAGAACAGTAAGATGGAAGAATTTTGTGATGAAAGAGGTATATTGCATGAGTTTAGTGCTTCGTACACTCCGCAGCAGAATGGAGTTGCAGAACACAAAAATCGGACACTAATCAAGACGGCTAGAACTATGCTCGCAGATTCAAAGTTACCGATAAATTTTTGGGCTGAAGCTGTTTCCGCCGCATGCTATACGCTCAACAGGGTTCTCACTGTCAAGAAGTTCAACAAAACATGCTTTGAGCTAATCAATAACCGCAAACTGAATTTGAAGTATCTAGAACCGTTCGGGTCACCCTGTACAGTTATAGAGCCTCATGGAAAGTTTGGTCCGAAGTGCATTGAGGGAATATCTGTTGGTTATGCAAATCCGATGCGACGTGTCTTCGTTCCAAGTGAGAAGCGGATTATTGAAGCTGCAAATGTTGAATGTCAAGGTTATACTTTGCCGCCGCAGAATCCTGGAGATTCATGGCGTTATCATTATGACAAAATGTGGGATTCGTTTGACATGAGAGAAGAATCAGAGGATGATGAAGATTTCTTTGATGAGTTGGATATTTTGCGTGAATATGAGTCACAGCAAAGGTTCCCAGCTGAGTATTCGAGGCAACCATGGGAAACTTCAAATGACGATGAAGCAGGTCCGAGTAATGCTGGTGAACATGATGATGTCCAACAAAATGAAGTTGCTCAGGATAATCAGTCGGATCAGAATGATAATCAACAAACTGAAAGCTTGCCAGTCTTTGATCATGGTGATTCAGATTCTGAGGGGGAGCAAATTCAGATTTCAAGTCAAACAAACCAAGTTGGTGAACAAGATGCAGATCAGAATGTTACTAATCTGGAGGGCAATGTAGATGTTCCAAGCGAAGTGATGCCATGAACTTTTTCATATCATCCAGAGGAGTTGATCATAGGAGAATTGCAGACAGGCGTTCGCACTCGAAGACAGATTGATAAAGGGCTTACATGTTTTTATACAACAGTTGCTCCTTTGCAAACTGAATTCTCATTGAGTTGTTTTATCTCGCAGGTTGAACCAAGAACTTATAAAGAGGCGCTTACTGAAGACTCTTGGGTCAATGCAATGCAGGAGGAACTGAGCCAATTCGAAAAGTTGGGAGTGTGGAAGTTAGTGGATTTACCTGATGGTCAGAGGAAGATTAACACCAAGTGGGTGTTTAAATGCAAGAGAGACGACAGAGGAGTTGTTGTAAGGAACAAAGCTCGACTCGTTGTTCAGGGCTTTAGTCAACAGGAGGGGATTGATTTTACAGAAGTCTATGCTCCTGTAGCACGACTAGAGGCAATCAGAATTTTCCTTCCATTTGCGTCTTGGAAGAACTTCAAAGTATATCAGCTAGATGTAAAATCGGCGTTTCTTTATGGGAAGGTCAAAGAGGAGGTTTATGTCGGACAGCCGCCGGGCTTCACCGATCCAATCCACAAAAACAAGGTCTACTTATTGGACAAAGCGTTGTATGGTTTACACCAGGCCCCGAGAGCTTGGTACGAGACTTTGTCTCAACACCTACTAGCCAACAAGTTCATTCGTGGAAAAGTGGATGCCACTCTCTTCACTAAAGAGGTTGACGGTCATCTTCTGATAGTTCAGATTTATGTGGACGATATAATTTTTGGGTCAACGAATGAAAGTCTGTGCAAAGATTTTGAATCAGTGATGAAGCAAAAATTTGAAATGTCATCAATGGGGGAGATGAAATTCTTTCTGGGTCTACAAGTTGAACAACTTCCTGAGGGAATTTTCATTCATCAGACGAAGTACGTTCATGATATTCTAGAGAAATTTGGGATGTCAAGTTCTACTCCAGCTGCTACCCCACTTGCAACAAATCATGGGATTCACCCAGATCTCACCGGAGATAGGGCTGATGAAACGTTCTACCGTTCCATGATAGCTTCTTTGATGTACTTAACTGCTTCACGTCCTGATATCATGTACCCAACGTGTCTCGCAGCAAGATTTCAATCTAACCCGAGAGCTTCGCACATGATTATTGTGAAGAGGATATTACGCTACCTGAAAGGAACTCCTTCATTGGGGTTGTGGTATCCTAGAAAAGGCGACTTTACGCTCGAAGGGTATTCCGATTCGGATTTCGGATGCTGCAAAGTATATTCAAAATCAACAACTGCAGGATGCCAGTTATTTGGACCTAGATTGGTTACCTGGCAGTGTAAGAAACAAACGTCTGTGGCGCTATCTACATGTGAAGCGGAGTATGTTTCTGCTAGCAGTTACTGCTCTCAGATCCTTTGGATACAGCAACAGATGCGCGACTACGGTTTGCAGTTTCTTAACGCACCTCTTTTTGTTGATAATGAGGCAGCTATAAATATAACAAAGAATCCAGTACATCACGCTAAAACTAAACACATAGAAATTCATCATCACTTTATTCGTGATTGTTTTGAGAAAAAGTTGATACGAATTGAGAAAATCCACACTGACGAACAGAAAGATGATTTACATACCAAAGCTTTTGATAAAAATCGGTTTCAATATTTGTTAAAACTGAACGGTATGAAGCTTCTTTCGGTGTTGGATGGAACTGTGGGCGTTGATGAGAGTACTGTTGCGGATGAAGACGAGAAACAATCTGCAATGGTTTGTCGATTTTTTACTTGTTTTGGTATTTAGGGGGAGTAGATAGATGTATATAGTTTATTTTTCAGAAAATACAAAAACAGTAAAAGATGCAAAAATACAAAAACATGATAAAATTTGAAAAAGAGCTTGTGTATAAAGGGAAAATGATAGTACATCGGCTAGACAATTACAGTATGCTAAAGATTTGTCAAGTTTAAATGAGTTAAACAGTCTCACTAATGATGTGTCGATAGGTTTTCGCACATTTAGTAGATTTATTCGGGATATAAACCAAAAATTTCAAACTTGTGAAATTCGTGGGGAACACTACTTGGATATATAGGTAACCCCTGAAATCTCGTTTGAAAGGTCTCATAATCTGATATACTAGGTTTTTATACTCAATGATGTCTGGGGTATTATTCCGGGACTTCTGCTGAATGGAAGTTCTGACCTAGTCCTTGGATAATACTTTTCACATATGCTTGAAACATAGCATAAACCCTCAGCATGCTGATGAAACGATAAAATTGATAGTCGCTGCTGTTGTAGCTAAAAGATCCTCTAAAGGGAACATACTGTAAAGTCGAAGCTGATATCTCTCTGCGTATACGGAAGTATCGATCTGAGATCCCTCGGACCTCGCATTACCTAATTTATGTACAATCATTGTAGTATACTCACCTGTAAGACTGAATATTGGGATTCTGGATACGGGGGTATATTCAAGAGGTGGGACACATGAATGAGCTAATAAGTTCATAAGACATCTAATTCGTATCCTGAGTAAATTGAAATTTGTGTGAGAATTTAAGATGGATCAGTATATCAACAATCGAGGTGAATTGTTTAAATCTGAGTATGAAATGAAGCTTAACGAAACTTGTAATTTGTCTAAAAAGCTTATATGATTCCCTGACTCACTCACAAAAATAAGTTTGTAAATAGTTTACTTTGTTTACTTTCTGCAATTTAAGTTTTCTGGATTTCATTTCTTAGTTTAGAACACTTTATAAAATCCAAAAAGATTTTATTTCTGCTTTATTTTCCGACAAACCAAAGTGGAGAGTTGATTGTTGGATTCTTAGATGATTGAAGCAGATGCAGGAGATTCTGGACTGAAGAATGAGGAGAGCTTATCTTGATGAAGTTTGTTTTATTGGAAAGTCAAAAACAAGTTCATTAACTTGATACTTATTATTTTCAGAAAATATGTAAATTGTTGTTTTTCAAATCAGTTTGATTTGTCAAATGATCAACCAAGGTCATTAAATTAAACTTGGTAGATTAATCAAGTGATCAGGGTCATTAACTTGGATCTGAATACTTGAATGGATTTCTAAAACTGATTGAGTTTGTGATTTATTGTTGAAAAAAAATAGTTTGTAATGTTTGATGTTTGAGACACAGGTTTTGAACTTCATCATTCCCACGGAAAATAAATGTCAAAGCTTGAACCAGATCAAGACCTCGGATTCTAGCACACTGAGAGGGGGAGTCTGTGAAAGGGGGAGTCTGGATCAACAATCGAAGGGAAGTTTGAAGATGGAGCTAGGACAAGATTTTGAACCTGTGAAGATAGAGTTGTTTATGATGAAAAGACAGAGATGGAGAAAAGACCAAGACTGAAGACTCGGAGCTGAAGACTTCGTCAACATCCAAGGGGGAGTCTGTTGGTGCACGAAATGTCTGTTGACTATGTCTACATTAAGTCTTAAGTCAAGATAGGTCAACATAGGGTCTTGAAAGTCAAAATTAGGGTTTTATGTTGAGGTTTCGCTTTTATGTACATAGGTTTCGCTTATGTGGTCATCAGGTGGTTTCGCTTATTTGTCAGCTGTTAGTTTCGCTCATATGGACTGCCATAAGAGCGAAACCTGTCACCCTATAAATACCTGATGAGTTCATTCATGTATGTAACTTGGAGCGAAACCTGATCATTGCTTGTGTAACGAAACTCTGTCAAATTTGAATCAGAACGCAATAAAAGAGAAAGAATTGAAAAGGAAAAGTTGTGTAACTTCATTTACATTGATTCCGCCTTCGTATGTGAAGATGAACGTTCTCAACTGACTGTTTAGGGTCGGAACACGGTCCAACACATGCTTATAATGTAAGTCATTCTCTTTTTATCAAATTGCTTTACAAAACCTTAAATGTTTTTAAGGTTATAATTACAGGGATTAAGTCTTTGTAGTCTCCAAATTACAGCCGGTATGTGGGGTTTGTATACAATACTTGATAACCGTCACCATTGGACAACGAGTTAGCCAAGGGGTGATATGACCCTAGTCACATACACCATTGGACAATGAGGTTACCAATGGATGGTCGAGTGACAAATACCGTGGGTAGTTGGTGGATGTATGGAAACATTGTAATCGCTCTTAATACTGTAGATTATAACTAAAGGTCATTTTATAAAACCTGAATGAACTCACCAGTATTTCCTGCTGACAAAACCTTTTTAAAACGCGTTTCACGTAATTACAGTAGATTGGAGTAAGAGTTGGATACGGCACTGAAGGGCTTCAAGAAGTGGCTTATTTTATTAATTAAATCAAATTAAGAAATATTGTTTTATGTAATTGGGTTTATACCTTATTAAAGCTACCTTTGTAAAACATGGGTTTTATCCCATCTATTTAATAAATAAAATCCGGTGTTTTCTAAACTCTGATATTTTTCCTAACTCACGGTTCTGATGAAATTTCCGCTGCACTACTTTTCAAAATAACCACCGGTACCACTTGGCTGCTCGCGGCTTCCTATTCCGTCCAGGGTGGGGTCGGGGGTCGTGACAGAAGGTGGTATCAGAGCCACTGATTTAAGCCTATAGGTGTTGTGATAATAATACCTAAGCTTATATAAAAGAGTTAGGAGATTGCTATTAACTGGTAGCACACATGATAGCATTTAGACTTGAACTTAAGAAAAGATGCCTTAGTATAAACTTCGAGATAAGCAAAATACTTATGTAAATAAAGTGTGATGGGTTTTGGTATGCCGTGAGAATGATAACTAGAACGTTGCACGTATAATAAATAAGCAATAACACTTGACCACTATTATTTCTTATTTATTAGTACTACTTTGTTCTAGAATATGATCCGTTATATGAATACTAATTGGCTTAGTCTTTGTTGAAAGTCATAATGCACTTTCCAAATCATGATTTAAGAAAAAAATACTATTTATGGGAAATACAAATTTCTTCTCCGACAAAACTGGGTATGGTGTAGCAGACTCTCTAGTTTGTCCGGATATACTGAGGTTACCTCTCCGGCGAGAACCGGATAAGACGGGGTAAATAATATGTCAAACAAGTGACAAGATTTCCCTAAATAGTATCATGACCTGATATCTGACTTGTTTTTGGAAATAAGAATCTGTTAAATACATTGACCTTATGAAGGGTATGTATATTACAGCATGTGAAATATATGATTATATAGATATGTATATCTATAAGGAATTCCAAAAGTCAATTATGAATAAAGCACAAGCATATATGTCAATAATAAATCTAGATTTCTTCATCAGGAATCTCTTGCATATATCTATAATTCCGATATCAAACATTATTTCGTTTGATCATCTACCTCGTAACTCGTGCAATGAGAACCCTTTAAGTTGGGACGCCATCAAAAGTATAAGAATTACCAATGAGTTACCATATACTATTAACGCAAGTAAGAAGCATATAAAGTTGTGCTAATGCACAAGAAAACACATGAAACTTAAATTATACGTCCACATACGTTGAAGTATATCACACACAACTTTCAAGGCAAGACCTTTGGAAAATATGATTGGGTACAACAACAATGCATCCCAGCAGTGGGAGAACTACTGATCAAAAAGCGGCACTTTGCCACGTGATCCTACAAACAACATGAATCTCGCTGAGGTACGTTGGAACAATATTTCACAACCATCGGTGCACAGTCTAATCAGAGTCATAATTATTAGCACTACAAAAGAAGTCATATACCTTTGCAAATCCCCTATTTCATTTCATTTCATTCGACATTCCTTGGTAATGTCACATAACAACGATTATCACACGAAATTCCAGATAAAGTTCTTATATATCTTTCATTGAAATTCTGACTTCTGCATATAAAGAGTTGACTTTCGTGTTTCTACTTCCTCTAATGGTCATCATACCATGAGGATTTCTTTCATAGTAGTGAATATTGATCTATTTCCTTTCTTGGTAAATCCACACGTTACACATGCACTGTTTGTTACGCATGTGGTTCGTTTGATTTATGAAGACCACTGGAGGGCTTCATTCTGATTTGTTATTTTATCCAAACTCAAATATCATTCCGCTTTTTGCACTGTGAACCGCATTATTGCAAAACGATGACTCTTTGATATCGAGTCAATGAATTTCTTGAAAAAAAAAGAAGAAAAAAAAACATAAATTTAATTGATTATATATGGAAACTTACATAAGTAATTTACAATATAGTATTACTATATAAAAAAAATTTCTTGTTAAACCATTGAGGTGAAGAATTTATATTTTTATATATATGTATAAAAATTATGTTTGAGATATACTCTCATTTAAGTTTATGTTTAGTTATTTATTATTGGTAATTAATATTAGCTTTATTATTAGTAATAATATATTAATAGTAATAGTGTTAGTATTATTTTTAAGTACTAGGGTTATTGTCAGGGGCAGGTATTGGGTAGCCTAGCCTTAGTAAGGCATGGACTGATCACCCATGCTTAAACAAGGCAGCACTAACCAATATCCAACCATGATAATGACTAGTTAATGTATATAAATTAAGTCATCATACTTATTTAGTAATTTTTAATTATATATAAAAATATATATATATATATATATATATATATATATTTTGTACTGTAAGGAGAAGACATATTTTCATTAAACAATACAAGAATTAGAGGGACGAATAAAATTATCTAAATAACTGTCTAAGCATTCATGGACAAGACATTTTATACTTATAAGTAATTGTTCATCTTGTTTAATATTCCACAACTATTAAATACTTATAGAAGTATTATGTATCAAGATCGACAAAAGAATTATGCAGATCAGAGACGTAAACCCCTAGAATTTTTATTAAAAGCTTTCAGTTGATTACACGGTGAATTTGTTCGATCACCATAATTATTGAACTATTTCAATCATTACGACACCTTGCGATATCGGTATAAACTTGTCGCTTGGGCTAATCACAATCATTCAAAACCACAGCTGTCTTTCAAACTCATAAAAAAAATGGCAAGACCGTACTATATTTATGACTACCCCACCATAATAGAAACCTTTACAAATAACATCAACTATTACAAAATAGTACTATGAAGTTTTCTAGTTAAAGAAAAAGAATGGCTACTACTGTGCTCTTTAACCTTTTCAAACAAAGAAGATGACATTATACATAATCATTATTATATTATTTTTAAATGGCCCACTTAAGTATAACAACTGTATTTTGATTCTCAAAATTTTATTTTTTAGTATTCAATTATTCATGTTATAGATCTTATCATCTAACATTCGGTATATGTCATCTTTAAAATTTCTTGTTAGTTCGTTGAATTAAATTATCTATTATGCATACACGTTGTCTTTAATTATAAAAACAAATCGTCTTAATTCAATTAGGTACACTAACTCTATTGTCTTTTCATGTATCCTTGCAATTCACTCATCTCAGCACATTGATTTTCTCATATCATAATTCAATATTTGACAAATCATTTTCATGCTTTTATTTCATTTTGAACCTGTCGATTCTAAGTCTTCCTCAGTTGCCAATCAAAATAAGCTTTCTTTTGACCAAGAATTTTATTGATTCTAAAAGTCCTTCACATTCATTTTAAATATCTATTGATCATATATCTTTTGGCTTGAACCTAGTCACCTTGGAAAGTATATCATTTCATCTCATCCGTTTGTCATCGATTTCTTGAACTAATTCAGTTGAACCATTGAATCCTACTTATGGTACAAATCGTATTCACAAAATTTGATATTTTAATTCTGTGTCATCTACCTTAATATTGTTTTTATTGACTAAGACGTGACATAAGTCTAAAAGAAATATCGTAGCCCAAATCTCGAGGACGAGATTTAAAACAAGGTGGGGAGGATGTAACATTCCCATTTTTATCATATAAGAATTTTAGGTTTGTCTAAATTTATTAACCACTAGTAACTAGTAACTAGTAACTAGTTTAATTTTAATATAATTATTCAACCCAAATAGTTTTAAAAACTATTTTATATAGTTGGTTGAAATATTATATTAATTA
Organism: Helianthus tuberosus; assembly: GCA_030545235.1. NCBI lineage: Eukaryota > Viridiplantae > Streptophyta > Magnoliopsida > Asterales > Asteraceae > Helianthus > Helianthus tuberosus. Next base: position 35,057,622 of record CM060435.1, read on the forward strand.
ATTGGCCTGTATATAGGTGACATTTCTAAATAAAATAAAAGTATATAAAAACTTATACTATTAGACGAGTAGATTACGGGTAAGCTAACCGTTAGAAATATAAAGTAACTAGACGGGACCCAGGAACCGTTTAATAATTAAATTTACATTATAATTGAACCTACTCCGTTTTTAATGAAACTTGGTTCAAAATTTAGATAAGATTATTCTCGTTCTAATAACATATTTATTATTTTCTAAAAACGTTATATTTTAGAAGTTATACACGCCAAATAAGTGAATCAGTTGAATTAATTATAATATGTAAACTAATAAAATAATAATAATAATAAAAGCTTAAAATGATCGTATAGAATATACTAATAAAATAATAAATAAATCCAACAATTGAATTCTTTGAATTGAAGGTACACATGTCGAGATTCAGATAAGAACAAAACCAAATATGAAATAATAAAATAGTAATAATAATTAAAACATTGAAATCAAACTTAAAATGGACGTGTGTCCATGTAAAGGAAATAGTGGACACTGAATTAAATTATGTTGATACGTGTAAATCAAATAGAGATCAAGTGAATGTCTTCTCCAAGTAACGGTTTCACTATAAATATAGAATATTGAGCTTTCCATCTTTTCATCATGAGTCTCGCTACTCTCTCAATATATATATACATATATTTATTTTATTTATATTATACCTATATTAATAATAATAAAGCCCTGCTCGGTTTTAAGTATTTTAACTCTCGATCACCGCTACCCTTTCTGATTGATCTGAGCCCCATAACACAGGTCAAGGCTCTGCCTGACTAAGTTCGTTGGGGTTCTGTCTCGTGACATAGGGACAAGGTTGAATTAGGGGTACTATACTTAACACGGGTACAAATATATATATATATATATATATATATATATATTGAAATAGCTCAGAAGTTATACACAATATTCTACCAGGAGACTTTCTAGTTGAACCCTAAAGTTACAAAGTGAGTCCATTCTCTTTTCTCACTATTTCATTCCCTTTTTCTTTGTGATATAATTATATTCAAAAAGGTCCCAAATTGATCCGTTAGTAAAAGGCCGGACCCCTGAAAGCCCAATCCATATCAAAAATCAAGAAATCAAGAATTGTGGTCTTCTCGCGGGCCGCGTAAAGAATAGGCAGAAGGTCACGCGGGCCGCGACAGCTTGTAGGTTCCGGATATGCATAAAGGCCATGTGTCGTTACACGTGTCGCAACCACCGGTGACTCAGCAACCTCCGATCTGATCCACACTTCCACGCGGGCCGCGTAAGGTTTGTCCTGTGGCTCACACGGGCCGCGACAAACTCAGAAATCAGCTATAAATAGCCAGGCCATGAGTAGTTCATTAGGAAGGTGCTGCTACGATACCGGGTATTAACTCGATCGCTGCTACGATTCAATATCTGATCGATTGAAACTATCCGACAGGATGTTTAAATGCTATACTTTGTCATTAGTCGTGAATCTGACAGGATGTTTGAGTGCCACCCAAACTCGGGGTAGACTCTGTCATTCATTGCGAATCCGATGGATGTTTAAGTGTTGCACTTTGTCATTTGTCGTGAGGGTTTTTATCTCGTGAGCTTATCGTAAATGCTGTATTAGTTACTGACCTAGTTCGTGTGCATTATAGTTTCAATTAGGTTATCAGGCTTATTAGTAGGCTAAACTCTACCCCATACACTTACAATCAAAGTAGATGCTAATTCTCAGAAGAATTTAAATCAGGAAGCTTGTTAAATCGATACTGCATGCTTATAATGTAAGTCATTCTCTTTTTATCAAATTGCTTTACAAAACCTTAAATGTTTTTAAGGTTATAATTACAGGGATTAAGTCTTTGTAGTCTCCAAATTACAGCCGGTATGTGGGGTTTGTATACAATACTTGATAACCGTCACCATTGGACAACGAGTTAGCCAAGGGGTGATATGACCATAGTCACAGACACCATTGGACAATGAGGTTACCAATGGATGGTCGAGTGACAAATACCGTGGGTAGTTAGTGGATGTATGGAAACATTGTAATCGCTCTTAATACTGTAGATTATAACTAAAGGTCATTTTATAAAACCTGAATGAACTCACTAGTATTTCCTGCTGACAAAACCTTTTTAAAACGCGTTTCAGGTAATTACAGTAGATTGGAATAAGATTTGGATACGGCACTGAAGGGCTTCAAGAAGTGGCTTATTTTATTAATTAAATCAAATTAAGAAATATTGTTTTATGTAATTGGGTTTATCCCTTATTAAAGCTACCTTTGTAAAACATGAGTTTTATCCCATCTATTTAATAAATAAAATCCGGTGTTTTCTAAACTCTGATAATTTTCCTAACTCACGGTTCTGATGAAATTTCCGCTGCACTACTTTTCAAAATAACCACCGGTACCACTTGGCTGCTCGCGGCTTTCGATTCCGTCCAGGGTGGGGTCGGGGGTCGTGAAATCTTTCGACGGTCTGGATAGTTTGGATGAAGCGGTTATTGAGTACAAAGTATGCGTATGGTTTTAGTCAAACGTTGATTGTGGTGAAATTGAATTGTAGGGTTTTTCTGTAATATTTATTATATTTAGAATTTATAATATATAGCATGCGTATAGATTGCTTTTTTTAATTTTCGTGTTTCAGAAAGCGAATACATAAAGTTGATCTTCATTCATCACCACGATTCTTCCAAAACTATGTACGGCAGTGGTGGTGGAAAACTATGTATGAAAGTCTGAAACTGAAAGGGTGTGTCTTAACTCTTAATATATGAAAGGGTGAAATTGAAAGGGTGTTGTACCAATCCTCAAATAAACCGACACCTTCAATTATTTTTCCAACACCCTAATATATTTTAAAATATCCCAACAAGTCCCAAAATATACCCGTATGTGAAAACCGAGCCCGAAATATATGAAATAGTATTAAAATAAATAAAAATTAAAATTTAGAGCTGAGGCGGGCCGCGTAGACCCACCCCAACACTTACGCGGACGGTATCAGGGTTTAAAACCTGATTTCGTTAGTTATTTTAAGTCTAGGCGGGCCGTGTAAACCATACGTTAAGTTCACGCGGGCCGCGAGTGTCCCAAAATGTGGCGCAGCCCGGTGATGACACGTGTCATCATCGTGTCAAGTCTAGTTGGTGATCCGGACGAGCTACGCTTTGACCCGGGTAAGCCTTAGCTTACCTTTACGTGGGCCGCCTGAAGACCAAATTTCAGCATTATATAAAGGAGGCCTCGGATCTCAGTCGAACTCGCTCCTTAAATAAACCGACACCTTCAATTATTTTTCCGACACCCTAATATATTTTAAAATATCCCAACAAGTCACAAAATATACCCATATGTGAAAACCGAGCCCGAAATATATGAAATAGTATTAAAAATAAATAAAAATTAAAATTTAGAGCTGAGGCGGGCCGCGTAGACCCACCACAACACTTACGCGGACGGTATCAGGGTTTAAAACCTGATTTCGTTAGTTATTTTAAGTCTAGGCGGGCCGTGTAAACCATACGTTAAGTTCACGCGAGCCGCGAGTGTCCCAAAATGTGGCGCAGCCCGGCGTGTCATCATCGTGTCAAGTCTAGTTAGTGATCCGGACGAGCTACGCTTTGACCCGAGGTCAACGCGGGCCGCGTAAGCCTTAGCTTACCTTTACGCGGGCTGCCTGAAGACCAGATTTCAGCACTATATAAAGGAGGCCTCGGATCCCAATCAAACTCGCTAATTTCAATTCTCAAATCTCAAATTCTGATATTAGGCTTATTATACGCGGGTATTATATCCCCCTAAATAGCGAAGTTCTGCTCCGTTGTAAGTATTATAACCCCTGGATACGTTTTAGATACGCTGCCCGATTGATCTAGGGTTCCGTAACGGCAGTCGTGGTTTTGCCCGACGTAGTCGTTGGAATGCCGTCTCGGGGAGGGTATTACTAATGTTAAAATGGGTTCTTAAAACTAACACGTGTGCTTTTGTGTAAATTATAGATTGTCACTAGGAAACCGTTACGAAAAACCTAAAACAGCAAAGTGAGTAATCTCCTTTTTGTAAACTGTTTTACATGACCTTAACTATTTTACAATGCAATTTAGCAGTGATTGAGTCTTTGTAATTCTACGATTGTTGCCGGTATGTTGGGGTTTTGTATACAAAATATGAGTAACGTTACCATTGGACGAAGAGTTAGCCAATGTGTAATATGACCCTCTAGTCAGACTTAACACTACTGAATGAGTAATTTGGTAGATATAAACATTGTAATCACCCTCAATACTGTTAAGTTCAAATTAAATTAATATTTCTTGATTAAACTGGGATTCACTCACCAGTATTTCCCACTGACAAATATTTTTAAAAACGCGTTTCAGGTAACACAGTGTGAAAGCTAATTAGAAGCCAGCTGGACAGCGCTGAAGGCTTGGAAAAGTGGCTATAAAAGTTACCTAAATAAAGAAGGCGTTTTAGTTAAATAAAATGGGGATTTATCCCTATAAACATGTTGTAATAAGAAACTTGGGTTTTACCCATGTGATTATTAATATAAAATATGGTGGTTTTACTCTAATAAACATTTCCTAACTACGGTCCTGATGAAAAATTCCGCTGCCAAATTAGACATTTCGCGATACCACCAAAACTGGCTCGCGGCCACCCGTTCCCGGGACTCAGGGATCGGGGGTTGCGACAGAAGGTGGTATCAGAGCTAAGCCACTGATTCAGCCACAGAAGTGTTCTGCTGACATCAAAATTCAAAGTGTTAGGAAATAAATTATGGAAATACGTGCATAACTGTATTTATTTGTTATGTGTTATTTGACTATCTGTTAGTTTACAGTATGAGCAACCAAGGATCATCTGACGTGTATCGTCAATTGTCTGGTTCACCTAGGAGCGAAGGCACCTCCTCTTCTCAGCCTGCCCTCTCTGGGTACTTTGTTGATACGGAAGAAGGAATCTTTGTGTTTAAGGCTCAATCCGAGGAACCATTTCCTCAAAAGAAAAGGGGATGATTCAGTCGAGGGGCGCATGAGCGTAGAAAACGTATGAAAAAGTTACAGGAACAGAGGGTACTAGCAGCAGCTAAAAGAGAGACAGATGCCTATGCCCGGGATATGATCAATAGGGGTATAGCCAACATCCACATATTAGCAACCACTGCAGCTGACCCCAACCTAGAACAAATAATAGCACCCCAACCACAATTGCCTGACCAACCCATGGAGCTAGAAAACCCTGAAAACCAAGTAGAGATGCATGACTTCAACCCGGAAGAAATACCCAGGGTAGCAGCACCAAACCCCCTAGACCCAAATTACGATCCCTGGTGGGATAATAATAGGGACTATGTGCCACGTTACCAGATGCACGAAGACATGCCTATGCCAACTCTAGGAGACTACCCAGGTATGGATCCTTTAGACCCCTATTACCACGACGAATACATTAGGGAGATTTTAGAAGATCCTTACCATCTCAGAACTCATACACCTCCATATCAGGAACCCGCACCCCAGATTCTGAACCCAGTCCTAGAACCTGCACCCCCAATGAGTGCAGAAAACGCCCAAGAACTTAGGACTTTCGGTGAGGAAATTCTAGAAAGTAGTGAGCGAATGTGACGGGTGGGAGAGCGTCTCGTCTGGAAGTATGACGAACGCAATATGGATTTCTGGATGAATCCATATCAGTGAATGTGAAGGAGGAAAAGGTAGTAATAATATAATTATAATTATAATAATAATAATAATAATAAAATATGTGTGTACGGATGCCTACTACTAATAGTGTAATTTTCTTTCAGTCGGTATTGTAATTTTTATTTCAGTACTAGTGTGTAATAGACGCATAGTATATGAATAGAGTAAGTCGCAATGATCGACGCTTTTGGCAAAAATGCGTGTCATGTGATTGACTATATTAAACATTATTTTGTGATATTAATACAGGGTAAATGTTTAAAATTCATATGGCCGATGAAGGAAATCCAGATAATCTGAATAACGATAATCAGAGTAACATTAACGTGGTTAATGAGAATCCAAGTGACAATAACCATGGAAACCAAATGGATAATAGTGCCGTCCAACACATAGTGGCACAAGAAATTATAGATGCAATGCCATTTATTATTCAAACGGTTCAAGAGGCGAATAATAAAAGTAACCATAGCAGTAAGCGACCAATTGAACCAGAACACAGCGTAAACAATGGACCCATACCTCAAATGCCCATTCCTAAAAGAAGAAGAACCATGCCTCATGGTTGTTCTTACAAAGAATTCTGGTCTTGTAAACCAATAGAATTCTCGGGCAATGAAGAACCTATTGCAGCTCTACGCTGGATAGAAAAGACGGAGGCTGTTCTGAAAATAAGTAAATGTGCGGAAGAGGACAAGATAATGTTTGCTTCCAATCTATTTAAGAATTCAGCCCTAGAATGGTAGAACACTATCCTTCAGTCTAGAGGAAGTGATAGGGTTTATAATATGGAGTGGGAAGAATTTAGGAATATGGTAGAAAGGAAATTCTGCCCTCCTAATGAAAAGGAACAAATAGCAAACAAATTCCTAAATCTTAGGATGAATGGAGTAGATAGTAAGGGGTACACAAAGTTATTCTTTGAATATGCTACAATAGTACCAACCCTTGCATCACCTGAACCGGGATTAATCTCCCATTATATCTGGGGATTAATTGGAGAAATTAGACACGTAGTCAAGGCAGCTAGACCTGAAACTATAGAAGAAGCTGTAGAACTAGCCAACACCTTGACAGATGAACTGATCCGTACTAGAGAAGAAGACCAGAAGAAAAACCTAGCACAGAGACTTACCCAAGAATTCCGTTCTGGGAATTACAACCGTATGAATATGGGTTCTACATCTGCACCTTATTGCAAGTATTGCAAAAGAAAGCATTCTGGAAAATGCTCCATCTATTGTAATTTCTGCAAAATATTAGGTCACAAGGAAGAAGACTGCAGGAGGAAAACCAACAGCAGGGTATGCCTCAGCTGTGGGGAACAAGGTCATATTAAACCCAACTGTCCGGAACTGGTCCCAGCTGCGAACAACAAGAACACTAAAAATGCTAGAGCATTTGTTCTAACTGCAGATGAAGCCAAGATGATTCCAAACGTGATAGCTGGTACGTTTTTAGTTAATGATGTATTTGCTAAAGTATTATTTGACTCTGGTGCGAACCAAAGTTTTATTAATACTTCGTTTTGCAAAATTCTAAATCAGTCATTAACTAAACTACCACAAGAATGTCTAGTAGAGACAGCTAACGGAGAAAATGTTAGGATTTCTGAAATCTTGCAGGGAGCAAGAATAGAAATTTTAAATCAAAAGTTTAGAGCAAACCTTTACCAAATGAATCTTGCAGGATTTGATGTCGTGTTAGGAATGGATTGGTTAATAGCCAACAAAGCCAGTATTTTATGTGATCAAAAGTTAATTCAAGTAAATTCACCAAAAGGTAAAACGATCACAATTAAAGGTAATAAGCCATCTAGGACCACAAAATTCATCTCTGTAATAAAAACTGCAAGCTATATAAGAAAAGGTTCTATAGTGTATTTGATTTCTATAATCACTAACACTAAAGGAAAAGAACTAAAGGACATTCTAGTAGTATCTCAGTTTTCAGATGTTTTTCCAGAAGAATTACCAGGACTACCTCCAGACAGAGAAGTTGAATTCAGAATTCACCTGCTACCAGGAACAGCACCAATTGCCAAAGCACCTTACCGTTTGGCACCTGCAGAAATGCAAGAATTAAATAAACAATTAGATGAATTGCTAGAAAAAGGATTTGTACAGCCAAGTTCATCGCCATGGGGAGCGCCAATAGTGTTCGTTAAAAAGAAGGACGGAACGATGCGCATGTGCATTGATTACCGTGAATTGAACAAAGTCACGATTAAGAATCGGTACCCATTACCGAGAATCGATGATCTGTTCGATCAATTGCAAGGAGCTCGATTTTTCTCAAAAATCGATTTAAGGTCAGGATATCATCAATTAAAGGTACAGGAAGAGGATATTCCTAAGACCGCATTTAGAACAAGGTATGGTCATTATGAATTTACTGTCATGCCCTTTGGTTTAACCAATGCCCCAGCCGCATTTATGGACATGATGAACCGAATATGTAAGCCATATTTGGATAAATTCATAATTGTTTTTATAGATGATATTCTAATTTACTCTAAGAGTAAAGAGGATCATGCAAAGCATTTGCATGCACTTCTAAGTTTATTAAGAAAGGAAAAGCTTTATGCTAAGTTTTCAAAGTGCGAGTTTTGGTTAGAACAGGTACAATTTCTTGGACACTTAGTCAACCATGAAGGAATTCATGTGGATCCAACAAAGATAGAGGCGATTACTAAATGGAAAACTCCTGAGTCACCAACTAAGGTTCGAAGTTTCTTAGGATTGGCCGGTTATTATAGAAGATTTATTCGAGATTTTTCTAGAATAGCCATTCCTTTAACTAAGTTAACCTGTAAATCCATTAAGTTTGAATGGGGACCAAAACAAGAAGAAGCATTTAGAATTCTTAAGTAAAGATTAACCCATACACCCATACTAGCGTTAACAGAAGGAACTGAAGATTTTGTAGTCTACTGTGACGCTTCTAAGTTAGGTTATGGATGTGTATTAATGCAACGTCAAAAAGTTATAGCTTATGCATCTAGACAACTTAAGAATCATGAAGAGAATTATTCAACCCATGATCTAGAACTAGGAGCTATAATTTTTGCCCTTAAGATTTGGAGACATTACCTTTATGGTAGTAAGTTTACCATATTCACTGATCACAAAAGTTTAAGGTATGTTTTCGGGCAAAAAGAGTTGAATATGAGACAAAGACGTTGGATGGAATTGCTTAGTGATTATGATTGTAATATCCAATATCATGAAGGAAAAGCAAATGTAGTGGCAGATGCTTTAAGTTGAAAGTATCATGAAAAGCCGAGAGGGATACGTTCTCTTAAATTAAATCTAAAAGTAGATTTAAATGATCAAATTAGAAAAGCACAAGAATCAGTAATCAAGGATGATGCTGAAAAACTGAAAGGTATGATTAAAGAGTTAGAACAAGGAACAAATGGAATTTGGAGATTCCATAAAAAGAGAATATGGATACCCAAATTAGGAAACTTACGTCATCGTATATTAGAAGAAGCCCATAAGTCTAAATACACGATGCACCCATGAAGTGATAAAATGTACCAGGATTTAAGGAAAAATTTCTGGTGGATAGGAATGAAAAAGGACATAGCAGCTTACGTTTCCAAATGCTTAACTTGCTCACAAGTTAAAGCTGAACACCAGAAACCCTCAGGTTTATTACAGCAATTAGAAATGCCAGTGTGGAAATGGGAATTAATAACAATGGATTTTGTTACTAAATTACCTAAAATAAAGAAAAGTAATGATACAATCTGGGTGATTGTAGATAAACTAACCAAGTCAGCTCATTTCCTACCAATGAAGGAAATTTTAAGTATGGAACAATTAGCTAAATTGTATGTAAATGAAATCGTTTCTTTACATGGAATACCTTTATCAATTGTTTCTGATAGAGATAGTCGATTTACCTCTCATTTTTTGTCAAGTTTCCAAAAGGCAATGGGAACTAAGTTAAATCTAAGCACAGCTTATTATCCTCAAACGGACGGACAAAGCGAAAGAACAATTCAGACGATGGAAGACATGCTTAGAGCTTGTGTAATTGATTTCGGAGGTAATTGGGACGACCATTTACCTTTAATAGAATTTTCTTATAATAATAGTTATCACATAAGTATAAATGCTGCACCATTCGAAGCACTTTGTGGAAGAAAGTTTCGAACCCCAGTCTGTTTGGCAGAAATTGGGGAAAAGCAACTATCTGGACCTGAGATAGTACAAGAAACAACCGACAAGATTATTCAAGTCAAGGAACGATTAAAAGCAGCACGTGATCGACAGAAGAGCTATGCCGATAACCGACGCAAACCATTAGAATTTCAAGCAGGAGATAAGGTATTGTTAAAAGTCTCTCCTTGGAAAGGAGTGGTAAGATTCATCAAACGAGGGAAGCTAAGTCCCATGTATATTTTGAGATTATTAGAAGAATAGGACCTGTAGCCTATCAGCTACAACTGCCAGAAGAAATGGCAGGAATACATGATGTGTTTCATGTATCAAATCTCAAAAAGTGTTTAGCTGATGAATCATTAGTAGTACCTCTTAAGGATATAGAGGTAAATGAACAACTCAAGTTTGTAGAAAGACCTCTACAGATTGAAGACAGGAAAGTCAAAAACCTCAAGCATAAAAGACTAGTTCTGGTCAAAGTGAAGTGGGACTCCAAAAGAGGACCGGAGTACACATGGGAGCTTGAATCTGAAATGCAAAGGAAATATCCACACTTGTTCCAGTAGATCTCGAGGACGAGCTCTAAAACAAGGTGGGGAGGATGTAACAATCCTTAAATAAACCGACACCTTCAATTATTTTTCCGACACCCTAATATATTTTAAAATATCCCAACAAGTCACAAAATATACCCATATGTGAAAACCGAGCCCGAAATATATGAAATAGTATTAAAAATAAATAAAAATTAAAATTTAGAGCTGAGGCGGGCCGCGTAGACCCACCCCAACACTTACGCGGACGGTATCAGGGTTTAAAACCTGATTTCGTTAGTTATTTTAAGTCTAGGCGGGCCGTGTAAACCATACGTTAAGTTCACGCGGGCCGCGAGTGTCCCAAAATGTGGCGCAGCCCGGTGATGACACGTGTCATCATCGTGTCAAGTCTAGTTGGTGATCCGGACGAGCTACGCTTTGACCCGGGGTCAACGCGGGACGCGTAAGCCTTAGCTTACCTTTACGTGGGCCGCCTGAAGACCAGATTTCAGCATTATATAAAGGAGGCCTCGGATCTCAGTCGAACTCGCTCATTTCAATTCTCAAATCTCAAATTCTGATATTAGGCTTATTATACGCGGGTATTATATCCCCCTAAATAGCGAAGTTCTGCTCCGTTGTAAGTATTATAACCCCTGGATACGTATTAGATACGCTGCCCGATTGATCTAGGGTTCCGTAACGGCTGTCGTGGTTTTGCCCGACGTAGTCGTTGGAATGCCGTCTCGGGTAGGGTATTACTAATGTTAAAATGAGTTATTATACTAACACGTGTACTTTTGTGTAAATTATAGATTGTCACCAGGAAACCCTTACGAAAAACCTAAAACAGCAAAGTGAGTAATCTCCTTTTTGTAAACTGTTTTACAAGACCTTAACTATTTTGCAATGCAATTTAGCACTGATTGAGTCTTTGTAATTCTACGATTTGCTGCCGGTATGTTGGGGTTTTGTATACAAAATATGAGTAACGTTACCATTGGACGAAGAGTTAGCCAATGTGTAATATGACCCTCTAGTCAGACTTGACACTACTGAATGAGTAATTTGGTAGATATTAACATTTTAATCACCCTCAATACTGTTAAGTTCAAATTAAATTAATATTTCTTGATTAAACTGGGATTCACTCACCAGTATTTCCCACTGACAAATATTTTTAAAAACGCATTTCAGGTAACATAATGTGAAAGCCAATAAGAAGCCAGCTGGACAACACTGAAGGCTTGGAAAAGTGGCTATAAAAGTTACCTAAATAAAAAAGGCGTTTTAGTTAAATAAAATGGGGATTTATCCCTATAAACATGTTGTAATAAGAAACTTGGGTTTTACCCATGTGATTATTAATATAAAATATGGTGGTTTTACTCTGATAAACATTTCCTAACTACGGTCCTGATGAAAAATTCCGCTGCCAAATTAGACATTTCGCGATACCACCAAAACTGGCTCGCGGCCACCCGTTCCCGGGACTCAGGGATCAGGGGTTGCGACAAGTGTGTTATATAGATGCATTCAGTTAGGATGTTACTTTTGTATATGTAAGGTAATATAATATTATTTTCTAAATTACGCGACTTTTAAATAGATAGACATGACTCAAGGTGGTAATTGTATGATTATATAATTAACTTAGTAAGAATTTACAAGAAATGATTATAGCTAAAGAAATGGCTCTAATAAAGATGAATACGGAACCTAAATTTTATGAGAATTGAAACATATTTGAAAAAGAAATGATTGTCGCTAAAGAAATGGCTATAATAAAAGATGAATATAGAACCTGAATTTTATGAGAATTGAAACATACAATTTGTAGAATGTTTTTTAAGTTTTCAGAAGAAGGGTTTGAAAAGGAAATGATTGTCGCTAAAGAAATGGCTATAAAAGATGAATATAGAATCTATTTTTTATGAAAAACATACAATTCCTAGAAACAAAAATTTTTGACAAAAATGTAGAAAACGAAATAGTGAAAGTAGATTTGATTACTATAATTAATTTGAAAAAGAAATGGGCTTTTGTTTAGAATGAAAAAAAAGTTAAAATACTTGAACGTGTTGTGAAACAACGACCTACTAGCAACTAACATACAGACAAGAACAAGGATTATATGTATTGTAGAGAGAAATATAGAATATAGAATATGGAATTCGTATTCATTGAGATGTAATCATGCAATACAAAGAACCTCTATATATAGTGTTCTTGCATTAATAAAAAGGACATGAAAAGACGGGAGTTAGAATGTGGATAGTCACCATAATATATTTATTTATAATACTCCCCCTTGACTATCTACGTGATAAAAGAAAACAATGTATTATACGCTTGGTGGTGCTGCCTCGTTAAAAACCTTGCTAGGAATACCCAATGGGACAAAACCTCGGCTAAGGGAAAAAGAGTGCAGCGCGCATTTTCTCCCCCTGATACTTTTGGATCAGGTATGTTGCCTCATTAAAAACCTTACTAAGAAAACCCAATGGGACAAAACTTAGTCAAGGGAAAAGAGTGCAACTTGAATAAGTCTCCCCCTCATTTTAACATGTATCCTTTAAGTGACGTGTGTCCATCTTACTTGAAAGTCGAATAAAGCTTTTGTAGTGAATGAGTCGCTTGATCCCTTAATGTGCAATCCTTTATGTCGAGCAATGATGTATAATCTTCTAACGAGACTTTAGGTGCCTCCTACCAAAAATTATCATATGTCCACGACTGTGTTTCGTTACATTCATACATCTACAAGACTAACCAAACTTGTTTTGATGGGTTCGTAAAATATAATCAAGTATCGTTTATACCTGAAATATTTCTTTGAACTCATTCCAACATCTCTTCGCTTGACAAAGGTTATATCATGATAATAAGCTCAAGTGAAAGATATTATAACCATACACAGTTAGCAAAACATATTAATGCACTTATGCATCAACGATGGTACTTCTAGAATAAGAATCTCTACTTTGGTAGGAGATGATAATAGGCATTTCTTATAACAAATGACTTAACAACCTTTAACATACTTTAAGGTTCAACTATGTCCATACTAAAATATCCAAACATCATCTTCTAGATGTACTTGAGGGATTAGTGAAATATAATTACATATAAACTCGAACTGCAGTTCGAGCAATAATTAGACCGTGCCAAGGTCATTAAAAAAAATTCTCCCTCTAAAAGCTCGGCAATTTCTCTCAATGATGCCCAGACATCATTACTGTAAATTGCGATTATAGTGAACTTTTAAAAGTAGAATGTTCATAGAACATGGCTAGTTTAATCAAACTTATATCCCTCTTTATGCGAATATCTCGAGTTGTACAACACTCGAGCCGACTATTTTAGCCCATACGTATTTTGCCAGCTTCATATAGTACGTTCTTGAGGTTTTTATATCAATGTTTCTGGTATTATCAATCCATGAGGTAATTCTGCCTATCTTATCCAAATATACATGTGCATTCACTCTTCATGAGTTTTGCTACATAAACTTACCCATATAACACATAGATATGTATATCATATGCAAAAATGTCATTAACACTTGCTTTTATCTTCAAAATCCATATTGTACCATGCGTGTACACTATTTATTAAGATATCACAATCACTGGGTACAAGTTTCTATGTATGTTTATTGGTGCACAAGAATTACATCATTAAGATGTTTTGATTTACCTTTAGGGAACTCAATTGCTTTAGAAAACTCATCAGGAGTTCAATCGTAAACAAAAATGAATCTATATACAACGATCATATTGTTCTCTAGAACTTAACTTACCTGATTTTGATCATTCAAATCCTTTCGGGACCTTCATGTACACTTTTAGTATCAAGTGATACATAACATTCATAGACGCACATCAATTCTCTCTCTATATTACCAGACTAATAAAATATTGTAAAGTTAATGCATCCACCACTAGAGAATACGTTTCCTCATAATCAATCATAGGTCTTTGTGAAAATTCTTATGCCACCAAATTTTCCTTATATCACTCAATTTGATTTTCATATAATTCCCATAAAAGACCCGTTTATATCCAACATATTTTACAACTTCAGTTGTATGGACTGTTGGTCCAGAAACTTTCCATTTCATTAGAGAACTAAACTCTGCCTTATTTGCGTCTTTCTATTTTGGCCAATCATTTCTTAGTATTCATTCATAGGCAGATCTTAATCTTGATCCTCATCATTTAATCATTTTAAGCGCTACATTATATACAAAAGTATAATGACGTCGATTTTTATTTAGATTCCATACATATATTAGACATGATACAACTTATCGAGATCTCTTTATTTTTCATGTACCTGAAGTTCTTCTTGAACCATCATGTCTATTGTCTCTTCAGGAGATCTTATTACTATAACCTCGACTTGACCATCTTAATTACTTGCTCCAATTTTTGAGAAATCTATAGACCTTTATAAAGCATTTCCCATGTCTAGAAATGTAATTTCCTTTGTAATTTTAAGACAGCAGACAAAAGGTCATGGTTTCCTCCCTAAAATCACAACCCTTTCTCCCAATTTTACCCCCAATTCAATGTCTTTAACCACAAAGAACTCAACCAGCCGAACAGGGGAGATGCAAACGTCAGCGCAATTACTATGTAATAAAGATTGAAATCAATTCTTCTCCACGAAACTGAAATCAATTACTGATATCATCAATTAGGGTTGATGAATGAAACTGAAATAAATTATAAATAAGATTTCAGGGCGGATGAAGCTTCTGGCCTACATCTGATGCTTCACTTTTAAGTTCCTTGTTGCGACGCAGGAGACCGGGTGCGAACCAACGAGCCACTGCCGCCCGCCTCTGCCGCGAACCAACCACCTTCCGGAGCCACCAGCTTCACTCTCCAAAGCCATATGATGAAGATTAGATTGTTGCCTTCACTTTCGGTGAGTTTTTTTTGTTTCAGCTCTTCTAATTTCTTTATTTTTGTTTGTCGATCCTTTCCCAATTCAGACGAGGAACGATAATCGGTAGTTCTATTCTTAATCGGATGGATTGAACAATTATAATTGAAATCAAGATTGTATATGTAAGTTATTGGAATACCTAATTAACTGAATGTTATTGTTTTGTGTTTTGTGTTGGTTTTAGGTTAGAGGTGATGGTGAAACTCTTAGCCAAGCTATATCGTCTTAGGTATAAGGTTTATAAATGATTATTAGCTTGTGAATAGATTATATGATTTGTAATTTATATGTTCATTCACTTCAGGTTTTTGTTTTAGTGGTGAACTATAGTATGAATTAAATTAGTGTTGTGTTTCAGTTTAATAAGGCTAAGGTTAGTTTTAATTCTAAGCCTGATAAACTTAACTTCACTTGACTAATAGAAATATTAAAATAGGAACACATACTATGTTATAAGTCAATTTCATATAAATAGAGGACCTTTTTTATGAGGTGTCTGCACCATTAGATTTGTTTGCATTGTTTATCAATTAGATGTGTTTGCATTGTTTATCTGCTTGGTTTTGACTTGGGTTAGAGTGGTTTCGGGTCAGAATGGGTTCAATTTGGTTCGGGTCAAAACGGGTTGCAACCAAAATAAGTTTGGGTCAAGATGGATTCTAGCAAAAATAGGTATGGGTCAAAATAGATCAACTTTGACTATATCAAACTACCATAAGATAACTTAAATCAAAGATAAAAAACGGTTAATCTTTATGTATGAGAGACCGTTATTATTGTTTAAAAAGAAAAAAGATTTTAATCTACATCAAACTGGTATTAACAACCCTTGTTGATATATATTTGTGTGGGTGTGGAGCTAATTTAAACTGGAATAAGTTAAAAAAATAAAAAAGCAACCTGTGTACGTTGATCAGCTTTGGTTATTACTTAAAAATTCAAAATGTGTGGATCAATTGCTCAATTTCATTGTCAAATGCCAAACAAATCAAACTTCACATTTTGATATTAAAGGAGAAGAAAAAAACTAAATGAATTACCAATATCGTATTATTAAATCAAAAAACCAAAGAAAAAACATAACCATTTTTGATACTTCAAAAATAAATAAAGCTATTCTTAAATAATCATACGATTTATGTTTTTTTAATTCAACTGCTAATATACAATATACGTATATGCATTTAATCTCGTCGTTTTGGTTGATTCGGTGTGATTTGGTTGTGATTATTGTTACCATGGACTAAGGACTGACCCTAGGGCTGAGGAGCACATGTTAGGGACTGATGGAAGATGGTCAAGGGCTGCTTAGGGCTGACTTCAACTGGAAGGTAAAGAAATGGGCCGATTGGTTCAGATTTTGGTTATTCTAGACAAGATCATCGTGGGTACATGCGGTGGACCGAACCAAGAACTAAAGTGAATGCATGAAGGCTGATTTGGGACTGCCCTGATGGGTTAATGAGCTTTCGTGGCCATGGTGGTGATTTGGAGAGCTGATGGTGCCAGTTTTGCCGGTTATGGCATTATGGGTGCGTAATGAGTTTGCGGTTGTTTTAATAGGCCAAGGAAGTCAACGCGGCGGTTGACGAACTCATGGTTAAATCAATCCTACGGGAAAAGGTTAGATTACTGTCCAGGAATAGTAAAGTATATATAACTTTCTTCATAAAGAATGATTCAGTTTATTTTATTTTAATCAGTATGTTATATATAAGTTGTATATCATTTACCAACTATTTGACTCACAATCTGATCTAAAAACTGTCAAAACCAGATCGTAAACACCCCTACTTTAAAGTTTAATTTTTTTTTCTTATTCATCAATGTCGGATATGTGAGTTCAGTTTTCTTTTTCTGCCTTTCTCAGGCGACTTACAGCCGGTAACGCGCGCAAAGTTGCAGACAAAGCAAGTATTCTGCAGTTCACCATACACCAGGTTAGTTTAGTTCATTTATATGTTCAATATTTGTGTTGTTTACGGCTTATGTACATGAACTATATGAAATTATAGGTAATGTCTTGATTTTTGGAGATTCGAATCTTATAAAGGAATGTTTTTGTTTTAATTGATGATTGGTCATGGTCTAGGAGCCGCTGGTGGATTGGAACCCAATGCGGCATAAAACATCGCCACGATTAACGAAGATGTACTTACTAAGACCCTGACCCATTTAGCCGCATTTTTTAGTGTTTCCTATGCATTTGGGTTCTTATATATATGTTTCTTTGTGTGTGAGAACATGGAGCTGCACTTGACACAAACCAGTTTAACCTTTTCTTTCATTTGAACCAAAAATTTAATCCTTTAAATTTTGATTTTATCTATTAAAGGTGCATGGCTGAATATCTTCCCACTTTAGAGGAGATGCTTGAATCACGGGTTAGCATAAATCTTCTATATTCACTGGTTAACACTTTTTACTCTTCTATTTATTTTTACGATTTTTTTCTTATACAAATAACAGATGCTATCTCATCAATTGAAGTTAGAAGGAAATTTATTATAGCATTGGTTATTCCCTTTGGAAGACCACTAAATAGTTACTTATAAACTTTTGTATTCTCAAAGCCTTCATCTAAAGTGTAAATGTACTCCCAATTAAATACTTACTTATAAACATTTGTAAAGTGAACTCATTCATACCCAAAATAGCGATATTTACATGTTAAAAGGATTGTTGATTCAAGCTCATACGAGAAAGATGTTTTTGAGTCGCAAGCAGCTAATGTGAGTGCATGTGAAAAGTTATCCTAAGAAGCTGGCTCGATCTTGAAACGGCTTAAGGTGGTTGGAACGTATGTCGAAAACAAGATGCGAGTTTTAGTGACACTATAATTTTCTGTGATATTAGTCGGGCTACCCGCCGCAACGTGCGGGCATTCCAACTATTATATAAACACACATGTATATATATGATTTTTTAACGTTTTAGGTTTAAATTATGTTCTTGGCCCATATTCTCGACTCCGCTGCAACGCGTGGGTTTCCCACTAGTTTTATTATTGGAATCAACTAGTCTACCACGCTTTAGGCTTGCAATAGACTCATTACAAAAATATGTGGTTGTCCTCTTGGGACACAAATATAACTGGAGCATAAGAAGTTGATTATGTGACTTATTTAGTCGCTCTATTTAGGTCAGTGAACTTGTCTGGTAATTTGTTCTTTAATATTGGTAAATGAATTATACTTTAAACTTCTAGTTCATAGTTTATAGTCTGAGGATCAAGATGATATGATAATTAATTTTACTTTTCACTTTCCAACTGCTTGTTATCTCCCCCTAATGTTGGGAACATTCATTTACTAAAGTGAAAACCAATGAGCCATAAACGAATTTCTCACTAATGGCTTTAAGTATTTAATCATAGACGATTATTTATACCCAACATATTCTCAAACTCTTTAGAAGTCTCATCTTTGTGCGGTGTGGTGGATGAGTTTCATTATATGTCGCACAACCAAAATCTTTGATGAGACATCTTTGGTTCCTGACCAAAAACCAATTGTATGGGGAGAATTATAACTTATTGGCTTGATGTGAATTGATGGTACTATATATAAAATTACATGTACCTAAATGAACTTTTGCTCCTCTCATGATCATTAGCTCTGACACCAATAGTAATCTAGATTAATATGCTTGCTATCACATTAGCTAAGCCACAATCACACAAGCTTCAAGTTGTGGATTTGATAACCATTTAGACGATGCATCGATTTTAGAATACTAAACGGTATCATGTCGGGATACACATATTCCCTTATTATTTCCAATATATTTAGTGATCTAAACCATACTTTAGTTGGTATGTCAATAACTTCTCTTGAGAGCAAATATTGCATGCTAATTACCAACTTGAAGAATCTTCTAGTTCTTCAATACGTTTCACATCATCATTGACTCGGTGTGGTCTAACCGGTCATGCCAATCAAATATCACGATCTATGAACTTCTAGTTTACGATCGTATGCGTAGTAGTTGCATTATGCGAGAGAACAACGCCTTATCATTGCAAACTATTATGTTATATAACTTTTATCCTTTTTTACATTTTGTTCTTGTATAATCATTACCATAATTTCCCACTTATAGTGGTCAATCTCATTATAACCATTATTACAATTCTAAACTTGGCTATCAAAACATTCTGATGGTCAATATCATTATCAATTTGGCTATCATAACCTTACTACTTATGATTGATCTCAATATTAACATGACCATCATTACAAAATTCTCAATTATTTCCATGATAATGACATTTAATAACCGTTATATAATCACATTCACCATCATAGCTTTTCATTTTATACTTGGTCACAAGAGTGTAAAATCATTTCATTTTTTCATAACTCTTATAATGATATTGCTACTTTAGGAGCATATATCTCAAGTGTGACAAATGAAAAGAATTTAATTGATTTTTCCTTGTAAATAATTTTCTCTTTGCTTACCATCAATTGAGAAGTAGTCGAGTCGTATAAGATTTATCAATCTTATATCTTACGACCTTTATAACGATCATTGTATAGTCAGCACATTATTAACATGGTTGATTTCATTACATGAGCATCATAACAATTTCCTCAATTACCATAATTACGAACTTTACATCAATTATTATATCATCACATTCTATTCAATGAATAGATTATACCCATACAACATTCATGGTGGCATCATTACAATTTTCTTAGTAATGTACATAACCTTTGAATTGATCATTATATCATCACATCCACCTAAGGGAATGTATTATAAATACACAATTTTCATGGTAGCACTATTACAATTGCCATTGCCATTGCCATTACCATTGTTATGACCATGATCACGACCCTGATCATTATATAATCACATTCATTTGAAGGAATGGATTAGAACCACACAACCTTTATTCTGGTCATTTCAAATCTTATGTATTATTTAGTAATATTGCTACCTTATAAGCATATTTTAGGTTTGACAAGTGGAAGTTGATTTATTCAACGTATTCTTATAAATAATCTTCTCATCATATGATATATATCGAGAAGTAATTACATGACTAAGTTATTACGATTTATCAATGTAAAATCTTACAAGCTTCCATATATTTATAATGGTTCACACTTCGGGTGTCATGTCTTTACCTCAAAATGTTTTAAATAAGTAAGCATGAATTTAACCATGCTTATTAAACAACTTTGAAATCTATCCCAACAAATAAATAATAATATGTAGAATATAATGTCAAATTACATAGTATATGTGGTGTTATAACATATCATCATATAAAACAAGTTATTGGAAAACTTTATGAAATAATAACATATGCAAATATGTATAGTTTATGTTTTAATCTAGGGTTATTGGATTTTATTACCTCAAACTATTGGCTATTGACCGTTGTCACCCTCAACTATTACTTTGACGCCAGTCACCCCCAACTTAACACTTAGTGTGTTCTGTCACCACGTCGTTAACTGATAACTAACTTTTGATCATGTTATTATATTTTTAGGGGTGTCATAGGGATCTTAGAAAGGTTTTGGGGATCTTTGGACACCCCCAAAAAGTATAGTAACAGGATCAAAAGTTAGAGATCAGTTAACGACATGGTGACAGAACACACTAAGTGTTAAGTTGGGGGTGGCGGGCGTCAAAGTGATAGTTGGGGGTGGCAGCGGCCAATAACCAATACTTAGGGGTGATAAAATCCAATAACCCTTTAATCTAATATGGTATAACTAATCACAAGTATAGATTATATGCAAATATTTTTCACTCTAACAGCATGATAGTTTAATAACATATGGAAAATAACATATAACATACATCTTCTGTTATATATACAAACGTTTCAACTATTTAAGTCTTGTAAAATTCATAAATTTCTAAGGAAGTTAAAATGCAAGCATTGAGATGATAAACATCTACAGGTATCATGGTAATTATGCAATCTTCAATATTATAATATATCATCATATAAAAACAAGTTGTTCATTATTATAATAAGGTTAATAATATTGCAGTGGTGATCTTGGAATGCTACTAAAAACCACTAGTTCTACCGATATTAAGATTTTAGTCATAAATAAAAAAAACAATAATCATAATGATATAACTATGATAATTATGGGTAAGATAAATGAGGTACTTTTATAACAAGACAAATACTGCCTGCCATACTCAAATAATAACGTCAACTCAAAAACTATTTTAAGTTTGATATACCTCTTCTTATATATCAACAAATTACAAAATGATTGAAAATTTATGACAACGTTAATCAAAATAAATTTCAAGATTAACTATATTTAATTCAGCCTCTTACATTGAATTTAGTCAACTTTAACAATTAAGTTACATCAATTATCAATCAATTATTCTAAATAAAAGAAAAATAACACCCAATAAAACTATCAGTCATCAAGCAATATAAGATTTATCTCAGAATCCATTTGCAAAGCAATTATCGTTTTTGCATACAAGAATGATAATATAAATTATAACACAAAATCTACAAGATATATATATATATATATATATATATATATATATATATTCATAAATCCTCATTTTGTATTCTGCTAATAAATTATAAGACCAGGGAATAAGATCTCTAAGAATCAAAATAAATACCGACGAGTAAAACACTATTTTCTATATAAAGAAAACATCACATTATTATTTCATTATATCCAAACTATGAAAGTATTAAGTTAGGCTTGTTTAAAGATTTTAACTTAATTAGTCCACCCATAGTTTTTCAAGATTTAATCAAACATCTTTATTTTTGAACTTTGAATCGGTAAAAACTTTCAATAATATTTAAAATGATAAGTCACCTATTTAAAATAATAAAGAATCGTGATTATCCAAATAACATATTAGTTATATCTTTTATTATTTATAACAATTAAATAACTGGGAAAAAAAACTAAAGGCCCGTGAACTTTATCGATATAAAGGTCTTGCAAAAACTTAGATCGTAAAATATTATTGAATTTACCCCGATACAAACGAGGTAAATTTAAAATTTATTTTTATCAACAATCAAGGAAAAAAATGTTTTATGCTTTAAGATTGCAAAGCTATTAATAAATTAAATAATTGTCGATTAATTTTTTTTTTGAAAATTAATTGTCGATTAAATACCTCATAGAAACTCAAAATTATTGAAAAGGAATTATAAGATTATCTCAGAAGAGTAAATTAAATGCATACTTGATTATAAGGAATGTGTTGATTTAACCGTCAAGCAATAGAAAATAGAGAATGACAATCACCATAATGGATCCCTTTTGTTACAGAATCAAAGCACATCAGTCTGCCACACGTTCCCACCACTTACCGAAATTTGTAAGGTCGCTAATCATGACAAATCAAACTTGTTGAAATCGAACTCGATGGAAAAGGATTAGGATTTTATTGGAGAGAGCACTGCTCTCTTTCGTGCTGATAACGTGTTGTGAAACAACGACCTACTAGCAACTAACATACAGACAAGAACAAGGATTATATGTATTGTAGAGAGAAATATAGAATATGGAATTCGTATTCATTGAGATGTAATCATGCAATACAAAGAACCTCTATATAAAGTGTTCTTACGTTAATACAAATGACACTAAAAGACGGGAGTTAGAATGTGTATAGTCACCATAATATATTTATTTATAATAGAACGCAGAAAGTTTTAAATAATAAATGTATTAATTGATGGTTTGGATCTGTGACACACTTTAAATCTGATCACTTTAACTTTTTTAACTATTTATGTAACCATTGTTTCATCCGTGCAAAGCTTTTCCAAATTAAAATCATTAAAAATATTACCTAACATCTACATCACAAATGATTTAGCTAATAGTCAACTTAAAATTATAATTTTAGTACACTTTTACCAATATTATATTTGACAGTTTTGCATATAAAAGCTAGAAATTATTACACGCAAAAATATATAAAATAGATAAGAAAAAATTAACTTCATCAATTATAAACTTTTTAGTATATTATTATCTTTTCTAAGTTCGGACAAATGAGAAGCGGTTATAACATTGACATGTGAAAAAGAGCCGAAATTATAATAAATTTTTCTTGTGACTCCCAAAATAGTTAAGTAGTCTGTCGTGATTATACCTTTGCCCACTAAGATGATGTTACATACATACGAATAGAGATGATAGCATAGATAAATATAGAGTTAATAGCCAAAATGGTCCCTGAGGTTTGCTCACTTTTGCCACTTTAGTCCAAAACCCAATTTTTTTACATCTGGGTCCCCGAGGTTTGCATTTTGTTGCCATTTTAGTCCAAAAATGAAATCTGGTCAGATTTCTCAAAAAAAACCTCAAGTTTTGTCCTTTTGCACAGGGTTAAAATGGTCATTTTCATTTTATTATAACTAATTATTAATTAAAAATAATAAACCTACCACCACCTCTCTCTCTCTCCCTCTACTCCTCTCTGCCGCCACCACCGCCACCACTGCCACCTCCTCACGCCGGCGACACTAACATTCCTCCGTATCCCCCTCTCTTTCTCTCTCTCTCTCTCTAAAACACAAAACCAGACTGAGTCAAAACAAGAACTCTGAATAGTGATAGCTGGACACCAATCCAACGATTGATGGGAGTGTGCATACGCTCTACGATCTTGTTAACAGCATCACGAGACATTACCAATGTGTCATGTAGAAGGATGCTATACACATTCAAGCCCTGCAACAAACCCCAAAATTACAAATCATCTTAAAAACATCCATCCATGTAACTTTTCATCAATTGGACCTCCATCCACCAGCAGAAGCTTTTTGGTTTCTTCCATTTGCTTCACATAGCTCACAATATTCTTTGTTTTGTGAGTCAGGAGCTAGATCTAAATCATCAAACACCAAAAGCTGCACATACCCATGTTCACATCACATAAATCATCACAGCCTCGTTGATCAGACCTGCACCCAATTTCATCACCACCACCATTAATCCACCACCACCACCATCTCTCTGTCTCCCTCCTTCACCCACCACCTTCAACAACACACCACCACAACCACCTTCAAACCTGCAACAACCCTAATCACCAACCACCTGCAAACCGTCTTCGACTAACCCCAAACCTGCAACAACACGATTCAGCCACCGGAACCCTAACCCCAAACCTGCAACAACACGATTCAGCAACCAACACCGGAACCCTAACCCAAATCAGCAACCAACACGATTCAACCCACCACCCCTACTGAAAACCCTAATCCCAATGTCGGTTCTCATCACGGTGGTGGTGGTGTTTGACGGTGGTGCCGACGGCGGCGATGTTGATGATGATGATCTTGACGGTGGTGAGATTGAGAGAAGAGAGAGACGGTGGTGTTGGCGATGTTGATGATGATGATGGTCTTGACGGTGGAGGCGACGGTGGCGGTGGTGGTAGTTTAGAGAGAGAGAGAGCAGTGACATGTTGAGAGAGAGAGAGAGAGAGATGTCTGTGTATATGTGTGGGTGTATATATATATATAGATATTATATATAATTGATTTTTTTAATATAAATTACTTTATAATAATCCAAAATGACAATTTTGCCCCTAGGAGAAATGAGGAAAAGGACAAAAATCAGTAAGAAATCCTGACAAAATTTAACTTTTTTGAAATTTGGAATAAAATGGCAAAAAAATGCAAACCTCAGGGACCCAGATTTAAAAAAATTGGGTTTTGGACTAAAGTGGCAAAAGTGAGCAAACCTCAGGGACCATTTTGGCTATTAACTCGATAAATATATAAATGGATCTATCATCCTTTTTGAGTAAACTGCAATTTTATCTAGTGGGGTTAGATGCGATTGACACTCTTACCCCCTATCACGAAATTTTTGCTGTCTTACCCCTCAACTATTGATCCCGGTGTTATAAAACTTAACAGTTCTGTTAACTGGGATGTTAAATGACTATATTACCATTTCTTATTACCCCCTAGTCGACCATTAGTCACTTGTAAGTATGCTTAACCTTCTTTAATCGAGTTTAGCTTAGTTATTTAGCTAAAAGTCAAACCGTCGTAATTAACGGTTGACTTTAAGATTAATCACTAATGGCTCAGTGATTAGTCGAATTGAAAGTAGTTATAAGTTGGTAATTATGTGGGTAATAAACCCTTAAAAGGGTTCCCCCTGATTCCCACTCTAACTAGGTCAAATGTCGGGTCAAACTTGTTATTAAAAAGTCAACAGGATACTTAAATTCTAATTTATGCATAATTAGCAATGTAGAACATATAAAACCTGTTTGATCATTAATATAACTTGGTAATTAGTGTAAGAACATGTCTAAACATGTTCAACCCGACAATTTACTGTTTAGACACGGTTCGGAACCGAAAGACGCAAAGCTTTGACTTTTGCCTTGACTTCAGTTCTGACCCGTTTTGGTATGTTTTAGAAATACCTTAGAGCTTCATTTGGGCTAGGTTACATGCTAGTATAACCCTCTGTGATTATACACCATGGTTCATTAGTTAACCGATTTATACGCATGATTCCGTTAATTGCTCATATGTTGACCATTATGCCCTTTTCACCTTAAAACGTGATTTTGGAAATGTAAAAGTGTAGAAACTTTAAATTACTGATATTTAAACTTGTACCCAAAGTTTAACATCAGTTTGAGGTGTAGTTTGAGAGTTATGCTCATTAGCGTAAATTGAAAGCTTTATGTTAATTAAACGACATAATTAGCGTATGGCCTATCTAAGCCTACTTTTTGATATCAAACTTATTACCCACTGATGTAATATATTATTTTGGGATTTTTGAAGATTTTTAATTAATTTTAGGCTGAGCATAACTTATAGTCGTAGGCTTAATCCGGTTATTGTCGGTTTTGCCCTTACGGGCTATAAAATGAGTTTTACATATCTAATCGACTCCAAACCTTTTGCTACTGATCTTAAATGATAAATAAATTATTTTAAGCCTTCTAGAATAATAAAAATATCAGCTTTAAGTATCGAACCCGGAAATGGCTTCTAATCGCCTTATTAAGCGTTTTTAGCGCATAGTATGTATCAAGACTATTTTTAAACATACAAGGGTGATACCTTCTGATATTTGAAGCAAATTATAATATTTTAACAGTAAGCAAAAGTTGTTTGACTCAGACTTCAGTTTTGAGCTTTACGGCTTATGTGAAATTACCAAAATGCCCCTACGGTGCATAGTTTGGTTATAATTGATAAATTTCACATATATACTTTACCCTACTGTTATAACTTAGTAAAATAACTATTTTTGCTGATTACATCAGACCTGTAACTCAGATAAATACTTAAACTCTTTTATAACCTTTTAAATGACCAAACTACCCCTACGGGGCATAGTTTGTGTTTAAATTCGTTTTGGGCATAATAAAAGACATCTTACTGATGTCATAACATATTTGAAGCATATTAACTTAGGAAACCTGTAAATGGCTCATATGAATACCCGTTACGCTTATTACGCGTTCGGTTCGGTTTATGTAACAAGTTTACATAAATTAGCCTAAACGGGTCAAACCTTAACGGTTTTATCTCAAAATCCAGAATGTGTATGAAATACCCATATTAAGCAAGTCTCCGAACTTGTCGGGTCTAAATCACATTCTATCTGGTCTTCGCTTAATCATGCGTTTGAACCGTATATTTCCTTAAGACTAACCGGTCTAAGCTTAGGCTTAATTAAAGACCGTTAGCATTCTAATTGGTTATTTATACCATCATTCCAGACTAGTGCCTTTCGGTAAATTGTACCTACGCTTACTTAAGTGAATACGGCTGAGTTATTATAATTCTTGCTATTTAAGACAGGAGCTAGCTCAGGTAAATACTCTTAACTTATTTTCCCTATTACGGGCTTGGGATACGGTAATATAAATACCGCATGGTCAGGTATGGGATTCAAAGACCAATAAGTCGGGAAATCCAAATAACCTGTTTTTAATTCGTATTGCTTGACTGAAACATTGGGGATTAATGCGACCGTGTCCTGGATATCCTTGACTCATTAAATGCAATGGCCACGACCTAAGCACGGGGTGTAGGCATATACCTGACAGATGCCATATGCTTATTAATTAATTATACCCAATAAGGGATTCCCAATAAGGGAATAGTGGTGTGTCGGTTAATCATGAACTGGCATAGAACCGGGGCCCGTATGTAGAGCAAGTTATGTAAAACTGATAACATGAAATATAGTTTGTCCCAAGTTATAAAAGATTAATTTTGCCTCTGTGCATTTTAATCAAGTTATAAAAGATTAATTTTGCCTTGTGCATTTTAATCAATGTGTCAACATATTTTGTGCCGAAGTGCATTCAAACCAATTTACAAACTCTTTTCAAATGAGTCGGTTGAGTGTATTTACCAGTGAAAACTGACGTATTTTTAAAAGTCTAAGTGACAGGTACAAGTACGTAATAGGCTGGAAGCTGCTCAGGACGTTAATAAGGAATCTTGCAAGTTCTAGGCGTCTAAAGTCTGTTGAACAATATTTATGTTTTAAGATCCTCCTGTGGATCCTTTACTTTCCGTTGTAATACTTGATATTACTTTATATTCGGATTGTAATATAATTTATCTTTTGCTTCCGCTGTGCATTTATAATTGTGTTGTTTGACTATTATGTTGCCAACCACGTCACGATACTCCCCACCGGGCCCCACCGGTGACACGTGAAAAGTCGGGGTGTGACAGGTTGGTATCAGAGCCAACACTGAGTGAATTAAACGCTAGCCTTTTGTGTTTAATCTCAGTTACACAGTTGCACATTCTTGAGTCTAGACAAGAACATAGGTCAAATTCTAATTCGTTTTAATTGTCCTTATTTGGTTCCTTTGTTATTTTCTGATTAGCTCTTGCATGGGCAAGTCATTTTTGTAGAAATCCCGTTTAGGGCAACCATATACTTGTTTAAAATTTTAAAGGAACGATTATATTAAAAATATCATTCCTATATTATAAAATCTACCATTATAATAAAATGGCAATATCTAAAAAGGACAAGACCTAGCTCATGTGACATTTTAAGACTGGGCCAAGACGGTAGTTCCACAATTAGATTAAGACCCTTGTTTACATTTCAACTTAGGATTGTTCTGCGTTAAATATTAAAGGAATCTTAAAGGTAAAACCTAGCCTAAATGTCAATGTAGACATGGCCAAGATGGTAAAACCTAGCCTAAATGTCAATGCAGACATGGCCAAGATGGTAAAACCTAGCCTAAATGTCATTGCAGACATGGCCAAGACGGTAAAACCTATCCAAAGGATTCTAATCCCTATTAACATCTTTAAGTACGTTAACATTTTTGGTAACTGTGAATCGTTAAAGTCACACAGGCCATCTTTTAAAAAGGGGGTTAATCTAAATTCCCTCATTTGAAATAATCATCCATTAGTGATGAAATGCCTACGGGCCATACTTATTGTCCTAAGGGACTAAAGACAGTAGTAGCCTTTGCCTCTCTGTCCAGAAAAGGGTAATGAACTTTGATTCAAACCTTAATGCCTCGATTCTCTGAAAGCATGGCTTATATCATCCTATTAGATGATCATATTATAAACATCCCTTAGAAAGGAAATGCCTACGGGCTATAGTTAATGTCCTCTGAGACTAAAAACAGTAGTAGCCTTTGCCTCTCTGTCCAGAAAAGGGTAATGAACTTTGATTCAAACCTTAATGCCTCGATTCTCCGGAATCGTGGCTTATAAATTAAACTTGTCTACGCGACTAGGCCATTTGTGCTATTATTAACTTGTAAATTTGGATTTATGATAAAAATCCTGAATAAAATAAATATCCTTCCTTCCCTGCCAGTATACATATGAATAAGAATCTTAAGAGTGAAACCTAGCCTGAGTGTCATTATAAAGACCTGGCCAAGATGGTAAGACCTGTTTAAAAGATTCGTATCCCTGTTAACATCTGAAGATATGTTAACACTCCTGGCAGACGTGATTCATAAAAATCACACACGTCATTCTTATATAAGGATTCTTCAAAAGATTCCTAACCCAACTTAATGATCTCTGAATCATGGGTTTAAATCATCAATTAAGATAATCATATTTTGACCATACATCGGTAATATAGTGCCTACGGGCCTTGCTCATTTCTACATGAGCTAAGAGACAGTGGTAGCGATGACCCCTGTCCGAAAAAGGTAATGAACTATGTTCAAACCGAAATGCTTTGATTCCCGGAAATCATAATTTATAATTTAAAAATGTCCATGTGACTAGGCCTTTCGTGCCACTAGTAAAACTGTTATTGTTTTTATAATTAGGATAAGTTATAATATAAATCCTAAATAAATGTGATTAATAAATTAACCAAATATGGTCTCCGTTACCATGGTTAATGAATTGCCATAAAAGACAATTCCATAATAAACTCCCAAGTAAACTATTGTCCTTGTTTTCTGTAACAGTTCAATTAAATGGCTGGCTCAGATGAAATAAATAGCGACCCAAAAGAAAATACTGATAACACCCGGATTAATTTAACGGGTGCTGAATTGAAAGCGTTGGTAGACGACGCTGTTACAAAGGCATTGGAGCGGCAGTACGAAGAGTATAGTGGGACTCGTTGTAGGACCCTATCTACACCGCATTTGAAGCCACCTTCCAAGAAGGATGAGCCCAAGAAGGAAGATGACAAGCGTCACTCTTCTAATCATCATAGTGATCTGTCTCAACAGATCATACTGAATCAAGGACCCCGTGATAAGGGTTGCTCCTACAAGTACTTCGTTTCATGTAAACCCTGGGATTTCACCGGGGAGGAAGGAGCTGTAGATTGTATGACATGGTTAGATGAGATGGATACAGTTGTGGATATCAGCGGATGCGCTGAGAGGGATGTGGTCAAGTTTGTGTCGCAATCATTTAAGGGTGAGGCCTTAGCCTGGTGGAGATCGTTGATTCAAGCCACCGGGAAGATCCCTTTGTACAACATGACTTGGGATCAGTTCGTTGCTCTTATCAAAGAAAATTACTGTCCTCAACATGAAGTTGAGAAGATTGAGACTGAATTCTTGACATTAGTCATGGAGAACTTAGATTATCAAGCATACCTTACAAGTTTCAATACCAAGTCTCGATTGGTTCCTTATTTGATCACACCGGAACCAAAGCGAATAGCTCACTTTATTGGGGGTCTAGCCCCAGAAATAAAGGCAAGTGTGAAAGCATCGAGACCTGCTACATTCAGGTCAGCGGCAGATCTGTCGCTATCTCTCACACTCGATGTAGTCAGAAACAAAGCTGCCAAGGCTTCTAAAGATGGGAAGCGTAAAAGGGAGGAGGATAACTCCCAGAATCCTAAGAAGAGCAAATCCGAGCTCAACAATAACCAACAGGATTCCAACAAGAAGCCTACATGCAAAACCTGCAACAGAAGACACTAGGGACAGTGTCGATCAAACCAGAAGATAAAGCAATGTGGCATCTGCAAAAGAACTGGTCACCAGTCCCACGAATGTAGGGACATAAAGAATGCAAACTGTTTCAGCTGTGGCGAAAAGGGGCACATCAGTACTAATTGCCCTGAGGCTGCCAAAGAAGGAGCAGCTAAGTCTGGGATGGATAAGGAAGGAAACGCCTGAACTACCGATTGAATGACAGAGACAGTACATATCAATAATAGCATCAGGTACGTCCCATACCATTTAGCATTGATTATATCAGCTCAGTATGTTACGTTAATGCAAGGGACAATAAACCTTTAGTAAACTATAAGCTTAGCAAACTTTTGATTACATTCATAAGAACTTCAGATATTAAAAATAAGGTATAATTTACCAATGGAATCTTTAACGACTCTCTCTCCCATCCTCGGAGATAATCCTTTCATAAGAATTTGGAGTACTCTTCCCCAAAAAGAGTACGACAATATATATTACTTTATTATTTTTCTCATTGCTTTTTTTTCTATCGCCTGCGAATGCCAAACTATGTTTGATAAAAATGCCATATGGGGATTGGCGTATCCTAGTGTGTCCCATAGATTACTTCCATGCCTGATCAGTATGGAGGTTTAATGCATGGAACCCCTGAGATATCTCAATGGTCATATTGTACTAAAGTCGACTAGTAGTATTCAAAGAAGATATCCAATATAAAATGTCCTTATAAGTATCTCTACTTAGGACATCCTTACATTTGTAAAGAGAATGTGTCATTATCTGACACCGACATTGATAGATGAACCAAAACCTGGGAATACGGACACCCCTGACACCTCTGTGTGTTGTAATTATCTTCTTTGTAAGAATTACCATGTTTACCTCCTGAGAGGCAAGTGGATCTTAGGACAAACATCCCGCTTAGGGCTACAATTATTGTAAAAGCCTTATATCTGTTAGTACCCAACGGAATAGGAAGAACTAAGAGCCAAATCGATAATTTTTAGAGAAGATTCCATAAAGCCAAAAATTCGAAGTTCTAAGAACTCCGATTTATATAAATAGGAAAGACGGATCATCTTGCTTATGCACTGATTACCGCGACCCTATTTAGGCAACAATTAAGAATCGCTATTACCTACCCAGGATCGTCGATTTGTTCGACTAACGGCAAGGATTAGCTATTCCTTAAAATTTGTTAAGCAGTGGTTGGAATAACCATTCCACCGTAAGATAAGCTTTTTCTATAATAGTTGTTATATAAGCTTCAAGGCTACTCCCTTGGAGACCGTGTATACATGGAATGCTAAACATCTATTGTAGGACAATAGATTGGTAAGTTCAATTATCAGGATCTGAAAGTTGCATTGGAAACAACAAATAAGATCATACGAAATTATAATCATCTTAAAGTTGCCAGTAATCGGCAGAAAAACCAAGGATTTATGAAAGTAGCAAACCTCCTGAATTCTTGTTAAGGAAGGGAGTGCCAAATTGTTAAAAAAAAAAATTATCAGGCTAGTTAAAGCTCTGAATATATAGAATCATTCGAAGTAAATCGAATGTATCAAGATCAAGTAGCCTTTAAGCTAAAACCTATATAAAGAACTTGGCGGAGCTCGCAATACATTGCACATCAGTGATTGAAGGATGTGTTTCGCCAATAAGTCAAGAAGTATTATCACATAATGATATGCAGATTTATAATATGATGAGCAACCTGTGTCGATTAAGGATCGACAGGATTAGAAACTCCAAAAAGATACATGTACCTAGTATAAAGGTCAATTGGAGTGCCTTAGAGGCCCAAAGGTACTAGGAAGAGTAAGCCCAATATGAGGTAGAAAATACTTCCTTTACTTTAATAAATCTCGAGGTCAAGATTTCTTTTAAGGGGGTGAGGATGTAACACCTCGAAAATTCACGTCCTATAATGTGTTGACACGTGTCATATGTTTGAACGTGTGAAAAGAATGTTATAAAAGGATTAAAGTTGACGATCATGGAGAGTATGTGAAAATACGAGTTCTAAATGTCAACAGTGAATAAATATATTGTATATTAACCCTACATGATGCTCATACCTTCAAACGAATAAATCATGGATCATATGAAGCTAAAAGTGAGAGATTACAAACTACAGGGGCTAAACGTGTCAACATGTTTAAGTTATACCTCTAAGTGACCTTTTGACAAACCCGAAGCTTTGTAACGGTTAATTATGCTCACTAGAATGCACGTTATAAATTTCGTAAAGTTTCGTTATCGTATGAGAAAGTTATGATCAAATTCGTGTGTGAAGGGTTAAAGCGTCAACGTTGAAAGTTAGGACTTTTCGGGTAACAATAAAGTTAACCGGGGACTTAACAAAGTGGGTATATGTTTTAAATCCCTTATAAATCAATTTGGATGGTTCAAGGTGCAAGAAACAAAAGTCTAATCGAAGTTTGAAGAGCCAAGGATCAAAACGCAATAAATCTAAAAATTCAGATTCTGTGCAGAAGGGTGTCGCGCCACGCGAAGCCCCAGGGGGGTCTTCGCCCAATGCGAGGGCCTATCTGATACGATTTTTCTTGTTTCTTGACTGCCCTTTCCTTTGTATTCGATTTTTATCCGATCTTCCACATCTTTCTTGGCCCCTAGGCACCCCCTAAACAGTTAGGGACATGTGTTGATGATTCATGGTCCATGTTAGACTTGTGTGTCAACATTTTGTGGTGATTAAACCACTATATAAAGGCCTTTAAGTTGCAAACATGCTTCACACATTCATTCTTGCAAATCTGATCATTTGTGGAGCACAAGAGCACCTTCCAAGCCTTCCTAGTCGACCATTAGTCACTTGTAAGTATGCTTAACCTTCTTTAATCGAGTTTAGCTTAGTTATTTAGCTAAAAGTCAAACCGTCGTAATTAACGGTTGACTTTAAGATTAATCACTAATGGCTCAGTGATTAGTCGAATTGAAAGTAGTTATAAGTTGGTAATTATGTGGGTAATAAACCCTTAAAAGGGTTCCCCCTGATTCCCACTCTAACTAGGTCAAATGTCGGGTCAAACTTGTTATTAAAAAGTCAACAGGATACTTAAATTCTAATTTATGCATAATTAGCAATGTAGAACATATACAACCTGTTTGATCTTTAATATAACTTGGTAATTAGTGTAAGAACATGTCTAAACATGTTCAACCTGACAATTTACTGTTTAGACCCGGTTCGGAACCGAAAGACGCAAAGCTTTGACTTTTGCCTTGACTTCAGTTCTGACCCGTTTTGGTATGTTTTAGAAATACCTTAGAGCTTCATTTGGACCAGGTTACATGCTAGTATAACCCTCTGTGATTATACACCATGGTTCATTAGTTAACCGATTTATACGCATGATTCCGTTAATTGTTCATATGTTGACCATTATGCCCTTTTCACCTTAAAACGTGATTTTGGAAATGTAAAAGTGTAGAAACTTTAAATTACTGATATTTAAACTTGTACCCAAAGTTTGACATCAGTTTGAGGTGTAGTTTGAGAGTTATGCTCATTAGCGTAAATTGAAAGCTTTATGTTAATTAAACGACATAATTAGCGTATGGCCTATCTAAGCCTACTTTTTGATATCAAAATTATTACCCACTGATGTAATATATTATTTTGGGATTTTTGAAGATTTTTAATTAAATTTAGGCTGAGCATAACTTATAGTCGTAGGCTTAATCCGGTTATTGTCGGTTTTGCCCTTACGGGCTATAAAATGAGTTTTACATATCTAATCGACTCCAAACCTTTTGCTGCTGATCTTAAATGATAAATAAATTATTTTAAGCCTTCTAGAATAATAAAAATATCAGCTTTAAGTATCGAACCCGGAAATGGCTTCTAATCGCCTTATTAAACGTTTTTAGCGCATAGTATGTATCAAGACTATTTTTAAACATACAAGGGTGATACCTACTGATATTTGAGGCAAATTATAATATTTTAACAGTAAGCAAAAGTTGTTTAACTTAGACTTCAGTTTTGAGCTTTACGGCTTATGTGAAATTACCAAAATGCCCCTACGGTGCATAGTTTGGTTATAATTGATAAATTTCACATATATACTTTACCCTACTGTTATAACTTAGTAAAATAAGTTTTTTTGCTGATTACATCAGACCTGTAACTCATATAAATACTTAAACTCTTTTATAACCTTTTAAATGACCAAACTACCCCTACGGGGCATAGTTTGTGTTTAAATTCGTTTCGGGCATAATAAAAGACATCTTACTGATGTCACAACATATTTGAAGCATATTAACTTAGGAAACCTGTAAATGGCTCATATGAATACCCGTTACGCTTATTACGCGTTCGGTTCGGTTTATGTAACAAGTTTACATAAATTAGCCTAAACGGGTCAAACCTTAACGGTTTTATCTCAAAATCCAGAATGTGTATGAAATACCCATATTAAGCAAGTCTCCGAACTTGTCGGGTCTAAATCACATTCTATCTGGTCATCGCTTAATCATGCGTTTGAACCGTATATTTCCTTAAGACTAACCGGTCTAAGCTTAGGCTTAATTAAAGACCGTTAGCATTCTAATTGGTTATTTATACCATCATTCCAGACTAGAGCCTTCCGGTAAATTGTACTTACGCTTACTTAAGTGAATACGGCTGAGTTATTATAATTCTTGCTATTTAAGACAGGAGCTAGCTCAGGTAAATACTCTTAACTTATTTTCCCTATTACGGGCTTGGGATACGGTAATATAAATACCGCATGGTCAGGTATGGGATTCAAAGACCCATAAGTCGGAAAATCCAAATAACCTGTTTTTAATTCGTATTGTTTGACTGAAACATTGGGGATTAATGCGACTGTGTCCTGGATATCCTTGACTCATTAAATGCAATGGCCACGACCTAAGCACGGGGTGTAGGCATACACCTGACAAATGCCATATGCTTATTAATTAAGTATACCAGGGATTCCCAATAAGGGAATAGTGGTGTGTCGGTTAATCATGAACCGGCATAGAACCGGGCCCCGTATGTAGAGCAAGTTATGTAAAACTGATAGCATGAAATATAGTTTGTCCCAAGTTATAAAAGATTAATTTTGCCTCTGTGCATTTTAATCAAGTTATAAAAGATTAATTTTGTCTTGTGCATTTTAATCAATGTGTCAACATATTTTGTGCCGAAGTGCATTCAAACCAATTTACAAACTCTTTTCAAATGAGTCGGTTGAGTGTATTTACCAGTGAAAACTGACGTATTTTCAAAAGTCTAAGTGACAGGTACAAGTACGTAATAGGCTGGAAGCTGCTCAGGACGTTAATAAGGAATCTTGCAAGTTCTAGGCGTCTAAAGTCTGTTGAACAATATTTATGTTTTAAGATCCTCCTGTGGATCCTTTACTTTCCGTTGTAATACTTGATATTACTTTATATTCGGATTGTAATATAATTTATATTTTGCTTCCGCTGTGCATTTATAATTGTGTTGTTTGACTATTATGTTGCCAACCACGTCACGATACTCCCCACCGGGCCCAACCGGTGACACGTGGAAAGTCGGGGTGTGACATTACTTTTTGGCGAGTTGAACTATGGAGGGTGCTCCCGGTGGTGGGTTTTTCGGCGAACTTGGTGGAGGTTCGCCGGAGAGAAGAAAGGAGATTAGGGGAATACTTCGGAGGTAAGGTCGAAGTGAAGTATAATATAGGGGGTTGTGTTTTGGAAGCAATCAAACACAAGTGGAAAAGACTATATTACCCTTTGACCGTTAACAAGTGACGTTGACTTTAAATATAACACCAGGGAGTAATATTGCAGCGTTTCGCATTCGTTGGGGGGTTAGACAACAAAAATTTCGTAGTAGTAAGTAAGAGTGTCAATCGCATCTAACCCCCAAGGGGTAAAATTGCTGTTTACTCATCCTGTTTTATGCCTAGTCACTGGTTAAATATTTGAATTTTATATTTTGTGGAAACAAATTTGATATGTTTTTTCTATCTTCAATACAAAATTATTATATTAGTATATAGTTTCTGACTTTATTATCTGAAAAAAAAAAAAAAGTATATGACAATGTTGCGCTCGGAAGGTAACTTATTTGATACTAACAAATCAAATATCAACATCTAGATGGCACGCACCCGATCTTCTTCCAAAATTAAATAACTTATTTGATACAACAAAATCAAATATCAACATCTAAATCTTATTAAACAGAGTATACAACAGGAGCAAATATGACCATAACAATGCATGGTCGTTTATCTATTAATTTATTTTGTACCATAGAAAAGTCATTTTCATTTCCGCATCATGCATGACGATGAACTTTACGTGTTCAGTGAACGGATTGAAAGATACTAGCCCACAAAAGACTCCTAAACCAATAACACCCGTGAGTACCTCAATCAAAAACGACAACACTGGTGATTAATTATGTTAACCGGATATAATAATGTCCTCTAAACATATTTATATGTGATTAGAATTTTGGTAATAATCTTTTAAAGTGTGATTGTCCATCAGGCTAAAGGGTGTGGGGGGCATGGGTTGGATCATCAATGCCACATAGGACCATTAGTAAATTGCTATACCATCCCCTTACCTCATCCACCATGGTTGGCATGGATTAAACCATGACAACCATGAGCCTACTTTCCTTATTAATATTTCCTTTTCCTTTTTCACACAAATAAATTAAAATAACAAAATAGTGTTTGGGTCATGACCACACCCTTAGGGTAGTGGTTTTGGATGGTGGATTAGAAGAGGGTGACATGGCGTTGATGTGGAGGGTCATGATGACCATAAGAGTCATGGCCACACCCTATAGCCTCACCAGATAAATGAACAAAGCAAGTCTAGATTTACATCAAATGATTTCCTAAGATCTTAAAGTAGGGCCCCAGTTGATTAAGATTCACATAAGCAAAAGCTTTTCAAATAAAATAAAAAAGTTGTAGCTCTTTAAACAAATTTTGGACTAAAATGGCAAAAGTGACCAAAACTCAGGGACTAAAATGGCAATTTACTCTAAAAGTAAAGAAGATAATAAAAGTATTAGAAAAAGTATATATAATTAATAATTAATAATAATTTTAATATATGTATATAATATAATGATAGCCTGATTCATGGCTAAAATTAGAAAAGTTGCTTGTCATGATAGATGCCTCCATTTTTGTAAAGTGATTATAGGGCGCACTTTAACTATATATATGTGTAACAGTTTCAAAACGTGTTTCTCATAGATTCTTCCTTAAAATGGCCCCTCATCCAATTACTATTATTATTACAATTGTAGTTTTTTTTTTTTTTTTTTTTTTTAGTTATATTTGGTTTTTTTCAACACCGGCCGGATAGTCGATCTGGTTGAACCCGAAACCGAATCATCGGTGGAACAAGGCTAGAGAATTAGGAGATTTTTTTTTGGAAGGAGACTTTCTCTGTACAAGACCGAATTGGTCTCCGGGGTCATGTCAAAGACATTCCCCCGTCAGCTCCGCTCTTCCGGACGCGATGTTCGAACGGGCCCCGGCCGTTGCGCAAGCTGACTTCCGCCCGGAAACCATACTGCCCCACACGAGAGACTCGCTGGGGTAACAGCTGGGTAAAACCGGGTTACACACTAGTTTATATTTGACGGAGATGGATTATCATTCTGAATTTTTGTTTACCAAACATTTGGAAAAAAAAAAAAAAGTTATTTCTTCATGTTTCTTTATATTTGTTTTAGAAGAGGGCAAAACCCGAAAAAATAATTTTTCTTTTGAACATTAAATAAATAGATATACACACTAGTTTATATTTGACGGAGATGGATTATCAATCTGAATTTTTGTTTACCAAACATTTGAACAAAAAAAAGTTATTTCTTCATGTTTCTTTATATTTGTTTTAGAAGAGGGCAAAACCGAAAAAATAATTTTTCTTTTGAACATTTTGGAAATGAGAGAATTTCAACCTCTGGCCTTTAATTTGTCGATGATGCTTTAGTTATGAAAGAATGGCACTGGAACCTTGTCAACTCCTTGCATACCTTGGTCTCCTAATCAAGAGTCAATCACATTTTTTTCTTCTTTTTTCCTTTTTTCCTTACTAATAGATAAGAGGCTTTATCTCATTGCATGCAAGTTAAAGTGAGTGAATTTAAAGCCCCCTATGTGACGTGGAGCCTATGTGGTGTTGATGTGGCGTGATAAAGCCCCTAGAGACTTTATACTATACCCACTAGCCTAAGTTTTGGATTTGTTTAAGAGATAGTGTTTTCCGTCTCTTATTTTTCATCTTCAAGGCTCTTGATCATCATAGATGTTAGCATTTTGAAGGTTGAACAACTTGGTTTTGGATGATCTTCTAAACGTGAACATTTTATATCCCTTTGAGCATTCTACTTTATATGTTACATAATGGATTTGATGACCCATTTTATGCTTTTATACACGTTTCTATAATAGAGTTTTTGTATATGATTTCTATAAACTTTTTTATTCATAAAATATATTTGATATATATTCTTTTTTTATAAAAGCTTCCTTTTATGAAATTTTAAAATTTATATGCAACGAATCCAGTGGTTACTAATTGTTCTCTCCCAATATCTTGCAAAGTCCTCAGTAATCTTCTGTTTTCATTAAAAGGAACTTTAAATAATTAATCTTCAGTTTTCATTCAAAGGAACTTTAAATTTTCTATTGTTTGTATATTCCAGAAACAAGTTTTAAAACCCATCTTTGCCATCTTAATTTATCTATAACTAACGAATATATTTTCTATTGTTTGCTCTTTTAACAAAGTGGTGGTGGCGGTTTAAAACGGAACCACACGCCCTTTGGAGAAGACTTATTTCTTCTTGGCCATTCTCCCTTACTCTAAAAGCATCAATAGCTCTTGGAGCATAATAGCAAAAATGGAAAACCAATTCGCCCATTCCAGCATTGACCTTGGTTCTCTGATTAAAGGGAAGCCCAAAAAGGAGATAAAATTTGTTTCTGGATAGACCCATGGATTTCTTCCATTCCGCTTCGGTGTACCTTACCCGATCTCTTCCGGTTAGAAAAATCGAAAGGTCGCCTTCTCTGTGAAGCTCTCTCAGAATAACGGCAACCTTTCTTGGAATTGGGATTGGGCCCAAACCGACTGGACCCCTCAGCTCAACTCCGATCACAGCAGCCTTTTAGCTCTTCTGGCCGCTTATCAGCCTTCAGACCTGCCTGACAATTGGGTGTGGGCTGGTGCCTCCTCTAGGTCCTTTTCCGTCGCTTCAATGAAGAATGTCTTGCAGGAAGACTCCTATAATTCCTCTGTTGCGGATTTTATTCTGGACTGGAACAATAAAATCCCCAAAAAAGTCAACATATTCGCGTGGAAAGCGGGTCAAAACAGAATTGCGACCCTTTCTGAGCTCGCGAAGAGGAACGTCCCGCTTGAATCCATCTCATGCAAATTTTGTGAAGAATCAGATGAAACTGCTGTGCATTTACTTATTTCATGCAACTGGGCTGCTCAAGTTTGGCATCATATCTCCTTGTGGTGCAATATTGCACCCATTTACGCCTTCACGGTTCCCGACTTACCTTCGGTTCATGAGAATTACAGCTTGGGGCGGCGAAAGAAGGATATTTTGCAAGGTATAATCCTTACTACCTGCTGGATAATATGGAAGTGCAGAAACGACTTGATCTTCTAGGGGTCTCATAAAAGCATTAGGCTTGTTGTCGAAGACATAAAATCCTTGAGTTTTTTTTTGGATTAATAATCGTTCTCATGTCAAGGATTTAGTGTGGAAGGACTGGACAATCTGTCCTTTGTAATGTTGTTGGTTTGTTTGTTGTTTCTCTAGCTTCTTGCTAGTTTTTGTCTAACAAAATTCGCCGTTCCAAAAAAAAAAATCTATTCCTAAAAATATTACATTTTTGATAAAGTTAATTAGGAGATATTGTTTTCATGTGAAATATTTTCAACAAATTGTATTTTAATTAAAACCTAAAACTGGGTGTTATCTGAAGTTGGTTAGTATCTAGCTTTATCGTACATGTTATTTTTACCTAGATTTTAAAATCATGAAACATTAAATATAAAGTTTTCTTATGCAGGGATGATAATTCCTGAACTTTATGATATGATTAAACCTGATTAACAAAATTACACTGTGTAATTTTATATATTCGATAAATAATTAAAATCGGGAGGCTAAGCTCCATCATTTCTACTTCTTGGTACATAAAACTTATAAAAAAAGTTAAAGATATGAGATATAAAGTAGTTAAACAAGTCATTTTCATTTTGATACTTGTGTTAATCGTGTTGTCTCCAACCTGTTTAACATGATTAGACTTTATTAGATGAATATTCATATTTATATTGTATTTATTGTAAAATCTTTTATTTTAATCATCTCCTTAATTGAAGGAGTGATCTTTGTAATTTATTCAGTATATATTATATTCCCTCTCATTGTGAGGATGTGTGATTTGACCATATCTCGTAATATGGTATCAGCCTCCATCTTCTCTCTTAATTTCTAAACCATATCTTCCCTTCAAATATCACGATCCACGGCCTCCTCTTCCTCTGTTGATTCATCCCTCTCTATGAGCACCTCCGCCGTCTTCCACCATCACCGTTGAAGATAAAGTTACTCCGAACCCGGACGCCGTCTCATGGAACGAAAACGATCAGAAAGTCGTTATCCTCTTGCAATCCTCCCTCACTGAAGAGGCTGCGGCAGAAATTATTGGTCTCAAAACCGCTCGTCAGATCTGGCTCGCACTCGAGACGGCTTAAAGCAACGCTTCCATTGAGCGTGTTCACGCCTTACGTGAATCCCTCCGGCAACTCTCGGAAGGTACGACATCGGTTATTGAATTTTCTCGTCGTTTCAAAGCTATTTGTGATCAACTTGCCGCTATCGGCCACCCCGTTGCCGATATTGATAGGCTCCATTGGTTCTTATGTGGTTTGGGCCCTTCATTTGAAGCATTCTTTGTAGGAATTAGGTTCATTTTTTTATTAAATATATTGCAAAATAAATAATAAATAATAACGAGACTCTCGTTATTTGTGGGAAATTCGACTAGTACAATACCGGTTACAAAAAACTAAATAAACGAAAGTAATATACAATATAATTGTACCAATCTTGATTCAAGCCAGCATCTATGGAAGAACTTCAACCGCACCATCTTGTATAAACCTCCGATGCAAGAATGAACAAACTGACGTTGACGATTTTGGTTGAGGATCGTGTTAGACACGGGGCCCTTAAAACAGATTTCGCGCCTCCTCTCAGACGGTCTGTTTTCAGGATACAACAACCGAAGCAGTAGTTCTACTGCCGGAGATGGCTCTCACGCCCGAGATTACACCGGGTATAATTTGATGTTATGGAAAAAGATGAAGTTGATAAAAGGATAATTTAGAGAGTGCTCCTCTCTAAAATTTCATGGAACAAAAGAACCTCCTTTTTGTGTATCTCTATCATATCTTTAGAATGAGTCCTCATTCTTTTTATAGTCATACACATAAAGAGCTAATTAAAACTTAATCAATATTGTCATAAGTTAGACAATTAAACAAGATATTAAACCTTGTAATCAATAGGTTTTTAATTTCTCATTAATCTTGTATTAAACAAGATATTTAATATTGTAACATACAATATTAAGGTTCAATCAAATGGATTAAAGTGGTCAACTCGAAATGCTCATTTCCATTCATGACAGAATTAAATGAGTTGAGACCATTTAGACATTAACTCACTAGTAGTTGACCAGTTTTCCTGGTCGCGCATGCGCGTAGGCGGACCCGCATCACGGCTATTGTCCAACTAGTACTTCTATTACTGCCTGAACCGAGTTGGCAGTCCATGCATCACGCTACATGGACCTTACGCCACGCCATATGGAGTCGCGCATCACACGGATGCCACTACATGTACCAGGACGCCACCCGGTCATGTGCCATCCATACTCATGCGCCACACGGATGGCACTACGCATACCAGGATGCCACCCGGTCATGCGCCATCCATACTCATGCGCCATATGTGTGGGTGCGGCGCACCCTTTGGTCCCCACTAGTGTTTTCCTTTAAGGAAACAATTACAAGGAGTGCTCCTCCTTATATACCACTTTGAGTTTTGTCATCCCACCTATGTGGGACAAGTTGACAAAACTAATCCATTTTATTCATCTTTGTTTGTTCCAAACATACAACTTCAAGCTTCGATATCTCATTCATCTTAGCTCTATTTGGACATAGTTTGAACACAAACCATAAATAATTATTTATACAATACATATATAAATATTATTGATGTCCAAAATATTTAGTGAAAAAATTATTTTCACTGAAATTTCCAACATTCACTACTGCCATTAGAGCCACAAAACCAGCACCTTTGTTTAGAGATTTAGTGACATAAGCTGAGAGTCATGAAATGTTTTCTCAATCATTGCATGGCACAAACATTCCTACTGTTGTTTTTCATGTTCAAACTACAAGATCTAGTTCTTCTCAGGGGCGTGGTCGTGCCTCTCCTGCTCGTGGTAACAACTCCCGTGGGTATAATTGTAGTGGCAGGGGACGTGGTCAAGGTGGTCGTCGACC
Organism: Helianthus tuberosus; assembly: GCA_030545235.1. Taxonomy (NCBI): domain Eukaryota; kingdom Viridiplantae; phylum Streptophyta; class Magnoliopsida; order Asterales; family Asteraceae; genus Helianthus; species Helianthus tuberosus. The sequence goes on from CM060435.1 coordinate 35,101,063, forward strand.
ACCGCATTGTCAAGCTTCCTCATCGGACGAATCTTTGGCTCGAGCATTTCACGCTCCATGTCATGTTACCAATGACACCCCCGATTGGAATGCCGTTTCGGGTGCGACCGACCACATGACTCCCAACAGTGACGATCTTCATTACACGTCACCCTACCAAGGTAAAAATCGAGTAATATTCGGTAATGGTAAGAAACTTTCCATTACTCATATGGGCTCATCAACTATTTCTAATAATCTTCGATTAAATAATGTTCTTGTCATTCCAGATATTACCAAGAAATTGCTCTCAGTTAGCAAACTAACTAAGGATCATCCTGTAGATGTTCTTTTTTCACAATCTTTTTTTCACGTTCAGGATCGGAAAATAAAAAGAATACTCACTAAAGGAGTTTGTGAGAATGGACTTTATGTCCTCAAGAATGATCCACATGCTTTGGTTGCTACTTCTGGATGTTCAAATAAGGCATCATACGAGTTGTGGCATGCTCACGTATCTTTTGATGTTATTGCCACTTTAAATAAGTTAGGTGCTTTATCTATTACTTCTTTGTTACCAAAACCGGATATTTGCACTCCTTGTCAACTTGCAAAAGGAAAACGCTTGTCTTTTGAACTTAATTCTAAACGTTCATCTTATGCTTTGGATTTGGTACATTGTGCTTTATGGGGTCCGGCGCCTATTTGTTCTAAAGATGGTTATCGTTATTATGTTGCCTTTATTGACGATTATTACAGGTTCACGTGGATTTACCCACTTAAAACCAAAACAGGTTTTTATTCGGTGCTACCTGTATTTATTAATCTTGTTCAAACGCAATGTTCACGAAAGATAAAAGATTTTCAAAGTGATGGCGGCACGGAATTTGTGAATCATATGGTTCGAAAAATCTTTGAAGATAATGGTACTTTTCATCGTTTCTCATGTCCGCATACTCCGCAACAAAACGGTCGGGCGGAACGCAAACATAGGCATATTGTTGAAACAGGCCTAGCAATGTTATTTAATGCCCATGTTCCGGCACATTATTGGGTGGATGCGTTTACTTCAGCTACCTTTATAATTAACGGTTTACCGACTCCAGTTTTAAACAATAAGTCTCCCTTTGAACTGATTTTTCATCAAGAGCCTTAATATGGGAATTTTCGAACGTATGGCTGCCAAGTATTTCCCTATTTACGAGACTACTCCAAACACAAGCTTGATGCACGAAGTAATTCGTGTGTTTTTCTTGGATATAGTTCTCAACACAAAGGGTATCGATGTCTTGATCCTATTACTTCACGAATTTTTGTCACTCGCCATGCACGCTTTAATGAAACGGTTTTTTCGTTTCTTGGTAACACTAGTGACACTAATGTAACGGCCTTGGAATTAAGCACCTTTGTTGAGGAAATTCCAATACCCAAAGTGGCTACTGTTCAACCTCCTCAACAAACTGGGCCAAAATTTATAACTAGACCACACCCTTGCAATCTTTGCAATCCAACCAATCTCACTCCCCAGGCCCACATACCCGAGCCCACTGCTGCCCCAAACATCCCCATTCATGAGCCCGATAAGACGCCTGAGCCCAATACCTCGCCTGAGCCAAACGTCCCACACTCACCACCCACGAACCCAATCCCAACCGAGTCCAATAACTTGCCTCAGCCCAATTCTGTTCCAACTTCACCAGCCTCTAATGTTGAGTCCCACTCTTTTTCCTAAACATCTCAACAACACCCTTCTAACACTACTAATTCAACTACTATTTCCTCTCATATTCCATCATCAACATCTGTGCATCACATGACCACAAGGGCTAAAGCAGGTATATTCAAACCAAAACACCAAGCCAACTTTGCATCTCTCACTACCCATGCTCTTCATGTTGCCTTGGTGTCGGCGACTGAGCCACGGGGTTTCAAAACTGCAGCTAAGGATCCAAAATGGATAGCTACCATGCATGAAGAACTAGATGCTCTTCACCATAACCAGACATGGACGTTGGTTCCGCGCCCATGTTCGTCCAATGTTGTTGGCTCAAAATGGGTATATCGTATTAAATGTCATTTCGATGGCACTATTGAGCGTTACAAAGCGCGGTTGGTGGCTCAAAGTTACACTCAAATTTCGGGTCTTGATTTTTCACATACTTTCAGCCCAGTTGTTAAGGCTACCACTGTTCGCATTGTTTTATCTCTTGCGGTTTTAAACAACTGGAGATTGCTTCAATTAGACGTCAAAAACGCCTTCTTAAATGGCAATCTAACGGAGACGGTATTCATGGAACAACCTCCGGGGTTTGTTGATTCACAGTTTCCTCATTGTAGGATCATTGTGTCGATCTAAACGAGACAATCGGAAGAGTTCTTGATCAAATCAGAGGCGGAATTCATTGATTTGATCTTCATTCAGCTTGATATGCACTAGGAATCACTTTAACTATCTCTTGTATTGATTTAAAAGCTTTACACGGTCTGGAGATACTTCGGCAGAGCTTCGCTACCGGAATCCAAAGTTACAAATGAAAAACCCACGACACCTATTTATAGGGATGGCCACTTCGCATGAAACAACACTTCCAGTTTGTACGAACTGCCAGTTCGCACGAACTGGACTTTCCACTTCGTCTGAAGTGGCTTGTTCAGCCCTGTTTCTCGTTTTTCTCGTATAACGTGTCCTAGACTATCTATCTAGTTACAAGACTCGATACAAGACGAAGTCGACAGACATATACACCAACAAACTCCCCCTTGGATTTTGACGAGTCTTCAGTACGAGTCTTCAGTATGTCGAGTCTTGAGTCTTGATCAGTCTTCTCGCTCTCTCCAAAGTATCTAACACTGTAAGCATCCTTATCAATCTCTATCTTCTTCTATCTAGAACTTTGTTCCAGAATCTGAATCTGTCTCTTATGTCTTCAGACTGCCCCTTTCGACAAGCTGGGATCGCAGTCTGGAATCCTCTATCTGCACAAACTCTACCCAAAAATAAGTTTCATTTTAGAACAATGTTAATATCTGCTTACTTCTTGAATATGAAACATCAAATTTGGTTTCAAGTTAATGAACCATTTAATCATTTCCAAAACATTTCACATTTCAAACAAACTCTCCCAACCCAGTTGTTCATCATGTTTAGCACTCGGAATTTTGAAAATCAGTTTTCCAACATCAATTGTCGAAAATAAGATGAAATAAAATCTTTTTGAATTTTCAAAAATTTATGCTAAAACACACTAATGAAAAGCGGTAAAGAAATATTTACAGACAATATTTTTGTGAGTTTGTGTAAGAGGATCATATCAGTTTTTGACAAATCACTAGCACCGTTGAGATTTAAACACTTTAAGTTCTAAACGATTCATTTAGATTGTCAGTATACTGATCCACTTAAATTTTCACACAAAATTCAACTGTTTCGAGATACGAGATTAGTGTTTTAAGCACTTAAACTTATTCGCGTGTCCCACCTCAGAATATACTCCCGTATCCAGACTCCTATATTCAGTCTTACAGGTGAATGTACACTAATGATATATGTAAGGGGTTAAATGCGAGACCATGAGAGCTCAGGCTATTGCTTCCGCAAAATCAGAGAGATGATGGTTCGACTTTAGGTGTGTTCCCTTTAGAGAATATTTTCTTCAACAGCACATGATTAGCATTTTTCAACGTTTCAACATTTTTTATGCTGAGGGTGGGCTTTATGATTAAAGTTGTGTAAAGCATTATACGAGGACTAGGCTATTGCTCCCGTAAAATTAGAAGTCCAGGTATAATACCCCAGGTATCACCACGTACAAAGACCTAGTATGTCAGAAATAGAAAGCCCTTCAAACAAGATTTCAAGGGTTACCTATATATCCGAGAGATGTTCCCCACGAACTAAGTAAGTAATGATATTTAGGGTTATATCTCGAAAACAATCTACTAAGCGTGCGAAAACCTACTGGCATATCATCAGTGAGACCGTTTATCACATTTTAACTTTCGAATTCTTTAGCGTACTGTGATTGTCTACTAATGTACTATCATTTCCTTTTTTTCACAACAAAACTCATTTTGATTTTATCATGTTTTTGGCTTTTTCAAATTTTCTAATGTTTTTGGATTTTCTGAAATTTCTTACCCCCCCCCCCCCCCTAAAATTCAAAATCATTTAAAGAAAATTTGACAAACTGATGTGAATTACTTTAATTCTCCATTCACTTGGCATAAACAATCAGAACTCCCCCTGTCAACAAACTATTTTCCCATTATGATTTCAAAACACTTAAGTTTGTTTTAATCAAATGGTTTTTTCGGAAAATTAGTTTTGTTGATACTACTTGTAAGATCGGGGAATAGTTCATCATTTTGTTCTTTCCACAGCTTGTATGAAAGTTAAATCAAGTTCAACTTAATGACCTTGATTAACTACTTGTAGGTTCTCATCAAAAATACCACTTGTAAGTCGAAATATGACAATTTTCAGCTTGAGAAATTCACAACAGACATTATCCAGGAATGATGCCGATTCATGCTCCATGATTACCAACTTGGGAGCTCCGGCAAGTCAGGATTTTTACATATGGAATACTGACACCCAAGCCTGACCAGCTTTGGGTGGGACCTTCTCAATTTCACTCGGGGTTTGAATATTTCTTTTTTATTCATAAAAATCTTTTACCCCTTTTTCCTTCCCATCGACCATTCTTCCAAAAATATGTTTCACTTTGTCATTAAACGCCTTTACGACATCAAATTCCTTCTTTTCAGAATAGAATTGATTCGAAATATCCACTTTACCAACTTTTTGTTTAAAATTTTCAGTTCGCAATGGTGGAAAATTTGCGTCATCCATTGGCGGAACTGAATTTTCTTCTTTTGGCTCAACTTGTGGCTCCTCTGACTTTGACGAGTCAGGTTCATCGCCAGATTTAACATCTGATTTCTTAGCAACCCACGTTTGGTTGTTAAGATTCACTTTTCTTTTGTAAAACCTATTTGAACACTCACCAACTTCATATGTTGAATTTTTAAACACTTTAAATTTTTCTGTTGGTGATTCAGTTTTATCAACAATTTTCTCTTTGAGTTTAGAAACAACTTCCTATTTTGTGTTGGTAGCCATTGGACAGTTCCAGGCTATGTGACCAACTTCTTGACATCGGTAACAGGTTCTTGTCTCCTTTTTGGTTCCAAACACAGACTTCTCAAACTTTTGTTTTTCAGCAAGAAACTCTTTGTTAGACTGTTTCCAGAATGAGCTCTTCTTTTCTTCTTCAGAACTTGACCCTGAAACAAATACTGTTTTTGAATTAAAATCTTTAATATTTTGATTATTTTCAACATCAAAACCCAACCCTTTCTTTTTGAAATTGCTTTTATGATTAGGTTTCTTTTGTTGACCTGGATCAAAACCTTTCTTTTTGTTTAAGCGTTGTTGAACTCTAGAAGTATATTTTGGTTTTGAAAATCCCATTTTATCTTTTATTTCTGAAAACTTTATTTCTGTCAATTTAAAAATTGTTTTGATATTTTCAATTTTTATATTTTTAATCGGAAATTCCTCATCAGAATATAATTTGTCTGAATCATTCAAAGTATATGCAACTTTGATTGGTTCGTCATTCAAATTATTTTTTGATAACAGAAATTCTTTATTGTAAACCCTTTTGACCGATGATTTCGAACTGTTGACTGATGAACTCGAAGTTTCTGACTCAGACTTTGACTCTGACTCCTCATCCTTATCCAACACCTGATCGACCACTTTCTTTATTAACTCAGACTCATGATCAGTGTCAGACGATGTGAATGTGACGTCAATGTTTTCTGGTAACTCATCAGTTGTTTCAGACTTTAACTTTATATTGACTGCCTTTCTGACTTGTTCCTTATTTGGTTTTCTGGGAGAATAAACTTCCCAGATCGGAGGTGGACACTTGTTATAATTTGCACTTTTTTTCTTACCAGTATCCGTATCTTCCGACTTCTTATCTTGAAAGGCTTCAAAACCAGCAACAGTAGGATAAACTCTATCAATCAAATAATCAGAACCTGAGTAACTCATTAACAATCGTCTGATTCTTTCATTCTCAATCTTTTCGGTCTCTAATTCCTGCTTCAACTCTGCACATTCTTCAAGAAAATGATTGATTTCTTTCTGCTTAGACATCATCACTGCATTCATCATTGTCAAAGCATCTTCTCTTTCTGAATTTGTCTTCTCCAAATGATTAACTGTTCTGTTCAAAACATCATACGATTCTTTCACGTACTTAACATCAAACAATAATTTGTCTTTCATCTCGTCAAGCTCACTATACTTCTTGTCTTTCTCTTCATAATGTTTGCATGGTTCTAAACATTTCAGACAAGGTTTAGTGACCTCAACAATCTTTTCAACAACTTTTACCTCTGATTTGACATTCATAGAATCTTGTAGGATCGAGATTCGACCTAAACGAGTCGTTCAGAAGAGTTCTAGATCAATACGAAAGGCGGAAACAGACGTATCGATGTTGTAGCAGCTTGATTTACATTTAGAGTCACTTAAATTGTCTCTTGTATTGATTTGAAAGCTTTACACAATCTGGAGATACTTCGGCAGAGCTTCACTACCGGAATCCAAAGTTACAAATGAAAAACCCAAGACACCTATTTATAGGGATGGCCACTTCGCATGAAATAACACTTCCAGTTCGTACGAACTGCCAGTTCGCACGAACTGGACTTTCCCCTTCATGTGAAGTGGCTTGTTCAGCCCCGTTTCTCGTTTTTCTCGTATAACGTGTCCTAGACTATCTATCTAGTTACAAGAGTTGATACAAGACGAAGTCGACAGACATATGCACCAACACTCATCACGTCTGCAAATTATCCAAGGCCCTCTATGGACTGAAACAAGCACCACATGTCTGGTTTCAACGTCTGAGTAGCTTTCTTATCTCTTATGGGTTTACGTGCAGTCGTGCTGACACGTCCTTATTTGTTTTCAAACGTGACTCTTCAGTCATGTATTTGCTGGTCTATGTTGATGATCTTATCCTTACAGGGAATAATGAATCAGAAATTGTTACCTTTATTGATCGTCTCAATCATGAATTTGCCATCAAGGATCTGGGTGACTTAAATTATTTTTTGGGTCTTGAAGTTGCTTATACTGAAACAGGCCTTTTTCTTACTCGGTCTAAATATGCAAAAGATATTCTTACCAAGGCCGAATTGTATAATGCTAAACCGGCGTCCACACCGCTAGCTCCTCATCATTCATTTACTGTCAATGGGACACCATATTCGGATCCTACTCGTTATCGTTCCTTGGTTGGAGCACTTCAGTACTTGACCATCACTAGGCCAGACCTATCTTATGTTGTAAATCAGGTCTCTCAGTTTCTTCATGCTCCAACTGATGATCACTTTCAAGCCGTTAAGAGAATTCTCTGATATATTAAAGGCACTATCTCGTTTGGCCTTACATACGACCAGCCTCATAAAAACTCTATTGTAGGTTACTCTGATGCTGATTGGGCTCGGTGTCTAGATACACATCGGTTTACATATGGATATTCCATTTTCCTTGGTGGAAATCTTATATCTTGGAGTGCGAAGAAGCAACCGACTATTTCACGTTCAAGTTGCGAATCCGAATATCGAGCTATGGCCAACACCGCTGCAAAAATTGTTTGGGTCACTCATCTTTTGCAAGAATTGCATGCCTTACCACCAGACCGGCCTACACTCCTTTGTGACAACAAGAGTGCTTTATTCATGACTCAAAATCCTGTTTCTCATAAGCGTGCCAAACACATTGATTTGGATTATCATTTTATTAGGGAACTTGTCAATTCAGGAAAACTTCTCACAAAGTTTGTTCCTACCAATCTTCAGTTGGCGGATATCTTTACAAAAAGTCTTCCGCGCGTTCCGTTCGAAACCTTTCGTACCATGCTCCGTCTTGGACCGCCACCGTCTCGATTGAAGGGGGTATTAGATGAATATTCATATTTATATTGTATTTATTGTAAAATATTTTATTTTAATCATCTCCTTAATTAAAGGAGTGATCTTTGTAATTTATTCAGTATATATTATATTCCCTCCTCATTGTGAGGATGTGTGATTTGACCATATCTCGTAATAGACTTGTTTTGCCTTAAGTAAAAAAATGTTCAATTGTAATTACGGATACAATTCTTCATTCCGGATGTGAGAGCCCAGCCCAAGAGGAATGTTCACATTCAAGCATTTGTTCCCCACGTTCTAGCTAGTCGAATAGGAACTTATTGTTGTATCATGTGTGCCCTTTGGAGCCACTTAACTGGCTTTCAAGAATCAAAATCCTACTTCTAATTAATAGATTGAAATGAAAACTTCTAAAGATATTATGGAGGGCTTAAAAGCTGGAGCCACATTCGGAATGGGAAAGATATACAGTTCATTGATCCATTTAGTAGCATGGAGTCCCTATCTTCTCTTTTTGTACTGCTAAGGATGTCTAACGCAACTTCACCAACTAGCATTACCTACGATTTCGTTTCTCTCAGTGTGGTTAGCAACGTCGCACCTATGAATGGGACGTTCCCAAAACTGACAACCATACCATTGTATTCGAGAAGTTAAGGATTTGTTGGGAATTCTAGGTCAAAGAAAAGGGAGATAAAAATTTTGTCCAATCGCTACATAAAGATAATACATTGTCTCATTCTCAGACAGGGGTGGATCTACCTAGTGGTCAGGGGTTGCCTGGGATACCCCTCAACTTTATTAGCGAAGTGTAATTTTTTTTCGAATCTCGGTTTTATTTATAAAGGATACCTCTAAGTAAACGTTAGGATACCCCTAAAGATAGGTGAAAATAAGATGAAATGAAATTTTTCGGTGGACGTAAACGAAAATTCCGGCCACAAAAAGTTGCAGTGGCACCTTTTAAAAAAGTTAAAGAGATGAACTTTATTTAGTTTGAACATTGGGAAAAGATGAATAATAACGGCAAAAAAAACAACACCTCTGTCACTCTGTCAGTAAGTAACAATTAAAGTAAAAGTCCCTTTTATCCAATTTACTTGTAAATATTACTTGTTTGTTTTTTTAGTTTTTACTTTGTTTGTTTATTCTTTAATTAAGTTTAGATTAACTTACTAATAAGTTTTCGGTGGTTTTTTTATATTGTTGAATATATATGTACTATAAATTAAACAATATCTATAAAACTTTTAAATAATATTTAAAGTTTTATATAAGTTTATTTGTTAACATTTTCCAGTGTGTGGTACACCGGACATTAGAGAGTGACACTAGATTATAAATTACGTATCAAGAAAGGTTGATGAACAATTTTTCTTCTAAAAATAGTTTCACATTATACGTATCAATATCTAAGTAATACATAATTTCAATTATATCTTGTAGGGTGGAGTTATTGTAAAAAAGACCAAAAGTGTGAGAAATGTAAGAAAGAATCTCAACCATTAGATTAAAATTAATTGAAAAGGGTAGGATTGTAAATGCATTAACAAATTTAAATATGGTAATCCTTGATTTAAGGATTTGGAGAGAGAAAATCCTGGATTTAAGGACTTATAACCGTCCATAAATATAACACCATTCAGAAAAAATATAACACCATTCAGCACAAAAATAACACCATTCAGCACAAAAATAACACCGTTCAGCAGTAAATAAAAAACACCATTCAGTACAAGAATATAACACCATTCAGCAGTAAAATAAAAAAAAAACATCATTCAGTACAAAAATAACACCATTCAGTACAAAAATAACACCATTTAGTAAAAAATAACACCATTCAATATAAGAATATAACACCATTCAGTACAAAAATAACAACATTCAATACAAGAATAACACCATTCAGTACAAGAATATAACACCATTCAGTACAAAAATAACACCATTCAGCAGTAAATAAAAAAAACACCATTCAGTACAAAAATAACACCATTCAGCACAAAAATAACACCATTCAGCAGTAGATAAAAAAACCATTCAGTACAAAAATAACACCATTCAATACAAAAATAACATCATTCAGCACAAAAAATAACACCATTCAGCAGTAAATAAAAAAACACCATTCAATACAAAAATAACACCATTCAGTAAAGAAAAAAATAACACCTCTGTATCATCTTCTCCACTTCCGGCACCACCACTGGCACTTCCGGCACCACCACTGCTGCACCACCGCTGCAGATCCGCAAAACCACTGCCGCTGCCCGCTCGCCGTCGCCGCTGCCGCTCGCCGTCGCCGCTGCCGCTCGCCGTCGCCGCTGCCACTCTTCGTCGCCGCTGTTCGATCGATTATAGAGATAGACGAACCCTGAATCAATTTTGGAGACCAAGATCACGATGCTTTGATTGTAGAGAGAGAGAGAGAAACTGTACGATCAAATTGGAGAGAGAGATCGGAATAATAGGAATTTTAATTTACAGTTTCCTATTTTGAATAGGTATAAAGACTTTATTACCCCTATAATTTTCAATTAAGTCCAAATTAAGAAAAATATTTAACATTTTGGTCCCTATTGATCTCAACCATTAGATCAAAAGATCTAATGGTTGAGATTCTTTCTTACATTTCTCACACTTTGGGCCTTTTTTACAGGATCCTAACTCATATCTTGTATTAAAATATTATCATATTATAATTTCGAAATCTTATTACGAAGTATTTAATATTTTTTTTATTCAACTCATGTAATACATGATTCTGTAACCTAGTAATTATATATATACACACACTAGCCGTACAGTGCCCCTAGGGGCTTTCGAATTCTTGGGAATGACCCTCAGTAAAAGAAAAATTTTAAGGCCCCTTTTATTAGTTGCACATGACTCCTTAGAGTTCTCGAATTCTTAGGAACAACCTTAGATTAAAAAAAAAAAATTAGAATACCCCTAAATTTCTTTTCTAGTTCCGCCACTGTTCTCAGAGGTGCCCCTTGAGTTCATTTGCATTTGGTTTAATATGGTAACAATAGCAATAGCTATTTTTTCGGTTTGTCGATTCCCAATTATAAGTTTTCGTTGACAACATCGTATAGGAACCAAGCTATATATCTACGGCTTTTAACCCAGCTTGCATATGCTAGTGCACAAATTTACGTTAAATAATCCTAGGGGCTTTTCAGTTGTTAACTTCCCCACCATTCTTGTAATTATCACTTGTAATCCACAGGTGTGTTCGCAACCCTTGAGTGGACGAGAAAGAAAGGATTTGTCGGAGCAACCCCAGGTTCCAAACCTAGGAATCAACTTTCTTGTATGTGCATTTGGTACATGCATTAGTCTATGGAGGAGTGATTAGCTTCAGGGTTAAAGGTTTAGCTTTAGGGCTTTGTTTTTAGTGTTTTGCTATTAGTGTATATAGTTTAGATATTGGGTATAGCTTTACGGTTTAGCTTTAGGGTTTGGAGTTTAACATTAGGGTTTAGAGATTCTAGTTAGGGTTCGACAAGCCGTTTCCATAATCGGAGTTAGTTTGAGCCAGCTCCCCCCACTTAGTAGAAAAGAAATGTACTTTAGTAGAGAAATTATATAGAATAATTTTATAATTTTTTTAGATTTAGGACAAAAATACATGCTTGACTAGATGGGAAAAAAACATTAAAAAAATTCCCTTCACTTCTCACATTTAACACGTTAAGGCCCATTTTTACAGTAAGCTTACCCTTGCGGAAAGACAATAAATTAATTATAATTATAATTTTACCTTTATGCCCTTACAATTACATTAAATACACATATTAATTGGAGCAGTACTATTGGTTTAAAACTTATTATTATTATTCTTACATAAATTTTCTTCTCATTTGAGCCCTCAACTATATGTGTGTGTAAGGGTTCCTTCACAAAGAGTTAAATTCCTAAGAAGGCTAAGAAGCCATAGAAATTCGATATGGCAACTGCAAAAGAAAACACTATGTACCATTTTTAACCTACGAAATAAACACCATATATTATTTATTAACTGCAAAATAAAACACCATGTACATGCTATAAATAAAACATTGTATAGTGAACACTTTGTTACTTGCAAAAGAAAACAAACTAAAACACCATTGTATGAAAAACACTAAGGATTAAAAACACCCGAAACGTAATTATTTTATAAATATAGCAATACGGTACTTATAGTATAGATAAATAAACGCCCGTTAATATGGTGTAGTTTTTTTTAAATACGGTTATTGGTGTTTAAAAAATATGGGGAACTTCCATATGCATTGCATGTAAGTTTCTAAATTTAAGACATGTCAAAATTACATTTGTACCCCTATACAATTAAATAAATGATTAAAAATAAAACATAGTTTACAAAAATGTCATTAACCAATCTCATCCATCCAAAATTACAATCTAACGGTCCATAATACTTCTTAGCCTTCTTTGAAAAAAGCATCATTTATAGCCTAACTCTACCCTATATATATAACATGGAAGAAAGAAAGAACAATCCAATCACTTTTTTTTTAATTCTTACTTAATTATATAAAGGGTGTAACGATAACTTACATAGGTAAATTAATTCACATAACTCCAACTTTTAAGAAAAAAAAAACTACAAATTTTTCATCAGTTACGTAAAAAAAGTATTATTATTTGTAATTGTGTATCATAGATCCTGTAACCATATCGAACTTGTCCTACATGTATTGAAATTTCTCCGACACATTTTGATATGCATTTCATTAAAAAAAATTAGAGAAATGATAAAGGATTAACATTTGTTCCGATATGTGTACGACAAATTTCATTATGTGTGTATAAGATAAGTTCAATACGTTCATGATAATTTTTTTATATGTGTAGGATAAAATAAAATGCGTGTAGGATAAATTAAATTGTGTAGCATTGATTCCAATAAATTTTCTAGAGATAAGAGATGTCTAATGTTTGTTTCGCGTATGTATACGTTTTCGAGTTTCGACTGATTAATTAGAAAAAGGATATACAATGGTTACACAATTTACAAAATAGTTAATGATAACACCAAAATCTTTAAAATGCCCATTTGATATTTTTAGATTCTATAACTTGGGGGTATTTCTTTGACAGATTATAACAACCCTCAAAAATACCCTAGAACGTTCCGTAATGGAAAAACCCAACCCGTAAAACCTTATTTTTAATAAAAAATGAAAAATCAAACTTTTAATACCTGTCGCGGGCCGCGACAGGCTTTGTGACGGTCGGTCGCGGGGTGCGACAGCCTATTGCTTGTCGGAAACGTTTGAGTGCCACGTGTCGTGCCATGTGTCAAGCCTAGGTGCCACTCGGCAACCCTAGCCATAGCTAGGGTGCCCTCGCGGGGCGCGAAAGGAACAAGGGGAGGGGGTCGCGGGGCGCGAGGGACCTCGAAAACTCGTATAAATTGAGCAGTTCAGCAGCATTCATAATCGTTCATCTCTCTTTCTTTCTCTCAATAATATCACATGCAATTAATAGCCAAAATACCCTCTAAATTCCGAAGCTCTGCCCCGTTGTAAGTATTTTAACTCCCGATCACTAATTCGATACCCTGTCTGATTAATCTGGAACCCAGAAACTGATGTCAAAGCGCTGCCTGTTTAGGACTATGCTTTGTAAACTAAGTTGGGGTTCTGTCTCGTGACGTATTGATAAGTTGGATTTGGGTTATCATACTAACGTGCATGCATTATATATTTTTAATAAGAACTCAAGAAAATAATCAGAAAATATCACCAGTAAGCCCGTAGAAAAACCTAAGTTTACAATGTGAGTCATTCTCTTTTTCTCACAGTTTGTGAGACATTATTTAAATTGTTTTACAAAACCCTAAACGTTTATCAATGTTATAGTTACAATGATTAAGTTTTTGTATTCTACAATTACTATCGGTATGTAGGGTTTTGTATGCGTTACTTGACACTCGTTAATATTGGATAAAGAGTTAGCCAATATTAGCATTGAAGAGGTATGGTCCCAATTCCATGCACACATGGCAGGGACCACACCCCTTTTTATCCAACATAGCGCCTACATCAGCAAGCATATCAATAAGCTTCTGGAAGCCATTTCAGGTGACACCGAAAATGCTCCTCCAGACAAAAAGGACGACACGTGTCACCAATGATCAGACGCCATATAGACCTGTGGCACGATCTCAGGACAGGCGGACAACGGCTGATACAATTCCCTTGCCCGGGCAAATAGCGGCGCGCCACGTCATCCAGTACTCTGAGTGCAGCAGAGGAGACCAAGATGATATTCCCCTAGTCGGACACCTGGCGCCCGGTGGCAGCTGGCAAGGCCTCTCCTCCCTCCTTCATCCTTCGGCTATAAATAGGACCCTTCATCATTCAGGTTGAACATTACGCCCTCCTTACATTTCACCTACAACACACACTATTTCTCCTCAAAGCAGTACTTATTCTCACGTCGGAGGGTGGTCACAAGGAGAACCCCCCTATTCTCCTCCTTGTGGCGAGTCACCGGTGTACTGTTTTGCAGGATTCCTGTCATTGGCGAGTAGAGAAAGAGATTGAACCCCACATACGAGACGACCCAGCTGGTTAGCCTAAGTGTTAACTAGTGTTTCATCAAGCATGACCACAAGCACGGGGGGAAATTGTGCCCCAGTAGCAATACTGTTTGAGAAATTGGTAAATATAAACAAATCTAAAAATTCTTGATGCTTTAAAATATAAGAGTGAATTTCAAGAATTGTCCTTTATCTTTATAACAATTTTCAGGCGCTGTCCTTTATGTTTAAAATTGACGAGTTTTGTCCTTTATGTTTTCATATCATACACGTTTTGTCCTTTAGGCCTAACCCAGTTAGTTTTTTCAGTTAAATTTGGTCATATGCTTCGCACATGAGGGCATTTTTGTCAATTCAAAGGTAAGTTCAACGACAGATTTACAGCTCAAAGCTTCTGCAACCTTTGAATTGATAAAAATGCCCTCATGTGCAAAGCACATGAACAAATTTAACTGAAAAAACTAACTGGGTTAGGTGTAAAGGACAAAACGTGTATCATATGAAAACATAAAGGACAAAACTCGTCAATTTTAAACATAAAGGACAACGCCTGAAAATGGGTATAAAGATAAAGGACAATCCTTGAAATTCACTCTTATATTTTAAAGCATCAAGAGTTTTTACATTTGTTTATATTTACCAATTTCTCAAACAGTATTGCTACTGGGGCACAATTTTCCCCCGTGCTTGTGGTCATGTTTGATGAAACACTAGTTAACACTTAGGCTAACCAGCTGGGTCGTCTCATATATGGGGTCCAATCTCTTTCTCTACTCGCCAATGACTGGAATCCTGCAAAACAGTACACCGGTGACTCGCCACAAGGAGGAGAATAGGGGGGTTCTCCTTGTGACCACCCTCCGACGTGAGAATAAGTACTGCTTTGAGGAGAAATAGTGTGTGTTGTAGGTGAAATGTAAGGAGAGCAGAATGTTCTACCTGAATGATGAAGGGTCTTATTTATAGCTAAATGATGAAGGGTCCTATTCAAAATGCCTTGGGATATGTACTTTGCAATTAATGCACGTTAAGCAATCACTTCTGTCTTATGGTAAAGACGTCTTATAGGTAAATGAATAGGTTAATTGTAATTATAATAACGTGTTTAATTTTATATTTTTCCCATGTAAATGCATTAAAAGCCTAATGAGTGTCGCATCATATTCTTTCGTCTGACAATGTATTTAGTCATAACCTTCTTCATTAGGTATATAAAATACATTGGGCAGAGGTTTTGATCATTACCGTTTTCATCCATCTACTCAATCATCTTCAAAAATTTTGTTGACGAGATTTTCACAAGGCTCTCTGCAGAATGGAAAAATTTGGGTTTCAAGTGATTGTTGGCGAGATTTTCACAAGGCTCTCTGCAGAAGATATTTGCCGTTTCAAATGTCTTTCCAATATTTTTATAGGGAATTTTCAAGTCATGCATTTCAGATTGTGCATGCTCTCTGAAGTGGAGATTCAGTACAAAAGAAACTACTATCCTTTAAAGACACGACAATTGTCATTGACGACGTAGTTGGTGGTAATTTGGATGTTGTTAGAAGCAAAACCTCAAGTTTTCCTAACAATGTCCACCCTAGCTTCTTACGTATTCTATCTTCATTTAATGGGTTGTTGTTAGTTTCCAATGAATGGATTTGCTATCAGTTGATTCTTTGGAATCCAGCTATCAGGCGGTATAAGGTTTTGTGTGATGACTACTTTAATTACAATCATCATCGAAACTCTGATACTGGTGGAATTTATTTTGATCAGTTCAATGATCTGAAAGTGCTGAACATCAGATGTTACCGTAATGTAACTGCTGCTCGTGTTTACTCACGACGTCGTGAGTCATGGAGAACAATAAATTTCGGTATCGTAAACAATTATGGTTCAAGTCGTTATTCATGGTCTACAGGAGTTTATGCTGATAAAACCATATATTTTATGGTTTCAAATTATTGGTATCCACTAGGTGAGAGGAACATCGTTGCTTTTGATGTTCTTAGTGAGACTTTCAGAATGCTTCATTTTCCCGAGAGTATTGTAGTCAATCCTTGCCAAGGGCATTTTTTGACCATCGCAAAGAGGTTGCATTTGATTGTTATTGGAAATTCTGCTGAGCTAACTGTTGATTTGCTCACATATGAAGAAGAAGGCTGGATGAAGATGTTTGTTTTCAATAATCCTCGTGTAGTTGATTATGTAGATACACGCCGAAGTACTAATATAATTGAAGACAACAAGTGGTTGATAACAAGCATCTAGGGGGATATGATTGAAGTTGATCTGACCAACGAACTTCTGAAATACCTCGAACATGTTGACAACTACAATGGTCCGAAAGGAGCTTTACTTATCGAAACTACTGTTTCACCAATAGATTAGGAATTAGGATCCTGTATTTTATTGAATGTTATTTGCTGTTTTAACAATTGTATTTTTTATATAATTAATTGTGTTAAAATTATTAATCATGTTTGTTATTAAAATTAAGTAAATGAATATTGATGTTTGAGAGTGTAAAAGCTTGTAATATTGGCAAAGGTCTGTTTAAATGATCAAAGCTCTGTTATTGGGAACATATGTTTCAAAATTAAACAGTGGTTGATACATCTGTTGACTTGGGTCAACAGATGGATGAACTTTGTATGCTGTTTGACACTTGTAGTTTTTATATAATTAGTTGTGTTAAAATTATTAACCATGTTTGTTATTTAAATTAAGTAAATAAATATTTAGGTTTCAGAGTGTAAAAGCTTGTAGTATTGGAAAAGTTATGTTTAAATGATAAAAACTCTATTATTAGGAACAAAAGTTTGAAAATAAAACAGATGTTTGGAGCTACTGTTAACAAAACTATGGTTGAAACTACTATTTCGTTAAAATGGTGGTTTAAAACCATTGTTGGGTTAAAATTGTTTTTTGTGGAGGTTGAAGGGGATTGAAACGACTGTTGGGTTAAAATATAGTTTTTTTTTAGAAGGAACATGCTTAAAATGGTGGTTTAAAACCACCGTTGGGTTAAAATAGTGTTTTGTAGAGGTTGAGGGGGATTGAAACGATTGTTGGGTTAAAATATAGTTTTTTTTTTTTTTTTGAAGGAACGTGCTTGAACTACTGTTTATATAATGACTGTTATTATAAAGATTAATAAACTTCCTAGTCCATTCCTAGAAGTGACAAGTGTGAGGCTAAGCATAATATGTGGTAAATGATTTGGATAGATCATGATAACCACAATGCTTTTAATGATCTAAGGAGAATCACCTATGTTAGAGAGAAGTGGGGTCGCTTCGAATGGAATTGAGGGCACAATTCCTAGAGCTCTCGCAGAACCAGGAAAGCGTTCCACGACCATTATTGGACACGACTATGAGGAGATGACCCGGCTAGGGAGAGTCTTGTGTGAAGTGTATTGTCGTCTACACAAATGGCAGACGAGTTCAAAGACATCGAGATCTACTCAGAGCTAGTGGGCTAAGTGCATTTCATGAGCGAAGGTTCAAAGGGTAACACCTACCTATCGTATGCAAAACTCAACTGTCGAGGTTACATTGGAAATTTTAAGTGTTTTGAATGATCTCCATTCATGTGGGGGATTGTTGGAATTTGGTGAATGGATATTAAATATATTTATAATTTAATGAAATTATAAATATTAATTAGAATATTCATGTGGTAATTAAAGTGTAACTCTTGAGTATTTAATTAGTTTTATTAGAGTTTTTAGTCTCTAATTAAATGTCTAATTAAGTGTATAATTAAGTGAATCCTTTCACTAGTCTTGTTCAAATAGTAGGCTATGTGCCTTTCTTTTGGTGATAACAAGAATAGGGTATTGCTTGACACATGAAGAATACTAGAAGTAGTATGAACACTTGAACACCAACTAGAGAGATGAGTACTCTCTACTTGTTTCCACCACATGAGTTCAAACACTACAATTACCGGATGTAACCTTGGGCCGGTGAGCCATCTCCGGCAGTACAGACTGCTTCGGCTGTTGTACCTTGGGAGACAGACGCGTCATCTTTAGTAGAGGCGCGAAATCTGTTTTAAGGGAAGCGTGTTGAACACGTGCCTCAACCAAAATCGTCAACGTTTTAGTGTGCTCTTTGTTGCAGTCAAGGGGTAATTTTCAAGACTCAAGATGATGAATAATCGAGTCTAGGATGCTATCAAGTGCGCGTGAAGGACCCACCAGAGATGCGGCTTGAATCAAGATTGGTATATATAATTATATTTATATTCGTTTTATTTAGTTATTACAACCGGTATTGTACTATGATATTTCCTACGAATAACAAGAGTCTCGTTATGATATATTTTGTAATTATAATTTTCAAAAGGTGAACCTATTTCCTACAAACTTAAAACAGATTTAGTGAGATTGTTGGTACAATCTTAAAAACCTTATTTATAAGGATTTTGGGTTTACGAAAGGATTTATAATAGAATAAAAAAATATTTTTAGAGGTTATGATCTTATAAATATTTTTTGGGAAATATGTATGTAGTACAACTTGTTGTGTTTGGATTTTTTGAGATTGAGATACAATCTTAAATCCTATACCGTGGTACAAAACGAATAGTTTTGGTTCCAACATTTGGTTATAAAACGATTTTGGGAATCGTTAATTTTTCTAACTTTTGTGTTAGATCGGGTTTATTAGTGTAAACCATACGTTTTTTGTAAACGTTAAATTCTCTAACATGTGTGATAGACCGGAATTATTGGTGTAAACCATACGTTTAATGAAATTAAAATCATTTACTAGACTCTTCATATGGAAGATAAACTCTTAAGGAGAGTTTTATGTCAATTTATTAGTTTTTATTAGAGTTTGTGTCTCTAATAAAATCTCTAATAAAGTGAGACTTTTATTAGAGTTTAAGTCTATAATTATTGAGACTTTTAACTCTTCATATGTGAAACTCTTGAGTAAAGTTTTAATGATGACATTTGATGACTTTTATTAGAGTTTAAGTCTATAATTATTGAGACTTTTAACTCTTCATATGTGAAACTCTTAAGTAGAGTTTTAATTGTGACATTTGATGAGTTTTATTAGAGTTTAAATATATAATTATTGAGACTCTTAACTCTTCATATGTGAAACTCTTGAGTAGAGTTTTAATGATAACATTTGATGAGTTTTATTAGAGTTTAAGTCTATAATTATTGAGACTCTTAACTCTTCATATGGTGAAACTCTTGAGTAGAGTTTTAGTGATGACATTTGATGCTTTAATTTGGTCATGTTATATATATAGATAAAATGACTTAAAGTTTTCTAACATGTGTGTTAGAAAATGTGTATCACGAATACGAGGTTAGGGATTGTTCATAATGGACATAAATGTTTTATGTAAACATTTAATTGCCTATGTGTTCATTAAAACTGATGAGAAACAGTTTATTTTATAAACTATATCTTTGGAAAACGTTTTATGTAAACGTTCGATTCTATAATGTGCTTGTTATAACTTTTTTTTCCAACATGTGTGTTAAAAAAAGTTATTTGGTGAAAACAACTTGGTGTTGTTGTGAACAAATTTAATTGTTCAAGTTTACTACTTAAATGTAGTATTTGTAACAACTTGGTGTTGTTTTGAGCATAATTGTCCAAGTTTAAAGTTTCAAGATGAAATGGAAAACTTGTACTTACAAGTGCATGGAGTCTTATTGAGGGAGTACCTCAAGACACGCCATGGGACAATATTGTTGAGAAGATTTCGGTCAGATTATAAAGTGTTGAAGATAAAAGCACTTTGCTATTTGATGTCTACATATTGTCTATGCTTCCGTTTAAATTTCAAAAGTGATTGACACTTATGATTTAGTTTCCAATGTATTTTATTGTTTTGTGTTCAATATCTTCGGATAACACATGCAATTTTTTACAAAGAAATAAATCACTAATGGTTCTGACGAATAAATTATTTTTGTGGAAAATAATTATAACGTCGGTTATACATTGTTTAAAAGAATATGGTTTTAAACGGATAGTACATGAAAATACTTGGACATAAACAACTTGAGAGTTGTTACATTGACTAAAAGTCAAAGACGAAACATCAAATGTATAACCACATCATGAATGAGTAATGAAAGAACGTAGTGAGTGTATTGAGATGAAATACACTAACGACATTCATGTCGCATACTTCATTAGAAGTCATTGAAAAATTCACAAGTGTGAATTATAACATATGGAAGTAAAAGTACTATATGTTATTGTATACCTTTAATAAATCTTGCGAGATTTATAAGTAGATGCGTCTACCACTTGATTATTGTTAGATCTATATGGAGATTTTACCTTCATTTGGGAGAGCATCCTAAATATATATATATATATATATCTCCTAATGAATAACAATAGATGTGTGCAAATCACTTATGGCAAATTATGAATGTCATGTTGTTGTGTGTCGATCTAGTTGACTCTATCTCATACATAATAGTGATTGTAGACGAGAAACATTCATCTTGTTGGTGATGAATGTGTTTACCAAGTGACTTGGATTAAGACTTATGTTTAAGTACTTATGAGTCAGTGGTAGAATGTTGGAGATCAAAGGTAAACAAGTTATGTTCCTTAAATGAATGATGAAATTTAGCTATGTGCTATATACAATAATTTGTGAGACTTTCCTAAATATTGATGTTTTAGGATTATGAATAAGTCTCATTATTTTGTCTTAACAAGGGATGAATGTTGCAAAGTGATATTATGATATCCTTAGGGCTGTGAAGAATCAAAATGATGCATCTTCTGTTCACATGCTAAAGTATTATAGTCTAAAGCATGCTAGACGAGTACTTGGTTAATTATGGGTCTTGACGGAGACTAATTAACTCTAAACATTCAAATGTGTATGAACACAAAAAGAATTTGTGTATAGACAAAGTTGAGAGAGGATTTTTCATTCATTATAAGGAAAAGACATGTAACTTTTAAGAGTTTGTTCGAAAAGCTAATGAGGAGAACTCATTGTCTAAGCTTATTCTAGATGTTAAATTAGAATTATTCTAAGTTGGTGACAAACTTATGACAATGGCAAGTGTTTCTTTGGTTAGCTCAGAAGCTTATGTAAGCTAATGCAGTATGAGTTGAATTCACTGATACAATGAGGTTGATCTTGTTCAATCATATGTGTATAAATGTCTTCATAAGTGAAGTTACGTAAATGTTAATCAAATGGCAAGAAATGTGGGGGATGATCCATTTAGAAACAACCCTATAAGGGTATGTAGAAATGGTTTTCATTACCCCATCTGGATGATATCCTATAACACTTAAATGTGGGGGTGTCTTGCATTTGTATCATAAAAGTTTGGCAATAAGGATTTTGTAATCCAATCTAACATTGCAAACAGACGACTATGTGGAGGACACAAAGGTCGCTGTGCATAATGGAGATGTGTTTGCCTTAAATGATAAGCGTATCTTACAAAGACATATATTATAACCAGATTCAGATGGCCACTGAGGTTATAGTCTTAGAAGTTGACAATAGGCAAAATTAACTTATGAGTTAATAACACATCATGACAACTGATCTCAAATACGCAAAGGTATTTGCTAATGTTATGGATCCAACAACCTGAGGGTTTATTAGAGATCAAGTTGTGGAATGGGATTGAAGCCCTTGAAAAATGAAGTTCATATGATGGAAACCTAACTCAGTAGACTGGAGATCCCAAGAATTGAGTTCAATAGGAAAACCTAATTGTATAAATAAGCGAGGTCACTGTGGGGGAATAACCCTACGCATTTAATAAGGTAGTTTATTATAAAGATTAATAAACTTCCTAGTCCATTCCTAGAAGTGACAAGTGTGAGGCTAAGCATAATATGTGGTAAATGATTTGGATAGATCATGATAACCACAATGCTTTTAATGATCTAAGGAGAATCACCTATGTTAGAGAGAAGTGGGGTCGCTTCGAATGGAATTGAGGGCACAATTCCTAGAGCTCTCGCAGAACCAGGAAAGCGTTCCACGACCATTATTGGACACGACTATGAGGAGATGACCCGGCTAGGGAGAGTCTTGTGTGAAGTGTATTGTCGTCTACACAAATGGCAGACGAGTTCAAAGACATCGAGATCTACTCAGAGCTAGTGGGCTAAGTGCATTTCATGAGCGAAGGTTCAAAGGGTAACACCTACCTATCGTATGCAAAACTCAACTGTCGAGGTTACATTGGAAATTTTAAGTGTTTTGAATGATCTCCATTCATGTGGGGGATTGTTGGAATTTGGTGAATGGATATTAAATATATTTATAATTTAATGAAATTATAAATATTAATTAGAATATTCATGTGGTAATTAAAGTGTAACTCTTGAGTATTTAATTAGTTTTATTAGAGTTTTTAGTCTCTAATTAAATGTCTAATTAAGTGTATAATTAAGTGAATCCTTTCACTAGTCTTGTTCAAATAGTAGGCTATGTGCCTTTCTTTTGGTGATAACAAGAATAGGGTATTGCTTGACACATGAAGAATACTAGAAGTAGTATGAACACTTGAACACCAACTAGAGAGATGAGTACTCTCTACTTGTTTCCACCACATGAGTTCAAACACTACAATTACCGGATGTAACCTTGGGCCGGTGAGCCATCTCCGGCAGTACAGACTGCTTCGGCTGTTGTACCTTGGGAGACAGACGCGTCATCTTTAGTAGAGGCGCGAAATCTGTTTTAAGGGAAGCGTGTTGAACACGTGCCTCAACCAAAATCGTCAACGTTTTAGTGTGCTCTTTGTTGCAGTCAAGGGGTAATTTTCAAGACTCAAGATGATGAATAATCGAGTCTAGGATGCTATCAAGTGCGCGTGAAGGACCCACCAGAGATGCGGCTTGAATCAAGATTGGTATATATAATTATATTTATATTCGTTTTATTTAGTTATTACAACCGGTATTGTACTATGATATTTCCTACGAATAACAAGAGTCTCGTTATGATATATTTTGTAATTATAATTTTCAAAAGGTGAACCTATTTCCTACATGATTTTCTAATAATCGAGCTGTGTTTGCACCCGGGTCTTACCGCTTCAGTGGTTGAAACACCAGTTGTTCCAACAACTGTTAGTCAGCAACTTTCCACTCAAATCACTACCACTCAATCCATCAAAACAACCCCAACCTCTCCTAAACCCAAGAGTAGAAGGGTAACCAATGTTGTCCTAGATGATGACACTTTACCACCACAAACAACCACACAATCACTGACACTTGTACCTATTCTAATGTTTTCCTAGATGTTAAAATATGTGTTGAAAACATTTCTCCTGTTTGATTGTGTGCAAAGTTTATTTCCATTTTAATTTTGCTGCATTACTTGTTCATCTTCTTAATTCTTAAACAAAAACACAATCAAAAAGAAATTCAGATCTTAACAACCTCTAATATGGGTTCATGATCTAATTCGGTGATTTGAAGACAATGTTGTTGAATCGAATGAGATGGTTGATGTAATGTGGTTGTATTAATAACAAATAGTAATTAATCTAAATAACTTTCCTGAGCCCGAGAAGCAATCCCGGGTAAAAACCTAGTTATATATCTATACAAATAGCAACTTAAGGTTCCTTTAAAAGACGTGTCCTTTATAAACAATTACCATGCTCCGGTTAAAAAGTCAAGCGGTGTGTATTACAAGAATGAACCGGTTAACCAAACCGTGATGGCAACAAAGAACACACTGGTTGAATTACATAATATGATATTATGTAAAGATTGTAGTATTTAGATTAAGGCTGTGTCCGTTGGTGTGACGGTTATATCAATAACCATTCCTTCAACAAATCATCCGCCTTCAAACACGAACCGGCTCTATTTTGCCTTTCTGAACATCTTCGTTGATCGCCTCCGGGTAACTTCATCAAATTCTTCATAGTTTGTTGAATTTGTTTCCATGTTAGTTTTTTTACAGTATAGGTTTACATATCTATCCAAAGGAATAAAACACACATGTCAATTTTACGAAGTGGACTTAAAAAAAAAGTTTTTTTTTGTTTTTCATATGCTTCTTCTGTGGCATTCTTTTAATATACAGAAAGGACACACGCTTTTTGTGAACAACTTTCAAAATAGGAACTTAGATCTAATTCTTTGGAACAAAAGAAGTACACTTTTTGATCTGGACTTTAGATACCCAGAATAGGATTATTTTCTGCATTTTAGGGTTTTTAGATCTTACCAAAAAGAAACAAAATCAGAAATTGTTGTTTTCTTATACAAACGACGGTCATTGCCTCCACAGACCATTGAAAAGAAAAGATCAACATAATAAAATTGAAGTGTTACATTGTTTCATGCGAGGCATCACACAAACGACATGTTGGTTAGATTTTCAGGTGAAGCAACATCAATCAAAAGGAAGGGACACGTGGGTTTATCAAAAGGATACAAGTTCTTTCATATATATTTAGAACGTATTACACGGGTTGAATAAATGTAATTTTATATACCAAATAATATATATATATATATATATATATATATATATATCTTTAAAAATCTCGTTTATAACACGGGTTGAACAAATATAATTTTATATATTAAATAATAATAAAATATATATTTAAAAATTTTCGTTTATTAC
This sequence comes from Helianthus tuberosus, assembly GCA_030545235.1. Classification (NCBI taxonomy): domain Eukaryota; kingdom Viridiplantae; phylum Streptophyta; class Magnoliopsida; order Asterales; family Asteraceae; genus Helianthus; species Helianthus tuberosus. The sequence continues at coordinate 35,126,183 of CM060435.1, forward strand.
ATGGGTTGAATAAATGTAATTTTATATTTTAAATAATAAAAAACATGTTCTATTTTTAAGAAACCCGTGTATTGTACAGGTTGAGCACATGTAATTTTATATATTAAATAATGAAAAAGTTACATTTTTAAGAAACTCATGTGTTATACGGGTTGAGCACATGTAATTTTATATACCAAACAATAAAAAAGTTATATCTTTGTAAACCCTATGTATTATATGGAGTGACTAAATCTAATTTTATATCCTACATAATAAAAAGTTATATTTTTAAAAACCCCATATATTACACAAGTTGCATAATGTAATTTTGTATAGTAAAAAAAATGTTATATCTTTAAAAAAACCTCGTTTATAACCAATTTTAAACTTGGTTCTTGGACCTGTTAACAATTACTGATTGGGCCTTATTGACTCTCTTGGGTCACTTGAATAAAGCAATTGATCGGGTAAAGTGAAATATGGTTTTTTTTTGTATTTTTTTGTTTACTAAACCTTAACCGATGTATACAGAGAAGACACACACAGATACGATATATAGACTTATTGACAAACATAGAAAGGGACGGTTACTTCTCAAATATTCAACAAATTGGTTCTTAAAAACTCTATGTCTAAGTCGATTGAACATTTGATTAGTTCTTTCAAATAGTTTAATCTCTGATAATGTTTATGATTCATAGAGAAATCCATGTTTAATTATCTAAAATCTCATCTCAAATATTCTGCAAATCGGTTATGTTCTTTTGTGACTTTGAATTCAACAAATCTTGTACTACAAATCGGTAAGTATACAACAAAGATTAAACTATTTTCATGTTTAATATAACAATTCCATACTTTGATTTGTTATGTTCAAATTTGTTGGGTTAATGATTGAAGTCCACTGTTTTGTGAATCTAGATTTTATTCAAATTTGTTTGGATTTTTTTTCCTTCGCCATTGTTCGAATCTGTTTGTGATTAAAAAAATGGGTAGACTTGGTAAGCAGGTGATTTTATTGAACTCCTAGGTAGGGTAAGGTTATTGTAAAAAAGGTTAAAAGAGTGAGAAAGGTGAGAAATATTATGGAGATGACATGTGTCCTAAATCTAAATTAATTCAAAAGGGTAAACAAGTAATTTTATCATTAATTAAATTAATTAAAAACTTCCCATAACCGCCACCTTAATTATAGGATCTGGATTTTTTTTAAAAGATCTCTATAAACACCATTCAGTAAGTATATAACACCATTCAGCAAGTATATAACACCATTCAGTAGGTATATAACACCTTTCATGGACTAAACATCTCATCGGGAAACATATTTTTTTCTCTATATAAGTATAGCAATATGGTATTCATATTAAAGATAAAAAACGCTAGTTATTATGGGGTAATTTTTTTTTAAAAGTTACGTATAAAAAGTTATTGACGTTTAAAAAAGACAGGGGGGAGTTACATGTGCATTAATGTTAGTTTCTTAATTTAAAAATGTTAAATTTACCTTTATACCCTTAATCTAGAAAATTAATATGTTTAATAGTAAACATTATTTACAATTTTGCCATTATGATCTCAACCATTAGATCAAAGATCTAATGGTGTAGATTCTTTCTTACCTTTCTCACAAAAAAACCCTTTTTTTACAGGAACCTCTACCCTCCTAGGTAATCAATTTTGTTACCGCTTGCATGAATTTGATAATTTAATCCATAAATAATCTTATAATTAGAAGAATTAGTTTAGTAGAACGTCGTAATATTCGTTTCATTAGTTCTCAATGTTGATTATATCAGTAGAACATGGGTAAACATAAACCCTAATTAAATAATTTCAATCATGAACAATAAAATAAGACGTGTGTACCTAATTAGCCAGTAACCACATTAGAGAATGAAGTAGACATCATGTTTTTCAGATTGGTCGAGTTCCCTTTAGGGTGTACAGTTCTGATGGGTTAGGTGTTCTTCAAGAACACAGTTATGAGGGAGAGGGGAGACGAATTGATAGTGATGATGTTATTATAATTGTCTTAGCATAAACCCTCTCTAGCAATCTTTATTTATATACACCCAAGGGGAAACCCTATTTTTATCTACTAAGGGTAAATACGTCATCAAATATTTACCAATAAATGATATAGGGGTAATTAGGTCAATGATCAATATTAGATAAATGATAATAATGACCACATAATATATTACATATATAAATATATTCTTACATTCTCCCACTTGGCCGAGTTATCATTTATTATGAGTACTAGATAAGTCTGATCAGGAGTTAATACTCATTTTAGCTTAAAACAAAAACCATAGCAGAGAAATACAGTCGTTGAGTTAGTAATCAACTCAGGACCCCCATTAATCATACTATAGTCCCAATTTAAAACCTAAGCAGTTAGGATCAATTGACGAATAAGCCCTTAACGTTGATTTGTATAGTAATCGTCTATATGTCATTTAGGCTAGCATGAACATATATTTAGAGACAAACAAATCTAAACTTACGAGAAAAATTAATAAGTAGTCATTCATAGTAAGATATGCAGTTGTACATGGTCATCAATAAAACCTGTCATTATTATAAGTGCTTACATAATATTTATGGGTGATTGACCTTTTGTTATTGGATCCATAAGCATATCATGAATGTATTCGATACAAAGATTTAGTTTCCTTGATTCGTTCATAAACGAATAATTAATTTCGTATCCAAATTTAATGCAGCACCACTCGAACTGTTACTGTTCAAGGAGACATGGTAGCTGACTTTATCACAATAAGTCTTCAATATATTAATTATATGGAGTTAATAAACTTATGAGTCCACTGATAAATTTCCAACAACATTTAGTGACTATATTATGTCGTTATAACTTAGGTTGTTGGTATCAGTCCATTATGACTACTCCATGAGATAGGTTTTGTCTGCTGACATAAAGATATACCCGAAATTACATTTTGTCATCTTTGAATATCACAAAGTTAGAGTAATCAACCGGTTTGAGTTCTCGCTTCTTCTTTAAATTATAGCCTCTCATTTCTTTTAAAGATATTGTAATACTCTATTAGATGCTTCACATTAATCTAGACATATCTAGTTTGTTGCAATGTGAGTAATATCTAAACGAGTATAGACTTGAACTTACATAAGGCTTCTAATTAATGAAGTGTAAGGAAATAATCTCATTTATTCTATTATCCTCTAAAGGAGAGCAATATTGCTTGTTACATATGTAAGGACCCATTTAAGGTTAAACTTACGGAACAGAACTAATGTCCCATTGGGTCTATCTCGGTATGTTATGATCTCTATCATGTAAGAGATATCCCTGAGATCTATTATATTAAAGTTTGTGTTAACAATGTTTTGACTTGTGTAACATATACTTGTCAAAAGAATATCATCTATATAGAGACAAGTTTATTTTAGTTGCTCCCACTCATCTTGAGGTAGGTACATTAATCCACTTGGTTCTTGATGAAAATAATTGCGTTAAGATTTCATCACATTATGATGTTTGCATTAACCCATACATGGATTTTATTGGCTTACAAATAAAGTGTTCTTAACCTTCAGTTCAGAACTTCAGGTTATTATCTAATGAACATGTAAATATGTAAGTCGGTTGTATAGGGAAAATTGTTTTAATGTTCATCTAATGTAGCTCAAACTATTATAAGCTACTAGAACAGTGATGATCCTCAAAGAAATCTTCTGTAAGATAGGTAGAAAGATTCTTTGATAATTTATCTCTTCCTGAGTATGACCTTTTGACAATCAATTATGATTCTTCGTGTCTTAACTCTTATATCAGGATTTGGTTAAGTTATGAACACTCTCAAGTAATTCAATCAAATCCCAAACGTTATACGAACACATAAAATCAGTTTTACTAGAAAACGGTTTTATTCCATTTAGAAGATTAATTGATTGACACTAATGGCTTAATTAGAAGAGATGGGATCAGTAAACTTTTCCAAAATCCATTTCAACTTCAGTTAGGGAGGTTATGTAGTCATCAAAGTTAGTAGGTTTTTAAAACTTAGATGACCTCCTGAGTTGATTATTGGGTTTATTAAAAGTTTCAGTTTTATGGATTAGCTCTTGGTTAGGTTGCTATCATTTTTAGGACTCTAAGTTTGTAAGAGTTGGTGTAGTATGGTGTACAAGAGGTGTAATCGGAGTTAAATTCAGAGTAAAATTTAATGACTCTCTTCCCCCGCCTCTTGTATTCCTTGCAAGTCATGATAAGGACTTTGATTGCTCCCACTGACCTTAGAAATCTTTAGGAACTCAGCATGCTTAGGGTCAATATGTAACGACCAACACATTCTAATAGAGAAAAACAAATTAATGACGTCAGTCATTGTAGTTTCTCTTGTTGAGGATTATGTTAGTTTAGGTAAGAAATCTAAGTGTGCCCATAATCAAAGCAACAATGAAACTTTTGTAAGAGTAGCATTAGATTTTAAGGAGACAAGTTTTGATGGAACAGTGTCGAGATGGAGCAGTGTCTTGTACAAGAGGTGTAAATTGAAGTAATATGAAGTTTTCACTCCCCACTTCTTGCAGCTATTGCAAGTTATTATTAAGACACTTAATGCTCCCACTGACCTTTGATATCTCTATAAATACTACAAGAGAAGTTTCAATGAGGTACGTGACATGGGAACCTTTCATACATATGTTAGACTTTATTTGATTTCCTTAATGTCCACGTGTCATAAAAAGCTTAAGGACATATTTAATAGAAATCATATTAAGTATATATATGAATAGATTTCTTTAAGACCGTGGGCCATATGAGACAAATTTAGATACAAATGGATAGTCTTTAAATGATTTGTGTCTGAATATTCCATTTTGAATAAGTTCAACGAATGTCAACGAATAACTTATGATGGACCCATACTTATTCCTTAAGCCAAGTCATATTTTAGGACTTTAACGTCATGATTCAAAATCACTTAGAATGAGATTAGATGAAAAAACAACATCCTCATTAACCATGTCATGATTTCTCATGAATTTTGGTTATAATGGATGAAATTTATAGGTCTCATTTTCCTTTTGTCAAATTCTCATTTGCATGATAACAAAAGTTGTGAAAGTGTAAGGTATCATCTAGTTTCATCTTAGTAATGTTTCTATCCAGATATTCAGAACAAATAATATGAGAGTTTAAGGTAAGTGTGACTTTATGTTGACCATACAAACCTCACAACCTTCATAACATAGCTTAATTATGATACTATATTCTGATTAATCTTTAGAATATGTAAGGTATCGAAAGGTGTTGTTAGAAGACTGCTTATTATGATTCTTATAGCCTTAACATTTAATTTTGTCACTAACTCTCATTTTAGTTATTTGTTGAATTCTGGTAAGGAAACGTATAGAACTAGAGTCAACTAATCATGTGTTAACATGAATATTAAAATTAGCAGACTTAAATATCATTAGTAAGTGACTACCTAATTAACTTATCCAACTGTTCTTTTGAATAATGGATAGTCTCGTTGCTTATGCCTAGTCTAATGGCATAATTATGCAGTGAGATTCTCCCTTGAAGAACCTTAGAGTTGGAATTTTGTACTTGTATTTTGACTATGGGCCTTAGAACAATCCACTTTTAAGGTTTCAGTGGTTGTAAGGTGAATAACATCTTATTTTCCAGTTTCAAACATTTATTTCTTTGTACATATGTTGCTTATCAACACACTTATTTTACTTTGATACTTTTGAGTGTTATAGTTGATTTATAAGGCATTAAATTGTACAAGTGAAAATTTTAGTATGTAATGTACTGGAAAATGCACTTATTTCCATGTGTAAGCCGTTAATCTTATGGGTCATGGTACTATACATTATGATGTATTCATGAATGCCACTTAACCTTATAATTTAGAATTTTTAAATGAAGGCATGCATCTTAGGAGTTCATGTGATTATTCCACAGATAATAGATTAGTCTTAGGAAAAAACTTAATCTGGAATAACTTTAGTGATAACATTTTGTTAGAGAGTTAATCCTATAGAAACTTTAAATAAAGCAAAACATTTTAGGTTTAGGAATTAGAGTGGATGAGATATAGATTTATAGAAGAAAATTACAGTGAGTAAAGTTATGGGTACTTAAAAAAATAAGGAAGACAAAATGATCATAAGATTAATGAAGGATCATTAATATGTGGATCATAATTTGAAGAAGTTGTGATATGTCTATTACTAACATCAAAATAATAGACTTAGTTAAAATTCTACTTAAACGAAGACAATTCATCTTTGGCCAGAAGTGTAACCATTTAAACATGTGTGCAAAGTAGTCGTAACAAATCAGCTTTAGCCAGAAATGAGACAATCACTTTAGTTATGTACTTATTAAGTATGCTAGACATAAATGAATTAAATCAGCTTCGGCTAGAAATAAGACATTCACGTTTGTAATGCATACTTAACATAGCTTTTATAATACTTGAACAATAGATAGATGCATCAAATCAGCTTTGGCGAGAAGTGATACATCAGAAGTTCATTCAAGTTAAGCTATTTGGTTTTGTAAAAAAAAGGTTATCCAATTCTGATTAATTAAGTGTTTACAAAACCAATCATTTAATTCACATTAACAGCCTAATAAAGTAATGGGATTTCAGATAAATCTTAACATTTCAAGAACATTTATGATTTCGAATAAGTTATATCTTGGATTCATCCGAAACGTATGAGTTCGAATGATTTCGGATATGTCCGAGATGTGTAAGTTCGAATAATCTCGGATCTTGTTCTAGACGTGTTCTCCAAGATTCGAAATTCTCTAATTATTGCAGTTAATCTGATAAGGTTGAATCATCTAATTTTAAGGGATTTAGATTATAATTTCAAAATATCTCTATCCATCCAATAATATTTTATTCGAAACTTGCAAACGGAGATATTTAATTTTAGAAAACATAATCAAATCCTAATGTATCACAAAATTAGGTGATATCATAACAAAGATTCATATGAATGGCGTAAATAAGGCAAGTCAATTTCAACATAAAAATAAATTTAGGATCACCATTCAATGGAAATCAATTAAATTTATTGTTGACCAAGTAATCGATTTACATATTAAAATATAAATCAAAAGAAAGATTCAATTAATTGAATACATGAATTGATTAAATTAAATAAAATATTCATTATGTGCATTCAGAAAGTAATATTTTGAATTGGTTTCAAAGTAAAAACCAATTTTAATAAATTATAAAAGTAAGATACTAATTGGTACAATGCCTGTCGCCGTAAGTGACCAAAATAAGTTTGACTGATTTAAATTTCAAATCAATTTGTAGATCATAAATCGCAAAACAAAAAAAAATAATCTTTATGTTTCAATTCCTTTAATTCAATTCATTGAATTCCTTGATTGAATTGATGTAATCAACATATGCTCTTGTAACAACTCTCGTCAAAATTCTTATTTCTTATTTTATTATGTCCAATAGGAAACCCTAATTGAGACCCCCAAGTAATATTGCATGACCCCTAAAATTTTCAGAACAATCGAAACTAGGATCAGGGCCCCCTAAAACTCAAGGGGGTATTCCCTCATTCACGATTATCTTCAAAGTTTGTTGTAGGAAACGAATTTCGTCGAAATGTTGACTCACCTAGGCTAAATGGACACCAGGCTACCCTACCCTAAAAGTGGACCCGTCGCGCCACGCGCCAGGACCAGGTGGATCTGGCGCGCCACGTTACAGGAACCATTTTTCAGTATATATAGCAGGGGTTTGGCACTTGCATGTTGGTCTTGTTACGACGGAAAAATTCATTATGAGCGTTTAGTTATACACTGTTTAGTTCAAAACAATCAAAATCCCGACCCTCTGCTGCGACAACAGGGTAATAACTCGATCACTGCTACGATACAATGTCCGATCGATTGAAACCAATCCGATGGATGTTTAAGTGCTGCCCGAATACGGGCTATACTTTGTCATTCGTCGTGAAGGTTTTGATTTCGTGAGCTTATCGTAAAAGTTGTATTAAGTTACTGACCTAGTTTCGCGTGCATTGTTATTTACCTAGGTTACACGGCTAAATCAGTAGGCTAAACTCTGTCCGTCTAAACTTGCAATGTGAGTCATTCTCTTTTTATCAACAATGTTTTACAATACTCAAATTATTTTCAAGAGTTATAGTTACAGGGATTAAGTCTTGGTTATCTTGAATCACTGGCAAGTGGGGTATTGTGCACAGTACTAATCTCTCACGGTTAGGTTCACCAACCTAACAGTGATAATCATCACTACTTGGGTGAAAGGACCCAATAGTGGTATGACCATCGTCACCAGGGTGTGACACGGCGCCAGATAAAAATAAGACAGTAGCCATTGTAATCGCTCTTATGCTGTAATCTATAACTAATGTGTCGTTTTCTTTAACCTGAATGACTCGCCAGTATTTTCCTGCTGATAAAATATTTTTAAACATGTTTCAGGTGATTTACTGTGAATCAAGGAAAATGTGCTACGAAGCACTAACAAGCTTGAAGTGGTGGCTCAGTAAAATAAATAAACATGTTTTGTAAAACAAGGGATTTCCCAGTGAAATTACCTTCACTATAAATTATGGGGTTTATCCCAAATTATGAAATAAAATAATCGGGCATTTTCAAGTTTTAAAAGATTCTGTTAAACTTCCGCTGTCAACTCAAATAATAAATACCACGGGTTTCTGTTCCGCGGCTCCTGGACCGGGTAACACCAGGACGGGGGTCGTGACAGAAAAAGGTGGTATCAGAGCCACTGATTTAAGCTAATTAAGTATTTAGAAATACTGAATTTCTTTTCAAATTGCTATTTTGTGATTTTGTGAAAATTCAACGTGATAAATAAAATACTAACTTAAGTTTGTGTGTGTTTTTCATATATGCTAACAGCATGAATGAGTTGTCTGAAGCTCTTCAGAATCTCACTATCTATTCTGCTGACATGGAAGTTTCTGGGGGCTTTTCCGGTTATTGGGCCGACACTGAGAAACCTATGGAATTCCAAGCCCAATCTCAGGAGAAACCCAAGTCGAACAAGAGAAGGAGAATCATAGGCTGGAGACGCATATGGAGGAAGAAGCCAGCTGCACAGAGGGTTAAAAGACTGAGGATCCCAAGGATAAAGGCAAAGGAAAGGAGATCGGGGAAAGTTCAGGGCAAGTCCAGGAAATGCCACCGTGGGAGGAGCTGGACCGCAAACTGGCAAATAGCGATCTCATCGGACATGCCGATGAAAACCTCTTCAATTACCCAGTTGAATCACAACTTCCAGTTAATTTAGAACCTGCTATCCCAGATCCTATTGTCAATCTCCGACCTCTATAAGGGGAGCTGGAAGAATGGTGGACCACTGACTGGCAATTTCAAAATCTTTTGAATAACCCTAATACCTTTTTCCCTCAGTTTGACCCTGAGCCTGCACCAAACCCACCTATGAGCACGGAAAACTTGGCTGAGCTCCATCACTACGGCGAGGAACTGGTGGACACAGGGAATCGAATCCGGGAAGTGGGAGAACAGATCTCCTGGAAATACGACGAGAGGGAACGTTGTTTTTGAAAAAGTCAGCTAACGGTGGTGTGGTTGGGTGGTTGTGTGTTTGTATAATAATAATAATAATAAAATAATAAATAATAAATAAAAATATAACTATGTAAAATAACTTAAAATAAAACCTTTGTAAGATAACTGGTGAGTACGGATGCATATTAAAATATATAAAATATGAAAGTCGCAAAGTCGACAATTTTGGCTATACGTGTTAACGTGATTATGTACAATTGTTTTAGTAAGTTTGGTTGTTATTTATTTTGTGCCAATAACTTATTTATATTGTTAATTATCAGATGGAACACGCTGTTAATGAACCAGTTAATGAAATTAACCAATCCGAGCAAAACAATGAGGATCACTTTCCTAATAGGCAAGACAAAGAGAATATCGTTGCTCAGGGAATAGCCAATGTTATTCCAGCAATCCTTGCTGCTGCCCGAAATCCAGTTGAACCTCAACCAACCACTCTCAACAAACGTACTCACGGTGACAATTTCAGTAATAGTGTAAATGGAGGCGGCAACAATAATAATAACGATAATGATGGGATGTAAGCCCCATTTCATAAGAAAATGAAAGCTGCAACGCCTGGTTGCACTTGCAAGGAATTTCTTGCCTGTAAACCAATCGAATTTGCGGGCAATGAAGGGGCAACTGCTGCACTGCGTTGGTTAGAGAAAACCAAAGCAGTAATTAAAATAAGTAAATGTGCCGAGGAAGACAAAGTCATGTACGCGTCGCATCTTTTTAAAGAAGGGGTACTAGAATGGTGTAATACGGTACTACAAGCCAAGGGAAGCAATATGGCTTATGCCATGAATTGGGAAGAATTTAAAAGTCTGGTGGAAAGAAAATTTTGTCCCGAATATGAAAAGGAACAAATGACAAATAAGTTCCTCAACCACCGGATGGTGGATGTTGATTGTAGAGGGTATACTTCGACGTTTTTCGAGTATGCTAGAATTGTACCTACCCTGGCTTCGCCAGAACCGGTACTTATTTCTCGCTATATTTTGGGTTTGATTAGCGAAATTTGCGATATCGTCAAAGCTGCGAGACCTCGCACAATTGACGATGCAGTGGAATTAGCCAACAATTTGATGGACGGACTGGCGTACGCGAGAAGAAAATAGAAAGAAGGAAGTGGCCCAAAAGATTACCCAAGGATTCCGTGTGGGTAATAGTAATAATTTCAAGAAAAAGGGAATAGGGCAATCTTCCACTGCTCCATTTTGCAGTACCTGTAAAAGAAAGCATTTTGGAAGATGCAAAGGGTATTGCAATTTCTGCAAAATTCCAGGGCATCAAGAAGAAGATTGCAGGAGGAGGAAATCAACAATCTGCTTCAACTGTGGAGAAGCTGGACATTTTAGACCAGACTATCCTAAATTGGTCAAACTAGCTGACAACAAAGCCAAACCTGCAGAAGGAACTACCAAAAAGAATGCAAGAGCTTTCCAGTTAACTACCCAAGAAGCAGAACTGGTGCCTGACGTAATAGCTGGTACGTTCCTAGTTCACGACGTTTATGCAAAAGTATTATTTGACTCTGGTGCAAACCAAAGTTTTATAAATACTTCATTCTGCCAAACTCTTAATCTACCTTTAACCAAACTTAGGCAGATTTTTACGGTAGAAACCGCAGGTGGTAATTCTGTTCACATAGATAAGGTTTTGCAAAAAGGAAAGATAGAACTCTTAGGACATAAATTTTCTGCAAACCTATTACCTATGAATTTAGCTGGATTCGATGTTGTATTAGGAATGGATTGGTTAGTAGCCAACCATGCTCGAATCCTCTGTGATAAGAATTCCATAGAAATTCATACACCCACAGGAGAAATAATGGTGATTACAGGAGATAAACCACGTAAGCCACTGAAATTCATTTCAGTAATGAAAATGGCCAGTTATTCAAGAAAACAAGGAATAGTGTATATGATTTCGGTAATCGTTAACATGAAAGGTAAGGAACTTAAGGAAATTCCAGTAGTATTAGAATACCCGGATATATTTCCAGAAGAACTACCTGGATTACCATCCGATAGGGAAGTAGAATTTAGAATTCATCTGATTCCTGGAACTACACCGATAGCCAAGGCACCTTATCGGTTAGCACCCACCGAAATGTTAGAATTGAAAAAGCAGTCAGATGAATTATTAAGCAAAGGATTTATACAACCTAGTTCATCCCCTTGGGGAGCGCCCGTGTTGTTTGTGAAAAAGAAAGATGGTTTGATGCGAATGTGTATCGATTACAGGGAATTGAATAAGGTTACAATTAAGAATCGATACCCATTACCTAGGATTGATGATCTTTTCGATCAACTTCAGGGAGCTAGATATTTTTCTAAGATAGAATTACGCTCCGGATATCATCAGTTGAAAGTACAAGAAGAAGACATACCTAAAAATGCCTTCAGAACTAGGTATGGTCATTACGAGTTTACAATCATGCCCTTTGGATTAACAAATGCTCCTACAGCATTCATGGACATGATGAATAGGATCTGTAAACCGTACTTGGATAAATTTGTAATTGTCTTTATCGACGATATACTCATTTATTCCAAAAGTCAGGACGAGCATTGTGAGCACCTACATGCACTCTTAACTTTGTTAAGAAAAGAGAAACTTTATGCCAAATTCTCGAAGTGTGAATTTTGGTTGCAAGAGGTGCAATTTTTAGGACACATGGTGAATCACGAAGGTATTCACGTAGATCCCTCCAAAATAGAAGCAATCACCAAGTGGAAGGTCCCGCAATCAGCTATGGAAGTTAGAAGTTTTCTAAGGTTAGCCGGATACTATAGACGGTTTATTAAGGATTTTTCCAAAATAGTTGTGCCATTAACTAAGCTAACCTGTAAAGCAGTGAAATTTGAATGGGGATCTAGACAAGAAGAGGCTTTTAAAATTTTAAAGCAAAGGTTAACAAATGCCCCAATTCTTGCCTTACCAGAAGGGACAGAAGATTTTGAAGTTTATTGTGATGCTTCTAAGCTAGGATTAGGATGTGTGCTAATGCAACGCAAGAAGGTAATTGCGTACGCCTCAAGGCAATTGAAGAAGCATGAGGAAAATTATACGACACGTGACTTAGAATTAGGATCAATAATTTTTGCCCTTAGGATTTGGAGACACTATCTGTATGGAAGTAAGTTTACAGTCTATACAGATCATAAGAGTTTAAGATACATATTTGGGCAAAAGGAATTGAATATGAGGCAAAGAAGATGGATGGAAATTCTAAGTGACTACGACTGTGATATTCAATATCACGAAGGAAAAGTAAACGTAGTTGCAGATTCCTTAAGTCGTAAGTATCATGAAAAGCAAAAGCGAATTCGTGCTCTTAGATTAAATCTACAGTTAGATTTAATGGAACAACTAAAAAACATTCAAGAAACAGCACTCAAGGATGATGCTGAAGGAATGAAAGGAAGGATAAAAGACTTAGAGCAACGGGCTGATGGAATTTGGAGATTCCACAAGAAAAGGATTTGGGTACCTAAGCAAGGAAACTTAAGAAATAAGATTTTAGAGGAAGCCCATAAATCTAGGTATACCATACATCCTGGTAATAATAAGATGTACCAAGATTTAAGAAATAATTTCTTGTGGATAGGAATGAAAAAGGACATAGCTAGATATGTATCTAAGTGTCTAACTTGTTCACAAGTTAAGGCAGAACACCAGAAACCTTCAGGGTTACTCCAACAGTTAGAAATGCCTGTATGGAAGTGGGAACTAATAACCATGGACTTTTTTACTAAGTTGCCCAAAGCCAGAAGAGGTAACGACGCAATTTGGGTAATTGTGGATTGATTGACCAAATCAGCTCAATTCCTACCCATGAAGGAAACCTTTAGTATGGAAAGACTAGCAAAGTTATACATAGATGAGGTAGTATCCTTACATGGAGTCCCACTCTCCATTGTATCGGATAGGGATAGTCGTTTCACTTCACATTTCTGGACCAGTTTCCAGGAAGCAATGGGAACCCGATTGAATTTAAGTACTGCATACCATCCCCAAACAGACGGACAAAGTGAAAGGACGATTCAAACCCTGGAAGACATGCTCAGGGCATGTGTGATAGATTTTGGAGGAAACTGGGACAACCATTTACCTTTAATTGAATTCTCCTATAACAATAGTTATCATTCAAGCATCGAAGCTGCCCCGTTCGAAGCACTGTATGGACGAAAGTGTAGAACTCCAGTTTGCTGGGCAGAAATAGGAGAAAGCCAATTATCAGGTCCTGAAATCGTACAAGAAACCACCGACAAGATCACTCAAATCAAGGAAAGATTAAAGACGGCTCGAGATCGTCAGAAGAGTTATGCAAACAATAGACGCAAGCCGCTAGAATTTCAAGTTGGAGACAAGGTACTCTTAAAATTTTCTCCTTGGAAAGGGGTAGTTCGGTAAGAAGGGAAAACTAAGTCCAAGGTACGTAGGACCATTCTCAGTAATCCAACGAATAGGACCAGTTGTTTATCGCCTACAACTACCAGAAGAGCTGGCTGGAGTACATGACGTGTTTCATGTATCTAACCTGAAGAAATGTTTATCTGACGAATCCCTGGTAATACCTCTTCAAGACATAGAGGTAAATGAAAAGCTAAAATTTGTAGAGATACCACTTTAGATAGAAGATAAAAAGGTCAAGTTTCTCAAGCACAAAAGACTAGTACTGGTCAAAGTAAAGTGGGATTCTAAGAGAGGACCTGAATACACTTGGGAACTAGAATCAGAGATGAAGCGAAAATATCCCTACTTATTCCAGTAAATCTCGAGGACGAGATTTTAATAAGGTGGGGAGGATGTAACAACTCTCGCCAAAATTCTTATTTCTTATTTTATTATGTCCAATAGGAAACCCTAATTGAGACCCCCAAGTAATATTGCATGACCCCTAAAATTTTCAGAACAATCGAAACTAGGATCAGGGCCCCCTAAAACTCAAGGGGGGTATTCCCTCATTAACGATTATCTTCACAGTTTGATGTAGGAAACGAATTTTGTCAAAATGTTGACTCACCTAGGCTAAGTGGACACCAGGCTACCCTACCCTAAAAGTGGACCCGTCGCGCCACGCGCCAGGACCAGGTGGGTCTGGCGCGCCACGCGACAGGAACCATTTTTCAGTATATATAGCAGGGGTTTAGCACTTGCATGTTGGTCTTGTTACGACGGAAAAATTCATTACGAGCGTTTAGTTATACACTGTTTAGTTCAAAACAATCAAAATCCCGACCCTCTGCTGCGACAACAGGGTAATAACTCGATCACTGCTACGATACAATGTCCGATCGATTGAAACCAATCCGATGGATGTTTAAGTGCTGCCCCAATACGGGCTATACTTTGTCATTCATCGTGAAGCTTTTGATTTCGTGAGCTTAACGTAAATGTTGTATTAAGTTACTAACCTAGTTTCGCGTGCATTGTTATTTACCTAGGTTACACGGCTAAATCAATAGGCTAAACTCTGCCAGTCTAAACTTGCAATGTGAGTCATTCTCTTTTTATCAACAATGTTTTACAATACTCAAATTATTTTCAAGAGTTATAGTTACATGGATTAAGTCTTGGTTATCTTGAATCACTAGCAAGTGGGGTATTGTGCACATTACTAATCTCTCACGGTTAGGTTCACCAACCTAACAGTGATAATCATCACTACTTGGGTGACAGGACCCAATAGTGGTATGACCATCGTCACCAGGGTGTGACACGGCGCCAGATAAAAATAAGATAGTAGCCATTGTAATCGCTCTTATGCTGTAATCTATAACTAATGTGTCATTTTCTTTAACCTGAATGACTCGCCAGTATTTCCCCGCTGATAAAATATTTTTAAACATATTTCAGGTGATTTACTGTGAATCAAGGGAAATGTGCTACGGAGCACTAACAAGCTTGAAGTGGTGACTCAGTAAAATAAATAAACATGTTTTGTAAAACAAGGGATTTCCTAGTGAAATTACCTTCACTGTAAATTACGGGGTTTATCCCAAATTATGAAATAAAATAATCGGGCATTTTCAAGTTTTAAAAGATCCTGTTAAACTTCCACTGTCAACTCAAATAATAAATACCACGGGTTTCTGTTCCGTGGCTCCTGGACCGGGTAACACCAAGACGGGGGTCGTGACAGCTCTGATACCACATGTTGATTATATCAGTAGAACATGGGTAAACATAAACCCTAATTAAATAATTTCAATCATGAACAATAAAATAAGACGTGTGTAGCTGATTAGCCAGTAACCACATCAGAGAATGAAGTAGACATCATGTTCTTCAGATTGGTCGAGTTCCCCTTTAGGGTGTACAGTTCTGATGGGTTAGGTGTTCTTGAAGAACACGGTTATGAGAGAGAGGGGAGACGAATTGATAGTGATGATGTTATTATAATTGTCTTAGCATAAACCCTCTCTAGTAATCTCTATTTATATACACCCAAGGGGAAACTCTATTTTTATCTACTAAGGGTAAATACGTCCATCAAATATTTACCAATTAATGATATAGGGGTAATTAGGTCAATGATCAATATTAGATAAATGATAATAATGACCACATAATATATAGGATAAGGCTCTACAAAAACCCTATTTTTTTAGAAAACTTAGCAAACCCCACTTGTGGCTTAGATTTAGCCATGTTGCCCATATCCCTTACTCTTACTTTTTGCTTCCAAGGCTATATTAGTAATTTATGTTAACCACCAAGTTATGCCCCCAAGATGAATTGACATGCTCATTTATTGCCCATCAAATCGTATGTAACATTCACCCACCCACATATTTCTTTTACAATTTTTCTTGTATATCTTCTTCAACATTCACCAGAAAAACCCCCATTTCATATTATACTCAAAATTATCATTTCTCCATTAATATCCATGGAGAGAAATGCCGGAAGGAGGTGGCGGAGGGAGGAGGAAGCCGTCGTCGAGAGAGAAGGAGAATAACCGGAGGAGAGAGAGACGACGGAGAGCGATTCCAGCGAATATATACAATGGGTTGAGAGCACAGGGGAATTATAATTTGCCAAAACATTGTGATAATAATGAGGTATTGAAAGCTCTTTGTAAAGAAGCTGGTTGGGTTGTTCTTCCTGATGGTACTACTTTTCGTAAGGTATCCTTTTAGTTTAACTTTTCATCAATTCATTTTTAGATCTGGGGGTTATGATTTATGAAGTGTGTTGTGATCGATTAAACGGTTGAGATTGAATCGGAGTTGCATAAATTTTGTGTCTTCTGTTGTTGATTTAGGGTTTTTAAGGTGTAGATCTAATGAATTGATTTGAAATGTTAGTTAATGTTGTTGAGTTGATTCGATTAGTCGATTGATTGATTATGCCACCATATGCAGCAGCTTAATCTGCTTGAAAGTAGAGGTGTACAAATAACCAGTTCTGGAACTGAACCCGGAATAGATCCGATTTAGAAACCAGTTTTTAACCCGGGACCGATCCGATATGGTAACTGGCTTTGTAACACAGGACTGATCCAGTATACAAACTGGTATGTATAGGAATTGGTTTGAAAATCCTTCTGCTGAAAATAGTTAAAACCGAACCGAATGGGTCAAAAACTTGTAGAAAAAACGGCGCTATGTTAGGGTGAAAACTGGTTTTGACTTTCATTGACCTAAACCTCTACTTGAAAGCTCACTAAATTTCTGTAAATCTAATAAAAAAATTTGCAGAAATTCATGATTCTTTTATCTAAATGGCAGGGAATTTGTAATTAAGTTTGTAACTTTAGTGTTTGTTTGAATTACAGGGTTCCAGGCCACCACTGCCTACCATTGATACCGATGCAAGATCGAATGCTACAACTCCATGTTCTTCCCAAAAACCGAGCCCATCGTCTTCATCATTCCCTACCCCGATCCCATCATATCAATGCAGCCCTTCATCCTCGTCGTTTGCGAGCCCGTCCACCCAGGACATGAACAAGAACCCGTTTGCGTATCTTAATAACACATTTTCTGTTGTAGGCGCCCGTATTTGTACCTCTACTGTTACAGTTACTATTGAAGTTTATGCATCCATTCTGGAAGTCTTAACACATGTTATAATATATGCTTAACACACGTTATATCATGTTTACTCTGTTGTTATTAAGTTACTATTGGAGTTTATTCATCCATTGTGGAAGTCTTTACACACGTTATAGTAAATTATTAACACCCGTTATACATTTCAGTCGCTTAACACATGTTACAGTATGTATATACACATCATGGTGTTTTGGAAACCAATAGCTTATACATGACACCATGTTAGGTTAAACCAAGATTATAACAGAGGCTTAACACATGTTATCCCAGGTATACGGTGTTACAATATTAACTTGTATGTTCCATATTAACTTGTACACGTGTTACGGTCAGTATATGCACATCATGGTGTTTTGCAAACCACTTTCATATACATGAATACAAGTCGGGTTATAATGGATGCTTACATGTTAGGGTTACAACAAGATTACAATATTAACTAAGCTCACCATTAAACTCATCGCCCCCGTCGACTGTTTTCACCCTTGTCACATGTTAAGCAATTACATGTTTCGAACAGACAAATTGTAACACATGTTAGATCAGTATATACACACGTTATAATAGATGCTTAACACACGTTATACATTTCAGACAAATTGTAACACATGTTAGATCACATGTTAAGCAATTACTCTGTTGGTATTAAGATACTATTGGAGTTTATTCATCCATTATGGAAGTCTTTACACACGTTATAATAGATGCTTAACACACGTTATACATTTCAGTCGCTTAACACATGTTACAGTATGTATATACACATCATGGTGTTTTGGAAACCAATAGCTTATACATGACACCATGTTAGGTTAAACCAAGATTTTTACAGAGGGTTAACACATTTTATCCCAGGTATACGGTGTTACGATATTAACTTGTATGTTCCATATTAACTTGTACACGTGTTACGATCAGTATATGCACATCATAGTGTTTTGCAAACCACTTTCATACACATGAATACAAGTCGGGTTACAACAAGATTATAATGGTGGAGGCGCCCGTATTTGTACCTCTACTGTTACAGTTACTATTGAAGTTTTATGCATCCATTCTGAAAGTCTTAACACATGTTATAATAGAGGCTTAACACACGTTATATCATGTTTTTACTCTGTTGTTATTAAGTTACTATTGGAGTTTATTCATCCATTATGGAAGTCTTAACACACGTTATAATAGATGCTTAACACACGTTATACATTTTCAGTCACTTAACACCTGTGTCAGTATGTATATACACATTTGTTATATTGCCTAAACATCCACAAATCTCAACAAAACAGGTTCATAACAAAAACAAATTAACGGAATCTTGAACAACTTCATCTTAATTAAAGAAACAAGAATCATAAGTGGGACACCTCATCCACCAAAGCCTAACACTCTTGATTCAGATTTAATTGGGGAAAAACATATGCTATAACTTAAGACCGATTTAATTGTGAAAAAACACCAAACCATGATTCAGTTGCAGAAGACGATGGCGGTTGTAGCAAGGGTTAGGTCAAAACAAAATCATCATCGCCGAACACTGCCCACTACTGCCCCTGCCACCATCCAACAGAACACACCAAATCAAACCACAACCCCACCTGCCACCATCCAACACACGAAAACCCCCTTCTCAATTTCGAACAATCTCGTCACCATCCAGCACCACCAACCACCCACCCTCCACCACCTTCTACAACCACCCACTGTCGCCGCTATCAACCACCAACACCCTAGAATGAACCAGTCACCACCTTCCACCAACCACCAGATCTGCAACCACCATCGTGCCTCACTCATTCCCCTGCCCCAACCATAACGGTCAACAACACCACCGCCACAGCGCTGCTGCTGCCGTGGGTGGCTGGAAACCCACCAGTTTTCTCTCTCTCTTTCGATTTCTCTGGACCTCTCTTTCTATTTCGATTTCTATGGAACTCTCTCTCATGGCTCTCACTCTCTCTCTAGGCTTGCAGGTTTTAAGTGTTGTGTAGAGAGAAGGGAAAGTCATGGGGGCTAGGGTTTTGATTCGGGGAGGAGAAGATGAGATCTGTGATTTTTAGAGAGAGGGATTGTGATTTTGAATTGGATATGAAGAGAGAGAAAGAGAGGTATTAAAGAGAGATGAAAAGAGAGAAAGAGAGGTATTAAAGAGATATGACAGTGGAGAGAGAAGGAATATGCTCAAAAAGTCTTTTTTACTACCCAAAATGCCCTTTATGCATTAATTTAAATCTAATATATACACAAAAAAAGGAGAGCCATTGATCTATTAAAGTGAAACCAAATCAAGGGTGAATCTAGGGTTTCAAAAGTTTCTTAAAAAAGATGGGGTTTCTTATATAGCCAAGCCCTATATTCTTACTCTCAAATGCAAATCCAATAATTGTAAAATGAAAGCGGTTGGTTGTAATTTATAGTGCTAAAAATATGAGTTTTACAGATCACCTATTGGGGTTAGCGGTAATGTAAGTGCAAATTTGGATTTTCTATTCGAACATGTTTGGGTTAGTGTTTAAGGCTTATTATTGTGTTGGATTGGGGTTAAATAACCAGAATCTATTTGATTTTTTTATTATTGTATGCTGGTTCTATGATTTATGTTGGATTTATACAATTTGATTTGGTTGTAATTGTGCAAATTGGAGAAAGAAAGTTTAGAATTGTTCATCATTTTCGTAATTTGATTAACCACTATAGGGGTGAGGAATCAGGAGACGAACCAGAAGACAAAAACGCATGAATGGGTTCGGCTCTTTGAGAATTTTGTTTATACAAATGGAATCTAAACAATGGAATAACACACCATTCCACACTCTCAAGAAGGAATTCACAAGTTCTAAGTTTCAATTGTTTCTGAATTTTAAATTTTGTAGTATTCTATATCCATACGGGTTTAGATTATAACTAAATTGTTACTAAATCGTTTTGGGTTCAAGTAAGATAAACGCAAGCGTAATTTATTTTGAAAAGTTTGGTCATTTTAGTTCTTGTTCAAATTGCTTTTCAGAATTAAAATAAGATTATTGTCTGATTTAGTTTTGTTACTCGCTTACCTGTGATATTGATGTAACTCGGCCAGTTCATATATATATTTTATTATGTTCAAGAAATAGGTGTTTTTTTGTTTACTATTTCCATTCAATGGAACAAGAATGGAAACACCATCTTGGTGTTGGGTGTCCAACCAAAAGGAAGAGAAAGAACATAGTAGGTTAATTAAACAAAAGAAAAGGGTTTTGTTGTCTATTATTGTGTTCGAACGGAGCCAAAGCTAATGTCTATTATTCAATGGAACAATAACACCGATTAGGTGTTGGGTTGTGAAGTTTAGAAGAACTTAACAACGATTTATTAGCACTTGTTGTTTTGGTTCGGTATAACTAGGAACAAGACAAGAACGAGAAGGTGTTCTTTGACGGAAAGAGAAGTAAAAAACACAAAAGTGAATTGTGTTGTGTGAAGTCAAACAAGAACCCCAATTTTGCGGTGTTTTGTTACTATGATTAACAAGGAAGGACGAAACATAAGTTTCTTTGTGTTTGGGATGTAATCTTTGGACAAAAAAAGGTTAGGGATTGTCTTCCACATTAACTAGAATTAAACACCCCCCGCGTTGCGGTGGGGCCTAAAACTATGACAAGTAACATCAATGTCATACCGCTGGTAGCGACTACCAATACTGAAGTTGCGGTGTGTTAATGCGAAAATATAAGACCGAAACATATAACATGAAAAAAATAACTATGTCGATTTAGGACACACGCGTTGCGATGAACTTGTTACATGGAAAAAAATAGACGTAAAAACGTTGAACCACACACGCACGTTGCGTCGTGTTAACTCGCAAAATAACGTAGAAAAGAATAACTAAGTCAATGTAGGATCCACCCATTGCAGCGAACTTGCCAAAGGGGGAAAATAGACACATTGTGACATACCTGTCAAATGTGAAAAAATAGACGAAAAACGTTGAACCACACACGCACGTTGGGACGTATTAGCTCGCAAAATTTAGAACGAAACGTAAAACGAAAAACTTGCGAAAGATAAAAAGTATAGGGACCAAAGTTGTAAATAAAAAAGTTTTGGGTTAAAACTAAACAAACTAAAAGTGTTAAAATACAAATGATTAAAACTTTTGGGTTAAAAATAAAAAATCACAATTTTTTTTTGAAAAACCCCCAATGCTTGAAGTACAACACATAATGCAACAATTTGTTGCAAATTTATATGATGGAAATATTTCGTCCTACAACAAGTGAGCGATGCATACCTTTCATTTATTAAACATGGTTGCATAAGGGTGATAAATATTAAGAAATAATCTTTATTATTTATTATTTATGTAACTAAACTATTTTTATTTATTAATTTACTAGAATTACCACCCGTTGTGATGCGGCGGGGATTCGTTAGTTATATATCATGTTAGATGAAAGGGAAATGTTTTTCACATGACCACGAGTCTGTGTGTAAAACCGAGAAAAAAATAACTAAATCAATCTCTGACTCGAGCGTTGCGACCGACCTATTAAACAGGGAAAAATAGACGCGCTGCGACGGACCCGTCAAACGGGAAAAAAATAGATGAAAAAACGTTGAACCACACACGCACGTTGCGGCGTGTTAACTCGGAAAAAATTAGAACGAAACGTTAAATGGTGAAGTTGTAAAAGATGAAAAGTATAAGAGATCAAAGTTGAAAGTAAAAAAAGTGTTTAGGTTAAATTACAAAAGATGAAAAGCTTTGGGTTGAAAGTAAAAAAAAAATTAAAGGGGTTAAAGTGTAAAATATGAAAACTTTTGAATTAGAAAAGAAAAATCAAATTAATCAAAGGTGTTAAAATATCAAAGATTGAAACTTTAGACCTAAATTGCCAAAGATTGAAACTTTAGAGTTAAAAAGGAAATCAATTTCAGATTATGAAAACAAAAGAAATAAATAGATTTAGTTATATTGATGTTTAATATTAGTATTATTATTATTTAATAGAAGAGATAAATAGAAAAATAAGAGTGAGAAATTGCCAGAGAATGACACGTGTATAAAAACAATTTTTATTTATTAGTATATGAAGATTATTTTAGTTTTTAAAATCAACACTATTTTTTAATTTTGAATATGTAACCTAAGGAAATTTGGAACATGGTAGAAATTCTTCAGAATATATACTATAAAAGATTGGGTTATTAGATTTTATCACCTCCAACTATTGGTTATTGGCCGCTGTCACCCCCAACTATCACTTTGACGTCCGTCACCCCCAACTTAACACTTAGTGTGTTATGTCACCACGCCGTTAACTGATCGCAAACTTTTGATCATGTTACTACTCTTTTTGGGTGTCATTTGGATCTTGAGAAGGTTTTAGGGATCTTAGGACACCCCAAAAGTATAGTAACAGGATCAAAAGTTAGTGATCTGGTGACAGAACACACTAAGTGTTAAGTTGGGGGTGGCGGGCGTCAAAGTGATAGTTGTGGGTGGCAACGGCCAATGGCCAATAGTTAAGGGTGATAAAATCCAATTTTGTACATGAATCTTGATAGATGTAAATTTTGCATGTTGATTTAAATAGCTTGAACATTTTAAAGACATTAAAAGAGAGTCTAAGCTAATTAGAACGAATATTTTTTTAATGGCAAATTTGGATCACTAATGTACTATTGGAGTATCATTATGCCATCAATGGAATCATCCAATCATATCCATCTCCACTAGGCATAATGCTTATACACCAATTCAGGAGAAAACCCAATAAATATGAGAAAACCCCCCAATCAAACACAGGATCTATTAGTTCCAAAACCTTATCCCACCCTCAAGATACTATTAGGCTATAAGCCATGGTAACCCATGTGATTTTCCAATAATTCATCTATGAGAAATAGAAGTATGTTATGATGTCTCTAGATTTTGCTATGTGTACTCATTACATGCAAAGGATAAAGTCTTAAATAAATTAAATTATTAAGATCGAAGTGGAATTGTAAAAAAAGATGGTTAAATCCATGTTGTTATATTCAAATTTAAGCGGAGGATTTTGGGTGAGGCTATATTAGTAACGTGTTAATTATTGACTAGGATTTCTGATAAAAGTCTAAGTAATCCTATATGAGCTTTGATATAAAAAGGTATTAAACTTAAGTCATCTTAAAGGTTTGGGTTGTAGAACTGTTGTAAGGCTTATTGAAAAAAAAAATGAGAAACATAGATGAAAGAGGCATAGATTGCATCTTCATTGGGTATGTTGAACATTCCCCCATTCATAGGTTCTACGTCACAGAATCAAATGACTATGTTTCTGTTCACTCTGTGATTCAGTCAAGAGATGCTAACTTTGGCAATGAGGATAAATTTTCTTATGTGCCTAGACTAAAGGACATGCCTTATAGTTTAAAAGCATCCGATATAACTTAGTTTGATAATAACTCTGCTAATACCAAAGATGTACCATCTATTAGTAGTGAACCCAGAAAAGGTACCAGGGTAAGAAAAGCCAAGTCTTTTGCAAATGATTATCAAATACTATTATATATATTAATAGAAAGTTGTGATGAATAGTAATTGAAAATTTTTAAGTATTTATTTTTATTTTTGTAATATTTTATCTATTATTTATTTTATTTTTTAAAAATAAATAGTATTTAAAAATTCTTACGTATTTATTTATTATATTTGGCATTTAACTTTTTTATACATTTGTTTTTATTTTTAATAGTATTTTGTCTATTATTCATTTGAGTTTTCAATAATAAATAGTAGTTAATAATGCTCAGGTAATTGTTTTATTATTTTCATTAGTAGTATTATATTTAGCATTTAATTTGTTTTTTTAATTATTACAACTTACGTTCGTTAACTTTAAAAAAAAAAATTCTAAATCTGCATTTATGTTTATTTATTTTTTTAACATTCCAAGTTATTTGCTCGCGCATTGTGATGGTACGTTAGCACGGGCATTGGATGGGTATCAATTTGGTTCGTTACAGTACCGGTATGTTCATGCACTCGGTGTAGAAATCAACATGTGTTTTACATTGACTGAAACGATAAAAACGGTAGCTGGTACCGACACCGATGTTGTTCAAACGGTATCAATCGGTTCAAATTATGACGGTACTGGTACCGATATTCAATTATCGTCACAGACAAAGTTGCATAATAATTTTTTTGAAACCGGAAACCATAAATATGAATATGGATAACAACGGTACCGATGTTGTTTGGTACAATACGCTAGCGATTCGATCGAAAGAAAAAAAAACAATAAAAATAAATACCAATACCGAACTTACGTTGTTTGTTCGGTTTTGGTTCTGTTCACTACGGTAGCGACATGATATTTGTTATCAAACAAAAAACCATAAAAATTAATACATACCGGTACCAAAGTTGTTCAGTCCGGTACGGTATGGTAGCGATACGATCATAATTTATCGAAAGCTAAAATAATAAAAATAAATACCGGTACCGATACAAATGTTGTTCAGTCGGGTTCTGTTCGGATTTGTACAATGGCAACGCAATAGTCGTTTTCCATAAAGTTTATATGGCACTTTTGAAACAAAAAACATAGAACGCAAATCAACCGAACCAATATCAACTAAACAACATTGGTGCCGGTATCGATAATTGTTTTTATTGTTTTCGATCAATGTAAGGTTTTCTTTTTCGTTTACAATAGCAAGTGTTGGTACCATAACGAACCGAACGGATACCAACCGAATTCCCGCCGCGAAGCGCGGGGAAAATCACTAGTTATTATGAAAAAGGATATACACATGTTAGCTCTTTCGAAAACATAAAAAAATGAGTAAATTGTCAAAATGGTCCCTAAGGTTTGGTCACTTTTGCCACTTTAGTGCAAAACTAAAACCTTTTTAACCTAAGTCACTGTGATTTCAATTTTGTTTCCATTTTCATCCACAAACAAAATCTGGTCAGATTTTTCGGTTAACATCCAGTTTTTTTTTTTTTTTTTTTGTCTTTTTCCTACCTTTTAATGAAGGGCAAAATGGTTAGATTTTTTTTAATTTATATAATAAAACATTAAATGACTATTTTTCCCTTCATTAAAAGGGATGAAAAAAAACTGGATGTTAACTGAAAAACCTAACCAGATTTTGATTTTGGATGAAAATGACAACAAAATTGAAACCACAAAGACCCAGATTCAAAAGGTTTGACTTTTGTACTAAAGTGACCAAACCATAAGGACTATTTTGACAGTTTACTAAAAAAAATTGTAAATTATATTTTATGGTAGTTTTCATTTCATACTATTTATGAATTTAGAATGTAGATTTCATTCCTTATGCTATTCATTTAAAAAACAAACAAAAAAAAAAAGATTGGAATTACATATAAATCACTTGATTCACCATCTTCTTCCTAGATACACGACAGTTATGTCTAAAAATAAAAACTCATTTGAGTCAGACAGGTTAAATGAAGGGTATTATTGTCAATTCATATATCTTTTATTTTCACCTTATTTTATGAATTGACAATAATACCATTTATTTAACCTGTCTGACTTAACTTTGTTTTAATTTTTGAATTGAAGTGACACGTTTTTAGTATGGCAGAGAGAAAACCGATGCATTTTTAGAAATTGACCTGAAATGATAAAAGTGAACAAAACAAATGGAGACGAAGATTACATTAACTCTAAAGAATAATAATCCAATTCTGTGTACCAAACCCCACCATTTGTAGTACATTACAAATTTGAAGTTGGAATCTTGATTACACGAGATTCATCGAGTGGTACTTGGTACTCTACCCAAGGCCCTACAACCGATTTAAACTTGAAACAAAAACCACCACTCAAAATCACATCCTCTGTTTCATCTCAATCATGCCATCAGGTGCTAAGAAGCGAAAAGCCGCTAAAAAGAAGAAATCTTCCACAACTAACCCTCAATCCCATCAAGGTACCATCATTCCCACATTTTTTATGCATTTCGGTTCCTGGGTCTGGCCCAATTTCTGTTAAAAATCATTAATTTATTCCAAAAAGTTAAAGATTTAGTGTTTTGGGTTGTGGGTATATGGTTATCTGTGTAAAGATGATTAATTTATTGCAAAAGGTTAAGGGTTTTGTGTTTTGGTTATCTGTATTGGGTATCTTGATGTGAGTTCTGTTTTTTTATGGAGATGTGTTGAGTTTAGTGCTTTTTAGTTGTTTTACAATTGTTTTTATTGTGTTTGAAGTTTTTAGGGCTTTTTTATGCTTAATTTGGTGCTGCTTTGCTGGTTTTTGATAGATCTGAAGTTGATCTTTGTTATATAGTTTTTTTAGTTGTTTGAATGGCATTAGCCTTAGTTCTGATGGGTTTTTAGGGGGTGTATAGCTACATGATTTGCGCCACCTAATTTCTTGGTTTTGTAAAAAAGCGATAAATCTGAAACGAGGCGCAAAGCGTAAAAGCACACCACTTTTCGTACGCGAGTCACAAAGTGTGTATATATATTTCTAAATTCTCATAGGTTTTTTAGCATCCTATACCTAAATTTAGCTATAAATAAGCTTTATGTATGATTTAATATATGTATATAAATTATCAACATGCAGAACCTGAAAAGCCTGTTGTACAACATTCAGGTGCATAAATAGTCACCATGTACATGAGGCGCGTGCTTCATACGCGCCTTAAGCTGTTTTTGGTGCTCCTTTTGTTCAAACGTCGCCTTACCTACAGAAAAGCGATGGGGCATGCGCCTTATACATGTATTTCTTACCTACAGAAAAGCGATGGGGCATGCACCTTATACATGTATTTCTGTTCTTTTATCTGTTACTACTAGTGATTATATGAATTGAATTTTACTTTTGTTTGTTTTAGGAGAGAATGATAGCGGGGAGCTTAGTTCTCCAACTTCACAATATCCATCGGTAGAGGTGAAGAAGAAAGAAGATAATTCATCTGAGAACAAATCTAACGATAATATCAAGATCGAAGAAGGGTCAAAATCAAAGAGTTCTCATGTCAGTAGCTCGAGTTCTAGCGCTAGTTCAGACGACGAGTCTCGTGTGGTTGAGAAGAACGTAGTGGTTGTTGAATCGGTTCCGCCTGTTGAATCTGTACCTGAAAAGATTTCTCCAGTTGTTGATCCGGTTAAGCCTGTGGATACATTGTTAGAAGAAGTATCGCAAGTGTTTGACGACATACAGAACAAGAAGAAAAAAGATTTGGTTGTTGAGGAAAGACCGGTAGTTGTTGAAGAACAGTCGGTGGGTATTAGTGAAGATGCTATGAAGGATGATTTACCGACTTCTAGTGTAGTTGCTGAACCCGTTTTGAAAGAAAACGAGGTGGAAAATTTGATTCCATTGGATGAAAAGGCTTCTTCTGTATCAAAGGAGACGGAAGTTAATGGTGCAGATCGTGCAAATGAAACTGATACGACTGGACATTCTAATAGACAGGTATACCCTTTATTGTTTTCTTTTTGATCTAGGGGTGTAAACAAGCCGAGCCTGAGCTCGACTAGACTCGAGCTGAGCTCATTTTGAGCTCTATTTCTAAAGCTTGAACTCAGATTATGAGTGGTTTTTCAAGCTCAAGCTCGGCTCCGCTTGTATATTTTTTATCAATCAATTTATATACATTTAATTTTAATTTTTTTAGTATTTTAGTTATTATTTTTATACATAACATGATATATATTATTTTGTTATCTTTATCATAATGTTATATATTAATATATATTAATTATATATATTGGATAAAATTGTATAAATAATAGGCTCGTTTAGTCTTGTGAGCCAGCTCGAGCTTGATAAGTGAAGCTCAGGCTCGTATTCCTCTATTAAAGTATTATTTTTAGGCTCGAGGTCGTTTAAGCTTGGATCGTTTTGAGCTCTTAGCGAGCTGATCTCGAGTAGCCCACGAGCGGCTTGGCTTTTTAAGCCCCTAACTATTAAGAAGTGTATCTTTTTTGTATTTGTGATATCTGAATATATTTTGGGTATTAACTTTGCAATACTAGATGTGGTAGTTAATCCCAAACTGGGAATTTAAACTTTTCAGCTAAAAATAACAGGTCAAACATGTTGAAATCCGCTCAAAGCGTATTTATAAGGCTTACAGTCTACTAAATCATTGTTTTAGTAAGAAGATTTTTATTGTAATAAGTAATTACATAACTTTTCTTACTATATTTAAGGCGTAAACGTTTTATAAATATAGACCAAATGGACAACACCGAACCCGTTTCAACCTGACCCGTTAGAAAATATGATGCTTGCTAGTTGCTTCATAAAACGCTGAAAATATATGCAGACCCCAGCAGCTTCAGCTGCAGTAGCAGTGCAAAGGACGACCACCTGGAAGAGTTGCTGTGGAATATTCGAGTTGTTTTCAGGGTCGGAGAGGTGATACCAGGTGGGTTATCTTCCATAGATCTTAAAATCAATTCTTTTCAACATTTATCGGGTTTTAACTTGGAAGAAGATCGATACAATGCACATTTCCCACTGTAGGGTTACTAGTTTTAATGTGAAACTATAAGTGTCAAAATGAACGAGTCGGGGGGTTGGGAAACAACTGAAAAAGCATGTGTCAAAAAAGCAGTGTTGGAAAAATCGGGATTAATCGGCAATTACTCGGCCGGCCACTGATTAATTTTAGGTAATCAGTGAATTAACCACTAGTCGGCCTGAATTGGCTGTAGTCGGCCGGAAATAGGCGATTCCGGCGAGATTCCGACCAAATTCCAGCCAAAACCTGTAAGTTCCGGCGATTAATCTTGTATACTTAAAAAAATGGGTAGAGGAGGGGGTTAAAAATGTCTACTTCAAAAATTACATATAAAAATGTGTATATATGTATAAAATGAGAAATCACATATAAAAATCCCAATCCTGTTAATCTCGATTAATCACGACTAATCCCAATTAATCGCTAGCCGGCACCCCACCGGCCGACTAGCGCCTGCCTAACGAATATTACAACCATGCGAAAAAGGAAAATTTTTAGTGCGGGTCAAAACAGGTTGGGCTGGGTTGGATTAAGTGATTAAACTGTTAACACTTTTTAGTCAGTTTTTTTAAATAATAATATAGTAATTATGATGACAGAAGTAATCAACCGAACAATAATCTAACATCTTTGAATAACATGAGAAAGTAAACAATTTGATACACTTTTTGGGACTTTTAAAATATTCAGCCCGTTTGACTCGTTTCCTTTTAGCTATTTTTATCCTTACTCTTACGGGCTGTTTGCAATATAACCCAGTTTTACATATATGAGTTGAAATTGCCCCATCAGGGACCAAATTAGCCTATCAGCTTTAATTAGACAGTCCAAGATTATATATGTTCATCATATAAGTTACCTTTTATGGTATAAATTAGTTTTGGCAACATTTTTTGTATTAAAGATTTGAAATTTAAACACTATTTTAGTCTTTTTATACCACATGTCACTATCATCAATCCAAGCATGTTATCTTCTCATCTGGTCCAAATATGACCAATAACATACCCAATGAGTGATGCTATACAAACACCATCCCAAAAAACATATACCGGGCCAGCTGTCACATCATACAGGTCATATGATAGGGGAAAAATGGTCATACGGGCTAAATGACTTTGTGAGTGGTCACATCAGTCATCTATATGTCAGTCAAACATGCCATATGGGATGTAAGGTCATTTTCTTCCTGTCATACCGCCGCCCATATGGACCATACTCGTATGACACCTCAGGATGTGTGTCCGAAGATTATTGATCGTTTTTGCTAATTACTAAATGTATGTAGGAGTTTACAGTGTTTTTTGTTCTTGACTTTCTTGTTTGTCTGTTTGATTACAGAGAATGATCATATCGCGCCATGGGGTTGCTCGTCATTTCATAAATCTTGCCCGAGGTAGCTCGACCTAACTCGTCGCACTTGGTTTACTTTTTTGTATTTTTTTATTATCACATGATACCAGATTATATTTTCAGTTATTATATTTTGGTGGGTTTGTTATGGAGATGAGTTTCGTGTTACATATGTTAGTGTACCCGAGTATTATGGCTACATGTTCTTAGTTATACGAGTCAAGAGTTTGGTCACTATGGGTTTGTTTTGAATCATCTTGAAAATGGTTTTATTGTTTATTATATTTGGAAGTGGATATGACAAAAGAGAAGTTTAAAAATAACTATGGTATTTTTTAAAATAAAAATATTTTTTATATTAAAAAAATAACAAATTGTACAAGTGTATCTTGAGGGTGGGATAAATCTTTGGGACCAATAGGTTATGGGTTCGATTCCCAAAAGGGGTTTTTTTTTCCCATAATTATTGGGTTTTCTTCTGAATTGGTGTATAGGTGTTATGCTTAGTGGAGATGGATATAATCGGGTGGTTTCGCTGATGGCACGATGATACTCTAGTGAACTCTCAGTGATCCAAATTTGTCGTTCAAAAAAAAAAAAGTGTAACTGCATCCCTTTCTCCCCTAGTTATGTTGCGGTGACCAGAAACCCTGGTACCACCGCTGTTGCCGCTCGTGGCTTGTCCGCTATGGTTGTTTCCTTCTCAGTCTTGTCTTTCTCTCTCATGATTCTCTAGCTCCCATCGCTTTTCCTCTCTCTTTGGTTTAGGGTTAGGTTACTTTTGTAGAAAGGAGAAGGGGCGGTGGTGGGCATTTGGATGCGTGGCAAATGTGACGTTGCTTTTGCTACTGTTCATTTCGTTTTGTTATTAATATATGTATAATTGAACTAGGGTGTTTTATAAACCATTGAAACTGACGTAACCGGTGTTCATAAACCATTGAAATTGATGTAACCGTCCAAAATGAGTTTAATTGAACGTTTTAGATTTATATGGTTTAGTGTATGGTTTGAAAAGGTTTAAGGGAGGAAGTGGCACGCTAGTGTAGTATCCTTGCCCTAAGTAACCAAATTCCGTCATGTCAATTTCTTTCAAGGTACCTATTTGTCCTAAACAACTGGTGGCGCCAACCTATGCCATAAATTATTTTCTTTTAATTTTAAAAAAGTCAAATATAACATAAAACTTAAACATTACATAAAAATAAAACATAAAACTTTAAACATTACATAAAAATAAAACATAAAACTTAAACGTACATCCTAATAATTTGGCACGCCGAAACGTGGTCAACGTCCTCGCCGTAGGTGTGATTGTAGTCCACAAGGGTCACTTGAATGACTTCAGATTCCGAGAGCTCGTTGTCGGGATTTTCCACATTCATGACCTCCTATAAAATCTTGTACATTTGAAATGGATAAACGTGAGTTAAGTTGATCCACGCTTCAGTTGGTCTCTCCAACATGAAGACAAGATTGTTGGAAAACCCGGTTCCAAAACGAAACGTTTCTACCAGTAGACGCGCGTTCATGATGAGTTGCGACATAAAACATAGCTAACGCATTGTCTTCCTCTTTGGTCCACGAATTCCTTGACATTTTGAGAGCAATTTTTTTGTAGATGGAAATAAAAAATTGAGAGAGTTTATGTGGATGGGGTAGATTAAAATAATGGAATGGGTTGATTAAATAGAGAAAGTTATTTGATTTTTTGAATTTGATTATTTTTTTTAAATAGCAACAGTCAAAACTTTAAACTTCTAACGGTAATATTTAACTTGGAAATGTAACATCTCACATGGGTTTGGGGTGTGGCCTGCCGAACCCGCATGGGTGGCGGCGCTATTCTGGTTCAGGTTCGAACCCGTGATAGCCTAACCCGTGAGTGCCTCGACTACCCTAACAGTATATATAATAATGTATATGCATGATATCTATCAACAATATTATTAAATAGGTTAATAGGCAGTGTTGCAAATGAAGGAAACGTTCAGCGAACAGTTCATAAATCGTTCGACGGGAAGTTCGTTTGTGTCCGTTCGTTTAATAAATGAACGAACACGAACAAGAAATTTGTTCGTTTAGTTAAACAAACGAACATGAACATGGGCCGCGTTTATTCGTTTATGTGAACATTCGGTAAAATATTCGTATATGTTCGACAGTTTATTAGGTTGTTAACTTCTATTTTTTTATTTAAGTATTTCAAAATTCTCACTAATAAATTATTTATTAAACTTAGTGTATTATGTATTAGAGTTACACCTTACTTGCTAGAAACCCTGGTTAAAAATTTTCGTTCCCGCTCTGCTTCTAATCAGACGTGACTACATGTCGCACCCCGATATTTCCACATATTACCGGTGGGCCCGGTGGGGAGTATCGTGACGTAAGATTGATATCGTCGTGGTCAAACATACACAGAATAGCACAGCGGAAGTCTTGGAATATAAAATATTATTACAAACTCAAATGTTTGAAATTATCAAAATATTTATTATAGACGAGCCTGTAATATCAATTCCACAGGTGGATCATTACAGAATGTACAAATGAAGTTTAGCAGACTTTATGGCATCTTTAAGGATTTGCAAGATCCTCTTTTTCTACACCGAGCAACTCCCAGCCTATTTCGAGTAGTACCTGCCACTTAGTCTTTTGAAAATACGTCAGTTTTCACTGGTAAATACAATTAACTGACTCTTTTGAAATGAGTTTATGAAAATTGATTTAAGTGCACAAGGCACAAATCATTTATAACTTGGGACAATTATTTAAGATAATCTTGTATACAGATTTACATGTTTGTCTTACATATGGGGCCGGTTTGGAAGCCGGTCATGATTAACCGACTCACCACTTATAGAACCCACAAAGGAGTTATCCCCAACATGTGGGTTATATTAGCATTTGCATCTGTCAGGTGTATGCCTACACCCCGTGCGTAGGTCGTGGCCATTTTCAAATGAAATGAGCCGAGGATATCCAGGATACGGTCGTATTAACCCCCAATGCTTATGTTATCAAACAAGACAGATTAAAACGGGTTATATAAATTTATTAATCACAATCCGATTAAATGATTTCATACCCGACCAAGTGGTATTATTATAATACCATATCCCAAGCCCGTATAAGGGAAAATAAGTTAAAAGTATTTACCTGAGCTAATACTTGATTCACAGCAAAATAACTCAGTCGTATCAAATCTATCTAAATGCAGGTAGCTTTTACTGGGTGGCTATAGTCTAGAGTGATGGTAATATATAACCAATTCAGAATGCTAACGGTCTTATTTCATTCGTAGACTTAAAACGACTAGCTTAAAAATATCTAAGGCGGTACGATACGCTAGATTAAGCGATGACCGGAATAGAATGTAATTTAGACCCAACAAGTACGAAGACTTGTATAATATGGGTAAACTAAGTACATTCTGGATTTTGAAGTAAAAACGATAAGGTTAAACCCATTTCAGCAAACTTACGTAAACTAGTTACGTAAACCGATCCGAACGCGTAAATGCGTAATGGGTAACCAAATGAATCATATACAACTCCCATATGTTATTATGCTTAAAATATGTTAATACATCAGTAGGATGTTAACATATATGCCCAAAAAGTATTTAAAACCAAACTAAGTCCCGTAGGGGCATTTTGGTCATTTTACCCTTTATAAAAGAGGTTTAAAACAAACTGAGGTTCTGGTCTTTGGTAATCAGTAAAAATATTTATTTTATCATATTACATCAGTAAGATATGTTGGGTCAAAATGGAGAATGATGTTATCAATTATTACGGCGTTATTTAGCGTATTTGTTAATTTGTATAGGTTAAGGTTTTTAGTTGTTTTAGTCGGGAATTTTAGTGAGTTTAGTAGGTTTTCCAAGCAAGAGGCGGCTTGCTTGGAGGACAAGGCTCAGGGGCTATAAATAGTAGAGTAAACCTCACTTGTGAGGTGTGCATTTGTGAGCCCTAAATAGCGTAAAAATTCCATCTTTCTATGTTTCAATCATTAAAGTTTCCATCTTTCTTGTTCATTTTCGTTTGTTCTTGGCTCGAATCACCCGTCTCACTATTTTTCACCGAACCGAGACTGAAATCGGATCGTTACGGGACTATCAAGATATCATTCATATGTGAGGTTTATCATTTATAGCCAAACTATGCCTCGAAAGGGTATTTTGGTCATTTCACATATGCTTTTAAGGACATTTTCGGAAGTTTGAGTTCATAACTTATACCTAATGAAATGATATTAAGATTTGTTTAAAAATTCAGTAGGTAAAAAGTCTTAGGTGTTATTTATGGTTTAAAACCATACTATGCACCTAAATAGCGTAAAAATCGCTAATTGACGATAATTAAGGTGTGTTATGAAAATCTGAGATTTTGATCAGTTTTGAATGCTCAAAATAATTTATCTAATGTATGAAATCAGTAGGAAAAGGTTTGGCATTCAAATCATTTGTTAATCTCATTTTATGCATGAAAAGGGTATTATCGTCATTTACCGAATTACACAAAAACTCCATGATACGATCAGATTATAATCTGATAAAAAATTCCAAAAATTCCTAAAAATAATATCTTAACAGTAGGTAATGAGTTTTGGGTCAAAATCCAAGTTTAAACATGCCTTATGCAAGATATCGCAATTTAATTAATAAAAAGCTTCTATTTACGATATCGCGCATAAGTCTTGTTTGAGACCAAGAACTTATGTGAAATTTTCGGGACAAACTTATATATCAGTAATAAAGGTTTTTGTCCTCTCACATTTTCTAGATTCTCATTTATATGTCAAAAGGGCGAAAAGGGCATTTATAAGCATAACAACGGAGATTAGCATATAATTCAAACTACTAAGGACCAGGTAATATAACATTAGGGGGTTACACTACAACATAATACGGTCCTAATGGAAGCTTAAAACATAAAGGTTTTAAGCTAGATTGGGTCATAACTGAAAGTCAAAGCAAAAGTCAAGCTTTTGCGACTTTCGGTTGCGAACCTACCCTAAACTCAGAATTGTCGGGTTGAACATGCTTAGACATGTTCTAATAAAAATTACCAAGTTATTAGAGTGTTAAAATAAAATTTATAACCTCTGTTTCGTTGGTTTTAATTATTATTCATAATTCTGCCAAGTTTGACTTTTTAACTAAATGGTTTGACCCGACAATTAACTATGCAAACGAAAGAATTAGAAGGTGCCCTTTTAAGGGTTAATCACCTACCTAACTATGGTCACATAACCACATTCATTTCGAACAATGGCTGGATGATTTTAGTTTAAACCGAAAGTCAAAGTTAATTTTTGATAACTTGACTTTTCGGTTTTTAAAATATAAAACTGAACTATAGAGAGGGCTAAGACACTTACAAAGGGTCCTAGCTATCTTTTCTACTAAGAATAAGTTCCCTTTTAGATCAGGAAGTTCCAGATTGAGAGAAGAGATGATAGGATGAAAATGAGCAATTAAAATGGATGAACTTCCATCCTATGTATAGTTTTTGAGGGTGATTTGGATCAAGACAAGTGTTTGAAAGGGATTATAAGATGATTACATGTGTAAAACCAGGTTACAAAACCATCCAATAGCCCTTAGAATCGATTAGAATTGATTTGGATTGATGAACAAGCAAGAAACAATAAAAATAAATAAACTGCGGATATGGGCCACGCGGCCCGCGTAGATATCCGACCCAGGCCTGGGCGTCTGGCCCAGCTCCAGCTTTGGTAAATGGCGAGTTTGGTCCCTGTCTTTCTTGTTTATTCAAAACTGAACACATCAGTTGCTGTTCGTTGTTTAAGCGACTCATGAAGGGTCAGCCTAATGGGTTACAGCCCGTACCTAAACCCAAATCAGTCGTAACATGTTTCAGGTTTTACAACATCAGTTCCTGAACCTTTTTAGTTACATATGAACTTTCAAGATTTGACATTTTAGGTACATTATTTTCATATACTCATATATTTCAGCATAGAGTGTGAAAACCCTTAGTGTCCAATCTTCGGTACACCCGTCGATATGACTAAGCATTGCGGAGCTCCCGGTTCAATCAAAAGACCTTTCAAACCCGTAGTTTCACCCGTTGACGCGTTTAGTCCTTTTAACGCGTAATATAATTTATCGATATCAAAGCCTTCCAAGGCCCATACTAGGCATTCCCAAGCATATGACCGAACATTACAATGCTCCAGTTCGCTTAGATAGTCACCCAAAGGTGTATATTTAGACGTTGACGCTTTTGGTCCCTTTAACGCGAAAACTTGCGCGTATTATCATTTAATAGCATTAAAGCCCTATGTAACTCATATTAAGCATCCTCGAGAGTATGATAGTACATCATAATGCTTCGAGTTCGTTAAAAGGTTACTCAGAGGTAAGAATTAACATGTTGACACTTTTAACCCTTCGTTGCGTAAACTTTCAAATAATTACGCAAACGGCTCCTCTCGTCCAACAAGTGGCTCATTTGAGAATACGGACACCGTATAAGGTCACTCAGAGGCCTAGTTTAGGCATGTTAACACTTTCAGTTCTTCTATAATCAAGGTTTTCGATTTTGACGAAATTAGTCCTTCTTAGTCAACGTTTGACTTTATTAGGGTTCATTACACGGGTCAACACATCATTGGACACGATTTATCAGCTAGACATTTTTTTAAGTTACAGATGTGGAACACCTTGTGAATTCCACTAAGCTCCTCAGGCAAGTTTAGCTTATAAGCTATACTGCCGACACATTCGATGACCTCGAATGGTCCTAAATATCCAAAGATCGACTTGCCCTTTATTCTGAAACGTATCGTACTCTTCCATGTAGGTATTCTCAATAGAGTCTTGTTCCCTATTTGGAACATTAAGAGACCTGCGCCTCTTGTTTGCATTGCTCTTCTGCCAATTACTGGCAACTTTCAAACAATTACGGATTCATATTATCTTATCCGTCGTCTTTAAGACAAATCTCAGATCCTGATAATTGGGATTTCCAAACCCCTGCCCAACAAACGGGCGTTGATACTTTCTCCCATACAAGGTCTCTAATAGAGCGGCCTTGACGTTTATATAATGTTATTGGTTATAGGAGAATTTAATTAGGGTGAAATAGTTATTCCAACTACTACCCAAATCAATCTTAAGGAATTAACTACCCTCATAGTTAGTCAAACAAATCGACGATCCTGGGCAGCTAATAACGATTCTTAATCGTTTCCTAGTTAGGTTGCAGTAATCAATGCACAAGCGTATTGCATCGTGCTTTCCTTTATCAACAATAATCGGAGCTCCTAAGATGATAAGCTAGGTTGTACAAGTCATTCTCCAAAAACTCATCTGGTTTGTTCTCAGTTCTTCCATTTTCGTTGATGCTAACCGATATAGAGCTTCTGTAATAGATACAGCTCTTAATAGGATGTCAATCCTAATTTCACTTTGCCTCTCAGGAGGTAAAACAGGGTAGTTCTACTGAGAAAAATCAAGTTATTTAAATATGATAGGGGTAGCTTCAATCTTCGACCTTGGTTCACTTACCGTCGCTTGTGCCATGCAAATGACACATCTGTTTTACGAGTGCACGGATGCGTTAAGTAGAGACGCCTACTTAGGCATTTCTATTATGGATATCTTCTTTGAATACCACTAGCTGACTTTAGTACAATATGACCATCGGTATATCTTGGTGGTTCCATGCATTAAACCTCCATACTGATCAGGCATGGAAGCAATCTATGGGACACACTAGGTTACGCCAATCCTCATATGGCGCTTTTATCAAACATAGTTGGCACTCGCAATTGATAAAATCAATGAGGAAAATAATTAAAATAGCATGTATTGTCGTACTCTATTCAAAGAAAGAGTACTCTTAGATTCTACAGAAGGATCAATGCCGAGAAAGAGAAGAAACAGTCTCTAAGGTTTCATTGGTAGGTTCTACCTTACTTAGGATCTGGAGTTCTTATGAATATCATCAAAAGTTCGCTAAGCTTATGGTCTATGAAAGGCTTATTATTGCCTGTATTAAAAACAGGACACTTAGCAGAAATTATCATTAATAAATGGTAAGAAATGTACTTGATGGAATCATGTACTGCCTCTTGACATTTATTAGGTGGATTCAGGCATTTCCTTTCTTATCCTTTCCAGGCTTAGCTGCGCCTTCTTTGGCAGCTTTATGGCATCTAGTTCTGATGTGGCCCTTCTCACCACAGCCGTAATAGACTGCATTCTTTATGTCCCTACATTCATGGGACTGATAACCAGTTCCTTTGCAGATGCCACACTTCTTTGGTCTTTGATCTATTCGACACTGTCCCTAGTGTCTTTTATAGCAGTTCTTACATACAGGCTTCTTACTGAACTTTTGTTGGTTCTTATCAAGCCCGTACTTGTCCTTTTTCTTAG
The DNA here is from genome assembly GCA_030545235.1 of Helianthus tuberosus. Taxonomy (NCBI): domain Eukaryota; kingdom Viridiplantae; phylum Streptophyta; class Magnoliopsida; order Asterales; family Asteraceae; genus Helianthus; species Helianthus tuberosus. The sequence continues at coordinate 35,165,109 of CM060435.1, forward strand.
ATTTCTGGAAGTTATCCTCCTCCTTTGGTTCATCCTTCATATTTGAAGTGTGAACAAAGCTCTTTTCATGAGCAATTGGATGTGGTTTTGAATGAAATTTGGAGCGAGTAGCATTCGGCTCTTTGAACTGTTTACTGACCTTTTCCATGGTCTTTCCAACTACTGCGTCAATCACAGCTTGGAGAATAACTCTATTAATATCAAGGTTTACGTTTGTAGCATTATTAGCTTTTGTCGCATTAATAGTAACGCGACTATTGTCTACCTCATCCGAGTTTGCCATACTCGAAGCTTGGTACTAACCACCAAATTAAACCATTGTTAGTCATCATCCTGATGACCTGACATAGATTAGCCACGGCATCCATAAACCGTATAGACTATTATGTTCCGAACATTCCTAATAAATGTTATTTGAATGTATATCCATTACATTTAGCCTAGGTCACAAAAGGACCATCAATGGCAATTAAGGTTTGGAGCGAGGCCATTACCTGTTTGACAGGGGATCATAATGTCACAACTGTCTTTGTCTCGAGGGCGACTATGAATAGCTCGAAGGTTAGCCTTACATGACTTTTATTATATATATATATACAGGGACTATCCGAGTAACAACTTGTCAAACCACAAGGACTAAGAGTGTAATTCTGAAAAGTTAGGGACTAAAGGTGAAATTTCACCAAACCACAGGGACTATCCGTGCATTTTACTCTATTAATTACTTGGTTATTTGATTTAATGTACATAATTATTAGGTTAGAAACCTGTGTAATATACGGGTTGACTAAATGTAATTTTATATACTAAATAATAAAATAATATATCTTTAAAAATCTCGTTTATTACATAGGTTGAATAAATAGAATTTTATATATTAAATAATAAAAAATTATATCTTTAAGAATCTCGTGTATTGTATGGGTTGAGTAAATTTAATTTTATATATTAAATAATAAAAGTTACATTTTTAAGAAACTCATGTATTGTATGGGTTAAGCACATATAATTTTATATATCAATCAATCAAAAGTTATATCTTGTTATATTTTAATATACCCTGTGTATTATACGGATGTTTATAAAATCATGTGTTTGAGCAAAAAAGAAAAAAACCAAAAGGAAAAGAAACAAAAGTTTTTTTTTAAAGAATAACATGGTCCGGTAATCATATTTTCGTGTTGTGTAAAAAAAATTAAATCAAATCGATCACTACAACCACAAATTAACCTCACAAATCAAATTTTTATGATTACATAAAAACATACTCCTCAAGGTAGGTGTGTTGTGATTTTAACCATTTAAAAAACACAAAACAAATTTCTTTTATTAAATCAAATTGCTAGGTACAAATACAATCATATCAGTTATCATTAAAAATGTGAACAAACACAAAAACAAAACAAAACATGGAAATTAAGTTAGACAAATCCAAGCACAAGTCTATAGACACGAACACTCTTCAACACCGAGACATACATTCGATGAGATCTCTTGACGATCCCTCGAGACGCTGATCACCCGTAAAGGGCGGCTACATATACGAGTTGAGTTGCTGAAAGGATGATCGTAAAAGCCTCCATAGTTCTCTGAATTACAAAGCAAAGAACACATTAGTTATCAAACTACTATTCATTCCATCATGAGATTTTATGTAATAATAATAATAATAATTAATGAACTCACCAAACGAACATTTCTTCCCTCGAGTTCAATTTCTTTCCATGCAAACCTATAATAAATCATATTTACATTTACACACTTTTGAGGGTAAAATTATATTATATTTATGTAAAATTCTATAATTTTATTTTAGATTAACATTTGAGCTTATCCAATTATATCTATTTCCTTCAAGTGTGTACATTTTCTTAATTTATTTATGCTTTCGCCCTACGATAAATAACGTGTCGTCATATATGTGCAAAAAAAACATAACCATTTAGAGGGAATCATGTATTATACCCCATGGCAAGAACAGTAAGGGCCCATGCAATTAGAGCAGAAGATACTGCAGCAGGCCTGCTAGTTGCATCCCAAGAACGATAATGGTCAAGTCCAGCTAAAAGCGATGCAATACCAACAACACCCGCGATCAAACTGAAAGTTACAAAGAATCCGGTCGCTTCATTTCCCATTGGGAATTGAATTGGCGAAAAATGAGTCGGCTTATTAAATTCTGGACCTATATATACCACATATAAACATTAGTAACTTATATGTATCCATACACAATTAAAAAAAGAATTAGCTAGAGAGTTAACATGTACCAATGATGAAACCATGGTCGATGGCTCGGTTCATCGCCCAACCACCGATGCCTAAAATAATTGCATACATGCAAAAGTTCAAAACCAAAAGCAGTGACACCGCGGATCTCATTTGCCCGTTAGCCATTTTAGGTTTTTTTTTGAAGACGAGATTGTCGAATATTGGTGTGACTTAGGTTATGGTTGAAGTTTGTTGTTTTTATAGACAATTGTGTTCATATTAGAATGTTTATTTGTTTAATTAAGGGTTCTTTGCTTGTTAAGGATGTTTGTGACAAAGGGTATTGTGGGGTTGTAAAGGTGGTAGTATTAGTGTTTCATGCAAGTAATGCAAGTCAAAAGATGGTATATTCTTTGGTAAGGCTTTTGCTCAAACATTCTTTATATTAATTCTCTCTAGAATGATTGAAAAAGATTAAAAAGGGAAAGTGTTGGGCTTCTGTTTTTATTGTCATCCACTTTACTTTCTATTATTAAAAGAAGTAAAGGATAATGAAGCTTCACGCTCATGTAATTGTATACAAATGATATAAAAGAATCTATACTTATGAATATATAACATTTATCCTAATATAAAAAAAAGAAAGTTTATCAAAGTTTAAATTCGATCGAACTTTGTAAATATACGAAACTTCACGTTCATAGCCAACTTTTTAAATATTTAACATACTTCGAATACTTGCAATATCACAAATACATATTCATAAAACAAGATGTTATATTTAGAAAAATCAGAAACAAAATTGCTAAAATTAAGCTAAAAATCAGAAAAATTTATCAGTATGTAACGGTATAATTTCTTATTACAAACCAATATTGGTGGATGTTGAACATAGTTTTCGGTAAAATCTGAGGGGGGGGGGGGGGGGGGGATCCAATAGTTTTCGGTAAAATTTGATATTTTTATACAAAGTTTTGCACAATCAAACATAATTTTAGCGTAAGCTGTATTTTTAGTGATTCTTTGGCTAAAGACAATATTAATAGAGTCCTGTAAATTTATCGATGAATGCGACTCTTAATTAATCAATACCTATTAATTAAGTAACTAGTTGTACGACGTGTCAAAATTCTATAAGTCCAACATTATAATTATTTTATTTCACCCCAGTATTCTATTTCTTAATCGTAAACAAATTACTTAAAAGCGTCATATAGCCCATGGCTTTATAGCCTAGTGGCATCTTGGGGGTGGGATAAGACTTTGAGATCAATTGGTCTTGGGTTCGATTCCCACAAGGGGGGTTTTTCCCATATTTATTGGGTTTCCTCCTGAATTGGTGTATAGGCATTATGCCTAGTGGAGATGGATATGATCGGGTGGTTCCGCTGGTAGCACGATGATACTCCAGTGGTCCGTCAGTGATCCAAATTTGCCGTTAAAAAAAAAAAATACCATTTTATAATTTTAAGTTTTCATTACTAACTAATATTGGGCTCGTGTAACTGCTAATGTCGTATTGACCCAAAATGCATAGTTAGTGGGCCAAGTTGAGAAGATAAACGAACTCAAAAACTACTTGAATTCGGTTTCAATTTGAAATGGATCCGACCCGAAACTCATGAAATCGGAAACCCTGATTACGTCGCGATCGCTAGGGTTTCTTCTCCGGTGATACCAACCACCGTTCTAACCGCCGTTAACACAACTCCAGCCCACCTTTCCGCCGCCGTATTCTTTTTCTACACCGATCGGACACACAATCCGAAACGCCAATCGAGGCTTAAGACTAGTCGGTGTGGGGCGTTGGTTCGGGCGGGATGTCAGGCAACACAAGGGCTGGCATATCGTGTATACCCGTACACGATAAGACACGCCACGACACGATAAGACACGTTACACGAAATCCCATACACGAACACGACACGATAACTTATCGTGTCCTTTTTTTCAAACACGAACACGATATACACGAAAATTACTTGTTCATTACCTGTTAACACGACTGTTATACACGAAAATTACCTGTTAACACGAACACGGCATGCTATCTGAGACTTACAGAGGGAGTTAAGGGTTTTATTTATTTATTTATTTATTTATTTTGAATTTAACGAGGAATGAAAATAGAAAGGAATTAAGGAACACACACGCACATGACTGATGAGTTTTATTTAATTTAATTTCTTATCGTGTACTAACGGGTATTAACATGTAAACAAGTATTTATCATGTTTATATACGAAAATTAACATGTAATCTCGTGTCTACCTGTTTGGTACACGATACCTGTTAAGGTCATACACGATACCTGTTAACTTCGTGTAGATTCGTGTCGTGGTATTCGTGTATTCGTGTAAAATTGTCAGCCCTAGACAACACTCTGGCTAACCCACACCGTGCCAGCGTTGGTCACGGCGTTGCCCGCTAGCGTGGCTTTGAAGCCTGGCGTTGGGTTGGGGGAGGTCTGAGGTGGCTGACTTGGATTGGCTGGTGGCATATGACCGTTTGAGGTAGCCGTTTGCCATAGCCGTTGGAGATGGCGGTTTTGAAGTAAAAAAAAAATCAAATTTAAAAAAAAAATTACATTTTTTACCTATAAATACCCATCTCAAACTTCATTTTATCCACAAATATTTACAAATCTTCTTCAACAAACCCACATCAAAAAACCGACATGATGCATTGGACAGAGGAGAAGATCGCACTTGTGACATCAATCGTCGATGCCCAACGTACGCTACAAACGTGGTCAACGGCGTATTGGCACGAGCGTTCCAGTAATACCACAACACGTTGGGAACTCTCGTCACAATTTAAATGCATGCCAACACAAGTGGTGTGAACTCAAATCAAAGTTGGATCGGTTTAAAGTTTGTTTCGAGCGTATCCCTGCGGGCGACTTCACCCACGATGATCGAGTGGAGATCGCGAAGATTGAGTGGAGGCACGACGGGAATTCGGAATTTAAGTGGGTTCCCCACTTAAACATCTACCGAACTTTGTAATTTTTTTTAGGATTTTGTAACTACCTTTTTTTTTTAATTTCATAAAGTAGTGTTTTTATAAAATTTTTAGGATGTTACGTAACTTTTTTTTTTAATTAATATAAGTTTGTGTTTTATTTATATATATGTCAACTAAATAAAAATATAAAAAATTCAACGTGGCACCCCAATGTCGCCTGGCCACGCTGATTCCACAACCCACTTTTTTGGTGGTTTGATGAACGCCACATGTCGAGCAATACCCCAACCCAAGCCTAGGGGTGTTCATGAGCCGATCCGATCCGATCGAGGGTCCTGCTCATGCTCGGATTGAATTACAACCGATCCGATCCGATCGGATCGAATTTGCAAAAACCGAGCACAAAAGTGATGCTCATGCTCGGATTGAATTTGAATCGATCGGATCGTTTTCGCTCGGTTTTTATCAAATCCTAACTAAAATCGAGCGGATCGTTTTCGCTCGGTTTCGTTCAAATTGAATTATATGGCTGAATTCAACAAAAACAATTCCTAACTTAATTAAAACATGTCCAACACTTTACTAACAAAAGCACTACATAGCTAAAATCATGATTCTAAAAAATCTTCTTAACAATATCAAGAACACAAAATAAAGTGCGAAATACAAATTGTCAGTTTAGTTCAAAAGCCATAAACTCTTCTTTAAGCTTTATCATCTTCATCCACAAAATTCAACTTCAAATCAATATATCACCTATAAGTTGGGCTAGTATATATTTTGGGCTATAAATTTTTTTGGGCTAGTATATTTTTTGGGCTTTTAATCTTTAAAATCTATAATATATATATATATATATATAATATATATATATATATATATATATATATATATATATATATATATAGGGAGGGTCTCATGCGAGAACCACCCTTATTGTGAGAACCTTGAGAACCAATGTGAACACAACCTAAAATAGCTAAAAAAACCTAACCCCCCCCCCCCCCCCCCAAAAACCTAAACCCCCCCCAAGCTAAAAACAAACCTACCCCCCCCCCCCCCCCCCAAAAAACCTAAACCCCCCAACCCCCCCCCCCCCCAAGCTAAAATGCTAAAAACTAAACCCCCAAAAAACCTAAAAAAATCTAAAAAAAATCCAAAATTTTTTTTTTGATTTTTTTAATATTTTTTTAGGTTAAAATCGCTACTTTTCGAAGCAAAAAAAAAAAAAAATTTTGTTTTAAAAAAAAAAATAATAAAAAAAAAAATCTTTTTTTTTTTGGGTTCGAAAAGTAGCGATTTTAACCTAAAAAATATTAAAAAAATCAAAAAAAAAAATTTTTGTGTGATTTTTAGCTATTTTTAGGCATTTTTGGTATGTTCGCATTGGTTCTCGCGGTTCTCACAATAAGCGGTGGTTCTCGCATGATCTTCTCCCTATATATATATATATTAATAAGAATAATTCGAGCGAAACCGAGCGATCGACGAGCGAGCGGACCTTTGGTCATGCTTGGATTGAATTTGAATCGAACCGATCCGAGCGGCTCATTTACAAACTGAGCGGAATCGAACGAGCATTTTTCGAGCAATTTTCGAGCGATCGTCGAGGGATCCTCGATCGTCGAGCAGTTTGGACAGCCCTACCCAAGCCCCCACCACACCTGGTAGTCTAAATCTAGAAACAAAATCCATTCGAAAAACAAATTACCGATACATCATGTTTAGCGATTTCTACTTGTAGTAATGCGCGAGAACTTAGGATCGGATCACGGATATCTTCAGTGTTAAACTTATTAACACGTCGCAGAGTCGTTAACTTATTAACACGTCGCAGAGTCGATCGGAGCTCTTTCAGGTAATATTCCTGAGAACTAGATTAAATTTTCGAACTGTTTAGGATCGATTGCTCTGATATCATATGGAGAACAGATATCTAGAAAGAGAAAGTAGGGTAAACAGTGCTAGGTATATTGTGAAATGTGTTTATTAATTAATTAAAAGTGTGTACTCTTGCATACATTCCATTCCAAAGGTGTTTGTTTGTAGATCACACAAAGGTTGCATAATTATCGGAATTTGAGGTTATGTTAGGAATCAACCTGGCTTCATGGCTGATGCGCCTTGAAGCTGTTCGAGGAAATGCCAGTGCACTATGTAATTTTTTAGCCATTAAAGGTTGTTTAGGGGGATTGGGAAGTGTTTCTTAAGTGTTCGATGAAATGCTTGAAGGAAAATGTGGTTTCTTGGACAAACAATAGTAGTAGGTTGTTGATATATGGGATTGACCGAGTACGCTAACTGAAGATACATATCCGAGGCCGGACATGATCCTCTGGGACGAACCGGACGTATCTAATATATCCGTTCCCTCATAACTCCATGGACGAACCTCCATTCAAGTGCGTCTGGACGAATGACGTCATCTCAGTTGACCATTATAAATACCCTCATCAAGTACAAATCCAAGTACGATTTTCTGAACCTTCGTCCTTATTTTCTCTCTCTACTTTCTCTCTCTACCAATACTTATCCTCACGCCGGAGGGTGGTCTCAGAGGGGCCCTCCCGTCTCTGCGGCGAGCCTAACTGTTTTCTGTTTTGCAGGACGATCTCCAGTTCCCTCACAAGATCCAAACCCTCGATACAGGCTCCGGCCTTAACCCGATTCTTTTGGTTCTTCAATTGGCGCCATCCGATTTCACAGCTCATAGTCCTTCACTTTAGTGAATTTCTTAAGCAACGAACTGATCTATGGCGGCTTCGGGTTCTATGAACTCGGGA